>CM077078.1:12823295-14023295 GCA_039513925.1 Platanthera zijinensis | reverse complement strand
AACCCACAATACCCACGCAACTTGCTTGTGATTATCATTTCTCGGGTGCTCGCTCGCGCTGCAACCTCATCTCCCTTTTCTTCGCAGGTGAGTGTAACATGGTTTTTAGGTATTTCATTCCACAAGAAAAATGAGTTATTACTCTTTATTCGGCTTCCACACTAGATCAAGGTATAATTGTTTGCATCTTGATTTTTGAAGTAACCAAATTATCCCCAACAAAGGTGCAACCTAACATGCATTTTGTAGTTATCTATGGATTACACCGTATTTTCATCGAAAAATGATTTGACATTTAGGTATTTTTCTTGCTATTCTTTTTAAGGGTTTTTTTGATGCACCCAAGAGTACAAACAATTGCTTCTCATAGTTTGATTTAGAATTTTGCATATGTTGTACTCAACCCATATAACGAAAGATATACCCAGTCTAGTGACAGACAAATAGATCAATTTTACGACAAGTCTCTTCTTACGGGATATATTATCAAAGTGATCTTCATAATTTACCATCATATGTGCATCCATAGGTCATCTTGCAACCAAGGAATACAATCCCTTCAATAAGATCAATAATATATTCTTTGTGAGTGTAGAAATTGAGAATAAAATAAGGTATTATTTTATTATTCTCATAATCATATCAATTTTATACATTGTACAATGGTCTCCTTTTATAGAAAGAGAGAGAGAGAGCTAAAATTCAAATGCAAGATGCAGGACTAAAGGAGGAGCTAGAGAAGAGAGAGGTCTCATGGGCCTGAATACTTAGTTTTTTTTTTATTTCTTGTAACACTCCTTCGCAAGCTGGAGCGTATAAGTTGGTGACAAGCTTGGAAAGGAATTGCCGATATAGTGGGCGAGACAAGGCCTTAGTGAGAATATCAGAGATTTTATCGGCAGTCCGGACATGTCGTAGAACCAGTTTTCGAAGTTGAATATTTTCTCGGACAAAATGACGATCAAGTTCAATATGTGTTGTACGCTCATAAAGCTTAGGGTTCTCGACGATGTGAATAACAACTTGACTATCACAAAAGAGAAAAGCTGGTGGTGCAAGTTTGACACCTAAATTAGTGAGGAGACTTTCTATTTATGTAAGTTCTGAGACGGTGACAGTCATGGAGCGATACTTCGCTTCAGCTGAAGATCGAGCAATCACAGTCTGCTTCTTGCTTCGCCAAATAACCAAGTTCCCACCAAAATATGTGCAGTAGTCACTCGTGGACCGACGATCGTCCAAGGTCCTAACCTAATCAGCATCACAATATGCATTGAGAGACATAAAAATAGAAAGCTTGTATACCATCCCATGTCCCGGAGCATTCTTCAAGTATCGAAGAATACACTCAACGTCCTGAAGATGAGAGACTCGAGGGTTATGCATGAAGTGACTGACCACACCGACCACAAAGGAAATGTTAGGTCAGGAGAAGTCGATCAGAGTTTGCGTCATGAGTGCTGAGCTGATGATTTGCATCCATGGGTGTATCCACAAGCTTACATCCAGAGTAGCATCATGAAGTAGATCGAGACAATATTTTCGCTGAGACAAGACAAGATCATCAGGTCGTCGGCTACCTCAATTCTGAAGAAGTAGCGGAGTCGTCCCAAATCCTTAGTTTGAAAATGAGAGACAAGATGTTATTTGATTTGGGTGATGCTGGGAAGATCATCACCAATAACAAAGATGTCATCAACGTAGACTAGAATCACTATGTCAGATGAACGTTGTCGAATAAATTGGGAGAAATCTGTCGAGCTTTGGGTGAATAAAAACTCACGACCACCTGACTAAACTTCTCAAACCATGTATATGGAGGCCGTTTGTGGCCATAGAGAAATTTCTTCAGATGATAGACAAGTGACTCCGTCGTGGTTGTATAACTAGGAAGTTGCTACATGTACGCAGTCTCAACAAGATTGTCGTGAAGAAAAGCATTTTTAATGTCAAGCTGATGGAGTGGCCAATGACGATGAACAACAAGTGAGAGTAGGATATGAAAGGTGTTGAGTTTTGCCACTGGAGAAAAGGCCTCTTCATAATCAAGACCGTGTTATTGAGTAAAATCTCTGACAACAAAACGAGTTTTGAGCCGATCAACAACCCCATTTGGATGATGCTTCACAGTGAATAACCACTTGCAGCTCACGGTATGTTGATTAAGAGTAAGATGAACAAGGTACCAAGTGTGGTTGACCCAAAGTGCGATCATTTTCTCATCCATTGTTGCATGCCACCTCGAATGTTGATGGGCTTCCTTCTTGCACATAAGAGGGAGCAAAAATAGATGATATGGAGGTTGCGAACATGCGCAAATCAATGGTTAGACGATGCAGGGAAACATATTTCAGAAGCGAATGCGCGATGGAGCGTGTCGTCGAATTAGCAGCCTACAGAATATCAGAAGTAGATGGGGGTTGTCGCGGGGCACCAGATCAAAAGGATAGTTGTGAGAGTAGACACGAAGAGGAGCCGAGGAAGGCAGTGGTGTCAGTAGTGACAGTGGTAAAATGGAATTGGTAGGAATTATAGGACGTGGGAGATCATGAGGTGACATTGATGTTGTGACGAATTGATGGAAATGTTGATTTTCCAGTTAAGTGACATCATACATGATCAGTTTCTGAGTGGAGGGAGAGTAATAGACAGACCTTTTGGATATGCAAATATCCAACTAACATGTAACACGCGATGGAGCGTGTCGTCGAATTAGCAGCCTACAGAATATCAGAAGTAGATGGGGGTTGTCGCGGGGCACCAGATCAAAAGGATAGTTGTGAGAGTAGACACGAAGAGGAGCCGAGGAAGGCAGTGGTGTCAGTAGTGACAGTGGTAAAATGGAATTGGTAGGAATTATAGGACGTGGGAGATCATGAGGTGACATTGATGTAGTGACGAATTGATGGAAATGTTGATTTTCCAGTTAAGTGACATCATACATGATCAGTTTCTGAGTGGAGGGAGAGTAATAGACAGACCTTTTGGATATGCAAATATCCAACTAACATGTAACACGTGACATGAGGGGCCAGCTTGTCAACAGGAGGACCTAGATGGTGAACCTAGAAGACACAGTCAAAGATCAGTGGGGTTAGGGGAAGGGAGGGCATTCATGAGATAGGAGAGAGAAGGGGGTCTCAAATTGGAGGACGGATGAGGGCATGCTTTTGATGAGATAATAAGCATTGGAGATAGCAAAATTTCAATAGGTAGTGGTGACCTGCATCTGGAATAAGATAGCCGAGCAACTTCGAGAAGGTGGTGGTTCCTCCGCCCAGCAATGCAATTTTGTTGTGGAATGTACGCACAAAAGGTTTGGTGGATAATGCCCAATGAGGTGCAGAATTCCTGGAAAGCATGTCTGGTGTATTCACACGAATATCAGTGTGAAGGATTTTGATAGCATGAGTAAATTGCGATTGAGTTTTTGTAGTAAAGGAGCGAAAAATGGACAAAAGCTCAGAGCGATCACGAATCTTTTATAACCATATCATGCGTGAATAATCATCAATAAACGTGACAAAGTAGCGATAAGCAGATATACTATCAGTTTTGTAGGATCCTCAAATATTGAAATGTGCTAAATCAAAAGGTGTAGCGCTCCAAGTACAGTGAGGAAAACAGAGCGATGTTGTTTCCCATGGATACATGATTCTTAATTTAAAAGGGAAATAAGAAACATCAGGGAGAGCCTTTTGGAGAATGAGGAGCATGACCGAGACGCCGATGTCAATCAACAAAGTTGACGAAAGAAAGAGTCCATTGCAAAGCTGGCCATACCAATGATATTCCGTGTCTGTCGATCATGTACAACGAAAGAAGAGGAAGTGAAGGTAATTAGGCAATCATGTTCATGAGTTTGGTGGCTGGTAGAGAGTAAATTGAATTGAGAGCCAGGGATGCATGAAGAACGGAGCAAAAATATAGAGAAGGGGTGAGCAACATATCACCAGAGCCAACAATGGGACTAGTGTTGCCATTTGTCACTATAATGTACTTTGGACACGAAGAGTTCAAGTACCGAGAGGGCTATTGTGAAAAGACATGATTGGTTGCTTCAGAGTTCACAATCTAGAAGGAGCCAAGAGGAAGGGTAGAGAGATCGGCATGGGAGGAGGACATGAGGCCAAAGTTGCATGTAATCAGCTTCCGGATGTGTCGGAGTTCATCCCGAAGAATGTGGATTTCAACGTGGGAACAGGGGAGGTCAAAACATCGATGACCGCAAAAACCATTGGAGGGAGGGCAAGGTCAAACAGAGGACATACCATTGCACGGGCTAGAAGAAACCGACCACAGGAGTGCGGGGCAAGCAGAACGGGACTTGATGAAAGAAATTACAACCACTAAACAAACTCACAATGATTATGGGATAGAAATCACGATAGATTTCCAATGAGATGCTGGTGATCGGAGAGGCAACGACGGATTGAATATAGAATTTTGGAGGGGGTTCAAGGGACTAGATTGAACTATTTGAGGGCTGAAATTTTGTTTTCGGGTGCTGAAATTTTGTTTTCGGGTGCTGGAGTGAAGTTCCAAGGAGTCGGAGGGGAAATAGAAGGGTTGTAGGGGGCTGTTGAACTTTAGCTGGGGGACTGTTGGGGGTGGCCGGAGGCTGTTGGTGGCTGACTGGAGGTTGTGGAAGGGCTGGAGTTGGAGGCTGACTGGAGGTTGTGGAAGGCTGGAGTTGGAGGCTGACTGGAGGTTGTGGAAGGGCTGGAGTTGGAGGCTGACTGGAGGTTGTGGAAGGGCTGGAGTAGGCTACCAGCTGGCTGGAATGAAGTGGGGAAGGCTTGGCGGCGGGGGGGGGGGGGGGGGGGGGGGGGGGGGGGAGGAATTGGGTCCTGGAGGTGCTCGCAGCAAAGGGCAGGAGGGGATTGGCAGGATGAGGGGACTGGTTTCTATAGCAGCCTGAGGAAGGGTGACGTTGTAAATGGAGCTGAAACTGAATTCAGCTGTGAGTAGGTCTTGGCATGGGGTCTCGAAATGTGAGTACAGGGCAGATACGTGACTGGAAAGCAGTTGATAATGGATGCGTGAGTGGTTTCTAATGAGTGTATAAATGGAAAATGAGTGCTTATCCTATGGAAGGAGTTAACCGAGGAGTTTGTGGGTAGTGGAGGGTAGCAGAGGGTAGTTATGAGTGGTTACGGGTAGAAGGAGTTGGTTACTAGATAGTGGGGTAGTTATTAGGAAGTTACGGGGAAGTGGAGGAGGTGGTGACGGAGGAGATGTTGGCTGGCCAAGATGGTGGCCGATGTTTGAATGGTGGCCGGTAGTAAGAAAGGAGGGGGAGGGAGGTGGCCGGACAAGAAAATATAGGGGAAGTGGAGCTTGGGCTTCGCACCTAGTTTTGGCTTCGACACCAGGTGACCAAAGGCTGAAGTTCTCTTCTTCAACTTTCGGTCTCTCTAAATGTGTCTTCTATCCTTATTTATAAACTAATGGGCCGCCGTAAATGGAGCTGGAACTGAATTCAGCGGTGAGTAGGGCTTGGAATGGGGTCTTGAAATGTGAATACAGGGCAGATACGTGACTGAAAAACAATTGATAATGGATGTGTGGGTGGTTTCTAATGAGTGTATAAATGGAAAATGAGCAGTTATTCTATGGAAGGAGTTAAACCGAGGAGTTTGTGGGTCGTGGAGGGTAGTTATGAGTGGTTACGGGTAAGGAGTTGGTTACTTGATAGTTATGAGATAGTGATGTAGTTATTAAGAAGTTATGGGGTAGTGGAGGAGGTGGTGGCGGAGGAGATGTTGGCTGGCCAAGATGGTGGCCGACGTTTGAATGGTGGCCGGTAGTAAGGAAGGAGGGGGAGGGAGGTGTCCCACCAAGACAATATAGGGGAAGTGGAGCTTGGGCTTCACACCTAGTTTCTGGCTTCGACACCGGGTGACCAAAGGCTGAAGTTCTCTTCTTCAACTTTTGATCTCTCTAAATGGGTCTTCTATCCCTATTTATAAACTAATGGTTCGTCGTGGATGGTTCTGATTTTCCAATCATGAGGCCTCCAAAATACATTACACTAAAATTCAGAAGAAGAAAAATACTGAAGTTAATGAATTGTCGATCAACACAAAATGAGATTGTGGTCGTTCTAGTAGAAAGAAATATTTGATCACAACGATTTGTGAAGCACGTCTTTACTCATACTTATATATGAGTAAAGACCCAAAAGACAAAATTACCCTTGGCGGTTATTAGTCTTACAAATACGACTTTATAAAATATAGGTAATAAACTAAATATAACTCTCCTGCTCAAGTCGGGCGAAGGATATCATCCATCACTAGCTTGTGGATATCATCGGTGAACATATCGCATTCCAGACTTTGGTGAAAATATCTGTCAGTTGATCTTTGGAGTGAACTAAAGAAGTGACCACATTCCCTTTGTCTAGGTGGTATTTTATAAAATGTAAATCAACTTCAACATGCTTAGTTATGTCATGTTGTACTGGTTTATGTGTTATACTGATGGATGTCTTGTTGTCACAATATAAGGAGCTTGGGATATGCTTGTGGAATCCCAGATCTTGCATAGAATACACCCACAGTCCTTCACAAAAACCTTGAGACATTGCCCGATACTTAGCCTCCGAGCTTGATTTGGCTATCACATTTTATTTCTTGCTTTGCCAGGTAATCAAATTTCCCCCAACAAAAGTACAATACGTCGTTGTAGACTTCCTTTCATTGCAATTTCCAGACCAATCTGCGTCTGTAAAGACTTCGATCCTCAAGTGGTTGTTCTTAAAGAACAAAAGTCCCCTTTCACGTGCCTTCTTTAAGCAGGGTTGATTTCGAGTCGAGTTCAAGTGATTTGGGCTTTTGATTTGAAATCAATTTTTTTGAATCAAACTCGGCTGAAAATTGACTGAGAATCAAAATTATTTCGAGTCGAGTCGGCTCGACTCGAAATGACTCGATTCCGAGCCATTTCTAAATGGAATCGAATCGTCTTAAAATTGATATTCCGAGTCGGCTCGAAATTAAATTGTGTTTGACTCGAAATTGAGTAAATAGAGTCTTTTAAGACATTAATCATTTTGTTTAGGTTTAGTCTTTAGTATTTTAATTTTTAAAAAACAATATATTAATAATTACATAGTATTTTAATCAATTCAAGCTGATTCGAATCATTTTTTGAGCGATTCAAAGCAGCTTCAAAATAGACTCAAAATGTGACTTGAGTCAAATTGAATCGATTCAAATTGAGTCGAATTAATTGTTACTGATTTCGGTTCAACTCAATATCCGAGTGATTTTTGAGCGACTTTCGAATAATATGCTCAACCTTATCTTCAAGTACCGTAGTATACGATATGCAACCTCCTGATGTTTGATCCTGGGAGCATGCACATATCTACTCATGATACCTACTGCATAATATTCAGATGTGTGTGGAATGGGTATATGAGTCTCTCAACCAGTCTGTGATAGCTCAAAGTATCCTTCTGATCACCATCACTGTCTTCATCAATCTTATAATTTTCCTCCATTGGAGTGTTTGTTGGGACACAACCAAGTATTCCGGTTTCCTTTAACAGTTCCAAAACATATTTGCATTGGGATATGAAGATACCTTGATTCAACCTAGTCACTTCAATTCCCAAAAAATATTATAGTCGCCCTAAATCCTTCACTCCGAACTCTGCAGATAACAGAGCTTTAAGATTTGCAATTTCCTCCGGTTCATCACCTGTGATCACAATGTCATCCCCGTAGACAGTGAGTACCACAAATTTTTGATCATGTCTTCTGATGAGCATAATGTGATCCGACTGTCTATGCTTCTAACTAAAATTATGTGTGAGCTTGTGAAACCTGTCAAGTCATGCCTAGGTGATTGTTCCAGGCCATATAAAGACTTCTTAAAGTGACAGACAACCCTCATGACCCATTTTTAACAAACCCAAGAGGAAATTTCATGTATACTTCTTCATCCAACTCATTGTAGAGGAAGATATTTTTCTCATCCCGTTGATGAAAATCTCAACCTAAGCAAGCAACACAGGATAAGAGAATCCGAATGGAGCCCGTCTTTGCCACCGGAGCAAAGGTCTTCTGTTAGTCTACTTCTCCAGTTTGGGTGCATCCCTGAGCAAGTGCCTTGTAACATTCAACCTCGCCATCCTGGTTTATTTAACAGAGAACACCCACCTCGAACCGACGACTTTCTTCCCAAAGGGAAGGGGAGAGATGTCTCATGTGTGGTTTCCTTTCCAAGGCAAACATTTCCCCATCCATTACATGTGTCCATTCAGAGACACCCAAAGCTTCATTCCACAACTTGGGAATGGTAATCGAGGATGATGATGTAACAAAGGCCTGATCCTGCATGAGAAAGATGATGATAAGAAACATAGTTGGAAATAGGGTGTTGCGTGCAGATTACCTCACCTTTCAGTAATATAAGAGGGAGATGTAGGTCATCACTGAAATATGAGTCTAAACAGGCCCTGGTAGAGGTGGAACAATAGTAGTCTGTTTATCTTTTTGTCGGCGGTGATATACAAGAGGAGGTGGAGGAATTAAAGACAGTGGAGGAAAATAGGTATGAGGCGTTGCTTGGATGGAAGGGATAACATGAGTCTGAGGAATGAAAGGAAGAGAAATTTGAGTATTAAATGCATTGTCACTAGGCTCTCCTTGATAAATGTAATGAGTCGGACCCAAAAAATAGAATTCCTCCTTGCAACGGGTAAGATCTATGACACAAAATGTATGTTGTGGTGGGGTAACACTGATATCCTTTAGTGATGGAGGAAGCCAATAAAGACACAATATTCAGCACGAGGTCAAACTTGTAACGATAAGGTACATGAACAAAACACATACCCAAACACTCAGGGTGCAGATGCGAGGTATGAACAGTAGAAGTGGTGGAGAGACAGGTGAGATGAGTAGCATAGTCTAAGACTCGTGATGGTAGACGATTGATGAGATGAGTGGCAGTTAGAACAACATCGCCCCAATAAGATTTAGGAAGATGCATGGTGGTGAAAAAGCAATGTGCAACCTCATGCGGATGCCAATTTTTCCATTCAGCGACCCCATTTTGGGTGGAGTGACACAGATAATGCTCTTGAACCGGTTATCGCCATCTGATGAAAGATTTGAAAATAAGAAAAAACCTCATTTTTCTTCTTTAAAAGATAAACCCAAGTAAAATGAGAAAAACAGTCAATACAAGTGACAAACCAACGAAAATCAGATAATGATAAAATAGAGGATGAACCCTAAACAGCTGAATGTATGACAACAAAAGGACACGTACTAGGCGAAGATAAATGTGAAGATTAATGTATAACATGTTTAGACAACTCACATACATCACAAGATAAAGACTTAATAAAAGGCAAAAAAGAAGGAAACGGTTTTTAAAGATAAATAGGCGAGGGATATCCGAGACATTGATGCCATCGTCGGACATCCGCCACAGTAACAGTAGTAGATGAAAGAGCCTGAGATGGTAGCTGGGAATTTAGGAAGTATAGACCACCATGGCTCTTACCTATGTTAATGTTTCACTTTATACCTAGTTCTTGAAAAACGCAAGAGTCAGAAAAGAAAGTTACTGAGCTGTTAAGAGATCTAATGATATTGCTAATTAAAAACAAATTGTGTGGAAAGGAGGGAACATGCAGGACAGAAGAGAAAGAAATGGGAGAAGAGCATGAGATGTGGCCTTTGCCTGCAATGTGGGACAAGGTGCTATTGACAGAGGTAACCTTGTATTTACCAGACAAAGGCGTATAAGAAATAAAACATGAGGAGGATCCGGTCATATGGTGGCCCTTGAATTGATGATGCAATTAGAAGGAGTGATGGTGGCAGCATGCGCACTTGGCATAGCTGCAATGACAAATGAGGTAGAAGCATCGAAAGCCATGTCTGGCTGAGAATGAAGTAGCCGTCTGAGAGCATCCAATTCATTCTATATAAAGTTTCCTTAAGGAGGAGCATAAGAAAACTTATCGTATACTTCTGTGGAATAAGCAACATCATGAGGCCTCAAATCCCCCGGTTGAGAACCCCCGCGGTCTGGAGCACGAACATGTTTTCGACCACGACCTAGTGGACAAAGATGAGGAAGTTTGAAGCACACATCCCAAATATGCCCCCTACGTCCGCAATAATCACATGTAGGGATAGTGTTGTTGGCGTTGCCCAAACGCACAGTAGTCAAGTCAGAGCGATTAGGAGGAACAATTGTGCTGAGAGGCTTCCGACCGTCCTCGTTACCAAGAATCATACTAAATGCCCCCCCCCCCCAAAAAAAGAGGAAGGGAGAGGAGAATGATGGAGAATATGAGTCTGAATCATATCCGACTCCATGTTTAAACCCATAAGATACATGCATGTGGTAGTGTTTTTCCTTTCTTTGCAACTGAATTGCATCTATTGTACATGCAGGAGTCTCATAGTAGTCTAGTTCCTGATAAAGTCACTCAAACTAAAAAAAATAGAAGACAGACATGGACCCTTGCCTTAACTCCAAAATTCGAGGTGTAAGCTCGTAATTCTGGGTGGAGCTGTCAATCTGTGAGTAGATTTTATGTGCCGGGTCCAGATCTCATATGTAGAATCTATCAACATATAACTTTGGTATACCTTTGAGGACATAGAATGCAGGGATCCAGGAGACAACAAAGGAATTTTTGAATCTCAATGCTTTCAAGAAGGATCGGTCTTAGGTGACTCCACGACCATCCCATCTATGTAATCAAACATCTAGTGGCTGCGAATCACATGTTGGGTTGTTTGGGACAATTCGAGATAATTTGTCTGATCAAATGGCACTGTGGTAATCTCTAATGAGCCAGTGTGACTATGAGTTCTCTGAGGGTCACTCATCCGTGACATCAACACTTGGCGAAGAAGCGAAAGAATCACCCATGTTGGAACAACTTAATGGGAGCATGAATACCCACCCTAGGTCAAACAAATAGAGCGAAAAATGAAGCGCATAATCAAGGACATCCAAGTGAGATTGGAGATCATTTGTGATCAAGTTCAGCAAAAAACAACAAAAAAACAACTAGGCAGGAAATTGGAACTCAGACTGCGTCGGATCAAGCGCAACAAGAATCAAGCAAAGCAGGAATCAAACGCAACATGAATCAAGCGCTGGAAACAGGTGGAATTGGAAGCTATGTTGCATTGACACGCGACACGACACGCGACTCGTCCATTTTCCTAAACTACTAATATTCGACACGTACGGACACGTTTGTTAAATCCATATTTTATAATTATAGAAATTGTAAAATACTAATAAAAAGACAAAAAATGAACAAACTTAGCATATAAAAATGTAATACTCATACTTACATATTATATATCATCTAAAAAGATAACTGATTCCATATTCGGCTCATCTATTGAGTGATTTGCAATTTCCAGCATACCAACATCTTCGAATGTATCAAAAGCATCTCCTCCAATATCCCACATCATTGTTTCTCCTTGTGTATATTGTGGATTTTTTCTTGAAAGTAGACGTAGATTGTTGTTTATGAAAACCAGATCTTCTGCACATTTTGGTGTCATTCTATTTCTCTTCATTGAGTGCACAAAAGAATACGTACTCCAATTTCTCTCCACACATGATGATGAGGATGGTTGTGCAAGAAGTTTTAAGGCTAAAATTTTTAGAATATGAGCACTTGCTCTACGAACAACCCACTAAGCCTTGAGATCCATAAAATATCTGCTTTGAATTGAATCAAAATCTCCATTTTATGTATGCAAAATTTGTACTCTAAATTCACCAGTGTTTGCTCCTCAATATCCGGAAAGTATTTCCTAAAATATTTCTTAGTTTCTTGAATTATCTCACTATCCTTGTATGGAGAAACTCTTGAAAGATCTTCATTGAGTCATTGTTCACTATAATACCTAATTTAAAAAGAAACATAAGTATTAATAACATACAAATTAAACAGTAATAAAAATATAAAAAAACGCATGAAAAGTTAAAAATTATTTTGGATTCAAGGCATGTGTTAAGCAATGAAGAAGAGTGTTGTTCTTTGACCAACGATCAAGTAATATTGCTTGAACTACATCATAAAAAGTTGATTGCTCATCTAACCTTTTAACCTCATGATCATAAATAGCTTTCTTCACTTTTTCAATCATAGAATCCCACATGTCATAGACTAAGTGAAGACAAGACTTATCTGTATCACAAAACCTCAGCATATCATAAATTGGAGTCGTGAAGGATAAGATGTAATCAATAGAATCCCACCATGAATCATTTAGTACTTTTTCCTTCACAAATCTTGCTCTTCCTTGATTATCATCTCGATAAATATTCCATTTCTCACAAATCACCATATTTTGGAGACTATTTTTAATGAGCTTAAATCTTTTTAACATCACAATCATTGAAACAAATCTTATATCAACAATGAATAGCAATTTTAAGTTAACAAACTCATTGTAAATTGCTAACCTCATGGAATGATTCATGATAAAATTCTTAACTTGCAAAACATCAGAAACAATTTCAAGTTAACATACTCATAGTAAATTGCTAATCTCATGGATGATTCATGATAAAATTCTTTACCTGCAAAACATCAAAAACAATTTTTGAGATCCAACTGCATTCCAAATAAACATTTTGATTGACCTCCGTATTCTTTGGATCACATATATTCTTAATGCAAGATTCAGAGTGTGCACCACACAAGGAGTCCAAATAATGGACTCAAATTCTTGTTCGATAAGTTGTCCTGCAGCCTTGCAATTAGCAGCATTATCAGTTATATTTTGGACAAGTTTCTCATGTCCAATTTCATTTATAACCTCTTTGAATAGGTTAAAAATAAAATGCATATCCTTTATCTCACCCGAGCAATCAACAACCTTCAAAAACATTGTTTCTCCATCACTAACTGCCATGAAATTAAGAAGTGATCGTCGTTGGGAGTCACTCCATCCATCGCGTACTAGGCTAACACCCTTCTCCTTCCACATAATGGTTTATTTGGATCATCATTAACAGATATAGGCCCTTGTGAATCACTATTACTACACTTGCTTGAAGACATTCTACAAAAAAAAGGTGTTCTTACCAAAAGAAAACAACACATCAGTATAGCACCTTTAAAGAAAACCGAGTTATGCAAATTCCAATTAATGAAAATCTAACAAAATTATGCAAGTTCCAATTAATGAAAATCTAACAAAGTTATGCAAGTTCCAATTAATGAAAATCTAAAAAAGTTATGCAAGTTCCAATTAATGAAAATCTAACAAAGTTATGCAAGTTCCAATTAATGAAAATCTAACAAAGTTATGCAAATTCTAATTAAAACATAAAAACATAAAATTAGTCCCCAAATTTTCTAAAAGCACACAAATGAGTCCATATTCATATTTTGTTTCAATTTTCAAACCTTTTGAACTATTCTGTTACTTTGTCTAAAGGTCAAATGTGTTCTTTTTTTTACAATTCGGTGACATGTCAAACACAACGGAATTTTACTAAAAGATAGCATATTTGAGTGCTTCTGGACAAAGTAAGAGAGAAATTTCTAAAATTATGTAAATGTGAAGAATAATTCATTTAAGTGATTTTAGAAAGTTTGGAGTTTGATTTCTACTGAATGAAAGTTTAAAAGTTTAGGAATGATTTCAAAAGATACCCAAAAATTAGGAACTAATTTTGTATTTTTGCTTTCAAACCCAGAAAATTTAAGTACATGCCAAAATATTATATGCACAAAAAAAAATGAAATTTCTCTCATCTTCTCTGTGTCCATGGCTTCAATATAGTTTAAACAAAAGAAATTTCATTCGTCAAGTCTCATACAGGTAAAATAGGTTAGTATCAAACTATCAATTATGCAATCTTACTGCTCACAAGTATCAACTATGCAAGCTTACTGCTCACAAGTAAATGAAAAACCAGGAAAAGAAATGATGAAAATCATATCACAGGTGTCGATCTTCATTCGTCGAGTCCCATACAGGTCTACACAAAGAATCGGGAAGCTAACACGAAGAGAATGCATTACCTCAAAGAAGCGAGAGCAGAAGAGGAAGGCGAACACGCAGAGGTCGATCAAGAAGCGAGCACGCCGAACGTCGATGCCCTAGATCTCGCGGGAGGAAGATGGAAGGCGGCTTATGGGAGAAAATGGGGACTGATGCGGGTTTAATTTTAATAAAGAGCCGGCTCACGCGGGACTCGCGTGTCCAATTAAGCGGGACACGCGAGTCCCGCGTGACCTAAACGTGTCGGCCTTCCGACAAGCGTGTCCGAGCATGTCGGCGTGTCGGACGCGTGTCGGAGAGTCCGACACTGACACTCTGGGCATTTCAGAGTGTCGGTGCTTCATAGACTGCAAGAATCAAGCTCAGCAAGAATTAGGAATTGCTCTTGGACTAGTAGAAGGCGGAAGAAGAAGATGATGCTACTAACGACATCAAGCTTTAAGAACAGGCGGCATCAGCAGGATTCTGCGGCAAGAGAAGAAAATCAAGCTTAGGCGCAGTCATCGGGATGAGCTCATACTACAGTGAAAGCGAAGGAAGCATCGGAGAGCGGCGGCATGGGAGTCAGCGTCATCAGAAGTTGGCGGCATCAACTTCCTTAGTGAACGACGAAGGGGCTTTTTGCCTATGGATCGCGTGGGCTCGGCATATGATCCGAGCCCTCAAAATTGTGGTTGCAGAGGAAGGCGATCGTTGAGAGAGGCTCGGCGAGAATAGGACTTGGGGAAGCACAGTTATGGCACCTTGCTCTGACACCATATAGATAGAAATATTCGATTAGAATGATTTGTGAAACACGCCTTTACTCATACATATACATGAGTAAGCACCTAAAAGACAAAATTACCCTTAGCGGGTATTACTAACACGATTTGATAAAATATAGCTAATAGACTAATTACAACTGTTCTTTCTCTCCCGAGCACACTTTTCTTAGGTAGTCGTGGTTTTGACTATATAGTATCTTCCCCCACCATCATATCCACCTCTGGTCACCGCTCCAACAACGCTACCCACACATTATGCCTGAAACACCATGACCCTTGTGATACTTCTATGGATAATGGTGAAAGGTGCATGGCCATCATCTAAGGCTAAGGAGAGGAGAGCTAGATGATCAAATCACTCCAGAGAAAGAGACCGAAAAATAAGTCGGCGCCCTGGAATCAGCCATAAGTTGAGATTGAACACTTTTGAGAGATTTATCCAAAAATATTTTGAAGCCTCGTGGTTAAGGAGAACATATAAAAAAACATGTAGCAATAGTGGCCGAGGTAAGAGATTTTGGTTGTTTTGTTCTTTGTACGCTAGAACGACTCACATATTTCAGTTGGCCTTGGGGAAGAGGGATTGATTTTCTTATTAATGTGGAATAAGAAGTGTGATGAGCTCAATTGCAGGAAAACAAGATCTTGCCAGTAATTGGACCAATATGGATTGATTCTGTCGATGGTTGGGACAACGTAGTACTTTGAAAAATTGCAGAGAAAAAAAACGCATATACATGGAAGAAACAATGCACAGTGTAATTTCTTCTAGAAAGAAATTACATCATTCTTTTTCTCTACCTCCTTGTTTCTAGCTTATCGCTCTTTCATTTGTTTCTTGCTCACTACCTTTTACTTGCTTGCTTCTCATAAGGAGAGGCTCTTGCATTTACACAGCAGGGCCGAGCCTACCAATCTTGTTGAGGAAACATAGAATAGTGTTGAACCCGGGATCAAAGTCAAAAAAGAGGAGGCTCCCAGTGGTACTGTTCTCTGACGGTAATGCATTGAGCTTGATAGCGGCAGCGTTCTCTAACGTCAATACCGACAAAGCGACAATGTTGTTGTTCTTTGACGCCAATGCACGTAAAGATGGTGGTGCTCTCTCTGAGGTTAATCCTGGATAGAATGTGATCCGTGATTTCACTTACGGTGTCATTTTCTGCCCTCAATCCCGCCGAGCTGGTTTTTTGATTTCTAATGGTGCCACTCCGACCTTAATGCTGATAATTTCCTACTCACAAAGCTTTTATGAGATCACAGAAACTCCCTAATTTGGCGGATGATTTTGATTATCATTGTTTAGGACGGACGGTTCAACTTGATTCAATGATGTTTATTTCTTTGGTATGGTGACAAACTATTTAGAATGGATCGTGGATGAATAATTGGATTTAACTTGAGCTGTGTTGCTTGCTTTATGAACTACTCTTGGTTTGACCTCATTCGAATGGTGGTGGATGTATATGATTTGATTTCCTTCCACAGGTGTTGGATGTCTCTGATTTGATCTCTGGATCATAATGAAGAGGAATTTGGTAACAAGTATCTCTTGTTCTGTTTTTGCTGCATAATAGAGTCAGTGGTGAATAGATAGTACTAAAACAACTCGTCTTGTTTATCATTGAAACTCATGCAGTACTCTTGCATTTGCACATAATTATTTGTTAGAAGGAAGAGCTCAGAGCCAGGATGTACACACTGAGAGATGTTGCATTTCAAGATATGCAGATCAAAGGAAATCTTCATATTTTTATACACTATTATGAAACATTATGGTGGAAGCAATTGATTTTCCAAGACCGTTGAGTAGCTAGTTGAGGTTAGCAAAATTAGAGACTTGTGACTCATTAGGAGAATTAACAATGTCAACAGTTACTGGTGGAGAGCATTAAGGTGTTGAAGTTTGTTGCGAGAGTTGACAAAAAATGAAATTTTCTCGACCATAAAAAGGTATTTTGTACCGTTAAACTTGATGGCAGTATCAAGTGGTAGAGCATTTTAGTTCCATAAGAAGATAGATTCGTGGAGGTTGAAGCTCAATTTAGATGGGATTTAAGGAGTAGATAGAAGAGAAGAGAAATTATAAACTATTGCATTGATTTTGCATCAATGATCAAAACTCTCTATGGGGTGTTTCCAAGGTGAGATTATTAATGAGGTGAGGTCTGACTATTAGGTGGGTCTGAGGCTGAGTTGACGTGGAGAGATGGCATGGTTCTTATCGGTAAGATATGGAAGTTTGAAATTCTTTTGTTAGACGTATTATATGATATTATGATGCATGGGGAAAATTCTTGGCTTAGACAGACAAAAGAAGCAGTTGACTGGAGAAAGTGGTCACAGTTAGGGCTGTCACATGAAGTGTTGACCTACTAATGGAGCATAAGGTGATGGTTGGCAAAGGTGTGTTGCAGTTGCATGAGCTTATATGGTTGCAATGTTATGGTGGGGGTTTTGATGGGTGAAGCCTAAGGGCTATGGATGCAGGTTTGTGATGTTTAGTTGTTTGAGCGAGCGAGACATTTGATGAACGGAATAGGGCATGGGTCGGCGACCACTGTGGAGAAATATGAGATAGGGGAGAAGGTATCTAGATTTTAGAGTTCTTGATGTTGAAACAAAAAAATATTTTATTTAATAGAGAAATCCTTATTTATTATATGATGGAGATCACGACACATAAGGGTCTACACAATGATTGAAGCTGTCGTTTTCTCAGAATCGACGATCTGTGATTTTTTTTAGTTTTTTTAGTATGTTTATCGATCTTGAGAAGACTTATGATAGGGTTTCAAGAGAGATCTTATGGAGAATCTTAGAAAAGAAAGGTGTAAATGTTTCATACATTGACATAATAAAAAATATGTATACAAATTCAGCGACGAGGGTGAGGACATTTGGAGGATTAACACGGGAATTCTCTATCACCCTTGGCTTACATCAAGGTTCAGCTTTAAGCCCTTATCTCTTTACCCTCATCTTAGATGAGCTTACTGGACATATCCAACAAGCAATACCTTGGTGTTTATTGTTTGCGGATGATCGTTTTGGTCGATGAGACGCGCGAGGGTGTAAACGCGAAACTTTAATCTTGGCGTGACACTTTAGAAAAGAAGAATTTTAGCTTGAGCAGGGCAAAGACGAAGTATATGGAGCTTAAATTTAGTAGTGCAAGAAGGGAGGATGACTTTGTTATTAAGTTGGGTGATCAAGCTCGCAGTGAGTGATTTAAATATCTTGGATCGATAGTTTAAAAAGATGGAGGTGTTGATAAAGATATGATACATAGAATCCAAACAGGTTGGTTGAAGTGGAGAGGCACGTCAGGTATCTTATGTGATCGTGAAGTACCATTAAAACTTAAAGACAAATTTATTGTACTGCAATTAGACCAGCAATGCTCTATGATTCAGTGTGTTGGATAGTGAATTGTATACATGAGCAAAAAATGGGAGCTGCAGAGATGTGAATGCTGAGGTGGATGTGTGGACACACGGGACTGGATAAAATTAGGAATGAATGTATCAAGGATGAGACATGAGTGACATCAATTAAAGAAAAGATGTGAGAAGCTCGACTAAGATGGGTTGGGCACGTACAAAGGAGACCATTAGATGATTAGAGGCACCAGTTAGGCGTTGTGAGAGTTTAGTCACTATTCTTTTTTAAAGTTTGAGGGGTAGACCAATAAAGACTTAGAATGAAACTATAAGGAAAGACATGATGTACTTAGGCCTTAGTGAGATTATGACTAAATATAGAGCACAATGGCGACAAAGGATCCATATAGTTGACCTCACTGTAGTGGGATAAAGGCTCGAGTGTTGTTGTTTGTTGTATTTTGGAGATTGAAAGTGATCCTTGGCACATTAGTTCAGGTGTTGTCGTGTGACCTTAAGGTCACAGGTTCGATCCTTGGAAATCGCCTCTTACAAAAATGCAGGGTAAGGCTTGCCTACATTCCACCTTTGTGGTGGGATCCTTCCCAGGTCCCTCGCTGCGCCGGGATGCTTTGTGCACAGGGCTGCTCATTTAGTGTATTTTGAAGGTTGTCATGATCAGAGAAGTAGGAGTCCATGACCGTTTATGGAGGCTCCTAAGTCTATAGATTGGGATATATGACTCATTTTGAAGGAATCAAAAGTTGGAAAGAGGAATTCAGTCTTTTTGGTCGATCTATGCAAATGTTGGATTCTAAGTGTGTAACCTCGAAGCCCCTCTTACTTTTTTTTGGTACCACCCAAGCCATTGGCCACCACTTTGCCAACCAACAGCCACCTCCACTCTATGTCCACATAACATCGTAGTGACCACCCTCACTATCCATAACTACCTTTCCCCACTAAAAGTGACCACTTTAACTTCCCGAGACTTTCCCCAAAAGGAAGCCCCATTCTTTTAATTGGATAAACCACAGCTATACCTTTCCAACTACCCAAATCCCACTACAGCCAACTGCCAACCCTCCCCTGCTCTCTTAATACACTGTAAATAGTCGTGTCCAAAAAGCCCAATCGAGTCGGGATGGGACCGGGCCGATCGGGTCCGGGCAGCTTTTTGCCAACCGGGCTCGAGCCCCCTCTTGAGGAGGCAAATTGCTAAGGCCCGCAAGGCCGACCCGGGCAGGCCCAATTTTCCTGTAGGTGGCATTAAAATCCCTTATTTGGGTAATCCTGCCTATTAGGTGAGGATACAAGGGGCAAGCCCTAGAATGATGGAGGAGAAGGGAAAGTTATAAGAAGCTTGGGGGAAAAGGAAGAGGAAAACCCTAAAGGGAGAAGAGGGGTAGAAGAGAGAGGGAGAGGAATTTAGAGTGATGAAGAAATTTCATTGATTGATTGATTGATTTCGAATACAAGACAATAGTCTATTATATAGGACCTATATGGCACGGGTGTAAATACCCGATACAACTAAAAGCACGAAATATTAAAACATCTAAAAAGACTACATGATGACTCGACTCATAAAATATTAAAATACTTAACACTTTCGACTCGATATAATAAAACTTCTAATACTAGATAACTAACAACATGAGTTCCATAACACAGGATTTAGGGGTTTTAGGAAGGCTCGGTGGGGAAGAAGAGTCTCGGGGGAGGAGCATAAGGTTGCTGGGGGGACTAGAATGAGGACTTATAGGTTGGACTAGGTTGTTTGAGGGCTTGGGAAGAGGCAAGGATGACTGTCCCTGGACAGGTGGGATGGGGAAGCACGGGGAGGGTTGGCAGGGTCTGGTGGTGAATGAGGAGGCCGTGGCAGGTGGGTGGAGGGGCTGAGAAGAGGAATCAGTGATTGCAGAGAAGGAATCCGATGGTTGGTGGTGGTGGGGAAGTCAAGGAAGAAATGATAGATGATTGCCGACATCATAGAAGGAGGTGGTGTTGGTTCCCGACATCGTTAACAGGAGAGAACCCACGACATCTCACTGTGGGAGGAGTCCAAATTGCACGATTGGATAAATTAACCCAATTCTTTAAACACGCCTCCGAAAATCATTAAAAAACATAAAATATGAAAAATTGCGGGGAACGTGATGGAGGTTTACGATCGTCGATCTGGCAATCTAAAAGTTGTTTATCCCATAAATTGCTAAAATGATGCACGAATGATCCTCATCAACACGTTCATTTGTTAGAACTCTACTTTAATGTGGTTATTGTGTGTTAATGTTTATAATTCCCAATGATTGCAAATATAGTTTCCTTGAAGCTGGCCATAGCCTATTTATATATAAAAATAAGCAAAAGGATTACTATAGCATCTTGGCTCAAAATAAAATACAAAGCTGGGGTCATAGGCATTCCTTTTTCCCACACAAAATCGTTTTAGATTGCGATATTAGCCACATAGTCCAGTAGCGGAGTTGGCTCTTCGGTCGATGAGGGAGACCACCAATCTTGGACACAGTCCTTTAGGACACGTGCCATGCTTGTTTCAACATCACCTGTATAAATTCCTGTTAAGATTCGAGTGATCCTGGCCATCGCCTCTTTGGAATCTCCTTCAAGAACCAAACCCACCATGCTCCTGAAATAGGGCCTGGACAGTAGTAATAAACCGGCCACCGCGGCTCTAAACTCCGCCATTACCACCGATCTGCTTTGAATCCTGGAGCCCGAAGCCGCCAATAAGTTTCCGCCATGGTCACGAACAACACACCCAATACCGGCGCCGTTGGCATGCAAATATAGATTCCCGATACATGTTTACTTCATGTAGTCAATCCTTGGTGGTCTCCCGACAACCCATTGGGAGTGCGCTATTATTGAGGTACAATCCATGTGAACAATAAATAAATGTTCAAATGATAATCCATGGTAAAGTAATCCAATGATTATGATAATACATTTTAAAATCTAACATTGTGTGAAGCAAATCATAATATTTCTATTTGCTACACCACACTAAAATTCAGTATATAGCGCTCTCCATTCATTTCACCACATAATCAAGATGCATTTTATAAACTTACCAGAAACTAATGGAGAGTATACATGTTGCGTGTCAAGTACCATATCATTAAACCATTTTAACGCAACGATCGCGAAGCGAATAACTAGATTATTCAAGGGGCACAATAGGGTAGAACCTCCTTTACTAGTTAGGATAAACCAATGGAAATCATATGCATTATCCCATGAGAAGCTTATTATCATCATTATTAGCCTTAAATCCACCTATCTTTTTCTCCATTCGTTCCTACGGCGTGCTACCTTGATGTGGTGAAGTCTATTCTTCTCAATTTATTTTGAATTCAACTCATTTTACATTAGCGTTAGGTTCACCTCTCTTCCTTTCTACATCAACACTAATTTTGTTCACCGGTCTAATCGATGTATTTTTCTAACCTTTCATTGTACATTTTAAATCTCCGAAATCTTTTTTCGGTTACTTATCTCATTAAAGCTCCATTTGGGGGGACTTATTTTCACCGGTCAAGCGGTTACGACCGCATGTACCGGATCTTAATTAAGATCCGGTACATGCGGTCGTAACGCTTGACCGGTGAAAATAAGTCCCCCCAAACGGATCCTAAATGTCATTCCAACATTTGCTCAATTATAATCCGTCTTCAACTTATCTTTGTATTTTTGTCACATTTATCTTAACATTCTCTTATCAGTCATTATTCCTCACTAAGCTCCTATTTTGTTGCTTGCCGCTTGAATTTACAATGAGCTTAACATGTTTCGCATTTGGCTAGATGTAGTTAGAAATCAACAAGTATTTTTTGAATTCTAAGATAACTTTTAAATCTCCTAAAAAATGATTCAAATAACTTCAAAATGCTTTTGTTATGAACCGTGGTAAGAATGTTATGAATTTTTTGAGCAAATTCTGATGCCTAATGCATGTGATTCTCGCTTCCCGCGCAGTCCGTTCCGATTGCCTTTGCGACGCAGTATCTTCCTCGAACCACGAACGAAATTATTCTCCAACTTCCTGACAAGGAAAGGCATTGGGATGTCCAGTGTTATGTTCAGGCACATTCAGTTGGGCTTTCGAGGGGTTGGAGGGAATTCGTTCACGACAACGGGTTGAAGATTGGCGACATCTGCCTTTTCGAGCTGGAGGAGACTCTGAAACGCCCCGTGCTCACTGTTCATATCAAAAAGGTTGAGATCACTTCAACTTAGAAATTAACCAGTCATTAATATATATATATAGGGCCATTTACCTGAACCTCCCCTTTAAATCTGTAAAAGTACAGGTTGCACCCATCTAACTTTTGAAATTACAAAAGCCTCCCCTGCAAATTTACATTTCATAATATTCATGCACAAAGACTTTTCTTGAAAATTTACCCCAAGTGGGTATTTTTGTGCATGGATGTTATGAAATGTAAAGTTACTTGGGAGGTTTTTGTAATTTCAAAAGTTAGATGGGTGCAACATGTAATTATGCCAACTCTCAGGGGAAGCTTGGGTAATTATTCCTATAGATATATTGAGGATTTGTGTGTGTGTGTGGTGGATATTGAGGCTTTTTGTTGGGTTTTTTGAAGGTATAAGTTGGAATTGATGGAGCCAAAGTGGTTGAAGTCTGTAGTCTAGGGATTAATGGAGTTTCTTTCTTACTATTTGGGTTGTAAGATTTTGCAGTCACTTATTTGCGTAAAGTCGATGGACGATCTTTCAGCGTGTGGGCGTGCATGCGGATATTTGTGTGCCTGTATACATCTTTCTTCGCATCTTCAGAGGTGGCCGGTTAATGCGCATCCTAGAAAGCCTACAATGTCATGATAATATCGATCCACTTTTTTGACATTTCTTGCTGTAAAATTGACTATGTTATGGAGTCAACATTGGGGCAAAAGAGAACTAAGAATCCCAAACCTTTAAAACTGTTCTATTGCACTATTGGACAGCCAGGATTGTGGGGGATGCAATTGCGAACCTTTTAAATCTCGCATTAGGTGCCAACTTTAGGTTGCAGAGGGCATCTACTTCCTCATTGTGGATTTTTTTTACAAAAATAAATAGAATCTATTGATGTTGTTTTTACTCTCTTTTATGACCAAATGCAGAGTGATAGTTTAGGTTGATAACCCAATTTGAGCATATCTGACCCTTGGCTTTCTATCCTGTCTCCACGCAAGCTATGTATTGCACTATATAGCTTAACCTAATTCAAGCTGGGCATAGCTTGTAAACTTCAGTTTTTTTTTTTTCAAATTAATTAAATTTTGATTGATTTTGAATTCTGTAAAAAAATTTGAATTTATTAGACTAATAAACAATATTAAAAGAAAAAATGTGTGATCACCAAATAGGATCATCAAAACAATCGTGACCGTCCCATTTTTTTATAGATATTTCATATATATAAATATCTGTACTATATTTAATTGAATATAAGATTTTTGATACTAAGCACTCTCTAATTAGGATATTTTTGTACATTGCACTCTTAATATTTAATAAAGTATTTTACACTTCCTCAAAGACTTTAATATTAGCATTTTACATTCTTAATTGAATATTTAGGCTGTAAAATGTCAATATTAAAGCCTTCCAATGTGCAAAGCACTGGTGAAAAAATTAAATATTTTAGATGCAATTATGAAGAATGCTTAGTGCCAAAATCTCTTGAATGTATACAACAATACAAAAAAAATTACTCCATGTAGCAACTAAAATTAAATAAAATGATAGTCAGAAATACTGCACGCTACAAATGGGAGCAATCACAAAAAAAGCACAAATACACTTTCAAATCCTGATCTAAGAAACGCCTCAGTTCCAAATTAGGTTCCGACTAGGTTCTCGATTCGACATTTCTTTTTGTGCATGCAGTGACGAAATAGAGGCGCCAGGGTTCACCATGAATGCTGTACATGAATTATAGTACTCTGGAATAAACAATGCTCTAATAAACATAGCATTCATGATTCATTCAAATCCCACAACATTTATAGTATTCTTTTCCAGAAAGGGGGGAAGAAGAAGTGAAGAACAATGTGGTACTCCAGTCATTATTTTGCCCTCCCAGATCTTCATTCTTGCTTCTCCAGTTCACCCATTCTCTCAATAATGGCCTGCAAAATTCAAACAAACACAGCCAGTGGTATCTTTTTAGCATGCTGGAAATAATTCACCCAAAAGAAATAAAGAGACAGAAGTATGCCACTTTTATAACGAATATTATCACTAGCTTCATCCTAATTTTGTGGGCGCCATTTTGCAAATGCCTGTGTTTAATCTGTGTGGACACCAACTCAGTTATCTTATCAACCATCACAAGTGCATAAGCTACATTATTTCTGGTTCAACTCTATTACCATTATTTTCGAGAACATTTTCGTTTTAGACACTCAGTTAGTGACTCTTTTGCATGGCGTAAGTTTGATTATATCCCAAATTTGGGTTGTATGTAATCATTAGTGGTCACTTGTTAAAGATATGAATGTAAAAATAATAATGCAGAATTTTAGGTTCCTACATGCATAGCTTGTTGTTTTGATTTAAAAAATATATATATTAAATCAACTTGAAAAGTTCTTATCACCTTTGATTAAAAACTTATCTTTTTTTGTAATTTATTTGACTTCCCTATTAATATTGTGCACTTTTATGTTTCTACATTTATCTGCAATCATGTATTTTAGTAGTCACTACCTTTAGTTTAGAAATTAAAATTCTGGGAGCCCAGACCTTGAGAAAAATTTTCAGATTTTGTACCTTAGTATGTTCGCTACCTCCACCTATTTCGTCTTCGAACTCATAGTTTAGCTATATTTTCTTACTCCATTTTGATTATTGCTCGCAACTAATTTTTTAAAAAAGTGAGAAGCAAACAAGATCCCATAATGTAGTCCTAAGGCAAACAAGTAAGATTTTTTAAAAAGTTGGGAAGCAAACTGGAACTCCACCCTTGCAAATGACCCGCAATAAGACAACGAGGAATGCCAAGTTGTGCATGACCTTGCGATGGCCAACTTTTTTCATCTAAGCTCCAGACCAACCAGAACGCGCCCACAATTCGGCAACGTGGTAAGCCTGGCTGCCAAGCACAAAAGTGCATTGCATTTTGCCGGATTGTGCCTGTTCAGATCAGTCTGAGCCCCGGGCCGAAAATTTCCTCCTTGCGACGAGGCTAGTAGCTACGAGGATAATGATGCAGTGTCTCGAATTAATGTGTTGTGTTATGGCTACCTCACAAGCCAACACTAACTAGATTATGTTACGGACACGGAGGAGAGTGACCTAGAGGAAGGATCATCGTCTACGTGGCCGGTGACGCGTATATTCTCGAAGGAGTAGACCGGCGATGGGACTACATTAGGATGATTTGGCGTGATCATTTCCATTATGTTATTTTATTTGTCGTACTTTCTTTTTGTTTCGCTTTGGTCAGGAGGGAGTTATATAACTCCCGACTCCTTTTGTGGCCTTATCTTGTATCTGCATTTTGAAAAGGAATTCGAGCCTAGGGCGATCCAAGTGAGATCATCCCCTTGGAGTGCATCGTTTATTTTAGGGCGTATGATTGGTCCGACCCCCGTCCCGTCTGCCTCGCGTGCGCTGCCAGGTTTCGTCCGCCGCATATCGTCGTCAACATCGCCCCTTCGACGCTCGAACCCTATTTTCATATGTCGTTACCCGTTTCCGCCATATCCAAGCTCACGACTGGGCCTTGCCGACGGTTCTGTTGCTTCCTTCTTCCACCAGGCCAGATCTCACTCGTCCGCTTGTTCTTCCGCTAGATCTCGGGCTTCCGTCTGATCTCGCCCTTCTCAACGCCAATCTGCCTGTCAGTGGCTTCTTCCGCAATGCTGGCCTCGATTCTTCTCGCAGCACTCCTCTCTGTCAGATCTCGCATCGCCGTCGGCTCCTAGCGCCCTGAAGCGACAACCGACCACTCATGCTATGACTGACGCCGATCCGCCCTCCTCGACGTCGATCCACCTGTCAGCGGCTTCTTCTGCAATGTCGACCTCGATTCTTCCTCCCAGCTCGCCTCTCCATCAGATCCCGCACCGCCGTCGGCTCTTGGCGCCCCAATAGCAGTGGTCGACCACTCGCGCAATGACTGACGCCCGCCTCGACGCTGTCGAGCGTCGCCTCGGCGACCAAGCTGGCTCTCTTGCATCAATTCAAGAGATTCTCCAACGCTTGGAGGTCTGTGATGCCCGACTGGACAGTCGCTCCTCGACACCATTGCCCGAGGAGGATCCCTCCTCGTGCACCGATCAGCCCGCCTCCCCGTCGACTCTCCCTTCACTCGTCACGCTGGCCACAGCCCACGCGTCGCGCTCTCTTGAAGTTCTTCGCTTCAATGACACAGATCCTCTAGGACGGATTGCAAAGGCAGAGCAATTCTTCGACATTCACGGCACCCCAGAGGGATGGATAGAAAGTGGCTTTGATGACATTCACGACACCCTCAACCCTCCATTGGGTCTGTTAGCTGCGCCAGTCGATCTCGCTCCTTTCATAGATCGACATGGCCCAAGCGGTGAAGCGCTATGATCGTTGGTACTCAGGCAATGCAGTGGAGAGTCTATGTGCCCTAAGACATAGAGTTTTTGTGGAGCAGTACATCGACGAGTTCATCGAGTTCGTCAACCACGTCCCCGGACTTCCTCCAGATCATTACCTCGACTTCTTTCTTCAAGGTCTCCAGCCCCACGTTCGCTCCCGCCTACACACCCATCATCCTCGGGATCTCTCCGACCAATTGAGGGTGCCCAGTTTGTGGAAGCTGATTTCGCGGTCCGTGCGGGGTATCAACCCCGCCTATCTCCGGCAACTCCCCCCCCCCCCGGCTCGCGCGACGTATGTGACTCCGTCTTCGCGACCTATCAGGGGAACAACAACATCCAATCGCACCTCCCAGGCCGGCCTTTCCACCCAGGAGTACAACAATCTGCGCGGGAAGGGTTTGTGCTTTCGTTGTAAGCAACCCTATTCTCCAACACACGTTTGCCCATTGAAGGAGAATTTGGTTCTCATGTGTGCTGAGGAGGACGAGGTGACGACCGCTGAACTTGAAGCCCTGCTGCTAGAGGACGATCCTCCAGAGGAGCCGACGCAGCTCGACCTGCAACATTTAGAGCTTTCATGTTCTTCTACGGAGGGAATCTCAGGACCCTGCACTATGAAGCTCCAAGGATGACTCCAGGGAACACCGGTGGCGTTCATGATTGATAGTGGCGCGAGCCACAACTTCATATCCCACGACTTCGTGACACGCTTACAGTTGCCTTCGGATCCGACAGAGTTTTGTCGTTCACCTCGGTGATGGTCGTCGATCGCCGACTCGAGGCCTATGCCACGACCTCTCTCTACAACTGGGGGAATATACCGCCCCCACAGATTTCCATGTTTTCCACTTAGGCGGAGTCGACGCCATTCTGGGCATCACCTGGTTGCAAACTTTGGGTGACATCAACCACAATTGGGCTTCCATATGTATGACCTTTCAATGGGCCAATCGGCCATGCACACTTCAGGGTGATGCTTCTCTCCAGCGGATCGTCATCTCTTCTCGCGCAGCCCAGTGCACTGACTCAGTGGATTTTTGCACCTTTTTATAGAAGATCATGACGTAGGGGGCAAAGCACCTACCACCGCCGCCTATTTCTCATCCTCCCTAGCTATCCCGCCTCTTGGAGGCCTTTGCCTCAGTGTTTGTGTTACGCCCCGGACGGATCCGAAGGCGAAAACGGGGCTGAACCAACTGGTTCAGCCCCCACTTTCTAAAGGACGGCCCTCGAGGGCTGAACCCACCCGGTTCAGCCCCAATTTGGGGCCGGCCGGCCCCCTTGGCCGGCCGGCCTTGGTCCGGGTATAAATGTACTCAGATCCTCTATTGGAGGGATTATGCAAGATTATCAGGTATTCTCCTCATTCCCTGCTCTCAACCCTAATTTCCCCCTTAGCTCTGTAGATTTATCTGTCTCCCACCTTCCTAACAATTGGTATCAGAGGATTCTTCCTCCCCAAAATTTTTTCGTTCCCGCTCGCATACAGGCCGATCCTGCTCGCATCCAGGCCGAATCACTGTGTCGTCTTCATCGACGACTCCCAACGACTTCATCGACGACGATCGGGCCGCATCTTCATCGACGACTCCAGCTTCCCGTTCGCATCTCGTTCGCAGACTCTGCTCGCATCTCGTTCGCATCCAGCTTCCCGTTCGCAGACTGCTTGATCCCGCAGACTGCATCGTCTTCATCGACGACTCCGCTCGCATCCCGTTCGCAGACTCCCGACGTCTTCATCAACGACGTCGTCTCTTCCTCGACAACTCCCACTCGCATCCCGTTGCTGCCTCCGCCGCCGACTGCATCTGCATCCGCCGACCGCATCTGCATCCGCCGACCGCCAGCTGTTGCTTCCAATTGCTGCATCCGATTGCGACATCCAGAGGCCACCGCCTCCAATTGTTGCCATTTCACGCACGCCCTCGGCGTCCCACCATGGTGACTCGCACCCAAGAGGACTCCAATCGGCTCGCACATCTCGAAGAAAACTACACCGGGTTGACTGACACCGTACCGTGGCAGCCCTCGCCGATAAGTTAACGACATTGGAAAAACGCCTCGAAGAGAAATTGGATGTCCGCATGGACGAGCTTAAAAATTGTCCACTCAACACCTTAAAGGGAAAGTTGTTGTGGGCGAGACCAACGCAGTCCAACTTCCCCTTCCTACTCCAACATCGGGGCATGACGATCGAGCCTCTAGCCTCAATGGGGGCCTTGGAATTGACAATGGAAGGGTAGGAGGCTCACGACGACCACAAGTATGGTCCGAGGCAACCCAATTTGGCGGCATCGCCGCGTCTGCCTTGGATTTTCCTCCTTACCGTCAAGACCGCCAAGAGGACCAACGACCCAACGGGATGGGGTGCCCACCTCGTGATGGGCTCCTCCCTATTCCAGGAGCACCAGGACACGCCGCAGGCGGAAGGGGAGGAGGTGGATGGGAATTTAGGCCGCCAGTCTTGGGGAACCCCTATGGAGGGGATTTGGGGTACCCACACGTGGCCGCTGATCGACGGCTACCGCTTGGAAACGGGCAAGAGTACGGAGGACCCGGGCAACAACTACCACGCGCTTATATGCCGTCAAAGGTTACCCGCATGAACTACCCCAAATTCAAAGGAGGAGATGCACTCGAATGGGTCCAAAAGGCAGAGTTATTTTTCAATTATCAGGAGATACCAGAGGCACAGTGGGTAAAGTTGGCGTCCTTCCACCTTGAAGAGGACGCGTACCAGTGGACCCAATGGTTCCTCCAGGGACGGGATCACGCGCCATGGCACGAGTTTGTCGACAGATTCACCGCCCGCTTTGGTCCACTTGAGTATGAAGACTTCGAGGCTCTTCTTCAGAAATATCACTTAAGAGATCAAGTGTATACTTGCGCTGAGACAAAGAGATCCTCTGCTGAGATCTAGCAACCTCAATCCCGAGAAAGTACTTCAGATGCCCCAAATATTTTACTTCAAATGCCTTCTGAAGAACCCCCTTGATCTGAAGTATCCTCGAGCTATCGTCACCAGTAAGAATGATATCATCCACATAGACAAGAATAATGACCCTACGTCCATCCACAGCAGTCCGAACAAAGCATGTGTGATCGGCATGACATCTGGTGAATCCACTCTGAAGCACAACAATACCAAACCGCTCAAACCACGCACGAGGAGACTGCTTCAGACCATACAAGGACTTCTGTAAAAGGCAAAACCGGCCAAAATACTGCCCCTGAAGCTTGTAACCGGGGGGCGGATCCATATAAACTTCCTAAGCAAGGTCGTCATTGAGAAAGGCATTCTTCACGTCCATCTGATGAAGAGGCCACCCATGGCAGACAACGAGAGAGACAAGCAGACGGACAGTAGATAGCTTGGCCACCGGGGCAAAGGTCAAGCCGTAGTCCCCAGGAGTTTGTGAAGCCCTTCACGACAAGACGGGCCTTGTAGCGGTCAAGAGAACCATTAGCATTATACTTGACAGTGTAAACCCAACGGCAACCAACAGTTTTCCGACCAGCAGGAAGAGGGACCAAACGCCAAGTGCCCGCCTTCTGAAGAGCGGACATCTCATCCTCCATGGCCGCTACCCACTCAGAGTGCTGGAACGCCTCAGTCATCGAACTCGGAACTCTGATCTGGTCGGTAGCCGTCAGGAAAGCCCGGTACCCTGAGAAAGACGCTGGTAGGACACAGCTTGCCACAGGATGGTCAGTAACACAAACGCTTACCCTTGAGAAGTGCAATGGGTAAGTCAAAGGAGGGAAGAATATCACCTGCCAGAGAATGTGGCACAAGGTCCTGTGAGCTGGGCGTAACCAGTGGATCCCGAAGAATGGGGTGGACATGTGAGGGACCGCGTGGGACACGGGTGTATGTCTATAGCGGAAGATAGTCGTGCAGCGGAGCAAGGCAACCGGAGCCGGTTGTGGTGGAGCAGAAGAAGGTACCATAGAAGGGGAAATTCTCAAAGAACGTAACATTCAAGGAGTGAAAAGTTCTGCGAACAGAGGGGTCAAAACACCTATAGCCCCAAATATTTTACTTCAAATGCCTTCTGAAGAACCCCCTTGATCTGAAGTATCCTCGAGCTATCGTCACCGGTAAGAATGATATCATCCACATAGACAAGAATAATGACCCTACGTCCATCCACAGCAGTCCGAACAAAGCATGTGTGATCGGCATGACATCTGGTGAATCCACTCTGAAGCATAACAGTACCAAACCGCTCAAACCACGCACGAGGAGACTGCTTCAGACCATACAAGGACTTCTGTAAAAGGCAAAACCGGCCCAAATACTTCCCCTGAAGCTTGTAACCGGGGGGCGGATCCGTGGATCCATATAAACTTCCTCAGCAAGGTCGCCATTGAGAAAGGCATTCTTCACGTCCATCTGATGAAGAGGCCACCCATGGCAGGCAGCGAGAGAGACAAGCAGACGGACAGTAGATAGCTTGGCCACCGGGGCAAAGGTCAAGCCGTAGTCCCCAGGAGTTTGTGAAGCCCTTCACGACAAGACGGGCCTTGTAGCGGTCAAGAGAACCATTAGCATTATACTTGACAGTGTAAACCCAACGGCAACCAACCGTTTTCCGACCAGCAGGAAGAGGGACCAAACGCCAAGTGCCCGCCTTCTGAAGAGCGGACATCTCATCCTCCATGGCCTCCACCCACTCAGGGTGCTGGAACGCCTCAGTCATCGAACTCGGAACTCTGATCTGGTCGGTAGCCGTCAGAAAAGCCCGGTACCCTGAGAAAGACGTTGGTAGGACACATAGCTTGCCACAGGATGGTCAGTAACACAAGAACGCTTACCCTTGAGAAGTGCAATGGGTAAGTCAAAGGAGGGAAGAATATCACCTGCCAGAGAATGTGGCACAAGGTCCTGTGAGCTGGGCGTAACCAGTGGATCCCGAAGAATGGGGTGGACATGTGAGGGACCGCGTGGGACACGAGTGTATGTCTACAGCGGAAGAGAGTCGTGCAGCGGAGCAAGGGCAACCGGAGCCGGTTGTGGTGGAGCAGAAGGAGGTACCATAGAAGAGGGCATTCTCAAAGAACGTAACATTCAAGGAGTGAAAAGTCCTGCGAAAAGAGGGGTCAAAACACCTATAACCCTTGGAAGAGGAGGAATACCCCAAAAATAAGCATCGGATAGCTTTGTCATCAAGCTTTGTCCGAGTCGGACGACGGTCCAGGACAAAACACACACACCCAAACACTCGGAGAGGGACAGGAAACAGAGGGCGGTGGGGAGATAAAATACTAAGGGGTATCCAACCCGCTAAAGGCTAACAAGGCAGACGGTTGACCAAGAAGGTCCCCGTAAGAAGGGAGGCACTCCAAAACGACTTGGGGACATGAGACCCACGAAGAAGAGATCGGGTCACATTCAAGAGATGACGATTCTTGCGTTCCGCCACGCCGTTCTGTGATGGTGTATAGGGACAGGAGAACTGATGAAGGGTTCCTTGAGTAGCAAGGAAAGCAGTGAAAGAGGAAGAAGTATACTCCCCCCCCCCCCCGTTATCGGAGCGAAGGACCCGAATACGAGAGGAAAACCGAGTCGTAACCATATTAGTAAACTTGGTATATAAATCAAAGACATCAGATTTGGCACGCATAAAATAGACTCAACAACAACGAGTAAAATCATCTATAAAAGTAACAAAATATCAAAAACCATCATAAGAAACAACCGGGGCAGGTCCCCAAACATCTGAATGAATAATATCAAACAGTGTAGAACTCAAACGAAACAGAAACATGATAGGTAGTGTGAGTATGTTTACTAAGCTGACATACATCACACTGAAAAGAGTTCTCAAACGAGACACTCGGAAAAAGCGACGACACGATCTGAGGACTCGCATGCCCCAGTCTAGCATGCCAAAGAGCAGGTGAAGTAGTAGCAACAACGATGGATGGGGGTGAGAGACAGGGCGAAGGAGGTGGAAGATCCAGTTGGTATAGCCCGTCGCGCTCACGGTCGTAGCCAAAAGTCCTCCTCGTGGTCAGGTCCTGAAAAACACAACCAGAAGGAAAAAATGTCATTGAGCAGTGCAACGAACGAGTTAATTAACTAACAGAAAGAAGATTTAAAGCAAGTTTGAGAACATGAAGAACTGAACCCAAGGAGAAGGAGGGAGTCAGAGGAACTGTGCCCCGATGAAGGATGGGGGTCACAGAGCCATCGGCAAGGCAAACCTGTCGATGGACGCTCGGAGACTCAAGAGAATAGAACAAGTGTGTCTCATCAGTCATGTGATCAGTGGACCCAGAGTCAATCACCCAGGGAGAAGAGAACCCCTCTTGAGTGACATGAAAGGCCATCGGGATACCTGACGCAGACACTGAAGTCGACGAGAACGACAAGGAGGCAGGAAGCGGTTGAGCAGGAAGAGGCTGGTGCGGAGTCTGAAACGGATAGTGCAGCTGAAGCTGAGATTGGAGTTGTTGCACTTGAGCCATAAGGTGACTCCAGTCGGCGGAAGAGGCACTGGAATCAGATTGGCCCCCAAAGTCGGAAGAAGTAGCGGCTGCAGCACGTGTCGCAGGGGACTGCTGGCGTAGGTGAGGGAAGAGCAGCCAGCATCGGGCCTTCTCATGACCAGTCTGGAGGCAGTGCTGACACTGAACAGAGCCAAATGGGTTGCCAAGGCCACCCCCGCGACCCTTAGAGGTAGAAGTACGCCCCCCGCGCGCAGAAGAAGGATGACCTGAAGCCAAGGGCCATTTGGTCTGGAATAGGAACAGGAGCTGGAACGGGAAAAACAGCAGTCGGGAGGGCACGTCGCTCATGCTCCTCTACCATGGAATAAGTATCCAAGATATCGGAAAAAGGGTTCATGCTGACATTCTGAACCCTAATATGCTCAAACTCGGGCCTCAAGCCCATCAGGAACTGATAGGTCTCCCGCTTCTCCTGCCGCCGCTTGGCAACAAGAAGATCCTCTGGATGTGGAAAAGCATTGAGCGGCTCAAGGTCAGAAAGCTCCTGGAATCTCCCTGAGAGAAAGGTAAAGTACTCGTGCACAGAACGGTCCCCCTGACGAGCAGTAGAAATCTCCTGGAAGACAGAATAAATCCACGTATCAACGCGTGTGTGACCTTAGGTACGCGTCAAGGTAGCCCAAAAAGACGGCACTGAATCGAATCGCATGAATTGCTCGTAAATGTGGGGTTCCATGGAGCACTGAAGCCACCCGAGAATCTTGAAACTTTTCGTGCGCCATTGACGGATAGCCTTTTCGTCGGAAGGCTTGGGAACACCACTAGATTCAAGCCAATCAAGCTTGTCATGTCCGGCAAGATGGACTCGCACGGAGTTGGACCAAACGATAAAGTTTTTTTCATTGAGGAGGGCGGTAGTAATACGCCGAGCAAATCCATCATTCGAACCAAAGAGGGAGAAATCCGTGGGATGGGAAGAAGAGAAACCCTTAAACAGAAGAGGAAAAACCCATCCCAAAAAAAGAGGAAGAAGACCGTAGATCACAGATCTAGATCATGAGAAGAAAAGAAGTGAGGGAAGAAGTGGTAAACACCAACCAAATCGGCGGTGGAAGAAATAATCGAAGGAAAAGAAAAGAGGAAGAACAGTGGCTGTAGCAGAGGGAGAACGACGAGGAGATTGGACGGATTCCAGCGGGAGAACGGCGACGGGTCGGGATTCCAGCGAGAGAAGATCAGACGGCGGAGGCAGTCGGGAGCCGCGATGCCCTCACATCGCGCGGGGAACAGTGGCAAAGCGGCGTCGGCGAAGCGCGGGGTCGGGATTAGGGCGAAGCGCGGGATTCCTCCTCTGATACCAAAATAGATGAGAGAAAAAATAAGACTTGATACATCCTCAAAGGGGAACAAAGTTTATATATATACAATAGACACATATAGAATAAAACGCCAATAATAAATAACACGTCAATAAAACCCTCTAGAATGTAAAGATCATATTTGAACAATCAAGGTGATACAACCTCAAGACGACTCAAATGCAAACTTCAACGTCTTTAAGGGCCCGTTCGGTTCAAAGGTTTAGGCCCCTAAGAATTGATTTTGGTTAAAAAAACCAAAACCGCCAGTTCACAATTTTTGAGGGGTGGATTTAGAATTGAACAAGAACTAGGGCTTTCATTTTATGCTAAACCCAATTCCTTTCCAAAAGCTCAGGTTTTCGCCCGCAAGCCATCCCTGCAATTTCTCTCGACGCGCTTCCTCCTCTCGCCGCGCCTCCTCTCGGAATATCGCCGCCGGCGGTAACTAGCGTTTTCATTCTTCTTCCTCGCCATCTTCCTCACCATCTGCTGTACATTTTCATGTCCAACTTCGTTATGCATTTCGGTGCCATTTCCTCACGATCTGCATCATTTCCTCACGATCTACATTTTTGTTTTGTAGATCGCTGTCAGTGCTGCATTCCAGCGATATCTCTGGTGATTTTTGGCTGTTTTTCTCTCCATTCACGTCGACCTTAGGTATCCAAAAATTTTGTCAAGTGATAGTGGACTTTTATTACAATGCATTATCTGCAGTTTCGGTTAATCTTCAGTTTTAGATTTATTTTCATAGTTAATCCCTGTTCTGGAGTGATACAGGGGTGGGTAGTGTCTGTCCAGCAGGATTTTGATCCTTCCTGGACTGGATTAGAGTATGGACGGGCTGCTGGTAATTGATTGAATGTTTGGGAATGAGTGGGAGGGGTTGTGTATGCTACCAGGCATGAGAATTCATGGTATTTGGGGGGTTTGATTGAGTTCCAGCCATTAGAGGGGCGGGAGGTGGGTGGTTCAAGAATGTGGGCTGTTAGTGGATGGAGGGGAGAGGAAGCTGTCTGTGTGTGTGTGGGGGGTGGGGTGTGGGGGGGGGGGGGGGGGGGGGGGGGGGGGGTGGGGGGGGGGGGGGGGGGGGGGGGGGGGGGGGGGGGGGGGGTGATGGGGGATTGGACACTGAGAAGTAGGAGAAGTGCTGCTGGTTCCTAAAGAGGAGATTTGCATGTGGTGTTGATCTCCCTCCGGAATAGAGAGCCGAGAGGAGAATGGAGTCATGGAGGAAGGCAAGGCTGAAGATCTCTTAAAAGAATTAACAAAGGAGTTGTGAGAAGAAGAAGAGGAGAAGGGTTAATAGTATTGATCATGATGATTGAAGGGTGGTTCGAATGTTAGAAGAATATTGATCAAGTTTAATTTTCGGGGAGAAATAGTCCACACATACATACATACATATTGGTTATGTATATCGGGTTATATACAGACATACATACAAATACAAATACACATGTATGCACATGTCTTCATACACTTGATATATCTATATGTACATGCAAGTTTGATTTTATTTCATGTATTCACATTTTATTTCATTGGTATATGTTAGATGGATCCAACCGAGTTAAGAGAAAAACTAATAAAAGAATATATTATGAAATGCGGGTATCTCATAACACTCGGTGCTACATGGGAGACGTTAGAATATATTCCTTTGGAACCCGTAGACCATGATATGAATAATGGACTACGGTCTTCATTACTTAGACGCATATATGAGGGTCCAGAAGTCAACTGTTTCAACTGTTGCGTATGGGTAAACAACTATTTGGCGAGCTATGCCACATTGTCTACTATAGGTTTAGTGCGCAAAAGTAAATGTGTCGGTGAAAGAATCTGTTGGACTATTTCTATACATTATAGCACATAACAAGAAATTTTGCGATGTTGGAGTTACGTATCTCTGATACATAGATACTACTAGTAAACACTTCAATATCGTGCTCAGAGCGATGTTGAAGTTAGCTAGAGACTAGGGCTAAGCATATTATTCGAAACTCGAAAATCGTTCAAAAATTGAGTCAAATCGAAATCGGTTAAAATTGATTCGATTCAATTTGACTCGAATCTGATTTCGAGTCGATTTCGAGCCAGCTCTGAATCGCTCGAAATATGATTCGAATTAACTCGAATTAATTAAAAAAATTTATGTATTTATTAATATATTCTTATTTTAAGATTAAAAATAACAAAATTTAAATATAAATAAAAAGAATGAAGACATTAAGTGTTTCATTTGCTATAGGTTGCTCAATTTAATTTTGAGCAAACTAGGAAAAAACAAAAAAAATACTCAATTTCGAGCCGACTCGATTCGATTTCGAGCCGACTCGATTCGATTTCGAGCCGACTCGATTCGATTTCAAGCCGACTCGGAATCGAGCCATTTCAAGTCGAGCCGACTCGACTCGAAATCAATTTTGATTTCGAGTCGAAAATTTTGATTTCGAGCCGAGCCAAAATCGCCCGAACTCGACTCGATATCAGCCCTACTAGAGACTATATCAAGTTGCCGGAATCGAGATCGAACCATAGATGGAGATGGTTCGAGAACTGCATTGGTGTGTTAGATGATACACATATTCAAGTAACTATGTCCATCAGAAAACACGGCAGAATAGAAATCGGAAGTAAACAATAACGACTAATGTGTTAGGTGTTTGTGACAACCAGATGAAATTTTTGTATGTTCTACCTGTACAACCCCGTATTCACCGAGTGGAACCCTCAAAAGAAAACCAAGGCAAAAAGGGCAGTTTAGATACAGGCGAATCGAATGGGCGAGTGGAGGTATATCTCCCCAACTCGCATAGAGTGAATGTCAAGAGACGGTGGAGGGCGAGTGAGGTTTCTTGATTTTTCTTTACAGGCATTATTAATCTTTGCTTTAGACGGATATTCTCACAATTACTCTGTCTTCTCATCCACATTTCATCCAAATTTTTCATCCAGATTGCAGACTTTTCTTTACAGGAATTATTAAGATTTGGTTTAGACCGAAATTCTCACAATTACTGTCTTCTCATCCACATTTCATCCAGATTTTTCATCCAGATTGCATTATTAAGCTTTGCTTTAGATGGAAAAGAACAATGAACAGGAGGTAAAACCCAAACTTTTCATTTGAGGAATTATTAATTATATTCTAACCAGCTTAATGGGATTGTGTATTCATCCAAATTTCTGTCCAAAATATTTGTTAATGATGAATGTTTATTCTATTGTTTTTTTTCGTCTTTTTATTATTACAACAGTTATGTCTCAATCACTATCTCTCATTAGTGTCACTGGTTCAACTTCTACCTCAGCAACAAGTACATTTATTTTTGATGACGCAAACAAGGATGATAATGTTCCACTATGAGCTTATGTGTCTCTTATATATAGCGGAGAAGCTGGCGGCGGAAACAAAAAATGGAAATGTAATTTTTGTGAGAATGATTTCAGTGGGTCGTATTCTAGGGTAAAGAGTCACTTGCTAAAAATATCTTGGACTGGTATTAGGGTTTGTCCAAAAGTGACCCAGGAGTATTTAAAAGAGATTCAAAAGTGGTTTCTACATCATAAAAAAATGCAAACTGGCTCCTAAGGGTCACTTAATTCCATTCCTGCTAATTGAACGGACCCTAAGGGTTCGTTCGTTAGGTCGGAATTGGAGCACTGGAATTGGAATTCAATTGGCAATTCCAATTCCAGCGTTTGGCGGCCCTAAAATTTTATAGGAATCGACATTCAATTGAATTCTCATGGGAATTCACTATAGAGGAAACGTGCTCCCCCCTGAATTCAGACCTCCCGAGGTCTTCATTCACGATTCCCACATCGTGTATCTTCGTGTTCTGTGGCTCCTCCATCTCCGTCGTATGTCCACACGCTTCTCCGACAATGGTACGTACATTCGACGATGCTCTTCTCCGGCGACAGCATCTCTAGCGACAACATCTCCTGCGACACTCTTCTCCAGTAACATTTCCTGCGACACTCTTCTCCAGCAACATCTCCTGCGACACTCTTCTCCGGCGAAAGCACCTCCCGCTCTGTAAAATCCTGCAAACTCCTCCAAATTTCTATCCTCTAGCCGGTCGGAGCTCCGGGAGCAATTTCTGCACACATGGAGCTGGTACAAGATGGGGATGGGACATCAGATGGAGTTCTGCATTTGACTCCTCACCATACTCGGATGCATACTAGATATCGTCTACGCCATCTATGTGATCGTCGTCGACTCGTCATCGATCCGGAAAGGCACCAGTGGGAGAACTACTACGAGATCGTGGCCTAGGTTAGACGATTCTTGTTGTGGACATTATGCATATATGCTTCTTCAATCGAGATGATTTACTTTGGTTTGTTGTAGGTGCTCAAGTTTGCTCTTTCATGAAATCTGCTAATTGTTTAAATAGGGGAAATTGCATCGTTCTACATGTTAACTTGCTTGATTTTGTGCCTTCTATTACATAATATTTTTGGTCTTGTTGAAGCACTGCTCTGTTTTTTTCTTCTTGTTTACAATATTTGTTGAGAAATTAAAAAAGGTATCTCTCCCTGCTGCTACCTTTTGTTTCTTTTCTGTTAATCAATTATCATTACTGCTGCTGTGGAGATTGTTTTTTCTGAATTTATGATATTGATTTATCATGGTTAGTTTGTTAGATCTTAAGTGTGTTATTTTTTTTTGACATTTGTTGCCTTTCGATTTCATCTTTAAGTGTATGTGTGTGCATGTGTGGTTGTATGTGTGCAAGTGTGTTTATGTTTGTGTGATTGTATATGTGGTTGTAAGTGTGTGTATGTATGTGTGTAAGTGTGTGTTTATGTTTGTGTAGTTGTATATGTGGTTGTAAGTGTGTGTGTGTGTGCAACTGAACATCGGAATTTCTAATTTCAATTCCTGTGACAGAATTCCTACATTCAGTAGAATAGCAGAATTGGAACTAACTTCAATTTCAATTCCTGTGGAAATCGAAATTGGGCCAATTCCAATTCCTACATCTCATTTCCTGCCAAACGAACGGAACCTAAGGGAAATTCATGGGAATTATTGTCTGACCCAGAGCAATGAAGTCAAACTGACTAAGGTAAGAGACATCCTACATATTAGCATCAGAAGCGCGGTGTCCACTGTCACCACTCTATTTACTTGCACAATTTCACTTTGCCACCGCTCGAACACCACAATTATCCCAAACAGAGCCTTATGGATCAAATGGAATGTAGCCAAAATGATCATGGCGAGCCAGACTTGATTAGCCATGAGGGGAATCAACAAACCCTCTTTCTCCCTTTGGTTTGGGGATCAGAAGATTGAATTAGGATGCTTCCTAAAAGTTTAATAATAAAGGAAGTTATATTATTCTATCTTATAAATTATTTCCAGAAGACTTCAAAATCTCCTAAATTAGACATTTTAGGAACTTCATATTAGCTTCCCAATGTATACACTAAACAATATCTTTTATAACATAATTTGCAAAAGATGCTCTACAATAAATAGCTTGTCATAAGCATCCCCAAAATTGATACGAGCGCTTGAATCCTTAATTTCTTCTTCTCTCCCCCACCATCCTGGCCAATCTCTTTTCTCTCCACCACCAATTCTCCTTCCAGCCTTTTTGGCACACCAATTTTGCCTTCAATACAATCACATTATAAATTTCTGATTAAACAACCTATTCATCACTTACACATCTATCTTGATTTCATTTTCAATATACTTCACAAAGTAAAAATATGTCTTGTGAGTTGTGAGAGATAGAACAACTGCACTAGGTTACTTGTAAATAAGGAATTTCTAGGATATCATAGCTTTACTGTATCTAGCATAATAGTATTTAATTCAAAACACCAAGTAACATGAGTTTCAGCTCCTACTTATATTTCACCTTATGTTTAGAATACCTTAGCATTGCAGATTTGGCAAGTTTAAGAAAATAAAATCTGCCTTGTTTTGGTTAGAATATTAACCAAAATGCAGAAAAGTTGACGTCTACTTATTCATTTTCCATGAACTAAAGGCATGCACTCAATCTAGTTTTTGTGCTAATTAAGTACAAATATGACAGCAGGACTCAACTGACTGAAGGGCACCGAGTTGACTTTGAAAACAAACCTTTATGCAAATGTAATTTGAATAACATAAACCAGTAAATGTACAAAAAAATGTGTTTTATGAAACAAAGGTAGAGGTTAATAAAATTTCAAAAGGAATCTAACCTTCTTGCTTGTTTCTTGTAGTTCCCCAGCAAGAATGAACTCATCCAATATCAGATATACCTATGTCGATATTGAAAATAGTTATTAGCAATCAAAATGTTAGATCACACAGAATACTCCTATCTTTTTGATGAGTTAGGAGTTAAAGCAATATCATGCATACTACTAGGAAATATGAAAAATATTATCATTCTTGTAGAAACATCTTAGATCGCAAATATATAAATCAGTAAAAGCGCGTTGGAATCATGAAAATAAACCACTTGCACCCTAAAATATTTCTTGTGCATTGAGCTCAATCAAAAATCTCATTCAAATAATGTGTGCACCGCAGTATGTGTGTGTCTATATAAAATAAAGGGACAAAAGGAGGGAGCAAGGAGGGAGGGATGGTGAGATGTAAAACACAGAGTCATGGGGTTGATGAGTTTTTGTTTAAGGAATCAGGATGAAGGGAAAAATATGATTTTTTTCCCCAGTTGTATATTACAAAAATACGATTGATTCTTACATAAATACTCAAAATATGGTGTCCTCAATATTGAATGAATGCTGAATATTTTTTGTTGTTGAAATGATGCTCATAGTACACCTAACTGCATTTAACCAATATCGCCAGTATACAGTAAGTTTTTTTAATTGACAAGTACATTGTCAGTGCTAAGGTGAGTATTCCCCATATCATCCATAAACATAACATGAATATGAAAGATATATATATATAGCAATCTTCCGCTCTTACCGTAGATTTAATCTGGACCGTCCAATTTTACTGTTATTTAAAATCTCACTCTTAAATTGTAAATCCGCTTTCGTCTGCCAAAAATAAAGTGGGATCCCGCGCTACTGCTTTTCTTAAAAAACAACGTTGGATCCCACACGTCCTCGCAACTGCTCCTAAAACCTTAGCCGGAACGTCGCACCTCAACCTGAGGCCCCTAGATTACTTCCTTCGCGCAACAAAAAAACATATTTCAATTGCTACAGTAACATTGTCCGTAAAGAATCAAGACTGGGGGGATAAAGGAAGAGAGAGAGGAGGAAGGGAGGGGAGAGAGACAACGGAAGGAGAGAAAGAGGACCGGACGAGAGCCATCCCGAAATAGATATGTCAGCAGCGACGATGATGGCGACGGCGGGATCTTCTTCGGTGGACTTAGAAGAGTAGGACGGGGGAGACCTCTGCTTACAGCGAGGCGGAGCAAATGCACCTCTGTCTGCAGAGCTTCCAATCGGAAGGAGAATCAGAAAGCAAAAAAAAAGTGGGTTACTGGAGATGGAGACAACTGAAGGAGAGATGGAGGAAGGGTTGGCGTTGTTTCTCCGCAGTTGAGTACAGAACTAAGATTTTACTTCTCTTTCTTCTGCCTACATGATTTTTCAGAGGTAAAAAATAATCGATCTTCTTGACGATGGAATGTGCAGATCTGCAGGCGAGTGCGAGAGACGACGGGCTTCCGGCAAGAAATGGCAGGAAAGGACGAGGGAGGGCAGGCAAGGGAGAGAGCCGGCAGCCTGTTCTTATGTCCGACGGAGAAGACGAACAATGTTAAATTGAATAATATTATTATCATTACTTTATATTTGCTGATTTGAATGCTCATTTTTTCACAGCCGTCTGATAAAATAGACTTTGCTTGATGGATGGATCGTTGCCGCTACAACTACAGAAGATATTTTTTTATGTTTACAATAATTAAAAATCCCGGATATAATATTACTTTCATTGAACCTTGGGTATAACCTCTTCATGCTATATTAAGATATTTATAATATGCGAGCATCTTCGCATGGGCTACGTCAGTGTTCGATACTCTCAGGCGGTCTTCAGCCACATACAAGAGGGCTTCACCTGCCTCCGCACGGGACCTTTGGCCGCATAGAAGCCCGTGCTGAGGCGGGCAAAGCCCGTGATGAGGCGGGCAAAGCCCGTGATGAGGCGGGCGAAGCCCGCCTGGATGCGGCCGAAGCTCGCCTGGATGCGGCCGAAGGTCGCCCGAGAGCATCGAGCACGGACGTAGCTCGTGCGAAGATGCTCGTACATATATATATATATATATATATACATATATATAGGGAGAGAGAGAGATTTTAAGAAAACCACAAACCTTGTTAAAATTAAATACCAAGTCCAGTTCACATACATTGCTGAAGAAATGATCCAAAATTTCCACAAATAAATGGATACATTCCAAGTATGCTAGTTCATTATCAGTGATATCAACACACATTGAAAAAAATAATCCAGCATATCTTCTGTATATAACTTTGTGCGTACGGAACTGCAGTAAAAAAAGGGAGAAGTTAAAACTACACATACGCATAGAATAAACACAACAAACTATATATTTATTGCAAAATCTTCCTTCCTTGAATATGATTGACTCGAAAAACTGCTACATGGAAGTTTCCCATAAACATCAAAAAAAATTCCAGTCACAAACTTCGTCCTTTCCTAACACATATCAAGATATCAAGTTATCCATTTTATTTTAAACTGTTAAACTATTAATTAAGTCTTCATGACATATTGACATGCTCTATACATACATATCTTACTATATACAGATATATCTTATAAGCGTATACTCTAAAATATATCAATATATCAAGTTAGCCAATCTTATTCATTAAGTCTCCACGACATACTCTATACATACATTTCAAGCTTCGACTTGACTAAATATGTTTTAACCTACAATCCCTTTTGCTTCCATAAAAAACAAATATCTAAAACTATTCCACTTAAGTAGCTCTTAATAGTTGAGTTTCCATTATTATTGGCACATTCTGTTGTAAACATCATAGTATACAATGCCCTTGATCTGTGTCTAAGTAATACTAAGCCTATTATCTCCTCAAAAATTTCTATAATTCTGAGTTTTTTTTAAAATTCAAGTCCACCTATTAAGAACAAGTCATCTTCAACATATGGTATTCTTAAATTTTGCATGCACTACCCCAATGGAACATGAAGCTCCAAATTCTTGACCCAAATAGGGATTCTAAATTCCTTATTAAGGGAATCCAATTTGGCAGACTCAGGCTCCGTTTGGTGAGTTTAGACAAAAAATCTCACCATCATAGAATGTATGTTAGGCATGACAACGTTTACAACCGCTACAAAGAAAAGAAAACTAATTTTAAACATAAAAGTGAATAAAGTTCTTTAGGTGAGGTCAGGAATTCACGAACGGCAGTTCATAACCGCCACGTTCACGATCACTACCGCCATGCCTAAGCCAAAGGAAGCCTTAGTTATAAATCATGCAAAACATATTTCCCAACACTACTGAAAAGAAAAAAGATCAGTCGACCAATCCAAACTAAGAATTATCAAGCTATGGGAGAGTAGGACACGAACCTCCACAAAATTGGTGAACTTGGGGTCCCTGTTTACCACCAAGCGATGTACCTGAAAGATCAAAAGACCTAAGTACTCGCCATAAGAAACTCAAGAAGATTTTCGATTCATTTACACCTATGGAGAGATCACGAAAGGAAGACAGGGAAGAAATAATTCGATACTGCCAGAGTAAACTAACAAGGAGCTAGAAAATGGGAGACGATCACCTCATATTCGACCTTATGCTTCTCGGATTCTTCAAGGGGAACGTAATACTTAGCTAGGCGGGTCTTTCCCTGCCTGTTTTGGAGCAGAATGAACCGGATCTTGCATCAAATCAATTGATGGAAAAAGATCAGCGAAACATATATAGGGCTTCTCTGATCTAAAAATTAACAACCCGAATTCAGAAGCTGCTGATAATGAGAGCATACCATTTTAATCCGAGAGGACTGCAAACAGTAATGAGTAAATCTTCGTCCCTCGCCGGAGAAGAAGGCTGTTTCAGCCGCTCGAGAATGGCGGACTTCTAGATGAGGCGCCGGTAGAGTCTACTACAATTTGGTCGTCGAAGGAAAACAGCAACATCAAGTGGGAACGATATATGAGAAATATTTTTTATTATTATTTTCTTTCTGGAAAAGCAAAATAATTAATTTACCAAATAAAGTTAACATTTTGACTTTTGAGGTAAAATATATTTTATTTTTCTTTCTAGAAATGTAAAAAAGTCATGTCAATGAGTCAATCGAATTAAATTTAGCAATTTTGGGGTTTAATTAGAGTGAAATACTTTTATCATTTAGAAAAAAAATCTTTTCAACATTTAATAATTAAAAATTGTTTAGAGAACTCATGAAATATTTAGGAGGATATTAGAAAAAGAAGAACATAGTTTAGAAAATATAATAGTAATTCGTTAAATTTGGATTTTTTAGTCTGATGATTACATACTTAAAGCCTTGAAGCAGCAAAATTTAAGATCAATGAAATTCTTTTATTATATTTTGGCCAAAGTTAATTTAACAAATAAAAATGTAATTTAATTAATAATTGTTAATTGTTATAATGAGTCTACCACTTCATCTAATTCTTTGTTATAGAATAGTGAGCATACACAAGCTGTTTGTTTTTTTAGTTAGATGCATATGCTTAATGTTAAAGTATATTTTATATTCATATATTTGATAGATAATGTCATTTTCTCGTTCCAATCTTCAAATCTCTTGAAATCACCACCGCAAATCTTTTTTTGGTAAAGGGTCTTTGTATCATCATCGATTCACCGGACACTACTCGCGATGACAGTTCGTCGTTCTAATCTCCATCTATCAAACCGCACTCAGCACAAAAATACCTACTCCTGTAATTAGGTTTGTAAAGTTGGAAAAATAAAGAGATTTGGTGTTTTTTTTGCTAAATAGAGCCCACTTTTTGTGATTTTTTGATAAGTTTTAGGTAAGTGTAGTATTATCCATCAAACTATCACCACCAAAAATGTAGATTGACTAATCATTATCAGCAGAAGTAATAGAATTAGAATTAAAATCAATTCCAATTCAGGCATGAATTAAAATTGATCATAATTGTTAAATTCAATTCCAACTCCTTCCCAAACACACTTAGGGCCTGTTTGGGAAGGCTTTTTAGAAAGGAGAAGGAGTGGTGACAAAAGGATGGTAGGAAAAATAGCTTTTGGAAAATGTCTATTAGAAAAGGAGAACTGTTTGGGTGAACTTCTTTTGCAGAGCTTTTCAAAAATAAGAAGCACTTTATTAACCGTTTGACAAATCTCCGTTACGGTAACTTTTTTTAGTAAAAATGCGCGTCATGGGAAAAATGCGCAATTATTTCGCCGGGGCAGGTTTTTTTCGCCCGGGAGTGAATTTTTCGTCGAAACGCGGTTTTTTTGCCCGTGCGCGGTTTTTTTGCCCGGGCGCGAATTTTTCGTCCGGCCGCGATTTTTTCGCCCGGGCGTGAATTTTTCGCCTGGGCGCGATATTTTTGCCTGGGCGCCAATTTTTCGGTCGGGCCCTATATTTTCGCCCGACCCCCAATCTTTCGTCCGGGTGCGAATTTTTAGGACGGGGGTGAATTTTTCGAACGGGCGCGAATTTTCCGGACATGCACAAATTTTTCGGACCACCGCAAATTTTTCGGACGGACACGAATTGTTTGACTGGTCGAAAAAATCGCGCCCGGGCGAAAAAATCGCGCCCAGGCGAAAAAATCGCGGTCGGGCGAAAAAAAAGCGGTCGGGCGAAAAAAAAAGAGCCCGGGCGAAAAAATCGCGCCCGAGCGAAAAAACGCGCCCGGGCGAAAAAACGCGCCCGGGCGAAAAAATCGCGCCCGGGCGAAAAAATCGCGTCCGGGCGAAAAAATAGCGCCCGGGCGAAAAAAAACGCGCCCGGGCGAAAAAAACGCGCCCAGGCGAAAAAAACGCGCCCGGGCGAAAAAACGCATCCGGGCGAAAAAATCCCGCCCGGGCGAAAAAATCGCGCCCGAGCGAAAAAAACGCCCCCGGGCGAAAAACGCGCGCGGGGGCAAAAATCGCCCGTGGTCTAAAAAATCGCGACCGTGCAAAAAAATCGCGCCCGGGCGAAAAAATCGTATCGGTGTAAAAAAATCGCGTCCGGGCAAAAAAAAACGTGCTCGGGCGAAAAAATCATACCCAGGCAAAAAAATCGGCTCGGGTGAAAAAAAATAATGCACCGGCAAAAAATCGCACATGGATTAAAAAAACGCACCCGGGCGAAAAAATCACGTCTGTACGAAAAATCGGCCCGAGCGAAAAAAACACGCTCGGGCGAAAAAAAATCATGCACGGGCAAAAAAACCGCATTCGGCGAAAAAAACTCACCCGGGCGGAAAACCCCGCAGCCGGGCGAAAAATGTCAGCCCGGGAGAAAATTTTGCGTCAGGCAAAAAAAAACTTGTTCGGGCAAAAAAAATACGCCCGAGAAAAAAATCGCGTCAAGATAAAAAAAATCAAGTTTTAGATTTTTTTAAGAGATAAGTATTTTTGGATGAGAAAGTGCTTTTCGAAAAGGCTGAAAAGTAGGTGACAAATGACTTTTTCAAAAGATGAGATAATGGAGTTTTTCGCGGTAGCTTTTCCCACCAATAGACAATCCAAACGGTCTATTAAGTGTGGTAGCGTTTTCCAGAAAACAAAAAGGAGCTAAAAAGCCCTCCCAAACAGACCCTTAGGCTCCGTTTGGGAGAACTTATTTTCACCGGTCAAGACCGCATGAACCGGGCCTTAATTAGCGGTCGTGACCGTTTGACCGGTGAAAATAAACCCTCCCAAACGGAGCCTTAGTAAAGAAATTACTAGACAATACAGTACAATATCTCAAAAAAATTGCATTTATGACTTAACTATATAATCAAAAAAGTATAATTTCTCATTATTTTATTGACTGTTGGCACTTTGCACCCACAAAAATCCTCCCACCCCCATTCTCATATTCTCGGCACTTTGCATCTTAACAAGGGTAATTTCTGAGAGTTGAATTCGAAGACCTTGGGTGCAAAATGCCAAGAATATGAGAATGAGAGGTGCGAACTGAAATAGTAAAACATCTGGGATGCAAAGTGCCAAAAGAGATTTTTGGGGGGTGATAAGCATGCTCCTCCCAAATACTTTCATACAATCATACACCCCCCCCCCCCCAAATAATCCACGTGTCCAGACAATATTTGAAAAGTGAATAATCAATGCAGAAACATTAAACTGCGCCACCAAAGATTTTATTTTCCTGGAGAGAAACCAGTGAATGAACTACAAAGAAGCAGAACAATGATAGGTAGGAAGGTCCCTTAAATTAAATCACACAGCAATAATTTATCTCTACAATAAATAATAATATATTTGTTAAATTTTATCAAAAGAACAAAAAAAACAGGGAAATGTTTTTCCTCCCATGCCCAGCTGCCACAATGCTCGGGTATTTTTCGCCTCTTTTTTATTCTTCCATTTGTGATGTCTTCAGGTGCCTGCATTAGATAATTAGTTAAACAACAGAAAAATGAAAAGTTCTTAATATTTTTTTATCATTAATATTTTATTTATTTCTGAATTATTACATTTTTTTATTTATAATTTAAAAAAAAAAACTGGAGATTGTATGTGTTAAATAACAGATATTATTAATGCATACAGAAAAGCACTAATGGTCAAATGGATAAGGCTCTTGATTTCTAAACCGGCAATTCCGGTTTGAGTCCCGCCGGGCCTATATCTTTATTTTATTTTTTAAAAAAAATTTACTTTCTAAATTTAGTCTCACAACGTGGGTTCTAAAAGCTTCTTTGTGTTTAAATAATAGGAGAGAAAAGACTCATTTGAAATTTGACATAAAGCGGGCTAGGTTGGCTAGACCGTGTGGGCTTTATTCAAAACGGGCCTTGCTAGAGCATGTGGTGTTGTATGCAAATCGGGTCTTGTATAGAGCGTGCGGGCTATATTCAACATATGTTTGACTTTTTAAAAATTCTTTAGGGTAAAATGATAATTTCCTATTATAGGATAGTAGCTCTGTTAGAATTATAGGTTTTGGACCCCCTACAATCCTAGGTGTAGGAGCCCTATGAACAATAAATGGACAGTCTTGATTGATTGGATGGTATGTCAGTGATTGAACGACTGAGAAATTATGATCTAATCAGATCAGACGATTCATATTGATTGGATGGTATGTCAGAGTTACACGGTATGTCAACAAAGTATTTCTTTATATATATAGTATAGATATAGAGTTAAAAGCTAATAGTTCATCTTAGATAAAGTGTATTATGTTGATCCGGTTCCTCAGCTTTGTCGGCTTGATTTTCATCAATTCCAGACTCCTAAATTAGATTAGGTTAGAGATATATTAATATAGAGCATGTCTCGGATGTAATTGATGGGACTTGGGCTCCGTTTGGCGTGGCGCTTTTGCTCTGGTGAGTTTGGACAAAACGACATTGTCATAGAATCTATGTTTGGTATGACAACGGCTATGACCGCTTACCGCGAAAAGAAAACTAGTTTTGAATATAAAAGTGAATGAAATTCCTTCCGTGAGTTGGGCGTTCACGAAAAATGGTTCATAACCACCGTCCGTATTCATGACCGCTAACGCCGTGCCAAACGGATCCTTTATGTTAATGTTTTATAGGGGGGTCCTGCAAAGTGCAAACTAACGGCTTTTTCGTAAATAGGCCCTAAGTTGTGGCTCAATAGCTTGATTAACTGTTGGAACTATAATTCATATGTAACTCAGATTCAACACTCAATATGTTTTTTTTTACTTCTAATAATACCAAACCATCTCCCAAAACACACAATATCAAGCAGCAGATATCCAATCAAACGAGCAACATAATCCGAATTTGGAAACTCTTATATCTTCACATTGCACAAGACTCGCAACTTGCTCATGAAGCTCCCTTCAAATATCTTAAAATATAATGATGGAGATCGCGGTGATCTGCTATTCAGTCGGACGATTCAAGTCCACACGTCATATGAATTGCAACATTCACTCGGAACATTCTTGCTATTGCGCCCTAAACTAACCAACTATACTGACAAAAAATGCTGTTCTAGATTTTGAAACAGTCAGATAATTTAGCTTTCCCACAAATCATCCATATCATCTTGGATTGAATATGGTTGAACCAACTCTGCTTTATCCTTCATCAATTTGGTATTAAGATCCATAAGTTTTCAATAGGCTTGCATCCAAACATTACTACTTCAAAGACAAGATCATAACGAACTTCTTTTGCGTTAAGTATAAAATAAGACTGAAGAAATACCGCAACTTCTATTCTCAAAAAAATATTTGAGTATATCAAAGATCGTACAGATGTCTTGAGTTCAGAAATCCCCTTGCTAATGCTCTCCTCTTTCATAAGATGATAGAATATAGAGTGGTCTACTTTTACATCCTTAAAAACTGTTCTATAAACACTTTATTCTTAAGATGTCAGTGAAGAAATGCATTTACAATGTCCACTTGAGCCAATAGCCAATGATTTGTTACAGCTAGATATATAATCTCCCAAATATACCACATTATCAATTGGATAAAATGTCACATCATAATTAACGGTAAAATTTAGAATGATGAGCCTTTGATACTCATTTGGATTCATCTAAAATCTAATAAAAAATTGATAATTTTCTGCAACAGCTAAGCAATTACCCTCCATTTTCCCACATTTTATAAACAAATAATCTACACAGCACTTGCAAAGAGATGATATTCATATTCAATGAACTAAGGTCAAAGTAATCAATTACTTAATATATTTAAAGTATAAACTAAAATATTTTAGTAATTCAAGATATGAGAGAATGATAAGTACATCTGCAGTTGCAACTGTTGTCTGAAGAACACCTACGCTAAATCAGAGTGCTACAAATCAAAATAAGCAAGAAGCTTAACTGTTCAAATATCTATGTAATAAAAATAAATTTTATTTTCCAAAAGAAACTCAAGTAATGTAACTTTAACTTAATAGATTATTGCAATTAGAGTTTCGATTCTGCTCATTTGAATAAAATAGTAGAGAAATTAATTGGAAACATACAGAGAGAACATGAAATGATCATTAAATTTTGGACAAAAAGTGTTGTTCTTTCTCATTTATTAAACAACCAATTCTTACATAACCTGATGTAAATGAACCCGATTAATGAAAGATAAGAACTCAAAAAAGAAAATTTGAAGAAAACATACAGCATCTGAATAGCACCATGAAACGCCTGAAAGAAAGTTGATCTCTCTCTCTCTCTTCAATCACCCATCTTTACCATTCCTTCCTATCAAATCCCAATCCCAACTTTCTTGAATCAAACAGATGGTTATCATAAAATGAAGTATGGACAGTTAATGAATATTACTTGGGTAATATAAACATCTTATAATAAATTTCTAACTCTAAAAAAACAAAACCCACTTTGTTGACTAAAAAAATATTGTAGGCTGCATACATTATTTAGAAGGGCCATTTACCAAGACCTCTCCTCTAAGTTTGCTAAATTAGAGGTTGCATCCCTCCTACTTTTGAAATTACAAAAACCTCACCTGTAAGTTTATATTTTATAACATAAATATACGGAGACATCCCTGAAAATTTACTCCAATGGGGTATTTTTTGCGTATGGATGTTATGAAATGTAAACATATAGGGGAGGTTTTTGTAATTTCAAAACTAAGAGGGCAACATGTATTATGCTAACTTCCAGGGGAAGTTCTGATAATTATTCGTTTTTTAAAACTTTTGAATAAACTATGTAAAAAGACCCAATAACAAGGCCTAGAAAGAGCCTTCTATCTCTTTAGTTCTTTAATCTCACATTTTAGAATGGGATTACTTCTCCCTCTTCTCTTCTGTTGGAAAGAAAAGAGAGAATAGAAGAGTATGTTTCATTCATCCGGGCAATTTATAACATTACAATAAGACTCACAAACCTAAAACTACAATGTGGGACTAAACAACCATAGACTAAAACACATTATAATAATATAAACCAATAACTCCAACACTCCCCCTCAAGCTGAAGGGGGGCCCTTCAGCTTGGACATATCAAATAACGGCAATGGAGGTAGGCGATGCGAGACAAACATCAAACGAGCCACCAGGGAATCAAGTCGGGGACATAGCCACACACGATGTTGACCCACACACAACGCAGGACCCACACACGACGTGGACTCGCTGGAAACCGGTCAACCAACATCATCTACACACAATATGAAAGAGAACGAAAGATGTGAAGCAAATCATCAACCGGGCAACAGGGGATAATCCTCACAAAAAGCGGTCCCTCACGACACAGTACCGCACGACAAGGTCCCACGCGACAATACCCGCTGAGATTAGAAAACCAACATCAATCGTGTCCCAACACATGACCAAACATAAGAAATATGGGGAGACGCATAACAACATATGACATAAGCCTAGAGACAGTGAGGAACGAAGGCGATGGTCGGGAATGATCATCTGAGTCGCCCTCATCCCAAACACTCCACCTCATGTGGAGCACACGTGCATTAAGGCAAAACAAAAACACATACATATTAAACAACAACAATAAAACAACGACACATAAAAACAACCAAAAATAACACAAACTTCAGCTTCGGAGAAAGATCTGCATCCCGGAAGTGGTATCAGTAGCTGAAATTGAAAGAAATCTGAGATGCAGCGGTTGGAGTCGTTCGGAAGCATCAAAAAAATATGAGCAGCAGCTGGAAGCGTCGGAAACCCAAGGGAGTAAGAGCCAGAAGTGGAGCAGCGGAGTGGAAAAGCACTGTCATCCCAACATATAACATCAAGGAGCAGCAGAACGTCAACGGCCTCAGATGAATTGATAACAGCCAACGACGGGAAAGGCTCCAGAAAGGATGACCAATCAAAGTCTTCATGCACAGTCGACAAAGAACTACTAGGGCACACGCGGGATCGTCAGGTGAGAACAACAATGACGGGATCAGAAGATTGACGGGAGTGGAAGTCCGATCGCAGCCCTAACGGGAGAGAGAAACGGGAACTAGAGGGGAAGCCACCATGAAATGTACGTTGCCCTAGGGCAACCAAATTTCAGGGAGGAGTCAATTCCCGCTCTGATACCATGTTGGAAAGAAAAGAGAGAATAGAAGAGTATGTTTCATTCATCCACATAGGGGCAATTTATAATATTATTGTAGATAAAAGCTCAACCTTGTATATACTATCTCAATAATCAAATACAATGTATGAATACACATTTATAGGGGGGAGAAAGAGAGAAGAGAGTCTTATACAAGATGTGGGACTAAAGGAGAGAAGAGAAGAAAATCACAAATGGGCCTATTTACATGGGCTTTTCCAACACTCCCCCGCAAGCTGGAGTGTACAAGTCGTATCCACCAAGCTTGGACAAGCACTAGTAGAATAGGGTGCTAGGTAGAGCCTTTGTGAGGATATCTGCCACTTGTTCAGTACCAGAAACATGTTTCGATTCTATCTTCTTCATTTGGACTTTCTCTCGGATAAAGTGACAGTCTACTTCAATATGTTTTTTTCTTTCATGAAAGACTGAGTTCTTCGCAATATGTATAGCCGCTTGGCTGTCACATAACAGGATGGCAGGTGAGGGAAGTTTTACCCCTAGATCGGCCAGGAGACTCTCAAGCTAGGTAAGCTCAGAGACAACAGATGTCATCGATCGGTATTCTTCTTCAACTGATGATCGAGCAACCACTGCTTGTTTCTTACTTCGCCAGGTAACGAGATGACCTCCAAAATAGGTACAAAAACTACTGGTTAATTGGCGATCATCCAAGGAACCGGCATAGTCAGCATCAGAGTACGCAACCAATGTTGGAGTAGGGATAAGGTTTTGTATATCAATCCCTGACCCGGGGCTGTTTTAAAGTATCTAAGAATGCGCTCAACAGCTTGAAGGTGAGATGTTCGCGGAGCATGCATAAACCTGCCGACCACCCCAACAGCGAAGGAAATATCCGATCTTGTGACCGTTAGATTAATTTTCCAACAAGTCATCGATAATATTCCGGATTTTGAAGAAACAGGTCTGTATCAGAAGAATGTGCACACAACTTATGATTTGCATCCATTGGAGTAGTAGTAGGCTTGCATCCCGAGTAGCCAGCATCTTAAAGGAGATCCAGACAGTACTTCCTTTGGGAGATGACGAGTCCATCGGGTCGTCTTGCGACCTCAAGACCAAGGAAGTAACAAAGATGTCCCAGATCCTTTGTTTGAAAGACGGAGCTGAGGTGCTGTTTGATTGCTTGGATGCCCTTTGAATCGTCTCCAGTGATTAAGATATCATCAACATAAACTAATAGAAGAACAGCTCTCGTTGCCTGATGACGAGTGAACAATGAGAAGTCAGCCGAACTCTGAGTAAAGCCGACTTGTCGGACGGCCTTACTGAACTTGTCAAACCATGCCCGAGGTGATTGTTTGAGACTATAGATGGACTTCTTAAGATGACAAACTCGGGACTCCCACGTGGTCTCAAACCCGGGCAGTTGTTGCATGAAAACCGTTTCCTGGAGATCGTCGTTAAGAAAGGCATTTTTGATGTCCAGTTGGTGTAATGGTCATTGGCGATGCACAGCCACCGAGAGAAGAACACGAACGGTGTTCAGCTTGGCCACAGGGGAGAATGTTTCCTCATAATCGAGGCATTGCTGTTGGGTGAAGCCACGAGCCACCAGGCGGGCCTTCAGGCGGTCAATCGTCCCATCAGGGACATGCTTGATCACAAAGACCCATTTACACCCAACAGGTGTCTGGCCGGTAGGTCGAGGACCTCGAGGCACCAGGTTCCATGTCTGATTAGCCTAGAGAGCTGTCATTTCTTCTTCCATGGCCGCCAGCCAGCCAGGATGTTGGAGAGCCACCAGCACAGAGTTAGGTATAGAAATCGAGTATAATGACGTGACAAAAGTTTGAAATTGTGGAGATAAGCGATGTAAGGATACATAGTTTGTCAGGGGATGAGCTGTAGATTCTGGTGCCGGATCAGCAGGACGCGGAGCATCAGAGGTCGAAGCCGACTGCAGTGGGGCACCGTGTAATACCCCTTCCCAGTATTTCAGAAATCAGCCGTCCGGCCGGGTCAGCGATATAAAGAAAACTAAGAAACAGTATTAAAACTAGTAACAGCAGGTAATAAAAGTCTATACTAAGCAACTTAAGACTAACAGCGGAAGTTTAAAGAGTAAGCTAAGGGTAACCACATACCTGATATCTGGATTCACAGAGCCACTAAACAAGATTGGAACTGAAATAACTGAAAATCTGTATAATAATAATAGTCTGATACAAGTTATATAAAATATTAATCAGGTACATTTTCCACATCTACAAGTACATGCTGAAATAGAGTAAACTGAATGGGAAAAATACTACAAACTGACGTCACCACAATGCTCATCCTAAACGTAGTTTCCCACCTGGGTCACCTGAAAAACATTGCCCACGAAGGGTCAGAGTAAAGAAAAATAACTCCTCCTAGTGACACTAAAACAGTTTTACATATGTATGCATGCATGCCTTTAAAACAATCTCGTGCACTGAAAACCTTTTATGTTATATGTTATGCATGCCTTCGCACTACTTCCTGGTCAAACATCTACTCGTACTAAGCTCGTGACTTTTGGTTCACTAACTTAAGTCCTGGCGTTCACTAACTAGCATACTGTCTCACGTCAGGTCTATACTTGAGTTCTATATGACTTCTAACCTGCTCATCTACTAGGAAGGCTCTAGGCAGAGTAGCTCCTAACGCGCAACTGAAACTGACGACCCGAGACCATCTTACGAACTCAATTGTTCTAGTGTCACGCGGACACGGTCTCGAATCTGCTAGCTGGCTCAAGGGAAGACAATTCCCAAGTCTGTACTACTCATAAGGTTCCATGTGCCTTATGAGAAAGGTAGTGCGCCTCTACCTAGCACGAAAGAACTCTGTGTGCTGGATGACCTTTTTTTGGTCTAACGTTACTCTGCATGGGAAATATTTTTGGTGAACTATTGAGCGACCCTTGACTTTCTTGTGGTCGACTTGAAGGAACATTCACGCCCTTGTTTGGACAAATTCCAAACCTACTTACACGATTAACACTTTTGTACCTAACGTTACTGTTCATGATCTGACTACTTAGGTCTCAGAGAATAGTGTCACCCTACACGTTTTACGTAACTGTTTTCCTATCACCACAGCTTTCTATGCATGGTCATGATACTGGAAATAAATCTACTCATGTGTATACAAAATATATACTTACCACTATGTCTAATTAGCAGAAGTTAGGTTTCCTTACTGTAGTGTTACGGCGCTCGTAGACTCGGCGCGGCGACATCTTCTCTTCCGAAGGCAAATCTACTGCTGAGAACCTTCAGAGTGTTGCCCCGAGGCAACCGAAGTCCTGCAATTTAAGGCAAACCCTAATTTATAATTTTTCCCCTTTGGGGTTTTCTGGTGGAAAAATTCCAAAATACCTAAAGTTGCAAAATACAGGTGCTAGCTTCGCATATTACCTTTACGTGGAGAGATTGAGGCTCTCAAAGCGTCCCACACAAACTCCGCGGTGAACCACGAACTCCAAAACCTAATTAGGGCAGTCAAAATGAAAACCTAGGTTAAACTAGTTTCCAAATCGAAGGATTTCTACGAAGGAATGGAGATAATGGAGAAATCGACTCACCGAAAACCAAAAGTTTCCACTACCACCGGTTAGGGTTGAGACCCGGCACTTCCAAGGCCAAGGAGAGAAAAGGAAGGCTTGCTGGCGCTTGTAGAGGAGGGAGGAGGAGTCGGCGAGTATTCCCGGAGGGGAATCGACCGTCGGAGTGGGCTGCAGGAGGCCTCAGCACCTTCGACGTCAGGCGATATCGGGAGAGGGCGGAACGACACTGTCGGCTATGCGGGAGGAAGAAATCGGGAAAGGCTTGCGGTTTTTCATCCGCTAAAAAGAGGTGCGGGTTTCTAAAAGTGCGGATATGCGGTTTTAATGCTAACCGCATAAGTAGAGGGGGGGGGGGGAAATCACTATTGGTACCCCAATCCACACAAAACAACCAATTAAACGGCTATTTGCACACCCAACCAATCAACTCCTCCTAAACTCAAACCATTTCGTCGCGCATCATTAGTAAAAAGAAATGTGTTACACTATCTTTATTACTAATACCCTTCTCAAATTAACAGACGTGAACTATAAGAATAGTAACATTGTACCTTGACGACATGCTGCCTCGGTCAAGATCCGTCGCGACTCGACCCTACAATTTAATTAAGTTTCGAGTCAGATTGTACGGATGTTACACACCGGAGGGAAAAAGGCGACGAGTGTAGACACAGATAACGGGAGGTACAGGTTTGGAAACGGGGGGAGCCTGGGCAGGAATTTGTTGTGGTTTAAAAAACATGACAGGTCGGACCGTTCGCTCTGATATACTGGTACCATGTAGATAAAAGCTCAACCTTGTAATCTTGTATATACTATCTCAATAATCAAATACAATGTATGAATACACATTTATAGGAGGGAGAAAGAGAGAAGAGAGTCTTATACAAGATGTGAGACTAAAGGAGAGAAGAAAAGAAAACCACAAATGGGCCTATTTACATGGGTTTTGACAACAATTACAATAAGACTCGCAAACCTAAAACTACGATGTGGGACGAAACAACCATAGACTAAAACACCTTAAATGATAATATAAATAAATAACTCCCAACATCTTCCTATATAAATATACAAATACTTGTATTTATGATTGTGAGAGAAATAAATAAAATAATTTCATTTTATTTCTCCTTTTTCTGTACTTTTCAACATGGTATCAAAGGGAGAAATGCATCTCCTACAATTTTACTTCCACTCGGCTCGAGCTCTTATTACTGCAGCCTAAAGACCTCTTGCGGTCTCATTTTGTGTTGACCGCAGCTTTCCCCAAGTTTTTTCGGTGTGTTTTTATACATCTTGCCTCTGTTTTTATAGATTTTGTCGTGCCTCCTGCTGGGACTTGCAGCTGATTTTGTCCATCAGACTGTTGTGCTCTTTGGTCTAACCAAGCGGCCTGCTTCTCGCCGCTCCCCAGCTCCTCTTACCGCTCCTCCTGCCGCTCCTCAACTCTTCTCGCGTGATTCTCTGTCCGCCGACGAGATCCCCTATCTAGCTCCTCTGCTCGCATCCGTAGATCGCGGTCTCCTTCTGTTCGCAGGAACACTTGCCTGATCCTTTATCTGCAGAAGAGATAGCTTGTCGTGATCGTCTTTTTGTGTGACCCTCTATCCGCTTAAGAGATCCTCTTCTCGTATGATCGTCAGTTTTCTCGCGTGATCCACTGTCCTCTGTCCGCTGACGCGCATGATCCTCTATCCGCTGAAGGAATCCCCCTTCTTACACATTCTTCTTGAATAGCTGATCGAGCTCTTGTTAGCCCCTGCTTTTGTCCGAAAATTTTCTTGCTTCGCAATCTATTACCGCAGCTGCTTAACTCTGCCCCGTTGTCGATGACTGCTAGTGCTCAGCTCGTGCTTGCCACCAGTACTTGCCCCCAGTGCTTGTCATGCTCATCACCACGTTCCTGACCGCGGAAGTGTCCAATCTTAATGGACTTGAACGATTCTCCATCTCTTTCCTGCTCATACTGCGGCACCCCTTCCTGAAGTTCATGATGAGCTTCGGATCACCACTATTTCTCTTTATGGGAAGATGAACTTTGTTGAGTGGGTGCACTCTGTTCGCCGTGTCCTCCAGACCAAAGACTTACTCCATCACCTGACTAAGGCTACACCTACTGAGCTCACCGAGTAGTGGTTTCGTCAAGATGGTTGTGTCCAATCCTAGATCCTCAACTCTATGGACAATGAACCATATTGAATGACCATGTACCATGAGACAACATATGCCATGTGAGAGGAACTACACTCCCTCTATACTGGTAAGGACAGATTGCAACACACTTGTTTGATATCAACAAGGACCTTCAATCTCTCAACTCAGGGGTGACTGGAGATTTAACCTCCTTTGTTGCGCGTTCCAAAACTCTGGCTGAAACCTGAATTCAACATCAGCCTCCAACAACGAACCTCGTTGTCCAATGTGCTCAGATCCATTCTTCCTCCACCATTCCTTCTTTGTCAGATGTGTGTTCGATGCTTTACAAAGTCACCCCACCCCCCAATCCTCCTGGGGCTCTGTCTCTGGCCCTCCTCTAGCAAGCCTTTTCAGCTTACCCCACTCCTTCATCAGCTCGTAGGGCTCACACCGGATCACGTGGACAAGGTCGCACCACAAAGTCTCGTCCTAATTGTTCTCATTGCGGTCAGGTTGCTCATTTTGAGGCAACATGCTTTGGAAAGCATGGTATGCCACTGCAACACCATGCCTCCATTGCGGCCACACCAACTTCCATCACCAGCCCCGACATTGATGCCTTGCGCACACAACTTCAACATCTTCAAGGGATGATCAATCGTTCATCTGGCTCTATTGTATCTATCGCCAACGAAGGTATCTCTTGTATTTCTCATAGCTCCACTTGGAATGTGGACTCTAGTGCCACCCACCATATTACTCCACAGAAAACACCGCAGTACTTGGACTCAATGCATCCCAAGTTCATCACAGTGGTCAATGGTGTCACCACCCCGGTTTCTGGTTCTGCTGATGTGTCCCTTACTTCCTCAATCTCCCTTTGCTCGGTTCTTCATGTTCCAGCCTCTCCTTTCAACCTTCTTTTGTTAGTCGTCTCACTCAAGATCTTGACTGCACTGTAATATTTTCTTCCAATTTTTTGTTGTGCAGGATTGACATACGCAGAATATCATTGGTGAAGAAAAATTATCCAACAGGCTCTACATTCTGTATGTTCCTCCCACAGTTCTCTCATCTGTCACCTCGATTGATTGGCATCGACGTCTTGGGCATGCTACTCTCCGAATTCTCAAGAAAGCTCTTCCAAATTTCTTGCTCACCAACTTTACTTGTGAATTATGTATCTTTGACAAACAACATTGCACTTCTGTTATATCTCATTGTACTCGAAGTAATGCTCCTTTTACTTTAGATCATTCTGATATTTGAGGACCATATAAAATTGTTAATGTTTCAGGTTGCCGTTATTTTATTACTTTTATTGATGATTACTCTCGCATGATGTGGTTGTATCTACTTCACGATCGTTCTGAACTCTCTCGTGTGTTTTGTGCCTTTATTGATGAAACTTGTACACAATTTTACACTCCATTAGAACAACCGATAATGCGCGTGAATACAAAAGTCATGAGTTTAATAATCTATGTACTGAGTTGAGGATCATCCATCAAACCTCATGTGCTTAAACACTGCAACAAAATGGTGTAGTTGAGCGAAAAAATCGTCAGTTCATCACCTTCTAAAGGTCGCTCACTCACTTATGTTGCAGACTCTATTGGCATTTTGCGGTCCCTGCAGCTTGCAACATCATCAATCGCATGTCATCCTCCATTCACAACTATGTGACTCCCTTCAGTCTTTTATTTCTCTTCACACCTCCCTTCCCAGTCACTCCTTGCATTTTTAGATGTACCTACTATGTCTGCTGTCATGGCCAGTCCGCTAACAAGCTTGCTCCTTGTCAAACAAATATATGTTCAACGGTTACTCTCACACTCAAAAAATTTATGCTTGCTACTCACCTGATGATCGAAGGGTTATTACATCTGCGAATGTAACCTTTCACATCCAGCTTCTCCAACACCTCCAACACTACCACGCCCTACCATCCATGTTAATTCTCCTCTAGCACCTATAACCACACCAACCATCATTGCACCCTCTAAATCACCTCTTCTTTGAGTGTACATTCATCGTCTTCCTCGTTCTGATGCCCTCAGACAATTACCCTCTCCAAATGATATCACGCGGCCTGAAAATCCGGCATACGCATCAACCACTCATCTTATGGTAAATTATGTATCATTACATCGCTTGTCCTCGGTTCTTCAAAACTTTGCATCTTCTTTGATGTCTATTTTCACCCCAAACTCTTCTGCATTCGAGGTGGCGTGCATCCATGAATGGGGAAATGGTTGCTCTTTGGGTAAATCATACTTGGGACCTTGTTCCCCTTCCACCTGGCCAACCTTGTGTCGAGTGTAGGTGGATCTTTACCATAACATGGTCCAGATGGGGCAGTTCAACGACTTACAGCTCGCATGGTGGCTCGAGGATTCACACAACAACAAGGTCTTGATTATGAAGAAACATTCTCGCATGTTACCAAACTGAATATTATGTGTCTTGATCTCCCTTATTTTTGATCGACATTGACAGTTGCATCAATTGAATGTCCAAAATGTTTTCTCAATAGTGATCTACTAGAGACCATCTACATACAATAACCTCCCGGGTTTGAGACCACAGAGGAATCCCTCATTTGTCATCTAAGAAAATCTCTCTATGGTCTCAAACCGTCTCCTTGAGCATGGTTTGACAAGTTCTGTCAGTTTGTTTGTAGTGTTGGGTTCACTTGAAGCTCGACTGACTTCTCTCTATTTACTCGACATCGTCCAACAGGCACAACAATTCACTTAGTCTATGTCGATGATATCTTGCTTATGGGTGATGATGTCAAAGGAATACACATGATCAAACAACACTTGGCATCTACTTTTCAAAATAAAGACATGGGAAATCTTCGGCACTTCTATAATCTTGAGGTCACTCAACGTCCTGATGAACTTGTTCTATCTCAACAGAAATATTCTTTTGACATGCTTCATGATGTTGGCTACTATGGATGCAAGTCTACTAACACTCCTATGGATGTCAATAATAGCTCTGTGCTCATGCCTCAGACTCTGATCTACTCTTTCCAAACCCAGAGTATTATCATCGTCTTGTACAAAAGTTGATATATCTTACAGTTACAAGACCAGATATATCTTTTGTAGTTGGAGTAGTCAGTCATTCATGCATGCTCCATGAATCTCTCAAATTCAGACTGTTGAGTGCATCTTTTGATACTTGAAGACAGCTCCTGGAAAAAGACCTGTATGCAAGCCTTCTTCGTCTCCCCTATCTTTTATTGCATACTTGGATGTTGACTATGCTAGCTCACTGGATGATCGTCGTTCTGCAAGTGGATTTTGTACATACTTTGGCGGACATCTTACACCTGGCGCAGCAAGAAGCAAACTGTGGTTACTCGCTCATTTGTCGAAGCAGAGTATCGTTCAATGACCTTTGTTGTGTCCGAGCTCACCTAGTTGGAACGCCTTCTAAGTGACCTTGGCGTTAAACATCCCTCGCCGACTACTCTTTATTGTGACAGCCAAGTTATTATACATATTGTCAAGAATCCGGTATTTCATGAACGTACCAAACACATCAAAGTTGATTGTTACTTCATTCGGGAGAAGGTTTAACTGAAGAAACTTGAATTGAAATATGTTCCTGATGCTAGGAAAGTGGCTGATATTCTTACTAAAATCTTACCACGTCCGTTATATTATTTGTTCCTGTATAAACTTGGTGCCTACGATCTGTGTGCTCTAGCTTGAGGGGGATTGTTGAATAAACTATGTAAAATGTCCCGATAATAAGGTCCAGATAGAGCCTTCTATCTCTTTAGGTCTTTAGTCTCACATCTTAGAATGAGATTGCTTCTCTCTCTTCTCCTCCTATATAAATGTACAAATGTTTGTACGTATGATTGTGAGATAAATAAGCAAAACAATTTCATTTTGTTTCTCCTTTTTTGTACTTTTCAACAAAAACAATAAAAAAAGTTATATATACAATTACGTGTTCGTATAACATCGGGGAACATTGTCCCTCCGTACACATTATGACGGTGAAAGTATCGTAACAAGCTGGTATAGCAATCCGGTCATCACACAATTCTGGAGCAATAACACATTTAGCTCACACACAATCTCTCCCCGTTAAAAGACATTTTTTATTATTTTAATTTTTTATTTTACATTATTTTAATATCATAATAATAAAGGTAGAACATTTAGCAAGTTATAATGAGCATGATGATGTCACCCTAAAATATGAATATTTCCTTAAGAAATAGTATAGATAACACTTAACCCCCTTAAATTAACTATTCTTAAGCCCAAAACTAAGCAGCCACTCTACACTTTTTTACAACTATTTTGGGTAAACTCATTTATTACCAATGCAATATATGTGAATTAAAGGATGGACATCACTTTATACAACAGGAATTTAGGAAAGGTAAACTTTGAAAAAAAAACAATGCTTCACTACTGCTTCAAAGCAACCCATGGTAAACAATAAGGAAACAGAATCACTACAAGAACAATAACAAAAAAAACTGAATTAAACTATGCATATAATAGAGTGAAACACAAAACTCAAGAAGAGAAACTATGGCTCCATTTGGCGAGGCGGTGGTGGCCATGAACGTGGTGGTTATGAACCGTCGTTCGTGAACGCCCAACCTCAGCTAAGGAACTTCATCCACTTTTATTTTCAGAACTAGTTTTCTTTTCTTGGTGTCAGTCATAAGACTCATAACCATTGTCATGCCAAACATATATTCTATGACGGTAGCATTTTTGTTCATACTCACCGGAGCAAAAAAAACGCGCCAACGGAGCCTAGATTCAACAATGGTATCCACATAAATGTATCAAATTTAAACAGAGTAAATAAATCTGCTGATGAAAACAAATCAAGATGGTACATAATACAATAAATATGAATATTATGCCAAAAAAATATAATTTTTCTATGTATTCCAAGCATACTTCCCTAGGGTTCAATGATGAAATGACATGAGATGGGGAAAAGAATAAAACCTACATTAATAAGAAAGCCGCACCGCCCGCAGGCTTTCCATCAGTCCCGCTTCTCTCTCTCAAGCATCAACCATCCTTTCCATTCCTACCTAAATCCCAATATCCCCTTATCAACCAAAACTCAGGAGGGACAGAAAGATCACAAAATATTATGAAAAAACAAATTTTAATTATGTCGATACAGCCACTCCTCATCATACAATACAATGCAATAATTTTTGATTGGATATAGATGCTTAATTAGTTGCCAATGTGAAGATTCAAAAGAAGAGACCTAGCGATCTTGACAAGTGCGGCGAAAGGTACCCTGAGATAGCTCACAGCACGCTCTCGCGCTGACGGAGAGGTGGGAGGTGAGACGGGGCATGGTCGCCGCGCTGTACAGCGGAAGAAGTGACGACGCGCATCCTAATTCAGAAGGAACCCTGCAGAGAAGGTAAAAATTCATCGATGTTAAAAGTTAATAGAAGCAGAGAGAGATGGGGGGTATGGATTCAACCTTGAGGTAGCGAAGAGGCGAGTGCGTTGGATACGAGGAGGGCTGAGGCGCGGAAGGGACGCCGGAGATCGTAGGGAAGACGAGGACGAGCGTCCGACGGAGAGGATCGTCCTCGAGATGGAGCCACGCCAGGCCATTGCGGTGGGAAAAAGATGAACGGAAAAAGAAGCTCTTGACGATTGAAAACGGCGGGGAGGGTTTAGGGTTTGCAGGTCATTTTCTTTTCTTCCAAAAGTGTGATGGTGAAGAATCTGTGATTTATACCCTTCACTATATCCTACGTCTCATTAAGGTAGTGTTTGGTTCGGCTGATCGCATGCGATGCGGTGCAAACTCAACGTCATTTTTGTCATAAGTCGCGTTTGGTTCGGCTGAATTTAAGAAATGCTTTTTTTGATTTCCGTTGTTTCTTATCTACCTCGGCCGCTGCCTTTTTACGCGTTCAGCCGCAATCGCGAAATCCCAATAACCCTACTCGTCCACTTCTTCTCTTCTCTTCCTGATTCCTTCCCAGCGGCGGCCACCGGATCCAGTGATTCCTCTCTGCAGCGACCACCGCATCCAGCGATTCCTCCCTGCAGCCATTCGAGCTTCTGAAAGACCGCTGACGCTCCTCAGCCGATTCGAGCTTCCTCCCTCCAGCGATTCTCTTCTATTCCCTATTCGAGCTTCCCAGCGGCTCTTCCTCACGCCGCACACTGCCGACGCTCCATCTTCCCCGATCGCCGATCTACAAGGTAACCTCCCAGAGTTTTCGTTTTTTTTTTTTCGTTCGTTTCACAATACCTAGATCCGGCCTTCTTCACACAAACCTACAATGTTTTTTTCACTAGATCCTCCCTTGTTTCATTGGATTTCTGAGTTTTAGGTCGGATTTGATATGCAATGTTTAGGATTAATTTCATATTGCAATGCTCACTGGATAATATGTTAGATTTAGGAATGATTTTATATGCAATGTTGTGGTTTTCGATTTAACTATTTTTTGGAGATGTGTTCATGCTTGTTGGTTTTGGTGATCTTTTGATCTTGGTGATTTTCATTTTTTTGGGAGTGTGCGGTATGTGTTCTGTGTGTGTGTGCGCGCGCGCGCGCCCGCGCGGTATGTGTGTGTGTGCGCGCGCGCGGTATGTGTCTGTTGTGTGTGTGTGTGTGCGCGCGCGGTATGTGTGTGTGTATGTGTGCGCGCGCGCGGCGCACACCGCTCGGTGTGTGAGTGCGCGCGGCGCGCGGTGTGTGTGTGCGCGCGCGGCGCGCGGTGTGTGTGCGCGCGCGGCGCGCGGTGTGTGTGCGCGCGCGGCGCGCGGTGTGTGTGCGCGCGCGGCGCGCGGTGTGTGTGCGCGCGCGGCGCGCGGTGTGTGTGTGTGCGCGCGGTGTGTGTGTGTGTGTGTGTGCGCGGTGTGTGTGTGCGCGCGCGGCGCGCGGTGTGTGTGTGCGCGGTGTGTGTGTGCGCGCGGCGCGCGGTGTGTGTGTGCGCGCGGTGTGTGTGTGCGCGCGGCGCGCGGTGTGTGTGTGCGCGCGGTGTGTGTGTGTGTGCGCGCGGCGCGCGGTGTGTGTGTCCGCGCGGCGCGCGGTGTGTGTGTGCGCGTGGTGTGTGTGTGCGCGCGGCGCGCGGTGTGTGTGTGTGTGCGCGCGCGGTGTGTGTGTGTGTGCGCGCGCGGTGTGTGTGTGTGCGCGCGCGCGGTGTGTGTGTGTGCGCGCGCGGTGTGTGTGTGTGCGCGCGCGGTGTGTGTGTGTGTGCGCGCGCGGTGTGTGTGTGTGCGCGCGCGCGGTGTGTGTGTGTGCGCGCGCGCGGTGTGTGCGCGCGGTATGTGTTGTGTTTGTTTATGTGTTGTTTATGTGTTGTTTATGTGTTGTTTATGTGTAGTGTTTGTTTATGTGCGCGCGTGTGTGTGCATGTGTGCGTGTGTGTGTGCGTGTGCGCGTGTGCAGTATGTGTTGTGTTTGTTTATGTGTTGTTTATGTGTTGTTTATGCGTGTGTGTGCGTGTGTGCGTGTGTGCGTGTGTGCGCGCGCGTGTGTGCGCGCGCGCGCGCGTGTGTGTGCGGTATGTGTTGTGTTTGTTTATGTGTGTGTGTGTGTGTGTGTGTATGTGTGCGCGCGGTATGTGTTGTGTTTGTTCGTGTGTGTGTGTGTGTTATTTTGCTAAAGATGGGCAAATCAATGAAAATGTATGATTTATGTGTGTGTGTTTTGGTGATGTGTTGTATGTACAACCCCGTATCCAGCGAGTGGGCTAACAGGAGCCGATCCGGCCGGCCCAGACCGCCTCCGAGCCTCAGGTGAGTTCAGCAGGGTATGACGAGCCCAGCATGACGAGTACGTTCTCGGCAATCGTCGGGCCGAGCTCGAAGACCGTGGAACTGAGCCCAACGAGAGGAGGCCGTTCATCGTGGGCCCGACCGAGTACATGCTCGCCTAGAGCCACGGGGTCGGCGAGTACCAACATGACCGTCATCGGCAAGCAGGGGCTTCAGGCCCGACCTTCCCAGGCTTGAGGCGAGGCGAGTCAGGTCCGCGGCGCTGCGAGAGGCGAGTTCATCCGCCGCTCCTCACCTCGGCGCAGGGGGAGCCTTCTCGCGCCCATACTCGCCGCCCCCACTCAGTGAGCTCTTCTCGGGGTCGGCTCGCCCTTTAGTTGTGAGATGTTTTTACCATGTTACCCCCTTTGGATTGCCTATAGTCATCGAAAACAGTGAAGGTTGGGTATTTGCAGGCCATCTTTTCCTATAAATAAGACCCAAGGGGTACCTCAGAAGACACCTTTTGGTGCCCGTTCTTCTAGCGCTTTCTGAGGTATCTTAGCTTCAATACTTGGCTAAGGAGGGGAAGCGCTCTAAGATCTTCCGGGTGTGTGGTGGGACCTCCGTGCTGAAGTCTTGGGTCTGTTCCCGGTCCCTCTCCCTTGACCCTTGGCCTTGTGAGTAGAGAAGTAAGTGTGCGATCACCCCTTCCCCAAGGGTCGAACTCCACAGAGACCGATTTTTCGGTTTCAACATTTTGGTGCGGTGAGCGTGGAACGTGGTCAGCGCAGAAAATCTTCCACAGGACTAATGGCAAGAGACGAGGGGCAAGGTTCAGGAAGGGCGGACTCGCCACTCCCTCCCCCTCCCGCGATGGCGGGAATGTCCGCGGAGCTCAGGTAGGAAGTGCTCGGACTCGTCAGGGTCGCACTCGGCATGCGAGCCGAGAGTACGACGCCAGCGGTTCCCGTGGTCGCCGATCCAGCGTTAGGCAACGATGCGCCCCTCAGGCGCGCGGGGAAGGAGGTCGCGAGCGAGGGGGAGCGCGAGCCGAGGGGGCGAGTCCTCTTCCCAGGCTCGGCGGGGGAGTACCTGTTCGGCGAGACGGCGGGGAGGGAGTTCCCAACTCGCCCAGCCGAAGGAGGAAGTCCCTTCAGCGAGTTCGTTTCGTCGGCCCCAGTTCCAGAAGGATTCCGAGAGCCGGAGATGTCCTACTACTCAGGGAAGGGAGATCCGACTCAGCACGTCCAGTAGTTCGAAGACGTGGTGTCAATCCGACAGATGTCGGATGGCTTCAAGTGTAGGCTCTTCGCCATCACCCTCAGGGAGAAAGCGAGGGAGTGGTTTCATCAGCTCCCGGCCGGTTCCATCTACTGCTTCGAGGATTTGCGCAGGGGATTCATGTTGAGATTCACCACCTCAAAGAAGAGGAAGAGGGAGGTCGAGTCCCTGTTCCGTGTCAAGCAGAAAGTAGGGGAGACCCTGGGAAGTTACCTGGACAGGTTTCAGGAAGAACTGTCCCAGGTGCAAGAGATGTCAGGGCACACCATGATGGTGGCCTTCACCCTGGGTCTCCAGCCCGGGTTCTTCGCCATGGAGTTGAAGAGGACGCCTCTGGTGTCTTTCGAAGCACTCTTGGAAAGGGCGGCAAGGGAGGCCGACATGGAGGAGGCACATCCAGAGTTCGCTCGGAGGTTGGCTAGGTGGGCCGTGGAGGAGGAGAAGCCAAGGGGAGGTCGGGCCCAGGAGGAAAGAAGGGTCGAGCCCCGACAGAGAGAACAGCAGCCGCAGCAGCACAGGTGGGGGCGTCAGGAGCCGAACAACCGATTGGGTTGGAGGCCGGAGTGGCAGGATCAAGGGCCACGGAGGGGCTATCAGGGGGGAGACAACCGCCAAGGTGGGCGTGGCCAGTTTTACCCTAGGGAGGGAGGCAGGGCCAGAGACCGCCTCTTCCCGACCAGGAGGAGGCCATGGCTATCTCCCTGGGGGGCGAAGGAGAGGGCAACTAAGGAGGAGGAGGGAGGTTAGGATAGACCTTCCCTATTGCGACTACCATCAAGAGGAGGGGCATACGACGGTCACGTGTCCGGATTTCCTCGAGGCGAGGGAGAACAGGGAGCAGCAGCGGCAACAGCGGAATCCTCAGGAGGTGCGGATTGAGGAAGTCCGGCCTCAGGTGGAGGGGGATCGTTGCGAAGACCGGGCCGATGTGGGGACTCGAGGAGGGATCGGAGTGATCCATGGGGGGGGGAGTCGAGGCTTCCCGGAAGGTAAGCCTCCACACCATGTACCGAAGGAGCATCGGCTCCACATCTCAGACTCCACCCCCGGAAGAGAGGATCACCTTCTCAAGGGAGGATATGCCGGGTCATGATGACCCCTTCTGCGATGCGCTGGTCATCCAGACAGCCATCGAAAATTTCACAGTCTCCCGGATCCTCATTGACAATGGGAGCTCTGTCAACATCATCTTCAAGAAGCCTTTTGATGTCATGCAGGTGGAAGCCAAGAGGGTGCTGGCCTCCGATGGGCCCCTCTTCGGTTTTTCAGGGGAAAGGAAAGAAGTAGAGGGGGGAGTGGGACTCCATGTCAGCTTGGGGGGACAGTCCCGGAACTGTCGATTCGTCATAGTAGAGGCCCCCAGCAGCTACAATGCCATTTTTGGGAGGCCCCTCATCAGCGCCTTCCGATGCGTCCCCTCCTCCTTCCATCAATGTCTTAAGCTTAAACTGGATGGGATCCAGGTCCGGGTTCGTGGTGACCCCAAGGCGGCTCGGGAATGCTACGTGACCGCGGTGAATTCAATTTCTTGACAGGAGGAGGCCGAGGGGATGGGGAAAAGGATGGAGGAGATGGATGGGCAGGAGGCCGGAGAAGAAGGCGGGGAAGGAGGGATGGAAGGGGAAGCACACGAGGAGATACTCCCAGAGGGGTCAGTTGGGGCGATGATCCCAGGAGGAGGGGAGGTCCTTACGCCAAGAGGGGAGGACACCGCAGAGTGGGAGGAGCAGTCCCGGTTGGAGGCCTCCGAGGAGGTAGTGGAGATGGAAGTCCTCACCCAGGATGGCAGGGTGGAGAAGGTCCGCATCAGCGGGGGGCTGACCCCGGAAGATCAAGGCAGGATGCTGGAGTGCATCCAAAAGAATGTGGATGTCTTCGTCTGGAGCGCAGCAGAGATGCCTGGGATTGATGCCGACGTCGTCTGCCACCGCCTCAATCTACACCCGGAGGCTCGCCCCGTCCAGCAGAAGAGGAGGTCCGTCACGAACAAACTGGCCGCACCCATCAGGGAGGAAGTCGCCAAGCTCCTTAAGGCCGGCTTCGTTTCCGAAATTCAATACCCCGGTTGGGTCTCGAATGTTGTAATGGTAAAAAAAAGGGGACGGCCGGTGGAGGATGTGTGTAGATTTTTCACTACTTAATAAATCATGTCCCAAGGATTGTTACCCCTTGCCTAGAATCGACGCGCTGGTAGATTCAGCCGTTGGTTTTTCTGTAATGAGTTTTTTAGATGCTTTTTCAGGTTATCATCAAATCAGGATGCACCCTCTTGACATAAAAAATGTCTCGTTCATTACGGGAGATGGGTGCTACTGCTACAAGATGATGCCTTTTGGGTTAAAAAATGCAGGGGCAACATACCAGAAGGTAATGGACTGTGTATTCCAGGGACAGAAGGGAAGGAACTTGGAAGTGTACGTGGACGACCTGATGGTAAAAAGCAGGGAGGTCGATTCTCACCTCCGGGATCTGGAGGAGACCTTCGGCACCTTGCGTAAATACAAGATGAGGTTGAATCCTCTGAAGTGCATCTTCTGGGCGAGCAAAGGCAAATTTCTGGGTCATCTCCTCACCCCAGCCGGAGTCGAACCCAACCCTGACAAAGTCTGGGCGATTATGGAGTTGGGGCCACCTCGTGATGCAAAGGAGGTACAACGGCTGATGGGGAAGCTGGCAGGACTGAGCAGGTTCCTCTCTCGGGCCGGGGAGAGGTGTTCTCCCTTCTTCAAGATCTTGAGGGGAGGTCGGAAGTTCGAATGGACCCCGGAGTGCGAGGAGGCATTCCAGGCCTTGAAGAGGCAGCTGACTCGGGCCCCCTTGCTCCAAGGGCCAAAGGAAGGGGAGGACTTGTTTTTGTATTTAGGGGTCGGGGCGGAGGCCGTAAGTTCTGTCTTAGTTCGGGAAGAGGGGAGAAAGCAGCTGCCCATCTACTATGTGAGTAGGGTTCTGAGGAAGGCGGAACTCCGCTACCCCATCTTGGAGAAGTTGGCCTTCGCTCTAATCATCTCGGCCCGGAGACTCAGGCCCTACTTCCAGGCACACTCCATCCAGGTGATAACCGACCACCCCCTCCGCAGCATCTTCGAGGGAGTGGAGCATTCAGGAAGACTCGCCAAGTGGTCAGTAGAGTTGAGCGAGTTTGACATCTCCTTTGTCCCTCGGCTCGCGATTAAGGCGCAAGCAATGGCTGACTTCTTGGCTGACTATGTGATAAAGGTAGCAGAAGACAAACTCACTTACCCTGTCCCTTGGAAGGTGATGGTGGATGGGGCTTCAGGGAAACACTCCTTGGGGGTCGGGGTCGTCTTGGAGAGTCCCCAAGGGACCCGGATCGAGCAAACGGTGGTGATACATTTCTCCATAACCAACAACCAGGCCGAGTACGAGGTGGTAATCGCAGGACTACGCCTGGCCAAGGAATTGGGGGTGCATGATGTTAAGGTCCTCACTGACTCTATGGTAGTGGCCTCCCAGATCAACGGGGAGTTCGAGGCAAGGGAGCCCACCCTACAACGATATCTGGCAAAGGTTAAGGGAATCATCGGCGGGTTCCAGACCTTCTCCATTCAGCATGTGCCACGGGAGGAGAATGAACAAGTCGACCACCTTGCCAAGCGCGGCCCTCGGGCGGGGGGCACTATCACAGACCTTTTCCACCCATCCCTGGAGGAAGGAGAGTTGATGGAGATAGATCGGCGGTCCACATGGATGGACCCATTCACCACCTACCTGTCCACAGGAGAATACCCAGAAGGGATGGATAGGAAGAAGCTCAAGTACAAGTCGGCGTATTACCTTTTGCGCGACGGGCAACTTTACCGCAAGACCCTTTCGGGATTACTCGCCCGTTGCGTGGCGGAGGGGGAGGTGTCAAGGATTTTGGAAGAAGTTCACTCCGGGGAATGTGGGAGTCATTCGGGAGGTCGGACCCTGGAGGGAAGAATCATCCGGCAGGGCTACTTCTGGCCTACCATGGGGCACGATGCCTTAGAATTTGTCAAAAAATGCCATAAGTGTCAACTGTTTGCCCCCTCCAACTGCAACCGGCTCAGCGACTCAGGAGTATCACGACCCCTTGGCCTTTCGCTATTTGGGGAATGGACCTGGTAGGTCCCTTCCCACAGGCAAGCGGGCAGAGGAGATTCTTGCTGGTGATGATCGACTATTTCTCCAAGTGGATGGAGGTGAAGGCTTTGGCCAAGGTGACCTCGCAGATCATTCGAAATTTCGTATGGGGGGAGATCATCTGCAGGCATGGGATGCCCCAAGCCATCGTCACCGACAACGGACCATAGTTCGCCAGCAATGAGTTCATTAAGTTCTGTGGAGAGCTCGGGATCGACCTCAGGTTCGCCTCTGTCCACCACCCAAGGAGCAACGGGCAGGTAGAGGCGGCCAACAAGATTATCGTGAACCTCCTGAAAAAGAAGGTGGAAAATTTGAAGGGGAATTGGGTGGAGCAACTCCCCTCGGTCCTCTGGGCCCTGAGGACTACCCCCAATACCGCCACGGGGGAGACGCCCTTCAAACTATCTCACGGAAGCGAGGCGGTGCTCCCCATTGAACTCGAGGTCCGTACTCCAAGGGTCGCTGAGGCAGAAGCTGGAAGGGAGGAGTGGAGAGTTGAGAATGAGGGAGAACAACGGCTCTCTTTGGACTTGATAGAGGAAGTGCGCGACCTCTCCGCGGTCCGGCAGGAGGAAGTCAAGCGGAGAATGGCTAAGTATTTCGACAAGCATGTCCGGGTCAAGTAGTTCGTGGAAGGCGACCTGGTTCTAAAGAAGGTAGATGCGGCGGGATGATCGGCGGCCGTGGGCAAGCTCCATCCAAACTGGGAGGGGCCCTACATCGTGAGGGAGGCATTAAAATCGGGAGGATACCACCTCCAAAATATGGAAGGCGAGACTTTGAGCCGCACCTGGAGCGGCGACGACCTGAAACACTTTTATCCCTGAATACTTGTACGTATCTCAGCTTTTTCCAAATGCAATGTATTTAACTCCTTCTCCACAATAATCGTAACAATGACATGCAATGTGGCGGAACTTCCATTGAAGAGCGTCAAAAACACTCAGAAAATGTTCTAAGTCTTCTCGCTCTGGGGTTGGGTCTCGATTCTCCCGCTGTCAGGCTCCCTCCTAGCTGGCAGGGTCGGGGTCTCGATGGACGTCATTATGACCCTGGAGCTGAGCCCGGAGGATGTTCAACACCCGCCCTCTGGCTCCCATCTAGCTGACTGGCATGGTGGTAGCACCCGGGAGAGGCAAATGTTCTAAGTCTTCTCGCTCTGGGGTTAGGTCTCGATTCTCCCGCTGTCAGGCTCCCTCCTAGCTGGCAGGGCCGGGGTCTCGATGGACGTCGTTATGACCCTGGAGCTGAGCCCGGAGGATGTTCAACACCCGCCCTCAGGCTCCCATCTAGCTGACTGGCATGGTGGTAGCACCTGGGAGAGGCAAATGTTCTAAGTCTTCTCGCTCTGGGGTTAGGTCCCGATTCTCCCGCTGTCAGGCTCCCTCCTAGCTGGCAGGGCCGGGGTCTTGATGGACGTCGTTATGACCCTGGAGCTGAGCCCAGAGGATGTTCAACACCCGCCCTCAGGCTCCCATCTAGCTGACTGGCATGGTGGTAGCACCCGGGAGAGACAAATGTTCTAAGTCTTCTCGCTCTGGGGTTAGGTCCCGATTCTCCCGCTGTCAGGCTCCCTCCTAGCTGGCAGGGCCGGGGTCTCGATGGAAGTCGTTATGACCCTGGAGCTGATCCCGGAGGATGTTCACACCCGCCCTCAGGCTCCCATCTAGCTGACTGGCATGGTGGTAGCACCCGAGAGAGGCAAATGTTCTAAGTCTTCTCGCTCTGGGGTTAGGTCTCGATTCTCCCGCTGTCAGTCTCCCTCCTAGCTGGCAGGGCCGGGGTCTCGATGGACGTCGTTATGACCCTGAAGCTGAGCTTGGAGGATGTTCAACACCCGCCCTCAGGCTCCCATCTAGCTGACTGGCATGGTGGTAGCACCCGGGAGAGGCAAATGTTCTAAGTCTTCTCGCTCTGGGGTTAGGTCTCGATTCTCCCGCTGTCAGGCTCCCTCCTAGCTAGCAGGGCCGGGGTCTCGATGGACGTCGTTATGACCCTGGAGCTGAGCCCGGAGGATGTTCAGCACCCGCCCTCAGGCTCCCATCTAGCTGACTTGCATGGTGATAGCACCCGGGAGAGGCAAATGTTCTAAGACTTCTCGCTCCGGGGACGGGTCCCGATTCTCCCGCTGCCAGGCCCCCTCCAAGCAGGCAGGGGCAGCGGTCACGATGGACGTCGTCACTGTCCGGGAGGTAGACCTGAAAGTTGACACATGACAAGCGTGTACGAGCAAACCCACCAGTTAGAGGGGCGAGCTCAAGGGGTCCTGTCCCCCTTGGTTTTTGTTACAAAGGGATTTTTGACCCCAACTCTGGTTGAGGGAAGGAAATACCCCCCAGGCGAGCCCGTTCTCGCAGGGGTTTGCTCGGCAGAGGGTATTTCTCGGTATGATAGGCGGGCGCCGGCGGAAACCGTTCTCGTAAAGATCGCCCCGCGGGTAAGAAGAATGTTCGCGAGTCTGGTCGCCGCCCATGCTCAAGGCCTCTCGCCGAGCGCGAATCCTAACTCACGTGCATTCTAGCGCAAAAGGTAAAAAAGAGTTAGAATCAAAATTCCTTTCATTATGTTCGCAAAAGGGGGAAGGGCTCGCCCCGACAAAATAACAGGAAAAGAGGGGGGATGATTACAAGAAGACAGTAGAAAAAAGAAAAGGGGGGAATTCGGTCAGCTCTCGCCCTCCTTTCCCGAATGGCGATCCTCCTCGCCTCCGAGCGATCTTTCCTTGCCCTTCGCCCCATCAAAAAGGGAGCCGAAGCTCTCCTCCTTCTCGCTGGGCGGAGACGGCGGAAACAGGCTCGGCAGAAGATCTCGAACCGCCACCTCCTCGCAGCCCTCGGCCAGAATCCCCGATCCCTTCATGACATTCAGGAGGCATTCGGCAGACTCGATCGAGTTGACTCGCAGCCGCTCCATAACCTCCCCCTCGCCGAAAACCCGGGGCCGTTTGTAGGGAAAAGGCGGCTCGGCACTGTCTGGGGGGAAGAGGGCCTCCGTCAGCCGACGGACCTCGCCTTGGAGACAGCGGTTCTGCTCCTTTAATGACTCCACCTCGGCCGCCGACCGAGCAGCGAAGGCCTCCTGCTCGCGCGAGCCGGCCTCCTGATCCGCGAGGCGGAGCCGTAGCAGGGCAGTCTCGCCCTCCAGCTCACTGGCGCGAGCTTGCAGCACCTTGGCGGACTCGGCATCCTGAAAAGCAAGAGGGTCAAACTCTCTGAAAAACATTCTCCAAGTCAAAACAAGGGTTGGTCGACACTTACCAGCCCGCCTGAAGCCTCGTCGAGTAAGCGCTCGGCAATGCCGAACTGCCGCTCCGCGTCAGCAGCTTTCTTCGCCGCCAGGTTGCGCTCTTGCTCGGCTTTGATCAGGAGTTGGCTGAGCTGGAAGCCGCGGCGGACCATCATATGGTGAAGTTCAAAGGCCCTCAGATGCGTCTGCAGGCCCTCGTGACCTATCTGCCGGGGGGTCAGGTTCTTGTAGGCATCAGCGCCCTCCCGGCCATAGAGGCCGAAGCCAAGGGCAAATGCGTAGCCCGTGGGAGGCCGGAGAGCTCCCCAGGAAGGAGCGCGAGTGGAGACGGAGACACGATGGGCTCCCTCATCCCAGAGCAGCATCGGCTCGCCGGCCGCATCCTTGCTCCTTCCCCCCTTCCCGAAGTGGGGGTGGTCCTTTGGAGCTCCCGAGCCACTGGGGGCAACCTCCTCGACGGAAGGAGGAGAGGGGGACCCACGCCTCTTCTCGCGGGGGGATGATGTCTCCTTCAGTGGGCTCGCCGGGGCTTCATCGGAAAAAACCTCCGGCGAGCTCATGAACCTGACGGGCGACACGGGCTGCTATGGAGGGCCTCGCGAGACCACCTTTGCCCTTTTAGGGGCCGAGGGGTGGTGGACCGAGCTCGGCCCCCCAAGCTCCAGCTGCCTCTTGCTGGAGGGCTTCCCCCTGACCTTCTCTTCCCGACACGCCTCAACCGCGGCCCGGGCCAGCTCGAGCGGGTCCGAGAACACTCCAGGGTCGGCGAAGGGAGGGTTCACCGGGATCAGTCGCTCCCCTGCAAAAAAGACTTAGCCAAAAAATGAGGTTCCGATCGGTCAGGCCAAACGGCGAGCGGAAGGTGGGCAAGGCAAACCTTCACCAGGAAGGATAAGCGGCAGGGATTCGAGGCCGCGACGGAGGAAGGCGACCTCGAAGTCCTTGTACAGGAAAAACTTGTGGAGCTCGACGTCATTACCCGACACTGACGGTGGCCGGTAAACCTCCTCGCTCTTCTGCAAGGGCGAGAAGGGGATATTGCCGAGGTCGCCCCGGATGAAGGCGATCTTCGACATCCAGTTGTGGTTTTTGTTGGCGACCTCGCGGATCTTTATGGATGTGCCGCCGAAGAAGGCGACCCCGTCGGCGTTGGCTTTGTAGGAGAAGAGCTTGCGGAAGACGGTTAGGTTGAACTCGATCCGCTCTCGGCGGAGGTAGCAGGCAAACCCCACTATCATGGCGATAGCATTGGGGTTGAGCTGCGTGGGCACAGCGCCATAGTACTTGAGTACCTGGCGGACCTCCGGCCAGAGCGGCAGGCGCAACCCCACCTCAAAGTGCGAGATAGGGAAGGCGAGCTCGTCCTCAAAGAACGAGTTAATAGCCTCATGCTCCGCCGGGAGGCGGGCCACAAAGCCGGCAGGGACGTAATCCGCCACAAACTCGGCGAGCTCGCTCGCCATGGTGTTCCCCTCGAAGAAACAGTGGTCCGCGAAGTTCCGGGCGCACTTGGAGCGGCCCTCAGAGTCGGGGTTTCCTTTACCCATGCTCGCTGAGGGGACGAAGGCGCGTGAGCAGTAGGCAGGGAGGGCAAGGAAAGGAAGGAATGAGAGGGCAATAAAGGCGTAGCCGGGGGTAGGTGAGGATCCCTATTTATAGAAAAAGAAGGGGAAGCGAAACCAACCCGGCTCGCATACCCCGCTTCGCGTATCCCGTCTCATCGCTCTGTACTCGCCGACCTAGGCGAGCCTAGCTAAGGAATCCGAAAAGGCACGCGCCACTCGAATAAGAAAAGACTTGCTCGCGCGATAGAATTTATACACTTTATTTAGCATTAAAAAGAAAATTGTCCAGAGCAAAGAAAAGCAGAAAAACGCGCGCGTAGACCAGGCGGCAATGGGGGCGAGTACCGGTCGGCTCGCAAGAGAGCCGTCCTCAATTTCCTCGGTCTCGCCGGCCCGATGCCGCCAGCCGCTGCGCAAAGAGTTGCCGAAGCTGCCCCAGGTTCCTGTTCGCCGCTCGCAGGTTCTCGTCAATCTCGTCAAAAAGTGTGGAGGAAGATGTCGCCGCGTATGCCGAGCTGATCCTCGCCTCGCCGGCAAGCTGCGCGCACTCGTCCTGCAGCCTGGAGTTGTCTTTCTTCAGCTCATGAAGCTCGCGCACCAGCTTCTTCAGGACCAGTTGGCTTCGCCTCGACCGTTCGGGGTTGTACACCTCCGAGTCCAGAAAGACGTCCAAGGCACGCGGCGATGGAAGAGGTGAATAAACGGACCGTTCGACGGAGTTATCAGTCGCGGCTGGGTCCGGGAGGCCTGTACAGGAAAGTCGAGATAGCGAGTGGGAGTAGCGAGCGCTAGTTAGAATCAGACGCAAAACAAGGTCAGGGGCATACCTTTAGTGTCCTGGGGATAAGCAGGAGCGGATGTATGCTCGGCGTCCATCCCCGTAACCGGAGCCGAGGAGGGATGTCGTGAGCGAAGGCGAGCCAGCGATACCGACCCCCGCGAGTCTGGCTCCACGATTTTGGTGATAGGGAGCGAGTCTCACGGGCGGGAGTCAGGGGAGGACTCGGGCTCCTTGGCGGGTAGACCCTCGACCCTTGGCGTGGAGACCTCGCCGCCTTGGTCCTGTTCGGCGGTAAGATCCACAAAGCCTTTGTCATGAGGGGCCAGGGGAGAACAGTTGGAAGAGTCGGAGCCATGGGCCAAAGTGTTCTTTAGGTCGGCAAAGATGTGCTCGGCCTCGGGAGGAAAGGTCCTCGCCCTCTTGGCCGAGCCGAATTCAGCAAAACGGCAGGCCGGGGCGCTCAGATCCGTCAGGGCTGCGGCACGAAGGGCGGTCTCCCCGCGCGATTTCGCGAGTCGTTCCATGACTTCTTTCGGGAGTGGCATCTCGGCAGGGCTTAAGTAAAGAAAGGGGCGGGGGTCAGTCGAGCAGGCAGGGCATGTATATATAGCCATCGGTGGGTCCTACCAAGAGATTCCTTTCGGCTCCTATCGCACTCGCAGGATCCTGGTGGGTTGGATGTTTCTTTCCGAGTTTGTGCCAACCTCGCAAAGAGCGGGGATTGTGTACAACCCCGTATCCAGCGAGTGGGCTAACAGGAGCCGATCCGGCCGGCCCAGACCGCCCCCGAGCCTCAGGTGAGTTCAGCAGGGTATGACGAGCCCAGCATGACGAGTACGTTCTCGGCAATCGTCGGGCCAAGCTCGAAGACCGTGGAGCTGAGCCCAACGAGAGGAGGCCGTTCATCGTGGGCCCGGACGAGTACATGCTCGCCTAGAGCCACGGGGTCGGTGAGTACCAACAGGACCGTCATCGGCGAGCAGGGGCTTCAGGCCCGACCTTCCCAGGCTTGAGGCGAGGCGAGTCAGGTCCGCGGCGCTGCGAGAGGCGAGTTCATCCGCCGCTCCTCACCTCGGCGCAGGGGGAGCCTTCTCGCGCCCATACTCGCTGCCCCCACTCAGTGAGCTCTTCTCGGGGCCGGCTCGCCCTTCAGTTGTGGGATGTTTTTACCATGTTACCCCCTTTGGATTGCTTATAGTCCTCGAAAACAGTGAATGTTGGGTATTTACAGGCCATCTTTTCCTATAAATAAGACCCAAGGGGTACCTCAGAAGACACCTTTTGGTGCCCGGTCTTCTAGCGCTTTCTGAGGTATCTTAGCTTCAGCACTTGGCTAAGGAGGGGAAGCGCTCTAAGATCTTCCGGGTGTGTGGTGGGACCTCTGTGCTGAAGCCTTGGGTCTGTTCCCGGTCCCTCTCCCTTGACCCTTGGGCTTGTGAGTAGAGAAGTAAGTGTGCGATCACCCCTTCCCCAAGGGTCGAACTCCACAGAGACCGATTTTTCGATTTCAACATTGTATGTGTGTGTTTACGTTTGTGTTTCTATTTTTTTGTGTGTTTTTGTTTGTGTTTGTGTTTATTTTTATGTGTATATTTGTGTTTGTGGACATGTATGTTTATGTATGTGTTATTACGAATTTATCATCATAAATATGTATGTCTGTATTTTTTTTCTAAAGATGGGCAAAACAAAAGATAGTGATTTGACCGTTTTTTGGGATACTAAAGATATCATGCATTTTTGTGACATATGCATTAAAGAGATAGAGCTTGGGAATCGACCGACTGATATGCCGGCAACGTATATATAAAATAACGCAAGTGTACGTACCGGTTCAAGTAATACAAAGTGAGTAGAGATCGTTCCCTCGGGGAAATAACTAAATTAATGTCTGCAAATACTAGCTTGACCTTTTCTTTAAATTCAAGCTATTTAATCAGAATATGTTCGTTGATGGAATAAAAAGAACGAAAGAAGAACACTCATAAACTAAGCAATTACTTAAAATTGACTTTTACCAAATTGGAGAAATAGTCTCGTATGTGATTTCCCTTGTTTGTTGTGATGAGTCTTTAAAACAAATCCCCGTGAACATTTATTTTCTATCTTGCGACGATTTGAAAATAGATTTCTTTATCTCTCGATCTCAGGAACCCGTTTACCCTAGTTCCTCTAGTTATCTCTAACTTAGGAGAAATAAGAATAACATACACATACAAATCAAAATTGCTAACGAAAGATGAAATCTCTTTCTTTCCAACACTATCTCGAAATCTATATTGCACTTTCGTCACTCCTCTCTCGAATCTCGCGGCGTAGTATGATGGTGGAATTTTGGCTAAAGATTTGTACGACTCCTCTCTCGAATCTCGCCGCACAAAATAGAGGATTCAACCCTAAACAACGTAACTCATCTCTCGAATCTCGCTACGCAATCAAGAAGAAGAACACTTACTCCAAACATTTCTTGAAATAATTATAGATCCAAGAAAAATAGTTTCAAAATGTTCACCAAGTAAAAGTTAACATCAAAACATCACAACACTACAAGGTACTCTCACATACAAGACTTATGAAATTAGTTCATTGTAGAAGGGGAGAACACCACAAAAATAAGAAAGATCTTACAGCACATGATGGTAAGAATGCAAAATAGTGCAGGAAATGCTCTCCTATTCGCGTACAAGCAACCCTTCTCGAAGATTCGGTCTTGCCCTAGTCCTTCTTCTTTCTCCAAGATGATGGCCTTCTCTTCCTCCACTCCTTGAATGAATAATAATCCCCTCTTTTCAGCCCAATTTCGTGCCCCCATCTGAAAGGATGCCTCCTTTCACTTTTCAAACCGCTGTAGATTTTGAAAATTCGAATTTTGAAAATTCGAAAGTTGTTATAACAACTAAAAAAGTTATTATAATAACTTTCCCAGCACAGAAAACTGCTTCAGCATTCTTTCTCCGGATTGAATTTTTCGACGATTCTGACAAGAAAACATTGGAAAATGGTCAAATTACTCAAATATAAGTTAAATATGAATTTTATCATCTTTTTATACTTAATAAAACATCTTATCACTATTTTTTGCCAAATAAAATAGACATAGATAACTTCGTTTAAGAAGTTATCACCGACCACACATTTTAATAAAGAGGGTTGGACAAACATTATGAAGAAATTCGAAGAGCTGACTAGAAAACAATACGATAAGGTGCAAATGAAAAATAAATGGGACAATTTGAATGAGTAAAAATTATGGACGGAGTTGAAACGGGGTGAGACCGGATTGGGTTGGAATACATCAAGAAAGACTATAAATGGCTCAGACGAGTGGTGGGATGAAAGATTGAAGGTATTCATTTACAATAGCAAATTTTGTCTTTCTTTTTAAAAAATAAACAAGTTCTTACGTTAAATTTATGTATTTTCAGGTTGTCCCGACGGCAAAAAAATTCCGTTATTCTGGAATCTAACCAGAGTTGGAGGAGAAACTGAACATGTTGTTCAGTGTTGTTGTTGCTACAGGATATCATGCTTGTACCCCTAACACCATTACTGAGATCCCAGAGTCCGTTGATGAGAAAGGAATGTCAGATGGTGATCCTGAAGATATTACAGTCAGCGAACGAGCTATGTCACATGAGACCACAGCTACATATGAAGTTGGAAGGAAAAGGACTAAAGGGAAAAAACAAAGTTATCAGCTTTGTGTTAGAAGATTTGGCGGAGTCTTCAAAGACCATTAGTCGGTGCATCTAGGAGGCACCCACAAGAAATCTTCTTCTGAGTTTAGCATTTGTCGTACAATAGATAAATTAGCCACGTACCCTGAAGTGTTGTTTGATGAGAACTTCTATGATTTTGTCATAACATATTTTATGGACAGAAATCATAAGGAGACTTTCTTGTGCCTTCCGGATAACATGAACATAAAGTGGTCGCATAACCGCTTCAACCGTGGGGGGTAGTTTTATAATGTTTTATCTGCTCCTTGTTGTGGACAATATTATTTGAGCATCTTTTAAAATTATTATGTTTGATCTGTTGTTTGAATCTACTAAAATATCATATATTCATGTTATGGATTACTCTGCTCCTTGTTGTAGACATCTTTTAAACTATGACTAATGCATGTGTGCAGTTGAATATGTCTAGCGATGATTCTGAATATTCCACAGAAGAGCGGGAGATTACTAGAAGAAATTACATGATTGTCATCATCAGAATGTGGTTGCAACAATATCTCTGGTAGTCGAACATACCTGTTAGTTACATCTTCTAGTACCACGCATGACATCAAAACAAACGCGATCTTTGGTCGCCCCCTCTAGACAGCTTTCCAGGCAGTTCCGTCAATCTCGCACCTCGCGATAAAGTTCGTCACGCCTACTAGAGTTGGGGTCATCAGGGGCAACCAGGACATGGCACCCTCATGCTATCTGCACCAAGCGCAGCCGGAGGCCGACTCAGGAATCAACATCTACCGCATCTAGAAGGCCGCTCTAGAGTAAAGCCAGAACCATGACGAACGCGCCTCCCAAAAACATTTCTTCGTATCGAATCACCTAAGGACAACTATAAAGTCGAGAGGAAAACCCTCGTGCACAAACTATCCTGCTTACTGCATTTTTCGCTTTCATACTAACTCTTGCCATGCAGCAAACGCGTCGGAAGGACATCTCTTCCCTCAGACCCCCCTGAGGCCAGGACCGTCTGTTCCTCAAGGCGGCCCGGGATCCATCGACATGCGATCCGCTTGGCGGTTCGGAATCCGTCATCGTGCAATGGCACGACCAGGCTAAAGAAAAAACAAAACAACTCATTCTTTATATTTATATACTGTGATTGCGATGTCACTAACTCCTAAAACTTGCAGGATCGATTTGGAATCCGTCCCATGGGGTCCGGCGAGCAACTGTAGCACGATTATCTCGATTCCCCTGCCGCGGTTCGAAGGTTCGCCCTTCACCTGTCCAGCGGATTGCGACGTCGTCGGGAATGAGCACCCCCGGTTGACCGCGACCCATAGCGTGACATCCTCGGCCTAGCAACAGGTTGCGATGTCGCCTGGGGACTAAATACCAAGTCCCACGCAGACTGTAGCATGGTGGCCTCGACCTTTCTCCTATGGCAGAAATGCTCACTCTTCTCCTACAAAATGGGTCGCGACATCGTCAGGGACCAACTCCCTATGTTTTGCGCAGCCCACAGCGCGATAGCCTCGACCTCACTCCACCAGCGCAAGGACCCCGCCTTCGCTGCGTAGTAGGTTGCGACGTCGTCCGGGTCTTCGGGGCGCCACGCCTCAGCAAATACTAGGGTCCATCAGATGCTCGTGGGGGTTCGAATCGTCCATGTCCTCCTGCCGACAATAGGCCGAGGATTATGACTCTTCACCTGCATCCGAAGCTCGACGCACCGCCATCCTGGGAAAGCCCCCACGATTGGTGTAATTACAACCTCAGGGTCCATCAGCTGCTCGTGGGGGTTCGAATCGACCATGCCCTCCTGCCGACAATAGGCCGAGGATTATGACTCTTCACCTGAATCCGAAGACTGACACCCCACCCTCGCAAGGCCTGCCTCCTCGCGACTGGTGCCTAACTAAGCTACAATCGCAACTAAATCGGCTTCCGGCCCCGCTAAATCCACATCTAACCAACCACAGCCATACTGTGGCGTGATGGCTTCACTCTCTTTGCCGCAGTTTAGGGGTGCACCCTTCATCCGCCCAGCGGTTTGCGACATCGCCGGGGACCAGCTCCCCCAGTTGTGCACTGCCAACAACGCGATATCCTCGGCCTAACAACAGGTTGCAGTGTCACCAAAGGGACCAAACGTTGAGCCCCCCGCAAACTGTAGCACAGCGGCTTCGACCTCGCTCTCATAATGGCAAGGCTCGCCCTTCTTCTACGAAGCAGGTCGCGACGTCTTCGGGAGCCAGCTACCTCAGTTATGCGCAGCCCACAGTGCGATGGTCTCAGCTTCTCTACCCTGGCACAAGGGGACACCCTTCGCCTCGTAGTAAGTTGCGACGTCGTCAGGGTATACGGGGCCACGCCCCTCCAATTCTACCGGGTTCACCGCAACTCGCAGGAGTTCGAACGAACATGGCCTCCCGCCGACAATAGGCTGGAGATCCCATAATTCTTCACCCCCATCCAGAGCAAACACTCTTCCACCGCTCAGGGCCTGCCCCTCGCAGTTGGTGCTTGGCTAAGACAACAATTGACCACAACAGTCAGAAGCAAAGACAATGACGACCACTCAACAAATATATTAATAAGCCAAAGAAGTACAAAGGTACAAATCAAAAAAATACAAAGGTACGAATTGACGGAGACAAGCCCACAAATACAAAGAAGTATATATATATATATATACAAATCGATAAAAAGCATCAAAGAGATATTGCTGTCACTCAGCGGCCTCGCCCGCCTCAGCATCGGAGCCATCCGCCTCTAACAAATCCTCAAGTCTGAGGCCGACAACGTCGCATCCCCGTTTCTGGGACACCATCCGAAGTGTCTTCGCCGTCCCCTGGCGGAAAGCGACTTTCCACAAGTCCTCAATCTGTGGCTCCACCTCCTGAGTCCACACCTCCTCACAGACCTCCTTCGAGATCAGACACCGGTCTCGCATGTAATCCACAGAGTCTCGGTACTCTACCAGACCAGCCGCCTTCAGCTCAACCTCCCGCTCCGCGGAGGAAAGGAGCATCACCTCCGCCCTGGATAGCTCCAGCTTTTCCCGAACTTCATCTAGAAGACAAAGTCTCATCCGCAGCCGTCTTCTCAGCACTGTGCGCAGCTCTGGAGCCCTCCAGCTTGCACTGCAGCTCGGACCCAATCTGCCTAAGTCGCGAAATATCGCGCACTCGTCGCCCCTTCAGATCCGAAAGGGCACTCTTCGCCTCTCGGAGCTCGCCCTGAAGGGACATAAACCCGTCCTTCAGGCTCAAGTAGTGGTCATTCCATGTAAGCGCAATGTTCGCCTGAGTCTCCATCTGCAAAAGAAAAGGGATAAGTCAGAAGAGCTTTCCTCAAAAGCCACTACTCAAAAGTTGGGATCATACGTACCGCATGGTTCAACGCCTCCAAAGAAGAGGAGACCCTCTTTCCTCTCATCATCTGCCGCGCCGCAGCCCGCGCTGGGGAAGCCTGGGGGGCAACGGACCCCAGGACCTCAAGATCTGTATCATCCAACTCGCCTCCCGCTCTAGAGCCGCAAGGGGCATCCCCCTCTGAAAGTACATCCTATCGCGGAAGAAGGCTAGGACCCGCCTCCTCAACTCCACAACCTCCGAACACTAGCTTCCTCTTCCTATCCCGGGAGAGAGGAATGGCGGCAGCACATCCCGAATCAACAGACAGCCCGCATAGCAGCAGACGCTTCTCATCAACGAAAGTAGAAATGCTGAACAAGACATTCCCCAGCTCTCGGGGCTCCACAAAACCAAGGACGGGAGTAAACTCCCGCTCGTGTCCTCTAGAACGCCGGCAACGGTCCGGAAACATGTTCCACACCTCTGGCAATCCACCTGGGTTCCTGACATATCCAAACAAGGTATTCCCATGGCGAAGCGGGTCTCAAACTCCAGCCACCGCTTGTTGCTAAAAACATCCACGCGGCCCGCGCCGTCGGTGCGCACCTCACACCAATCCTTGAAAATATCCAAGGAAAACCTCGATTCATGCTCGCGAAAAAACGCGATCAACCCCATGATACGCGTCATCCCAAGAGGAGTAAACTGCGACACAGGAACGCCGCAGAACTTCAGAATCTCGGCAACTTCTTCGCAAGCCGGAAGGCAAAAGCCGCACAGAAGAGACGACTCACAAAGGGTCATCCAGCCCCGCGGAGGGTTTTGCACCCGCTCTTCAGGACTAGGGATCCGCACCTCCAAATCGGGGGGGGGGGGAGGTTGAAGCGCCTCCTCCAAATATCTACATGCTCGAGGGAGAGACTCGAGCGCAGCCGCATAGGACGGCTCTGCATGCACCGCTTGGAAACCTGAAAAAACAGAAAAGTAAGGTCAGAAAAGCAAGTCTGAGCACGCATTGTGCCCACACACTCGAGCCACGCACGTGTATAAAGCACGCACGGAATCAGCCCGCGCAAGGAAGCGCCCGCACCGCGCGCGCCCTGCACGTGGGTTCAGCCCCGCGCGCGGGTTCAGCCCCGCGCGCCGCGCGCGGGTTCAGCCCCGCGCGCGCCGCGCGCGGGTTCAGCCCCGCGCGCGCCGCGCGCGGCTTCAGCCCCAAGCCGTAGGCCAGATACAAATCTATTGGCCTACATGCGTGTGGCGCGAGGGGCCTCCTCCCCTCCGGCGTCGTCCGGTGCCCGGACCTTTCCCTCAGTCAGAGACTCACCTTAGCATTATCGCTGTCGCCGCCCATCTCAGTGTTAGCACCTGTTCCGGCCATCGCCGCCAAGCCCCGTCGCAAAGAAGAAAATTCTCGCGCTTTTCATTCGCTCCAAGAAGATGGAATTTTGGGGGGCAAATGATGGGTACCCCCTAATTTATAGAAGATTATGTTAACTCCCGCACACCGGATCGCAACTCCCGCACACCGGATCGCAACTCCCACACACTGGATCGCAACTCCCGCGCACCAGACCGCTTAACCACCGCGCGCCGGATCCCGCAACTGCCGCGCGCCAAATTGCAACCGCCGTCGCCGCAGTTACGGGCGGCCGGCGCCCGGCGCCTGGCCACCCATGGTCGGTAGTCACCCCCCTTACGGTCGGCCTCCCGCGGCCGGCCGGCCCCCTTTGCGGCCGGCGGCCCTGGTCGGCCGCCACCTTGCGGTCGGCGGCCGGCCGCCCCCTTTGCGGCCGGCGGCCCCGTTCGGCCCCCTCTGTGTGGCCGGCGGTCGCGGCCGGCCGCCTCCTCGCGCCCGACCGCCTCCTCGCGTCTGGCCGCCCGCGACCGGCAGCCTCCTCGCGCCTGGCCGCCTCCTCGCGGCCGGCCGCCTCCTCGCGGCCGGCAGCCTCCTTGCGCCTGGCCGCCCGCGGCCGGCCGCCTCCTTGCGGCCGGCCGCCTCCTCGCGGCCGGTCGGCCGCCTCCTCGCGGCCGGCGGCCACGGCCGGCCGCCCCCCCCCCCCTCCGGTCGGGCGGCCTTGGCCGACCGCCCAGGACCGCTCGCCCGCGACCGCCCCCTCCCTCGTGCGCCCGTCGAGCGGCCTCCAGCCGGCGCGCCTCCTCCGACCACCATCATGGGCCTCCCTTCTCTCCACTGTCCGATCGTGGAAGACCATTACGACCCTCCGATCACCACCAGCGATCACGGCCCTCCGATCTGCGATTAACCATCGTAACCACCCTAACAACCCTAACCACCTCGAAAACCCTTTATAAGCACCCTTGGTAGTTCATTTCAGGGGATCCGGCTTCATTCTCTCCTCTTTCTCTCTCTCTCCATTTCTGCTTCTCCCCGGAGCTTCTCTCTCTGCGCTCCTCATCTCCTCCTCTTTCACTCACTAACTTGGCAGGTTCTCCTCTAAGCGCCGCCCAAAGAAGAAAGAGTGAAGTGCCGACCAAGGCAGCCCTCCTCAGTCCGAGGCGCAAAGTGCAGGCACTCTACAAAGCGCAAGCCTGAAGAGCAAGCACCTAAGAAAGACGTACGATAAAGTGCACGAACTCCTAAGCGGTGGCCTGTCACCCAAGGAGAGCTCTCTCAACCCCCCAGTATTTGTAACGAGGCGCGGCCTGTCGCCCTCGCATTCTCTTTACAAGAACACTGTAACAGAGGCAAATAGTGGATCTTTGCTGTCACAGACCCGGACACGTGGTTTTTTCCCTTTCCGGGGTTTTCCACGCTAAAATTGTGTGTGTACAATCTCTTTTTTTTACGTTGACTGTGTGCGTACTCGATCGCCAGGGGCTAAGACGGACCGATCTGAAACTGGTCGACCGAGGGCATTGAGCGAACCGCAACAATGTGCACTAAATATATAAATATTCTCTTGATTGATTTTTGAATTAATGACCTCAGGCACACAAAAAACCGAAAATGACTTTTTCAGCATAGATAGAGCCAAAGAGGAGGAAGCTAGAGCATTCCGCGACAAAATTTCTCTATGATTGTTGTTCAACACTGCATGATTTCCGCGAAAATCCCTTGTAGACTTCTCCATATTTCTCTCTGATCATTGTTCATCATTGTCATTCTTCATGCATTTTCTTTGTCGCTGTTCATCAGCGACTGCCTATTGGTAAACCCAAGAACTACTTTAGGATTTTTTTGAGAAATCAGTTTTGAGTTCTGATGGGTTCCCCCTAAAGATTCTCACACCAAATCAGTAAGACTACGACCGAGACACTCAAGCATTACAACCCGATCGAAAAAGCCGTGCGTGCGAGCCACTCCAGTGTCCAAAGACACCCCCAAAAAGGGGAGCAGAATCAAGTTCACGAGGGGACCGCATATGCGTAGGAGCAAGCGCAAGCAGCCAACAAGCGCGAGGGGGCGCTTGTTGTCGCCTAGCGCGGGCGCTCGAACATTGTGCCCACAGCCGTGAGCGCCCTATATGCGCACGCCCCGAGCGGGAGCCTACATGCCCCCCGGGCGCGCACGCCGCACAGATGCGCGCCACCATGAGCCCCGTGCCCCCCCCCCCCCCCCCCGCCACTCGGACCGCCCGACGGGAGCGGAGCATGTTCATCATTTCCGGAAAATGACAATCTAGATGATCGAAACATAGCAACATCATTCGTCAGCAAAAGATCCAGCCGAACGCAATTACCAACGCGTCATTTCATAAAGCTATAAACGGCCCTCATACCTTCATTTGAAAACAATCAACTGCAGATACTAGAGAAAGCTCTGAGGTTTTCCGACTAGAACATGTGAATTAGATCGTTCCTTCCCTCGAGATTTGCTTCACTACTCTCTCTAGTTCGCTCAATGCTCGAGGCCCATTTGGGAGCTTCAGAGAGCCCGGGAGAAGGCAGAAGAGAACGCTCTCACGGACGCTCTCGTGGACGTATCGTGGAAGCTCCGTAGATTTAGCTTTTCTCCTCTTTTATTTGTACTCAAAGTTTGTAATGTAAAGGTGACCCGTCACTTCAGAAAGCTATAAAACAGCTCTCATGCCTTCATTTACGAACGCTTTCATGGACGCATCGCGGACGCTCTCATGGATGCAATTGTCATTGAATTCCATTAATTTTCTTATTAATCTCATATATTATTTGCGCTTGAATGTTCAAGTCTCGTAATGACGTGGTACATAATATTTGCACGGGTCAAGTCATTTTTGACAATGTGCAGTCCAATAATAAATGTGGAAATTAAAAAAATTATAGGAAGCTGTAAAACTGTAAAAACTTGTCATGCACATAAATGTTATGAAATTGCACAAGCTACACATAATTGAAGTCAGCCTGCATATGTTCCCCTATTTGTATTACTCTGATATTATCTTGGCTCGATTAATTCAAAATCTTTTAGCACCACATATTTGTTCTTTCAAATAGGTAAAACAATTTTAATTTATAAACAGCCAAACAATTTCATGAATTCCTCGCCAATTATCTTACATCTCATTTTGCAACCACAATTATTCTTAGCACTCATGATCTAAGGAGAGATGGTTAGGTACATGCAACACAGGGTGATCAACAAAGATTAGCGTGCGGGATGAAAACAGTTGTATGGTCTGCAATTAAACGCTGAGGATCATTTCCGCAACTACAAGCGTAGTACGATCACCTCTAAGGTAGCGTTTGGTTGGGCTGATTGCCTCCGGTGCGTTTGCGCCGAAATGGAGTTTTTGTTATAAGCAGCGTTTGTTTCAGCTTTCAGGCAAAACACAGGTTATTAACAGCCGCAGGTTATAGAGGAAATGGAGACGCGCTATTTTTCTTCGGTTTAGGGCAACCGTTGCAATACTTCTCCTTCCCGAACCCGTCGACCACGACACGCAGAAAAGCCGCTGTCGTCCTCCTCCCCTCTCCCCCATTTTTTCCAGCCCATCGGCAGCCCTAGCGTCGACCACGACACGAAAGCGTCAGCTGTCCCGATCTTCCTCCCGTCGACCACGACCCCGGCGACCACCGCAGCCCTAGCGTCATCCCTAGCTTCTTTGGCGGCAACTGCCGTCGAGCACGACCCCGGCGCTTCCGTCTTCCCCCTCGGCGACCACCGCAGCCCACACAGGTATAGAAACCCCCGTTTTTTCTTCTTTCCTCTTCTTCCTTGTTTTCAGAAAATTTTGGGATTTTTGGTTTCCTCTCTTTTGATTCCAGAATTTTATGTTGTTTCTCTTAGCAAAAGATTGATGGTGTATATGCATATGTGTGTGTGTTTGTGTAAGTTGGTGTGTGTGTGGTTATGTGTGTGTGAGTTGTATGTGTGTGTGTTTGTGTAAGATGGTGTGTGTGTGGTTATGTGTGTGTGATTATGATTGATGTTGTGTGTGTGTGAGTTGTATGTGTGTGTGTTTGTGTAAGATGGTGTGTGAGTTGTATATGTGTGTGTGAGTTGTATGTGTGTGTGTTTGTGTAAGAGATGATCGCACTGCGTGATATTATAACAGATGATGTGTCTGAAGCTAGAGCATAGGCCGACAAATTGTTTGGATGAGAAAAAAAAATTTCTGCGTTGAATGTTACGATATGTAGAAGACGTTATTGTTCGAAAAATATATGTTATGATTGGAAAAAAAATTTATTTGGAAAAAATATATGAATGCAATTTTACTTTGTGTTATATTTGAAAAAAAAAACATTTATTCAAAACTCCGTTTTGTATCCAAACAATTTTTTGAAAACTCCGTTTTGTAAACTCTGTTTCAGCCAAACAGTTTTTTAGCAAAACTCTGTTTTCCAGAAGCAGCACTTTTTCTATCAGCAACAGTTCATCAGCAGCTTTCCATAAGCAACAACCCAACCAAATAGAGCCTAAATAAGCAGTATTTTCGATCAATTACATGTAGAAAGTTGTGCTCGTAGAAAATAATGGCGTGATAGCGCATCTCGCACTGTGATCTTTGGTACGTTACACGTGCGAACAATTTCTTTCTTTCAAGGTAGGTTTTGGTTGTATTTGGTTTGGATCCGGATTGATCCAAACCAATTCCGGATTTCATTTTGGGAATGATCTTGCATGGCACCGAATATTGGAGCTATATGGAAAGGAAATAATACGGAATCTGGATGGTAATACGCTATTGAGGCATGCTATATTCCGAGGGAGATCGCGTCGCCCCGGGCTCGCGTTGAAGGAAGGGCGCTGCCGTTGGTGGTTGCTGGTGGTGCGATCCCGTGCAGCGGCACCGGAGTCGTTGGTGCTGATCTCGCCTTTGTTCTTCCTCCCATGTGGAACGCTCGACGCATCCACCGGCTTTGGAGATGATAGTCGTCGGTCTTGGAGGAGAGGACGTTTGCCGGTCTTGGAGGAGATTGTGAAAGTAGCGAACAAACGACTAGAAAACAAGCCGGAACTTTGAATAATTGAAAATTTTATTATCCAAAAAAGATAACTATTACATAGGTATGACCTCCCTTTTATAGAATGAAGGATAGAAGAGAGATTACAAATAAACAATGTGGGACTAATAATTACAAGAACATGAAACTATACAAGCCACACGGTTAGACTAACCGCACGGCCACAACAAAGAGGAAGACAGCCGACCAATATCCTCAAGCCGCAAGACCGCTCAGACCGCCAGACAAACCGCCAGATCGCTGGTCTCCAACCCGGCTACCAAACTGCTGGGACAAGCCGCCAGACCGCCAGACCTCCAGACCGCCCGGTCTCAATCGACAGACCGCTCGGTTTCAACACTCCCCCTCAAGCTGGAGCATAGATATCGATCATGCTCAGCTTGTCGCAAATATGAAACAAAGAGGCGGACACCGGCTTGGTGAAGACATCTGCCAACTCATTGTCAAAAGTGACGAACGGAGTACAAATCTGTTTCTTCAAAATCTCTTCTCGAATAAAGTGGCAGTCTACCTCAATGTGTTTTGTTCTCTCATGAAAGACCGGATTCTTGGAAATGTATATCGCAGCCTTGTTGTCGCAGAACATAGGAAGAAGATAGTTGTAGACCTCTCCTAGGTCAAGCATGAGAGCCCGTAACCATTTTAATTCACATGTGGTTGATGTCATACTACGACATTCCGCTTCTGCACTAGACCTGGAGACAACAGACTGTTTCTTGCTCTTCCAGCTCACAAGATTTCCTCCAACAAATGTACAAAAACCCGATGTTGACTTGCGGTCTCCTTTATCATCAGCATAACTTGAATCTGAGTACGCTTCAACCCTCAAATGACCATTCTTCTGAAAAAGCAGTCCTTTCCCTGGAGCTGCTTTAACATACTCCAATATCCTCAGGGCAGACTGTAGATGACACTCCCTAGGAGCTTGCATGAATTGGCTAACCTTGCCTACAACATAGGAGATATCAGGTCTGGTCACTGTGAGATAAATGAGTTTGCCCACCAGACGCCGGTAACTCGAAGAATCAGATAGAGGAGGCTAGTCATCTGTCCACGTTTTGTCTTCCCTAATAGCCATGGGACACTTGGCAGGTTTAGCACCAGTCAACCCTGCCTCTTTTAGCAAATCAAGAGCATACTTCTATTGGGAGAGAACTAAAGAGTTGGGTTTCCGAGAAATCTCAATCCCCAAAAAGTATCTGGGAGAGACCATATCCTTAGTGACCAGATGTTGCCGGAGGTGTTTCTTCGTCAAAGAAACCCCAGCCTGGTCGTCGCCAGTCAGAAGAATATCATCCACATATACAGCAAGAACCACCATATCAGAGGAGGTTTTGCGAATGAATAAGGAGTGATCGGCTGAAATTCGTACAAAACCAATGACTGCCACAATGCCGCTGAACTTGTCAAACCAAGCCTGAGGGCTTTGCTTTAGGCCATAAATGGCCTTCTTCAGATGACATACTCGTGTCTCCCCCTGAGCAACATACCCAGGAGGTTGCTCCATGTAAATCGCTTCCTGAAGGTCACCATAGAGAAAGACATTCTTGACATCCAGCTGAGAAATGGACCAATCCTTGACAGACACAGAGAAAAGAACCCGAATGGTGCTGAGACGAGCAACTGGAGAGAATGTGTCAAAGTAATCAACCCCATAAGTCTGAGTGAAGCCTTTGGCGACTAAGCGGGCCTTGTATCGATCCACACTGCCATCCGGACGGAACTTCAAACGAATACCCATCGACAACCAACCACATCAGTGCCCAAGGGGGGGGGGAACAAGAGTCCAGGTACCCCGCTCAGTTAGGGTCGTCATTTCTTCATCCATGGCCAACTTCCAATGAGGAATAGCAAGGGCATCCTGGTAGGAGCGGGGTGTGGTAGTGGCAGAGATAGCCAGTGCAAAGATCTGTGGAGGTGGAGGAGAATGTGGACAAAGCGGAAACGTTGTCAAGGAAGTATAGACCGCCACTCTCAGTCCCAGTAGCAATCGTCCGTTGGGAGTCTTGATCCTGAAAGGAACAAGAAGTAGAAGTAAATGTGACGGAACACTGTAATTGCCTGCATAGAGAGGTAACAGATAATAAGTTGCACGGGAACTTGAGCACGTAGAAAGTATTCACCAAGCGAAGAGAGGGAGTGACATGAACCATTCCCGTCCCATGGAACGATGATGAAGATCCGTCAGCGAGAATAACCGGGGGTAACCGATCATGTGTTTCTAGGAGAGAAAAACACTGGAGATTGCCGGTCATATGATTGGTAGCACCGGTGTCGATCAGCCATTTTCCTTGAGTAACAACGTGGGCACTACCAGAAGACGTGCCCACCGAGACGAACGACTTTGAGGAGGATATAAAAGCCATGAAGGGAGAAAAACTGCAGCGGTCACGGTGACAGCGCACAAGCGGTAAGAAGGGCCACGACCAAGGTGCAGAGCAAGGCAAAGGGAAAGAAGAGAGAAGAACAAGCCGCGCGACTAAAATGGAGGTCGCGACGACTAATCAAGCAGAAGCAGTTAAAGGAGGGGCCGCACAGAGAGGACATGCCGCTGCGACTTAGGAGCAGGTCGCGACGACAAGGGTAAATAACAACGAGAGAACCAGCTGAGCAAAGGAGCACAGGTCGCGGCGATTAAGAGATAGGTCGCGGGGACTAAGAGAGAGAGTGGCAAAGGAGGAATGGCAGAGAGGCCGCCAATACAAGGAAGAAACCGCGCGCACAGCGAGGAATCGAAGCGGGTAGGAGAAAAAAGATCTGCAGCGATCACGATGATAGACACCCGCGACCAGAAAAGCCACGACCAAGCTGCAGAACAAAGCAGAGGGACAAAAGTCGAGCGGCTAGAGAACAACCCGCGCGAACAGAAGAAAGAGAAGACTACGCGAACAGAGAAAATTCCGCTGGGAGGCAAACAAGGCGAACAAGGCAAATAGGTCGCGGCAACAGGACGCGGCGACTAAAACAGTTCGCAAGAAGGAAGCAGGCAAAAGAAACAGGTCGCGCAAACAGGGCGCAAGCAAATAGGCGGAAGAAACAAGCCGCGAAACCAGGCCGCGAGAAGAAGAAACAAGCCGCGCGGACAGGTCGCGCGGTCAGAGAGGGGCACAGAATCAGGAGGAGAAAATCGAATCCTCTGATACCATGTTAAAGTTACGAACAAACGACTAGAAAACAAGCCGGAACTTTGAATAATTGAAAATTTTATTATCCAAAAAAGATAACTATTACAAAGGTATGACCTCCCTTTTATAGAATGAAGGATAAAAGAGAGATTACAAATAAGCAATGTGAGACTAATAATTACAAGAACATGAAACTATACAAGCCGCACGGTTAGACTAACCGCATGACCACAACAAAGAGGAAGACATCCGACCAATATCCCAAAGCCGCCATACCGCTCAGACCGCCAGACAAACCGCCAGATCGCTGGGTCTCCAACCCGGCTACCAAACTGCTGGGACAAGCCGCCAGACCGCCAGACCTCAAAACCGCCCGGTCTCAACCGACAGACCGCTCGGTTTCAACAGAGATGATGTGGTGCGGGCGTAGCGGCGAAGGCTTGCAGTTGTGCAGTGGCCTTAACAGGGTTTCTCTCCGGTGGTGCGGGCTTAACGGCGAAGGCTTGTGGCGGTGCAGTAACCTTGACGGAGTTTCTCTTCGGTGGTGCAGGCGTAGCAACGAAGGCTTGCGGGAGTACAGTAGCCTTGATGGCGTTTCTCTCCGATGGTGCGGCTTGGTGTCGATGACATACGTGAGTGCAGTTGGCCTCGACGAAGCTTTTCGGGTGGTGACAGGTGGTTTGGTCGTCATCAGACGACAAAAGTTTCGGTCGAACCTTGTGCGTCTGATGTGCTAGCGGATTGCAGTCCAAATTATTCTCTCTCCCGTGGATCGAGCGAGTCCGGCTCCTCCGCGGTGTTTTCTGTAACGGATGTCGGTACATTTCTTTATGTATTATTATAGTTATATTATTTATGTATGCAGAGTTTTGTTCAGATTTATTCATTCTTGTCTACCCTGTATTTATTTGGTTGCGACTAGGGGATAGTTTCCGTGTTATATCCCAACAAGTGATATCAGAGCCAGGTTCTGCAGGCGACTGATTGGACATTCGAGAAATGTTTTGACTATGATGGGTAACGACTAGGTCCACTCCCCATTTTTTCAAATCTGACCTTTTAATTAATCAGGTCTCCTGGTCATGTTGTAGGACAACTATGACAGGAAAGCACATGAATTTGGATTGTTTCTTTGAAGAAGTGCGATAGTGACAAGTTTGACCTATGACAGGTGATACTGCATGAGATGATCATGATAACCGCAGATATGTTATAAAGAGAATATTATTTGTGGAAACACAATGTGTGTTCAGACGGTTTCTGTATCAGTTAGAGACAGCTGGTGTAGAAACAGAGGAAGACGTGAAGACCCTTTTCACTTCTTATCTCGCTCACTTTTTTACCCGGCCTTAGTGACAATGCTCTTGTATGAGAAGGATGCGGTGGAGCTGGTGGAGGTCACGATCACAGTGCTATCTAGATAGATGTTAGTGGGCCCTACTCGTGAGGGCGGTCACATCTTGACATCAACAAAAGAGTAAGGTGAAACAGTTTGACAATAGATTGAGTGGAGCACGATCTCGATCCAGGCCGAAGGATGATACTGTATTTTACCATTACAGACAGTGTAGTCATACATGTGAGTTAGTTCGCAGCGTGCAAAATGGCCTTGAGGCTAGGTTACGGATAGAGTGACAGCTAGGTTAGAGTGTAGAGTGATGAGGTCCTCACCATCACTGACAGTCTGTGCGACTCTGACAGCTAGATGTTTAAAATCACCGAGTGGATTGGATTCTTGTGGCTATAGTTGGGTGGCCTGAGGTGGAGTCTAGATGGTGGAGTGAGGGTGTACCATGCTCAGGAGAGATGTGTAGTACCATAGTTTATACCCTCTGATGGAGACCACGACGTGTGGTGGAGTGCCCATGATTTCTGCGACCGACATGGTGGATTGTCGTGGTGGTGCAGTGGATCGTCCTTCTGGGACTTGGGTCTTGCGAGTCGATTTCTACGATCAGGTTGCTATGACGTTCATGGGTTGAGCAAGAGCAAAAATGAGTCGACTGGAGCAGCTCGGCTGATGTCTCAGACTGAGGCGGTGTTACGTGCAGAGTTTCTTGATACAGTTGTTGCTGTGTGCAAAGAGTACTTCATGCAGGTGATGACTCCAGATCTCGAACCAATGTGATGATTGTTGTATTTGATTCGAATCCGGATTGATCCAAACCAATTCCAGATTCCATTTTGGGAATGATCATGCATGACAGTGAATATTAGAGCTCTATGAAAAGAAAATAAAACCGAATTCAGATGGTAATATGCTATTAAGGCATGCTTTAAGAGAGAAAGAGAAATCTCTCTCATGTCTAAATTAAAACCACTACCAGTCTACCATCATTATTATTATATATATATGTTAATATATAGAGGTATGAGTGTTCACCTTGGTGGAGAGGTCTGAATTCACCCGCCATTAAGAGCTGTCACTTAAAACCAAAAACCGTAAAATGAATCGGAATCGAATCGGAACCACAAAGAACCGGACCGAACCGTTTGCAAATTATTCGGGTTCCGGTTTGAATTTTGGAATCGTGAACAACATTGGTCTGGGTGTGGTTCTTACATATTATTATCTGGACCGGAACCGGAACCGGAACCGCAACATACAAGTCTGAAGCAGTTTCAAAATTTTTAGACCCGATCCGAACCGGACCGAAGTAGAACCGAACCGCAACCCGTTTATTATTATTATTATTATATTGTTATTATTTTATAATTTATCTATAATATTTATACTTACTATCACGAGTGGAGCTGATGCAGTTTGAATCCAAACCGCAATCGCACTAAAGGAGGTCGATTTTGGACCGAACAAAACTTCACCGCATAAAAACCGTATGGTATGGTTTGACATTGTTGCGGTTTGGAGTCAATTTTTGCAAAGTATTTTTTATTTTTATACAATTATATAATATATTTTCAATTTTAGTTACATATATTTTTGGAAATATTTTATTTTAAAAATATAGAAGATATACAACTACTATTTATTAGTAATCATGAAAGACAACTAATTGTAAGCGGTTGTTACGGTTGAGCATGCCGACGAGACGTGCGCAAGCCAACTAGAATTCGTGGCAAGTCTACACGCATATGAAGACAATTGAAACTATCCAACCGATTGTGAAAAAGACCGTTTAGAAGTGGGCAACATAATTATTTTTATTTCGATGTTTTTTTGAGTTTTACTATTTCCAGCCCGCTTTTATTTCATTCCGTCAAGTTTGATTTTGGTTTTAGTTGGAAACGATTGGAACCGGACCGAACCGCATGGAACCGGACCGAACCGATAGTGACCAGTTTGATTTTGGTTCTTGTTGAACCGTAACCGGAACCGTTGACACGACGGTTCTAAAAATTAAGCTGGAACCGGAACCAGAACCGGAACCGGTGAAATCAAATAAGTTTTTGGTTCTAATTTGAAGAACGGTTACCTTAGTGGTTCGTTTCATGATTTTAGTAGAAACGGAACTGAACCGGAACCGTGACAGCTCAAGCCGCCATAGATATTTTCGAGGGAGATCGCGCCGCCCTGGGCTTGCGTTGAAGGAAGGCCACCACTGCCGCCTGTGGTTGTTGGTGGTGCGACCCTGTGCAGCGACATCGACATCGTTGGTGCCGATCACGAATTCTCGCCTTTGCTCTTCCTCCCATGTGGAACTCTCGACGCATCCACCAGCTTTGGAGATGATAGTCGTCGGTCTTGGAGGAGAGGGTGTTTGTCGGTCTTGAAGGAGATGATGTGATGCGGGCGTAGCGGAGAAGGCTTGCGGTGGTGCAGTGGCCTTGACGGAGTTTTTCTCCGGCGGTGCAGGCGTAGTGGCGAAGGCTTGCGGCAGTGCAGTGCCTTGACGGGATTTCTCTTCGGTGTTGCGGCGTATCAGCGAAGGCTTGCGGGAGTACAATAGCCTTGACGGTGTTTCTCTCCGGTGGTGCAGCTTGACGTCATGGCATGTGTGAGTGCAGTTGGCCTCGGCGATGCTTCTCCGGTGGTGGCAAGTGATTTGGTTGTCATCAGACGACGAAGGTTCCAGGCGAACCTTGTGCGGAGTCCGATGTGCAAGCAGATTGCAGTTCAGATTATTCTCTCTCCCGCGGATCGAGCGAGTCCGGCTCCTCTGCGGTGTTTTCTGTAACGGATGCCGATACATTTCTTCATGTATTACTGCAATTATATTATTTATGTATGCAGAGTTTTATTCACATTCATTCGTTCTTCTTGTTTACCATGTATTTATTTAATTGTGACTAGAAGTTAATTTCCGTATTATATCCAAACAATTTTATCGGATACGTGTCCCGAATGTCAACTGGTGTCTGGGACCAACGAGAGTACACAATATGGTACACTGTGTTGAGCCCCACAATACATTTGCCCTCCCTTCGACCCAAACGGCGTTCGGGCCCCACATTCAAGCCCAGGGCCTTTCAAGGGATTAAAACTTAGGTCCGATCAGCGGACCATGAGCATGATCCACTGATCCAATCAACGTCCTAAACTTGGGGGACCCGCGCAAAAGTGTATGACAGAAGTCAAAACTGTGCGAGCCAACCTCATTTTCAAGATCCTGATTGGTTCGGGTCCTCCGGACCATGAGCATGATCCACTGATCGAACCTAAGTTTTTCTATTTTCAAGGTCCACACAACACCGGCCTTATCAACAACAAACTAGCTTCTTCTCAACCCCACACCCAAAATCTCACCTTATCCATACCTTCACCTTCCCTAAACCATACAAAACACTCATCCCCTCTCAACTCCACCACTCTTAACCAAGCCTCAGAACCACAACACCCTTCACCCAAACACAGAATGGCTGTCATCCACCCTCTAAACTTTCCGGCCGCCGCCGCCGCTGCCGCCACGAGGAAGGCCGGCGTCACATACATCCAAGGATTGGGCTCCTTCGGCGGCCTCAAAGCACAGAACTCGGTCACCTCCCTCGGCGTCTCCGGCTGCGCCGACAAATCCTTCGGGCTCGTTATGAAATCGGTGAGAGCGCGGAAGACGGCGGAGAAGAGCAGAGGCGGGGCGATGTCGTCGACCTGCAACGCGGCGGCGGAGATATTCAAGATCGCCGCCATCATGAACGGGCTGACGCTGGTTGGGGTGGCTGTCGGCTTTGTTCTCCTGCGAGTGGAGGCGGCGTTCGAGGAGGACGAATAAGAAGAAGTGCGGCCGTCGGAAGTTACTTTTCTATTTTCCTCTGTGATTTCAGAAGCTGAGGCGGCGGATTCCGATGAACTGCGTCGGATGGTGAAGATGATTCATTTCTCTGCAACTTGATTTGAATTCTGCAACTAAATAGCTTTAAAAAAATGAAGTCTTTTTTATCTTCTATTGCTGCCCTTTCAACATGAAAGCTCCTTTTTCTTTATTATGTTGTGATCCTGTACTTTATTTTTCTGCAACAAATTATATTTTTGTACCTTTTTGAGGGCAAAGTTATAGTTGTATTTTATATTAGAGAATTTTTTTTTGGTGTGAATTTGTATTTTGATAAGTTTTTTTTGAAAATATGTACATATGACTATATGAGTATTTAAAATGATCGTAAAAAAATATGAATGAATACTCCGATTTTTATTTTGTAAAAACACATGCATTTTAGCAAACAAAATCAATTTCAAATGCAATGATAGGAAAGGCACGCGTAGCGGCTTTTTGTTCGTTTGACACGGCTTATTTGCTCAGGTAATCATAAAATATGGTAGTTGTTATTTGTAGGGCACATATATCTATTTGCAAATTATTTTCTACTTCTATTTGAGCTTATGATTCCTATTAATATTTTGAGTTGTCTATTTACAAACCAGCAATAGCAAACACACCCGTGGGATGCTCTAGAGTACAAGATCGGTCGCTGGATTCGTGGTGATAGGGTTTGCGTTAAAATTGTTTTCCCCTGCGAGCGCGTCTCTGCGACTTCATCTTTCATACCCTCGCCGACGTGGGATGCTATTGCTGAGTTTCATTGTCGTTTGTCTTTATTTGAATGTGGAGAGAGGGAGAGAAGGGGGAGGTTTCATGTTCCTCCTTTTCGGGGACGACAATGCCGACGTAGACTGCGAGAAAGGGGACACTTAAATGACAGTTAAAGTTGTCTCTGGCGGTGAAGGCAGCAATGTCAATCACCCGCGTTTGCTTTTATTCTGGAATGCTTTTTTTTTGTACTGATCTGTGAATAATTATTTTGTCTGCAAATAGTAAATTTGAGATCTTTTAGAAATGCCAATAGTAAAGATTTATGAATAGACAAACATAAATTATAAATAGCAACTGCAAAAAATATATGTGACATGATAGTGGTTATGACTGCCATCAAGAAAAGAAAATTAATTTTGACCATACAAATGAATGAAGTTCCTTAGGTGAGGTCAAACGTTCACGAACGATGGTTCAAAACCACCGTATCCACGAATGCAGTCATTGCGCCAAAGGAAACTCAAATCAATAACCTAAAAAACATAATCCTCTTTTTGTTTTTTCTCCGTCATCTTCCTCTCTCAACCAATTGAGAAAAACACTGTTAGTCATATGTTGAATAAGCAAAATATACCATGTGCTTGGCCCTCAACCGCGGGTTGGCTAATTTCGCCGATTTCTAGGTCTCTCTTGCTTGGCACTCCCCACCATCGGGTCTGTGGTTCTTATTAATCATGGCTTTTTCAAAAAATTTAGGTCGATGTCAAGGGCAAGTTAATCATCGGGAAGGTTCTACGTGATTTAGGGTATGGCATAGTGTTTTTGATTCATTGCGTTTGAGCAAAAACGCACCCGTCGTGACTATGTGTTTGTCATAACAACAATTATGACTGTCACTATTTTTTTAAGTTTTAAATATAAAAATGGATGGAGTTCCTTAGGTGAGATCTATTGAAAAAAGAGAGATAGAGTTTGGAGAGAAGACATACAATACTATCAATGTCACACACTTGATACCGAGTGTTCGGCCAGAATGTCATCAAAATACTGGCAAATATAATTATGCTATTCTATGCAGTAAGGTTGCATATGTGAATAACGAGGACATTTTAATTTGTGTTTTTCTTTTTCATATCATTTTAATAAGTCAGGTGATATATCAGAGATATTTCATATATCATGCTTTAATATGTCAGGCTCCTGGGGAGAATTTTATGAATGCATGTTGTGAAAAGTAACATGCAGAAGAGGTTTCTATAATTTCAAAAGATAGGGGCGCAACCTGTAATTATGCTAACTCCTTGGGGAGGTTTGGGTAATTAATAGTTCATAACATAAGAGGAACTTATAAGTTAATAGGCAAAAATTGAGTATATAATATACAGTCATAATGATTAATGAGTAATATTTATTAGAAGATAAATAGATATATAAGTGCAATAAACATTTAACCGCAAGAGTACACATGTAGTATATTAGGAGGATCACATACAGAATTAACAGCAAAATTGAAAGCCCTGGCAGCCTAACATAGATTTATTTCTGAAACTGTTGTATTGCTGATAGAACACGGAAGAGCTATCCCCTCAGTTCTAAAAGAGAGAGAAATGAGGCAGACTTAGCAGAACTAATGCGGCATGCCAAAGACGAATTTTAGAGCTCCGCTTCGTCAAATCGACGGCCTCTGGCATGCGTAATAGAGCTGACAACTGATAAAAGCCATCACCAGCGATGAGATCAGCTCAAACCCGGCTACCTTTGCTGGCTCCCACCCCAACACCTTCCTCAGATAGCTGCAAAAATGCATGATATCGCCATTATGAATGTGATTAGAGAAAATGTAGGAAGGTTCATGCTTCATTCTTCACCATAACAGTGCTTTAAAAAAATCATGCTAAAAATCACGACCCCCATCGACTGCAGCATGAAATATAGCAAGCAAAGTAAGGAATGGATGATGCATTATTAAGCTAGCTGCATTCGCCAGAGACCTACAGAGTGTTACAACCTGAATAGAGGGTGCATTACTGTAGTTGGAGCTTAAAGTACTAGTAGGGGCATTGGGGTAATGTGTGTTGATGCGTCATGTGACTTGTAGCTCTATATAATAGAGGGTTATGCTGATGTTTTTCATCTTGGATTTCAGGGTTAAAGCGAGGGAACCTGCTGTCGATCTTGTAGTTACTGTGTGGGATGATGCACAAAAAAAGATATTGCATGAAGGAAGAGGTTGGACTACTTGTTTTAGGTGCACAGAGATCGGTTAAAATTCCGAAGTCCATTTTTTAAAGAAAATGTTTATACAGAAAGTTTGATTTTGTTTTGTCATAATTGTAGCAAAAAATCTATGGCATGACTAATTGTTGTTTACAATTGAGTGGTGCATAGGTTCAAAGCTATGTGGAAGAGAGCTTAAGGAATAGATCTATTGGAATAGGAGTATTGCTTCTGTGGTAGGGAGGGGAGACAAAAAAAAGTTCAACGAAATGTAAGAATAGTTCTTCAACATCCGGCGCATGACGGCGCCACAAAAGTACCGATTGTTCTTGGGATGGAGGGATCCACACTTCATTAGGTATGACCGTATGATGGCTTCGCTTGACAACTACCGGCCTTACATGGGGAGAAATAAAGTAGGCCCTCATCAAGCGGTAAAATCACTGCTGCTCGGGCAACACTGTAGAGAGTCTATGTGGCCTATGGCATGCAACCACAATTGACAGTACATTGATGAATTTATTGAGGCCATCAACCGTGTTTTAGGGCTTCCTAGAGACCATTACCTCAGGTTTTTCATGCAAGCTCAGCAGCTCCGCATTCGTTCTCATATTCATATTTCATACCCATCACCATGGATATTTCATACGACATGGAAATTACTCGGGTGTTCGAAACGGATTTCACTATCAAGACCTCCGGCTGTGTCTGATTCACCACACCCATCCTCCCTTGCTACATATCCCAACACCCAGTCTACCTCCATGCTCATACTGACATATAGCATCTTAATGTGTCTTGGTCATTATGTATTTTAATTTTGTAGGAGTAATAGAGAAATTTGTAAATGAGTCACACCTCCCTGTATAAGGAGGAGATTTGTGAATATTAGGGATCTTTGGATCATTAGGTTTTGGGATCTCTCATTTTGGAGTGAGACTTCAAGGAAAAACAAGCCTCCTGAGGTTAGGAATGACCGCATGAGTATCCCTAATGCATTGAATCTTGTTTTGAAGTTCTAATGCAATCAAATTTGTGTGATGGTAACATTGACCTGACCTGCCCTTTTCTGCCTGCACTTGGTTGGCGGATTTCAGGTCACGAAGAGCTTTGCCAATGTTTCTACGACTATTTCAGCTTCAGGCTCCTGTGTTGTTCGAGCCTAATCGACAACAGCGAATGCGAGTGTCCAACGCACCGCCGATATTGACGCCTTCTGATTGCCTACATTCAGGCGCAACAAGGTGCATCACTGCCTGGTCCAGTCTCTCCCTCAAGCGGGCTTAACGAGTTCCTGCAATCACAACTCCGACCTCCGTGTACTCCACTTCGAACTCCTCGTCCAACTACTAATCTTTCTTATACGTACGGATCCGATTGCAAAGATTGTAGGGCGATTCCAGATACTGCCCAACCCTCACTCAAATCGACGGATCCTTCCAGGCATTGTTGCGACCTTCTTCTAGCACCTTCCATCCGAACATCTACTACTTCTCGCACACAATCCTCCCCAACCTGCAGTGCCTAGTTTATGCCATTCTTCTTTATCACCAGTGGACCCCTGCTGCTCTTTCACCCCCTCCTTATGTCAAAGACGCGTCAAATGATGAAAACCCGTGTAGAGTCCCTGGGGTACGCCTTCGCCACTAACAACAATCGTCTTAAGGCCCAAACTATGTAGCCTGCTCCCATTATGGCACTGCTTCGAACCATACAACCTGGCCAGCCATCTGGGCTAACGTTGTCTCCACCTTGGGATCCCCAAGAGAGTCTACCCTGGACGCACTAGACCTACAAGTTTTGGAATCTCTCATTTTGGAGAGGAACTTCAAGAGGGTACCATCCTCCTAAGGTTAGGCACGACCTCATGATTTGCATCTTGTTTTCAAGTTCTAATGCAATCAAATTTTCTTGACGATAACATTCACCACCTAAAACCCCATTCCCAAGCCGACCATCTCACCTACCATCGCGCCACCACCTCTCCCACCAGAAATACAATTTACTTCCAACAAGAGGCTCTAATTTTATTGTAAGCAGTCGTACTCACCCACACATGAATCATGATTGTCCAATGAAAAAGTTGCAAGCTGTTATTGGGTATGACAAACAAAATGTCACACCAGCTAACTTTGGGGATTTAGAGATCCAAGACACTGGACTCACCGCCGAACTGGGAAGACAGTTTTACCAACTCGATATGGCATACCTTCCCGTCCGTCGCCAGACTCAATTGGCCCACCAATGCAACTGCTAAGAGAACTCTACAGTCACCCCATTTTGATTACAATTAACAATGGGTTGAATCATAATTTGCTTTCTCAAGATGACGACTTAAGCTGTGCCTTCTGATATAATAGTCACCAGCATTGTACCTCTGGGAGAAGGCTGCCACGCATGCTCGGGCAGCCTCTACATCCATCTCCAGCTCCAACTAAGTACCTGTCAGGTTAACATATTTTTATGCTCTTCCATAGCGAGGATTTGACATCAACTTGGGTGTTGCCTAGTTAAAGAAATGCGGGAACATCCACATTAATTGGACCCTTATGATGATATCCTTCGCCAGAAAGGGCAATTGCAGACACTAACGGGTGTGTGTTCTCAACAGTGGCCGACGACATCGTCTCACCCAGTCCGACGACTGCTCTAGTGAAATTATATGGCAGCCTCTGGTGTCACATCTAACACTACGCCCGAACCTCTGCCTATAATCTTAGGTGTTTTGCCTCGAGGACAAGGCAAGTTTCCCAGCGTGAGATATGTTACGATGAATGGTGTCAGGGCCAACAACCACCAAAGCAAGGTTGACGTGAGCAGCGGTGCATCTATTTGAGGAGAGCAGCCAATTTAAGTGAGTGTTGTATGAACATTATTATCTTTTGATCAGTTGGAAATTGAGCCTAGAGCTGGCCAAGGGCATTCCTTTAGATTTCTCTCCTCCTCTCCTTCTTCTTCTCCTTCCCGAAATGGTGTAACTCTAGGAAATCCTTAGGGGTAACTGGCACAAAACTGCATGACGATATGAAAGGAAAAAAAAATCTGAAAACAGTACTGAAATAAAGTGCATAAAAATCCCATGTAAATTATCTACAAAGAGCAAACACATCAATTCATTGCACAAGAACCAGGCTAACAAGCAATGAATAACATTTGAAAACATAAAGATATTATATTGCAAGAAAGTTCAATTCTTAAAGAACCAAACATGCAAAATCTTAACTTTTTCCACAAGGCACCAACTATTAGTAATTATATATTGAAAATATAGAAAAACCATGACAAAAGGTTAGATGAAAAACCTGACAATTGAAGTCATTGATGCAAGTATGACAGCAGATGCATAAATAATTGGAATTACAGACTTAGGTTTATTCTTCCTAAGCCACATCAATGAAACCAATGCAGAAAGTGATAAATTCAGTACCTGCATACAGAGAAAAAGAAGTAATAGCTTTCAAATCTGCACACTGATGATCTCTGACATTTCACTAATTGTCCAAAGTTTGGTTTTATAAAAAAACCAAAAATGATATTTGTAAGAGAATATAGATCAGATTTTGTTTGATAACATGGTGATTTCTTTGAAAGATATCACCACCTTCTATCCAGTACCCTTAAAACAGGTGGGCTAGCAGCCCACACTATAGAGTTGCTTAAGAAAGTAGTCAGTTCACAACAAACTAAATATTTTCTCATTTGCATGAATGCGCATAAAATTTCATATCGAATAGAAATAATATTTTTGGGTTTAGCAAAATATGCATATAAAAGATGCGTCTCTTCTAAAAAATAGAGAAACAAACCAGATTAGCATTTGCTTCAAGGCCTTGGAATACATATTCCCACGTAAACTCTAAGCCTCTTGCACCCATCCATAGAGGTGCCAACCTGTATAGAACTGAATCAGCAAAAGCCCAACCTGCAATGATAAATTTTTAAAAAAAAAACTTGATTTTTGCTATGGAAATAGAGTTCACCCCGCTATCTTGAATTTTATGCGTGAATGAAAAATTCAAACAAAATATCACAAAAAAAATGCTTGCAGTCAATTTATACCCAAATTTACAAACTATAGGACTGGGTACAGTCAGTGTATACAGAAAACTATCTAAATTCGACAAAAACCAAATAAAGGTGTCAGAGCAAGAGATTGTATGCCATATTAAAAAGAGAAGAGATAATCAATATTTAAATAACAAATAATTCTGTACAATCCTGGACATGCCAAGTGCTAATAATATAGTTCAGAGGATCCATGATGCACATAAATTGTGATACCATTCTTGAATATATTAAATACAAAGTACTCTCTCCATATTTGATAGACTATGTTTGTAACACAAATACTAATAATTAAGTTTTATGAATAAAATAAAGCAGTGTTTTCTATGAATTATTTTTTAATTTGATCACCTATTTGATTTGTATTACCAAAAATGTAGTAAACCAACCATAGAAAGCTAGAAAAAGATTATGTTAGCACTTCACACTGATAAATGATACTAATATGCTAGTAAGATACTTCGCACTTCGCAGCGATAATGGACTTTTGAAAAAAAACACAAGCAGGAGTTATATGATAACTCGCTTCAACAAGAACAAATGAAGATGGCAAAGAGATGGTAAAATGATGTTGAATATAACAAATTTAAGAATTTATGCTCATTGATACCAAAATATAATCGAATTTTTGGTTTATCAGGGGGAAAAACAAGGATGAATAAAAAAACTGTGTTTTTGTTCCTTTGGGCTTTGCTTGAGGCAAGGATTCTGTGTATTAAAGAAAGAAACATCACATTGCATTGAAGTGAATGGAGAATAATAATTTCACTATATGATTCGTAATTTTAATGCTTTTATAATTAATTTAAGAGTCATTTTCCGGGACCTCCCCTCTAAATTTGCTAAATTACAGGTTTCAACCTTCTTACATTTGAAACCACAACCCCCCCCCCCCCCCCCCCCCTCCCCATGTAAGTTTATATTTCATAACATTCATGCACAAAAAGGCCCCCTTGAAAATTTACTCTAGGGTTTTTTTTCCACGAATAATATGAAATGTAAACTTCCAGGGGAGGTTTTTGCAAGTTCAAAAGTAAGAGGGGTGCAACCTGTAATTATGCCAACTTCCAGGAAAGGTTTTGGTAATTATTCTATAATATAATCTTAAATATCTTTTTTGTTCTTAAATATTGGTATCAATAGGTCCCTTCTTTGGCCGTCCTCTTAGTTTCTAAAATGTCATTGAAAGAGCCTATTAAGACTTAAAATCTAAATTTTATCCATCTTCTTCACAACTTCAGTTGATGTTTTTTTTTGAAAGAATTTAAAGTACTAATCATTATTCTGGTCATTATGCTCTTCCAAAATAGTCTACGCTAATCTACGAGTTTGAATATGAAATAAAATCTGCATATAAATCTAAAGTTGAATCTGTATATACTAATCGGTAATAATATAGTTTGATGATATATCTTTCATTTGTCACCACGTCTTCAAGATTTAACAATTAGAAAACATGTAGTAGCTGCATTCTTCAGGATGTTATGGTGTGATAAGCAATGCATAAATTATATTACTGAATTTAAATGAATCTTGTAATAAAAAACGGCAGCCCGGTGCACAAAGTATCCCCACGCAACGAGGGTCCAGGGAAGGGTCCCACCATAAGGGTGAAATGTAGGCAAACCTTACCCTGCATTCTTGCAAGAGTCTGCTTCCAGGACTCAAATCCGTGACCTCAAGGTCACAAGACAACACCTCAACCAGTACGCCAAGGCTCCCCTTTTTGTAATACATGATGAAAAACATATGGTTACCATACAACATTCAAAATTTTGAAAAGTTTTACAAAGATATAGGATCTGGTTTGTCAATCTTTACTCACTAGAACATGATCTGCAATCTCCTAATATTTTTTTACAAACTAGGCCCATAAAAAATAGGGAGCTGTTAAAAGTACCGTATTTTGGCTAGTTACACCGCAATTTCTACGAATTCAACCTTAAAATTATTATTCCCCAAAAAATACTAGTCGCACCGCACCAACTCGCACCACAATTTCTCTTAATTTATGATGTTGGGCTACTAAAAGCACCAACACCGGTAGAGTCTTCCGCTTCACCGGTACCAGCTCCAATGGATGGTGTTTCACCACCGCCGGCGAGCGGAGAGCGGTGGCCGCTGCGGATGAACGGCAGAGATGGCTCAGATGCTTCCCGAGTAGATTGTATGCCCTTTTTGTTCACAATTAATGCTTCTTTTTGACTTTTTTTTTTGTTTCGATTCCTTACATTCTTGGTAAATTCCGCTCCTCTCAATCTATCTTCTGACATCCATCTACTACTCTTCGATTTGATAAATCCATGTTTTTGCCTCTTTATCAGTTGATTTCTAGCAATATTTTTTTACTTCTAAATTGGTATAATTGCAGCTCATCTTAGCTTCTCATTTATACCTAATCTTTATTTTTTTGCCTTTTGTTTTCAATTTCAATTGATTTATTGGAATTAAGGGTTTTCAATCCCTTCAGTAAACTGCACATTGATGTGAGAGTTATTGTTTCAGAATCTGGGTAATGGACTGAGATTTTTTTAACACTGTTAGAAATGAAAGGGATTCTTTGAAAACCAGACCGATCGATAGGTGGGGAATTTCCACAAACACCTTGTGCGCGATTTTGCTCCCCTAACTGCTTCCAAATTTCAGTCGAGAGTCATGTCCTCCAATATTTTTAACAACCAGCTCATAATGGTTTCCTAATGCAGGCAGGCCCGAGTGATTTGCCGATGTAGTGTTTCATTAAGAGGAACATAAGAACTCAACCTTCCATCTCTACTAAAAGTGGTGCAATTAACAAGTATGAGTGCCTTAAACTATTCAAAAAAAGTACGGTGTCTTTAACAAAGTGGCGCGAGTAGCCAAAATTCCGGCGCCTTTAAAACAATGCCCAAAAAAAACTTGTAACAAGTGTACTTGTATGTAATTTCACCCATCCACTTTTCAATGATGCAAATTTGTTATCTGGTCAAACAATCTTCCAACATCCCGTATTAGTTGTTAATGCTTCCACATGTACAAGATGAAGATTTCTTTTCCTTCAGCATATTCCACTATTTTTAATATTCTGATGAGATTTCGTTTAACCCGGGAAAATGACACATCACATCAATTAATTAGGTGTTGCTCTTGAGGGATTCGATCAGGCAATTACTGTCGAAGAACAATTAATTAAACAATATTAATTTTAAAATCTCGCGCAAGAATCGCGATTGATCACAATATTGCAATTTAGGCAGATAGATAATAAGTGCTAATTAATTGAAAATGCTAAGATTAAATGCAAAGAGAATAAAGTGCACACATAAATAAATTAAATGAGCCAAATTAACATAGTAAAATATGACTAGAAATAATAAGGTGTATCCTTGCAATGTAGATGAATCTGAAAATGAGTTGCAGAACTCACCAAGTAAAAAAGAGCGTCAAAGTAGTCCCAAAGATCGTAGGAGTGGCGACGACGATCCATACAGACTCACAGAGGTTGTGTGGTGGTTGTTTATGTTGCACCGACAACGCGACACGCGACACGAGACTCGTCCATTCTCCTAAACTACTAATATTTGACACGTTCGGACACGTTCGTTAAATATATATTTTATAATTATAGAAATTGTAAAATACAAATAAATAGACAATAAATGAACAAACTTAGAATATAAAAATGGAATACTCATACTTACATATTATATATCATCTAAAAAGATAATTGATTCCATGTCTGGCTCATCCAGTGAGAGATTTGCAATTTCCAGCATACCAACATCTTCGAATGTATCAAAAGCATCTCCGCCAATATCCACATATTTGTTTCTCCTTGTGTATATTGTGGATTTTTTCTTGAAAGTAGACGTAGATTGCTGTTTATGAAAACCAAATCTTCTGCACGCTTTGGTGTCATTCTATTTCTCTTCATTGAGTGCATAAAAGAATGAGAAACAATACAAGACCTCTGCGTGTTTCCCGAAGAACCTTCTAGGAGGGAAGCTAACACAAAGAAGATGAGAAACTAGGAAGACTTATGCAAGCTACTGTGCAATCGGGAAGTGATAAACCAAGAAGCGAGAGAAGATGAGAAACCAGGAACGGCAGAAAGCGACAGCACGAAATGATGCATTACCTCAAAGAATCACGAGCACGAAGAGGATGGGGAGCACGCAGAGGTCGATCGAGAAGAGGAGCGTCGTTGCCCTAGATCTCACCGGAGGAAGACGGAAGTCGGCTTACGGGAGAAAAATGGGGAACGACACGGGTTTAAAATTAATAAAGAGCCGGCTCACGTGGGACTCGCGTCTCCAATTAAGCGGGACACGCAAGTCTGGCGTGACCCAAATGTGTCGGCTTGCCGACACGTGTGTCGGAGCGTGTCGGACGCGTGTCGGAGAGTCCGACACGGACGCGTGTCGGAGAGTCCGGCACGGACACGTTGCCCCCCTCAAGAGTGTTGGTGCTTCATAGGTGGTTGTTGAGCTGATGTGGATAACTTGTGGGTTGGAAGGGGGTTGTTTAGTGGGCCGGAATGGAAGAGGATGTTGGGCGGGGTTTGGTTATGGTGATATTGTAAGGGAAAAGGGATCGGGTATGTTCTAGGATGGTTGGGATTGGTTCTGAAAGAGCAGAAAAGGGATCAGCTGAGGGTTAGTTCTAGAGGTGGTGTGTGGCATGGAGCATGGGTGCTGGACGGAGAGGCTGATGGGAAGGAGAGAGGATTTGTAGCCGTCAGAGGGTTCTGGGGCCACAAAAGGTCGTGGATTAGTAGGTCGGAGGATGATTGGCGGTGGACTAGGTGAGTTTGGCGGTGGAGGGAACGCTGGAGGTTAGAGATAGCGGCGGCGGCGGTGGAGAGAAGCTCTGTCGAAGAAAACGACAATTGGAAGCTTTGACGACGTTATTAGAAGGATGGGGGAGGATCATCGGGGGTTGTAAGGGCAGTGCAAGGCAGCAAACAGGGGCGTCGACACCCTCGAAGGCGGGACCGAGTGTCTTTGGCACCGTATGGGAGACTTGGTGTCACACCGATCAGCGGATTGAGCGGTTTCTCTCTAGGGAACCATACATCCTCGATGCTTAGAAATGAATGATACTATCTATATTCGATGGCTTATATCGCATGATCGAATTTGGCATCCTAACTCTCAAAATACAATCCAAAGTTAAAAAACACATAAAAATATGATAAATCACGATGAACATGATGACGGTCTCCGAATGCCAACCACATGATCCAAAAATCATCGATCTTGTGAATTTCTCAAATGTGGCACAATCAATCACCAAAATCTCCCCGACTCATAAACATTCATCCCCAATGAATAGAGTCTATCATGCTCCTAGTGTAGACCAGGCAAGAATGAAAATAGTTGCATGAACTCTGGCATCTCAATCTCGTAATCTCTGGTAAGTGTATGGATCTATTTGTATAGCACTACGGAGATCACAGAAATTTAACTCAGACATTCTCATAAAAGTGTATGGATCTATTTGTATAGCACTCAAATTTATAGCTGTCTCCGATGAGAATCTCTCAAAGAATGTGTTAATCATTACTCAATCACCTTCTTTGCACATTTGCTCTCTCATGTGATTATCAACAAAGTTTTGAAATTGATGCAGCACGAGTCTACAGATGGCGGAAGACACAAATGTCCTAAATCAACAAATGATAATGCAATCTAAATGCAGTGTACGTGCGATCATGAGATAACAATCTCAATTAAGATCATTAAGCAAGTAATTAAAATTCATAAAGCATCTAAACAACCAATTGCACAAGTGGATAACAAGCCATGAAGAGTAAAGAACAATTATAATTAACCAACTAGTGAGGCGCAATTCCGTTCAAGTGCACCGAATACGTCCCGCAAATTAAACGACAAATAAAGTATGATTGCATATAAAAGTCAGCAAACCAAGACAACGGTTCAAAATCAAAGTATGCAACGCAAAAAAATTCACATCCATACCTCAATTTGCTCGTGTGTGTGTGGTGACAGGATTAGGGATGGGTAGTCGATGCTGGTTTTGGCCTTGATACACTGGTGGCTCCACGGAACGGATGCGGGAAGGGCTGGAGGAAGTAGATCTGTAGTTATGGAGTGGGGTAATGGTTGCGGATAGCGGGATCTCAGGTGGGGAAGGATTGTTGGAGGTGGCGGGCTGCGGTAATGTGACAAGACCGAGGGTGTAGGGGTCGGTGAGGCTGGGGAGTTGCGGGGAGATTGTGGCGGGGCTAGGAAGGGGGTGGCGGGGCCTGGGAAGGCTGGGATCTGTGGAGGAGGATAGGGATCGGGACTGGGAGCGATGGGGAAGTTGACGGTGAATGAAAGGAGTTGGGTCGGAGGGTATGTAGGGGCTCGGCGGGTCGGCGGGAGAGAGATTGGGGTTGGGGAAGCGGCAGGGGGGCGGGTTTAGCAGTAGAGGGGCGGAGAGTGAGGCCGGGAGGGGTAGAGAGGAGGGGTAGCGGGCTGAGGGGGGGGGGGACCTGGCGGCAGGAAGCACGAACAGTAGTACGAGGCCCGGAGTCCACCGGGGTGACCAGCTGGTTGCAAGTGAAGCAATGTCCAATCCCCAACATCAGCCCCACACATGTATATATAGTGGAAATAGACCAAGGAACCCCGATCAGACGACTGACAATGTTTGGGCCGATCAGGAGCTAAATACAACCTGAAATAAATAACCTAATATATCAAACTGACTCTGAACGACTATCCAGACGCATCCGCGGACTCGGATCGCCCAAATGGGTCGTCGATTACCGCCTCCTGCGGGAATAGACGTGTGTGGGTCGTCGATCGTCATCAACTCCCCCCGACTTGAAAGCACTCATCTCCGGCGAGTGAAGACAGTCGTACTCTCGACGCAAGTCCGGGGTGAGTCTTTCGAGCTCCTCAGCAGAAATCCAAGTATCGTCAGAAGTCGTGCGGGCGAGCCAATGGACCAAGCACCGCATGACCATTGGACCACCCGTCGTAGTGAAGTCATGATCAACGATCTGTAGTGCATCTACAGTAGGCGTATGCAACTGTCGCATCAATGTATCTCCGTCTGAACGTGGTACAACTGGAACTGCCAGCTGGAAGGTGGGGTCCTCCGAGCGGTGCTCAACCGTCCGCGATTTCCTGGAAGAGGTGGGTGTAAGGGAACTGGAGAGGGTAGGGTGAAGTGTGGCTCTGGGATGGGTAGAGATAAGGGGTCCACATACACTCGTTTCTCATAGTATGGAGTTAAGTTCTCTACATTGAACACTCGGTGAATTCCCATTGCCAGTGGGATATCAACCTCATAAGCATTCACACCAATCCGTCGAGTGACTATATAGGGGCTCATTAGACAGGCACTTAACTTCCTCGCTGCCCCTTGGGGGAGCCTCTCGGGTCGAATACGGATCATAACATGTTCCCCTACGTCAAATACATGCTCTCTCTCGTGCAGATCGGCCTGAGCTTTATAGATTTCATTACTAGTTATGATCTTTTGCCGGACTGTCTCATGAAGTGCATGCAAATGATAAACAAATGACTCAACAAACTTATGAAAATGATGAACCCAAAAGATGACATGCTCACAAGAATGATGCATAAGAAACACGACAAACACGGGACATGGATGTACAACAAGTTCCATGTGGCAAAGGTTCCTTGAAATGGGTGGTTTATCAGGAGTTTCATCGGGAGGAGTGTAATACAATTCAGTGAGTGTGTGATGGGTGTCAGAATGATCGTGTGACACACCAACACTACAATACAAACTCAAAGGATTCCTGTCATTTCTCGAGGGATGTGACGTATCAGGGGGCTCACCAGGAGGTTCATATGAAAATTCATCGCGAAGGCGACGATCATCCGAGTGAGTAATAAGGTCATCAATAAAAGAATGTGATACTCGAGTGAGGCGAGTGCCGCTAATAAGAAAGAACTCATCTGGTGGATGAGCAGGTGGCAATGGAGGGATGCAGCACCCCCCTCACTATGCGGATTGGGGGAAAGATTAATCAGGAGAAGGTGACGATTTTGGTAGATAGTGGGAGCACCCACAACTTCATTCATCCCGATGTGGCATAACGGGTGAGGCATGTGATTGATAAGGGGCCGCCTTTCAGGTCATGGTGGCGGATGGAAGCAAACTGCAGTGCAAAGGGGTGATGAAAGGGAAGGAGCTACGGATGCAGAGGTACGTCGGGAGCACGAACGTCTACCTTCTACCCATCCGAGGTTCTGACATGGTGTTTGGGGTGCAGTGGCTGCAGCAGCTGAGGCGGGTGACCTTTGACTGGGATTAGATGAGTGATGACGATGGAGTTCCTAAAGCACGGGAAACAGTACTGCCTGGGGGGCCTAAAATCTTCGCCTATGAAAGAAATATTCCTTCGGAGCTTGGAGCGACTAGAGAACTAGGGCAACACGATGACAGTGATTATGGAGGTTACACCGGCTCCCACTGAGTCTCCAATTGTACCAGTTCAAATGCAGGCGCTAATGGGGCGGTATGCAGATATTTTTCAGGCACCTGGCACACTGCCACAACCGCGGTTTAGAGATCATCAGATTCAGCTTAAAACGGGTGCAGAGCCTACCAATATTCGACCTTACCGTTACCCATAAATCCAGAAGACCGAAATAGAGCGCAGCGTCAGGGAAATGCTGACTGCCAGAATTATTCCCCCCAGTACCAGTTCTTTCTCGCCCCTCATCATTCTAGTTAAGAAGAAGGACATGACATGGCGATTTTGTGTGGATTACCGTGGTCTGAACAACTCTACTATCAAGGACAAGTTCCTCATTCCCTTGATCGAGGAACTGCTAGACAAACTGCGCGGCGCTCGCCTTTTTACCAAACTCGATCTCCGATCGGGCTACCATCAGATTCGGATGCGCGAGGACATACACAAGACAACCTTTCATACTCATGATGGGCACTATGAATTCTTGTTGATGCCCTTCGGGCTTACTAACGCACCGTCCACGTTCCAAGCAGTGATGAATGAAATCTTCCGGCCGCTCCTCCGTCATTCAGTGTTGATATTCTTCGATGACATCCTCATCTACAATTCTAGTTGGGAGGAGCATTTGGTCCATGTCGAGCACGTTTTCACCCTCCTATGCCAACACCAGTTATATGTCAAGCAGTCCAAGTGTTCGTTTGGGCAGAAGGAGGTGGAGTAACGGAGACATTTGGTATCCACTAGTGGGGTCAAGGCGGACCTTAAGAAGATCGAGAGCAATCTATCGTGGCCCCGCCCGCACACGGTCCGAGCGCTATGGGGCTTCCTGGGGCTTACAGGATATTACAGGCGCTTTGTCAAAGACTATGGCAAGATCGCTCGACCGTTGACTCAGCTATTACAGAAGGACGCCTTCCACTGGCCGGCGGAGGCGGAGGCAGCCTTCCAAGCACTTAAGGGGGCCATGACTACCACTCTGGTGCTCGCTCTTCCTGATTTCACCAAGGAATTTGTCCTGGAGACTGACGCGTTCGACGTCGACATTGGCGCGATGTTGATGCAGAAGGGGCGGCCCCTGGCCTTCTACAGCATGTATGAGAAGGATATGTTGGCGATCATCCATGCGGTGGCCTTGTGCCGACTGTACTTGTTGGGGTGACATTTCAAAATCCGCACGGACCATCAAAGCTTGAAGCACTTCTTGGATTAGCGGGTGTCCACTCCGCTTCAGTAGAAGTGGGTGATGAAGCTGTTGGGATATGATTATGAGATCCTTTATCGACAGGGCAAGGAGAACGTGATTGTCGACGCCTTATCACGCCTACCGGAGAGCACCACCGCCCAAATTTTTGGGCCCTTGCTCGACTCGCTAGATGATGTTCAGTAAGAGATCAAGCCGGACCCCGCACTGCGAGCCATTGTGGAGGTTCTTCGATAGGGGCATATCACTATGCCAGGTTATTAGCTGCAGAATGACGGACTGTATTATCAGGGACTGGCGGTCATTCCGCCCAACTCGGCTTGGAAGATGGTCATGATGCATAAGTTCCATTCATCATCTGGTGGACATGCGGGAATTCTCTGTACCCTTCAGCGAGCACGGGCTAATGTTTTCTGGACGGGATTACGACGCGAGATTCAGCAGTTCGTGCAGCAGTGCGAGGTATGCCAATGTCAGAAATATGAGATGACCTCTCCAGCTGGCTTACTGACACCCTGGAGATCCCACACCACATTTGGGAGATAGTGTCCATGGATTTCATCGACGGATTGCTCAAGTCTCAGGGCAAGACAGTTTGGTTGTGATCAACAAGCTCTCCAAGTATGGCCATTTCTTGGCTTTGAACCACCCTTACAACGACGAATCAGTCGTCAATCTCTTTGTTCAAGAGATTGTTCGTCTACACAGCATTCCGTGCGCCATCATTTCAGATCGGGATCCGACTTTCGTGGGCAATTTCTGGCGGGAGGTCTTTCGATTACAAGGGACTAGCCTACGCTTCAGCACGACAAATCATCCCCAGAAGGATGGCCAGACAGAGGTTCTCAATCGGGGGGTGGAAACATACCTCCGTTGTTTTGTGATGGAAGAGACACGAACGTGGACCAGTTGGCTACACTGGGCCGAATACTGCTACAACACCTACCATTCCGCCAGCAAGATGACCCCGTTCGAGGTCGTATACGGCCGTCCCCCCCCCCTCTTTGAGCAGCTATGAGTCGGGCAGCACAACATTGCCCGTTGTGGATCGGGCTCTCCGCGACCGGGACTATACTATGGCCACATTGCGTGAGAACCTCCGTACAACACAAGAATGCATGAAAACCCAAGCAGACAAGCATCGCAAGGAAAGGGAGTTCGAAGTCGGCGATGAAGTCTTCCTCAAGCAACGTCCCTACCGGCAAGTCTCTGTGTCCCGCCGGACGAACCAGAAATTAGCTCCTCACTATTATGGGCCCTTTCACATTCTCCGCCGCGTAGGCCCTGTTGCTTATACTTTGGCTCTTCCCGAGGGGTCGCGCATTAATCCGACATTTCATGTGTCCTTATTGAAATGAAAGATCGGCGATTTTGTACATGCCAGTCCTTTTCTTCCAGAGGCGACAGTAGCGGAAGATTTCCGCCCATTACCCGAGGAAGTCCTGATGCTCAAATGGAAGCGACGGGGTGCTGAGTACCGACCTGAGCTACTTGTCAAATAGAAACACTTGTCAGAAGCACACAATACATGGGTTGATCTGCCGGAGTTCAGGGAATTCTACCCGGATTATCGCCTTGAGGACAAGCTAACTCTTGATGGAGAGGGGAATGTTACGCCCCCGAACATGACTCAATTCTTTGGGCGTACATACGCTCGCAGGCAGAAGAAGATAGACGGCAATGGGGCTGAACCATCCGGTTCAGCCCCCACTCTCAAATTCGGCGGTTTGGGGGGTTGAACCACCCAGATTCAGCCCCGCTTGGGAGGGTCCGGTCGGCCCCTCTTGGCCCGGGAATATATATACCCGGGTCTCTTTGTGTGGAGGCATGCAAGAGTATTTTCCAGGTATTTTCTTTCTCCCTCCTTTCTAACCCTAATCCCTCTTTAGCTTTCTCCTTAGCCTCTTCTCCAGTTCTCTCCTAACATAGGACCAAACCAAATAAGTCAAACCTGGGAAATAAAAATAAGCTAAAATGAGTTAATTTTCAAGTCTTTCTTGACCCACTAACTATTTTGGCTGAATTTTATTAGTATTCTTTATTCTTAACTAGGCTTTAATTTTTCTATAAGCAGGATCTCACATGTCAGATTGTCAGGGAAATATATTATTTGAGTGGTTTAGTGTTAGGATACTAGATAGAGAGAGAGAGAGATAAACTAGAGAGGAAGAGGGGGCTAAGAGGAATTAGGGTTTAGAAGGAGGAAGAAGATTATACCTCAATACTTGCATGCTCAACCAAGAGGGGTTCCGGGATATAAATACCCGGAACCAAAGAGGGGCCGGCCAAAGGGGCCGGCCGGCCCCAATAGGGCTGAACCGAACCGGTTCAGCCCTATTTCGGCATCTTCAGAGAGAGGGGGCTGAACCGGATGGTTCAGCCCCGTTGTGTACGGCATCCTTGCGTCTGCGAGCATAATGACGACCGGCAAAACGTTGCGGGGGCGTAACATTCCCCTCCCCATCAAGAACCAGCTTGTCCTCAAGGTGGTAGTCGGGGTAGAGTTCCTTGAAATCGAAGAAATCCACCCAAGAGTTTTGTGCCGGAGACAGGTTCTTCCACTTGACCAAGAGTTCGGGCCGGAGTTCGGTGCCCCGGTGCTTCCATCTGCTTCGTAAAACATCCTCTGGCAGTGGCCTCAGCTCACCCGCTGCCGTAACGTCAGGCAAGAGAGCAGAAGGTTGGACATGCTGGCCCACCTTTCTCTTGAGCAATGAAACGTGAAAAGTGGGATGGATGCGGGAGCCCGGCGGCAACGCCAAGGTGTAAGCTACCGGCCCCACCCTGCTGATGATCTGAAAGGGGCCGTAGTAGCGCGGGGATAACTTCTGATTGCCACGGGCTGCAACAGACAATTGCCGATATGGTTGTAACTTGAGAAAAACCTCATCACCGACGGCGAATTCCCGCTCAGTGCGGTGCTTGTCCGCTTGCACCTTCATACGATCCTGGGCCAAACGGAGGTTGGCCCGAAGAGTGACCATCATGCGATCGCGGTCCAGAAGAGCCCGATCAACCGCCGGTAGAGCGGTGCTACCCGGCTCATAAGTGCCCAAGGTCGGAGGTGCCCGACCGTAAACAACCTCAAATGGCGTCATCCTGCTGGCGGAGTGATAAGACGTATTATAACAGTATTCGGCCCAATGTAACCACTCTGGCCAAGTGCGGGGCTCATCCATCACAAAGCACCGAAGATATGTCTCCACCCCTCGGTTAAGAACTTCTGTTTGGCCATCCGATTGCGGATGGTTGGCCGTGCTGAAATGTAAGCGAGTTCCTTGTAAGCGGAATAACTCCCTCCAAAAGCTACTAACGAAGGTCGGGTCACGATCAAAAATAATCGCGCGAGGAACGCCATGCAGACGCACAATCTCTCTAGCAAAGAGGGCGGCCACCGAGTCTCCAGTGTAAGGGTGGCTGAGGGCAATAAAGTGGCCATACTTGGAGAGTTTATCCACCACTACCAAAATGACCGATTTCCCTTTTGATTTAGGCAACCCGTCGATGAAGTCCATGGACACCGTGTCCCAAATAAGCTGCGGGATGTCCAACGGGACAAGCAGCCCCGCGGGTGAAGACGTCTCATATTTCTGCCGCTGGCAGATCTCACACTGGCGAACAAACTGCTGAATGTCCCGTCGCATGCCCGCCCAGAAGACATTGGCCCGTGCCCGCTGAAGGGTTCGAAGTACTCCGGCATGTCCCCCCGTAGGCGACGAGTGAAACTCATGCATCAAAACTGTTCTCCAAGCTGAGGCGGCCGGCACCACCACTCGGCCCCTAAAGTGAAGACGACCATTACATAAATGATAACCAGGCGTAACAGTCTCGCCCCGCTGCAAGGCCTCCACTAACGGCCGCAAGGTGTCCGAGCTCATGACTTCCTCGTGAATGTCGGCCAAAGAATCGAGCAAGGGTCCCGTAATGTGAGTGAGAGCTGCCTCCGGCAAGCGAGAGAGAGCATCAGCGACGACATTATCCTTGCCGCGCCGATAAACGATCTCATAATCATATCCCAAGAGCTTAGTAACCCACTTCTGTTGGAGAGGCGAGGAGACCCGTTGGTCCAGAAAATGTTTTAAGCTTTGATGATCCGTGCGCACCTTAAAATGCCGCCCCAACAAGTACGGCCGCCAAACGCCCACCGCATGAATGATTGCTAACATTTCTTTTTCGTAAGCCGACAGGCCCAGAGTACGAGGGGCTAACGCCCTACTGTAGAAAGCTATAGGCCGTCCCTCCTGCATCAAGACGGCGCCGATGCCCACCCCCGACGCATCCGTCTCGAGGACGAATTCCTTCGCAAAATCTGGTAAAGCAAGAACAGGCGTGGTCGTCATGGCCTGTTTGAGGGCCTGGAAGGCGCCCTCCGCCTCTTCTCCCCAAGAAAAAGAATCCTTCTGCAAAAGCTGAGTCAAAGGTCGTGCTATCTTGCCATAATCCCGGACGAACCGCCTGTAGTATCCCGTGAGACCCAAAAATCCGCGCAAGGCACGTACTGTAACTGGCCGCGGCCACGATTCCATACTCTGAATTTTTCGTGGGTCGGCCCGCACGCCCTGACCTGAGACCATGTGGCCCAAGTATTCCACCTCCTCCTGACCAAATGAGCACTTAGAACGGTTGGCGTAAAGACGGTGTTGCCGAAGTCGGCATAGGACCTGTTCCACATGTCCCACATGATCCTCCCAACTAGCACTGTAAATGAGAATGTCGTCAAAGAATATCAGCACAAAAGTCCGCAAGAAATCCCGAAAAATCTCATTCATGTTGGCCTGGAATGTCGCAGGTCCGCCAGTCAAGCCATTGGCCATGACCAAGAACTCATAATGGCCGTCATGTGTTCGGAAAGCCGTCTTGTCGATATCTTCTTGGGCCATGAGAATCTGATAATATCCAGAGCGAAGATCTAACTTGGTAAAAAGTTGTGCTCCATGCAGTTCATCCAGCAGCTCCTCAATGTGAGGAATCGGAAAGTTATCCTTGATCGTGGCGCCATTCAAGGCGCGGTAGTCCACACAAAACCTCCAGGAACCGTCTTTTTTCTTGACCAGAATGATGGGAGCGGAGAAGGAACTAGTACTCGGCCGAATGATACCGGCCTCCAACATCTCCCGGACACTCCGCTCGATTTCCGCCTTCTGAATGTGTGGGTAGCGATATGGTCGCACATTAGTAGGCTCGGCGCCCGCCTTGAGCGGAATACGATGATCCCGGAACCGAGGCGGTGGCAGAGTACGGGGCTCCTGAAAAACGTCAGCGTAATCTGTCAAAATGGACTGTAAGTGAACTGGTACCTCAGAATTGCCGGAGTCGCCGGTCTGAACCTCCCGTAGAATGGCCATCACTTGCCCGTCTCCGCTCAACTGTTGCATGCTGCGAAGAGATACCTCCTTAATAGGAGAAGACATAAGACCCCTCAGGCAAAACTGTTGCTCCCCGAGCACAAACTCCATGGTCATGTGCGCCCAATCAAAAGTTACCCGTTGTAATTGGCGTAACCACTGAACTCCCAAAACCATATCCGAGCCACGAATAGGTAGCAAGTAGACGTCCGTTCGTCCCGTATAGTCTCCTATCCGCAGTTCCACTCCCTTCAGCACCCCTTCACATTGCAACTTACTGCCATCCGCTACCATAACATGGAAGGCAGCCCCCTTGTCAACCCTGTGTCCAACTCTCCCTGCCACATCGGGATGCACAAAGTTGTGGGTGCTCCCACTGTCCACCAAAATAGTAACCTTCTCCTGGGCGATCCGACCCGCCAGCCGCATTGTAAGCGGAGGAACGCACCCTTCCAAAGCATGCATAGAGACTCCAAACTCAGTGTCTTCCAGGTCCACCTCCAATTCATCCTCGTCGACCGCCGGTGCTTCCTCAGCCTCCTGATATAACATGAAGGCTTGTGTCCTCTGGCATTTGTGGCCCGGAGCAAACTTCTCATCACAATTGAAGCATAGACCCTTCTCTTTGCGAGCTTGCAACTCACTCCAAGACAAGCGAGTCACCGTCGGCTTGTTAGCCGTAGGTTGTTCCCGCCGTGCAACCGTAGTAGTAGTAGTGCTGGCCGGGGGCGGCCTATTCTGCATGCGGCCTCTCTGTCTGCTGAACCGCTCCTCCTGAATACGGGCCAAGGTAATGGCGTGGTTCAACGACTGAGGCATGAGTGCCTGCACCTCATCACGAATATACTCCTTGAGACCGGAGATGAAGCAACTGTATAAAGTCCTTTCTGGCCATTGCACCCGATTCGCTAACTTCTCGAACTCCGTACGGTACTCCATCACCGAACCTTTCTGGCGGAGTTTCTGAAGCATGGCCTCATAGTTCTCATACTCTAGCGGACCGAATCGAGCCGTAAAGCCCTCCACAAACTCCCCCCAGGGCACGTACTCCCGTCCCCGCAGGAACCACTGTGTCCATTGGAAAGCGTCGTCCTTTAGGTGAAAAGACGCCAACTGCACCCATTGGCCTTCAGGAACATCTTGATATTGGAAGAAGAGTTCGGCCTTCTGAATCCACTCCAAGGTGTCACCACCCTCGAACTCCGGGAAATACATGCGAGACAAGCCTGGAGACAAGCGATGCGGACCATGACCTCCTTCTCGCCTTCCGATATCGCCTTGCTCAAATACACCGTAACCCGGTGGTTGGCCACCCCATGGTGGTCCATAAACCGGCGCACCCTGCTGTCCAAACCCCCGAGGAGGAGGAAGAAGACCTCCCCTCTGCTGTCCTGCCTGTTCCGGTGGCCGCCGCTGACCTGCGGCCTCATTCCAGCCCCGCCGTTGACCTGCGGCCTCATCCCAGCCCCGCCGATGGCCTGCGGCCTCATCCCAGCCCCGCCGATGGCCGGCGGCCTCATCCCAGCCATGCCGGAAGCCTGCGGGCTCATCCCAGCCCCGACGCGCCTGGATCTGGGTTGCGACCGGCTCGCCGAAGCCGCTATTCAGCGATGCGGGCGGCATCGGCCCCGGCCCCGCGTAATTCCCCGATCCCGACCCGCCATATGGCCCCGTTGACGGAGGGGGAAAAAGACGCACGTCGTCGCCGAGCCTGACACGCCCGACTCCGCCATCCGTGGCCCCGCGCGCAACACCCGCAGCCGGGTCTTGTCCCGATCCGGCCGAATCATCCGTAGCCGGCCCTTTTCCTTTCAATAAGGCTTTCAACTCCTCCATACCGGCCGTCATGGCCGCCACCGACTCCGTGAGAGTGACCACCGTCCCCTCTAGGGTTTCGAGCCGTGCGGATTCCTCTTGCGTGCGCGTGTTCACCATGTCGGAGAACGAACTCCTCTGATACCAAATGTTAGGATACTAGATAGAGAGAGAGAGAGATAAACTAGAGAGGAAGAGGGGGCTAAGAGGAATTAGGGTTTAGAAGGAGGAAGAAGATTATACCTCAATACTTGCATGCTCAACCAAGAGGGGTTCCGGGATATAAATACCCGGAACCAAAGAGGGGCCGGCCAAAGGGGCCGGCCGGCCCCAATAGGGCTGAACCGAACCGGTTCAGCCCTATTTCGGCATCTTCAGAGAGAGGGGGCTGAACCGGATGGTTCAGCCCCGTTGTGTACGACATCCTTGCGTCTGCAAGCATAATGACGACCGGCAAAACGTTGCGGGGGCGTAACATTTAGTAAGAACAATTGTTTTGGTATATATTGTATAGCGATGACAATTCTTTTGCCTACCCTGCATCACAATGTTTCCTACCATATTCTACACAAATGATTGCAAGGTTGCAAATGTTGGATATCAGACTCATGTCAGTTTGGATTTTTTATGTCGGATGTCGGATTGCGGGGATATATCGGGGACATTTCAAAAAGTCGGATTGTAATATTATTATATATACATAAATATATATATTTCAAAATATTTTCCTCTATTAATTAGATGGTAATTATTTTATCTAATTAAGAGTAAACTAAAATTCATATGAAAAAATTAAACTACTAACAAGTATTTAATCGTATATGATTGACATCATTTGGAGTCACCTTCTCACCAAATGTCCAAAACAGATCTCTACCTACTATGGAAGAAGCGCTAGGTATTTTGCTAGAACCTTCTGATGAATTCAATTTATAAAAAAATTATAAATTTGTTTGAACAAATTATAAAATCCGCAATATTAGGTCGACATTAGCCGTAATATTGGGCCGACATTAGCCGCAATATTGGGCCGACATGTCCGACATGTCGGACGCAATACTGGAAAACGTTAGAATTGACCTATGTGGCGATAACATGTCGTTTCCCTCTCAAAACTGACATGTAGGCCGACATGTTCGGAAGCAGCCACTTGCATGATTGTCATAATTTTTTGGGTTTTGAAAAAAATAAATAAAAATCCGGAAGCAGCCACTTGCAGAAATGCAGGGCAAGATTTGCCTACATTTCACCCTTACTGTGGGACCCTCTCTACGTGGGGATGCTTTGTGTACCGGGCTGGCCTCTTTTTGAAAAATTAAATAAAATCATTAAGTTAGAGTAATAAAGTTATCGTGCTGTTTTAGTAGGTACTGCCATATTTGCTAGTTTGTAGCTATTCTCCTATTTTATTTATTTATTTTGCAGACACTTGTTATTCTTCTCTATAAATAGTGTGAATCTCCACAATTTTGGCTTTATTCATGCCACTATTAGAATATGAATTTGATAGCAAAACGAAAAATTGCATTACAATAAACAATAAACGATTCAATCGGGAACGAATTCTCGCCAAGCATCCGGAGGTTCGGTGCTCCTTGGCACTCCACTCTCCAAGAGAGCCAAAACCCCAGACATCAAAAGTGTTCATCTAAAGAAACTACCAATCCTATATAGGTGAGTGGAGAAATACAAATTACAAAAATGCCCAAAAGCTACATAAACTAAAAATAGCATGTGGCGGCGGCTTCGTATCAGAATTAAAGATCTTAGCTCCCCCCTTTATAAATCAAACATGACACTGCCATGTCTGCAAGAATTACATATCCAGGAAGCAAGGGGGTTCACAAGAATGGTAGCTAGAATCACTCTGCACCTGCCAGGTAAATGATGTTTGTTTCTCTTCTAAAGCTTAACATAAATTTCTTGTTGCATTGATCCATAACAAACAAAATAAATTATATTTAACTGGAGCATCACTGTGTAGCAAACATACCAAATTCGTGTTGTTTGGCTGACAGTGAGAGAGCAGTCGTAGTTGAGAACACGGTTATGAAAAATATAGGGAGTGTTTGGGTAGGTGAGGTCATAAAGCTATTTTCCCAAAACAACATTGTAGGACAAAACACTACCACAATTTGCAGGTGCCGTCAAACCTTTGCGATTGTAAACACTCAGACCTCACAAAGTGAAATTTAGGCCAAAAAATTGTAACCAGAATTCCAAACACATGTAAACTATCACCATTGGGTTAACTATCACAGTTTCTCAGTGCCACCACTCATATAGCAGAGTTTTCCCAACCAGAGCCCAAGTGGTGTGAATTACAAAAAATAAGTAATATGGGAATTTAAAAAGGAGTGAAGCAAGAGAAGGTGATGGGGATTGGCGACGCGGATCCGCACTGGAGTACGAGATTTGGGGCCGTTCGGGGCCGATTGGCCACCTGCCATATATGGCGTCTCTGAATCGACGATCCGACTCCGTGGATGTGTATCGATCGAAGTTTCAATATTTTCATGTATTTGTTTTTTTAGTGAGATCGGACGACCATCAGGTACGATAAATCATAGCCATCCAAGATGTCTCTAAGTCATGTTTATTATAAATAAGAGGGTAGGGGAAGCCGTCATATCTATTGTAGATTTTGGAGAAGACTATTCCCGAAATCCGGCGATCACCTCGCGTTGACGACTTCATGAGGCCCTAGGTGACGACTCCTAGGTGCGTTCTTGCTTCCCCTTGGTATCCCCTACATATGTCCTTCATTTTCCCCTCACCACAGCCCTAGCCGCCCCTCCAATCCCCGCCAATCCCCTCCAAAAACTGCAGTCTTTCATCAAAACGCCACCCCTGCAGGACTCCCAAAACCGCCGCCCAAACCCCCTTCTGCCAAGCTGCCTCCCCTCCTATTCCCGCCCAACAACTGTCCATCTTCTGCCATGCCGGCAACCCCACGCTGCTACCTTTTTGCAGCCCTATTGCTTCCCAAAAAATGCCGCCGCCACCCCTAGTCCACAGTCCGCTCCCCCCTCCAAATCCAACCACCTCCACTCAAATCCAACCACCTCCACTCAAATCCAGACACCTCCTCTAAGATCCAGCCCACTTACCTCCGGATTCAGCCCCAAATATTCAGATTTCAGCTACCTCCACTCAGATGCAGCCCCAAATATTTAAATTTCAGCTACCTCCACTCAGATGCAGCCCCCTATCTCCAGATCCAGCCCATATACACAGATTTCAGACGCCGCATCGTCAAACCTTGCTGGATCTACACTCCTACGGCAGCTTCCAAGCTTTGTGAGTTGTTATTTGTTGTATGGATTTTGTTTTTCTAAATTTAATATAGTATTGTTAACTCTTATTTGTTTGGATCTTTAGTGTTGTGGAAGTTGGCCCTAGATGTGTTTGTGATTTGCAGGAAGGAACCACTTGCCGCGCGGGGCGCTCCACGCGGAGGAAAGCCTAAACTTGCTTTGACAAAATAAATACTTTGCTTAAATTATATGCATGTGATTTAATTATTTATTGCTATGTTTTGATTTCGCCGTCGGTTCTTGTAAGTGCAATCATATAGAGTTCATGCGTGTAATAAAATTATCTCACGCACCACAACTAGAGTTGCATGTTAGTCGTACACCCACATAGCTTACCCTATATCAGAAGTTCATGTGTGTAATAAAATTATCTCCCGCACCTGAACTAGGGTTGCATGTTAGTCGTACACCCACATAGCTTACCCTAATACTTTATTGCTATGTTTTGATTTCGCCGTCGGTTCTTGTAGGTACATTCATATAGAGTTCATGTGTGTAATAAAATTATCTCCCGCACCTCAATTAGGGATGCATGTTAGCTGTACACCCACATAGCTTACCCTATATCAGAAGGGCTCTAGCCTTTCTAAATGGGAATCATGTCAGTCCTTCAATCAAGTTCATCTATGATAAAAACAAACAAAAATATTTGCCAGTAGTTTGTAATATATTATTACCGAGTCCGACGGCCTGAAATTTATGGGTTTGAGAGATGTTCCTATGAGTCAATTGTGTTAATGCAAAATAAATCCCAGCAACATCTATAAAGCCAATCAGTGTTTTCATGAATTCCTGCAAGTACAAAGGAAGCAAAATTAGTTTTCCTGCTTATACCATACTATATTGTGAAGTCATAAAAGGCTAACTCTTTTGAAGAATAAAATACAGTACAAAATATTTATAGGGCTGGTGATGCATGGAAAGCAGGATGTCCATTCTAACAAATGAAGTTCAACTGTTGGAATGCTATGTTTGGGATGACTGTGGCATTAGGAAATGCGGTGGACGGAAATCAGTAGTGGGACTAGAGCTGATAGAAAAGCAGTGACGGGAAAAACAGTAGAAGGGAACTTTGACCTATGGAAAATAGAAGTAAGAAAATGTGGACAGCTCCTTTTAGATTTCCTGAACTGTTAAAAGGCAAGCTACCTAAGACTTACCTGAGGGTGAAGATATCTCAAGAGGTGGCTAGGTCTCCGCGTGGCTGCGGAAAAGAGGAAGTCGAATAGAAAACATTTTGAAATCTGAAGGTCCGTTCTCTCCAACATGATATCAAAACAACGGTAAGGATGCCGCCGCTTTTTCTCTCCGTCGAGGGGGTCGGGCCTCTGTGCACTTGCCGCCTCCTTCCTCCTCTCAGCTCGTCATCGCCCCAGGCTTCTCATCGTCTCCCTGCGCTCGTCGACGCTTGGTGACACTCAACGACGTTGTCGACCAATCTTGTCTGCGGTCATCGGTACATATGTCCTTCATTTTCCCCTCTCCACAACCTTAGCCATCCCTCCAATCCCCTCCAAAAACTGCGTCTTTCATCAAAACGCCACCCCTGCAGGCCTCCCAAAACCGCCGCCCAGACCCCTTCTGCCAAGCCGCCTCCCCTCCTATTCCCGCCCAACCACTGTCCATCTTCTGCCGTGCCGGCAACCCCCAGCTGCTGCCTTGTTGCACCCTATTGCTTCCCAAAAAATGATGCCGCCACCCCTATTCCACAGCCCGCTCCCCCCTCCAAATCCAACAACCTCCACTCAAATCCAGACACCTCCTCTAAGATCCAGCCGCCTTACCTCCGGATTCAGCCCCAAATATTCAGATTTCAGCTACCTCCACTCAGATGCAGCCCCAAATATTCAGATTTCAGCTACCTCCACTCAGATGCAGCCCCCTATCTCCACATCCAACCCAAATACTCAGATTTCAGACGCCGCATCGTCAAATCTTGCTGGATCTACCCTCCTACGGCAGCTTCCATGCTTTGTGAGTTGTTATTTGTTGTATGGATTTTGTTTTTCTAAATTTAATATAATATTGTTAACTCATATTTGTTTGGATCTTTAGTGTAGTGGAAGTTGGCCCTAGATGTGTTTATGATTTGCAGGAAGAAACCATTCGCCGCGCGGGACGCTCCACGCGGGGAAAGCATATACTTGCTTTGACAAAATAAATACTTTGCTTTTTTACTTTAAATTATATGCATGTGATTTAATTATTTATTGCTATGTTTTGATTTCGCCGTCGGTTCTTGTAAGTGCAATCATATAGAGTTCATGCGTGTAATAAAATTATCTCACGCACCACAACTAGAGTTGCATGTTAGTCGTACACCCACATAGCTTACCCTATATCAGAAGTTCATGTGTGTAATAAAATTATCTCCCGCACCTGAACTAGGGTTGCATGTTAGTCGTACACCCACATAGCTTACCCTAATACTTTATTGCTATGTTTTGATTTCGCCGTCGGTTCTTGTAGGTACATTCATATAGAGTTCATGTGTGTAATAAAATTATCTCCCGCACCTCAATTAGGGATGCATGTTAGTTGTACACCCACATAGCTTACCCTATATCAGAAGGGCTCTAGCCTTTCTAAATGGGAATCATGTCAGGCCTTCAATGAAGTTCATCTATGATAAAAACAAACAAAAATATTTGCCAGTAGTTTGTAATATATTATTACCGAGTCCGACGGCCTGAAATTTATGGGTTTGAGAGATGTTCCTATGAGTCAATTGTGTTAACGCAAAATAAATTCCAGCAACATCTATAAAGCCAATCAGTGTTTTCATGAATTCCTGCAAGTACAAAGGAAGCAAAATTAGTTTTCCTGCTTATACCATACTATATTGTGAAGTCATAAAAGGCCAACTCTTTTGAAGAATAAAATACAGTACAAAATATTTATAGGGCTGGTGATGCATGGAATGCAGGATGTCCATTCTAACAAATGAAGTTCAACTGTTGGAATGCTATGTTTGGGATGACTGTGGCATTAGGAAATGCGGTGGACGGAAATCAGTAGTGGGACTAGAGCTGTTAGAAAAGCAGTGACGGGAAAAACAGTAGAAGGGAACTTTGACCTATGGAAAAGAGAAGTAAGAAAATGTGGAAAGCTCCTTTTAGATTTCCTGAACTGTTAAAAGGCAAGCTACCTAAGACTTACCCCCCTGGTGACCATATCTCAAGAGGTGGCTAGGTCTCTGCGTGGCTGCGGAAAAGAGGAAGTCGAGTAGAAAACATTTTGAAATCTGAAGGTCCGTTCTCTCCAACATTATATCAAAACAACGGTAAGGATCCCGCCGCTTTTTCTCTCCGTCGAGGGGTTCGTGCCACTGTGCACTTACTGCCTCCTTCCTCCTCTCAGCTCGTCATCGCCCCCGGCTTCTCATCGTCTCACTGCGCTCGTCGACGCTTGGTGACACTCAACGATGTTGTCGACCAATCTTGTCTACGGTCATCGGTACCTCCTCCTCACAGTTGTCAAGGCGTGCTCCTAGGCCCGCCGCGCCTCAACACGGCTAAGGCGGGCGATGTGCCCATGCGCACGCCTTACAGGCTCCCGGGCGCTCCTGGACCTTTCAAGCTGTTTTTTTTTTAAATTGAGATGGGCAAAACATGATCTCAGACGCACCCGAGGCACCCCGGGGCACACTTGGGCGCCCAATTCGCTGAAAAATCAGCGAATTCGCTCAATTTCAGCGAATTGAGCGCCCAATTCGATCAATTTTCTTTTCCCCCATTTGTGCGCCTCACGTGCCTCGGGCGCGCGTCTGCGCTTAGGCTCCAGGAGCCCTTTGCGCCTCGGTGCATCTTGCGCCTTTGATAACTTAGCTCCTCCTGCCCCGACAACTCTTCTGCTTCCTAGTTCTTGATGCCAAATTATTGCGGCTAGTTCCTGATGCCGATCCTGTCCTGCCTCTTGCAAACGCTTCTGGTCCAGTTGCTGATAGTCGATCCTGCTTCAACAGTTGTTCCTGTCGCTGTTCCAGTCGTCCTCGACTGCTTGCTGCCGGGGTGGGGGACTTCGTCTTGTGTCCATTGTTTTCTCCGGATGGGAGATAAACTAAAGGGTATTGATGTCCCTGAAAGGGGCAGTTAATCAAACACATTTCTACAGTGGAGGTAGTTCTAATGATGATTTCTCTCATGAAGTGACTCACGTCAAACTAAACGGGAGGAACTACCTCTTATGGGATCAAGCTATGCAAATCTTTATTGGAAGCCGTCGGAGACTTTGGTTTATCACATGATACAATCCCGCTCCCATTAAGACAAATCCTTCTTGATGTAAACCTAATTCTCAAAACCAATGTGATAGCGGAGTTCCACCTCAAAATTCGTTACGTTCTCAATTTCAGAGCAAACTATGTTTAAAATTTATGAATCAAACTCGAGAGTGGGAATCCCGAGCGCTTACGGCTTGACTCCTAATACGGTTCCTCGATTCCACGGAAAGAAATGCACAAAACAATTTATGAAAATAACGATAGTCGTGAATATTTAAAGAGATTAGGGCAAGCTCAAAATTATTTAAGGAATTAATAAACCAGTTTATGGATTTTTAAGCAGTGAAATTTAGGATTTACACAGGGCTCGATCTGTTGGTGTTACCATAATGATCTGGAAGTGGTCAAACATGTAGTCTCACTGCCAACGCGATATGAGTCTATAGGGTCGCACATAAAAGCGTTTGGTGAAGTTGGAGGAATGGATTGTGTTGGTCTTACTCCTATGTGATGAGTGAAGGACCAAGCACTTGAAGGCGTCAAGATAACAGCCAAGGCGTCGAGTGCGTCGAGACCACACAGCCAAGGCGTCGAGACCACACAGCCAAGGCGTCGAGACCTCTCAGCTAAGGCGTTGAGTGCGTCGAGTGCGACGAGACATCCCGTCGATTCGTTGAGTCATCTCTTTCATGTTTGGGTCTGCGGATAGCGACGGTTCAAGCCTGTTTATGCTTCAGGGTATATATATATCTTTTGTCTTAGGGCTTGGAGATGTATGAGTTAGGGCGAACCCAAAACCGCCGTCGCCTCTCCTGGTGCAGACCTAGCAGTTTGTGGAGAGACGCAGAGGGCTTTCCATTCTCCATCCTGGATCTTGTTTGACAAGGTGCCGGTGTTCTCCCCGTTCGTGTAGATTCCTGTAGAGCCGCAAATCCATTTTGTATGAACTAACCCGCCGGCCAAGAACTGTTCTAGAGCATCTTGATTGAGTGTTGACTCAATACCACTCAGGTATTCTCCTATTTTATGTTATGCAAACTTCTTGATCAATGTTCATCGCAAGATCCAAGTTTCTCTTTAGGGTTTTCTTGACTTCATTCCGTTGCGCGCATTTGATGTGTTATCAAGTAAAACCCTACACGGTCCTCTCGTTGGTTGGGAACATGACAGAGGCGGAAATTGGTAGGTGAATAGAAGAGGAAAATCGGGTCTTCATGGGCCTGCAATGGAGTAGCGTCAGATGACAGGTCCCTAGAGGAGTTGACATCGACAGGGACCTGAAAAACAACATAGACACGACACGATGGTGCGAAGGGGTGGAGCGGTAATGGAGATGGACTGAGGCAGTGTCAGTGCTGGATGGGGCGGCGTCGGCTCTGGACTGAGGCGGCGTTGGCGATTCCTCTGGCAGTTACAGCCGATCGCAAGGGCGCGAGCTCCTCTTTGGAATGGCGACGACGAGGGTGAATATGGAACGGGTGTTAGGCCCTCAGAGATAACGAAAATTGAGTTTTTGTTTCTTTGATATTTTGTCTTCACCCTCCTGTTTGGGGTAATTTATAACAAACTTTTTAACTTCGGTAATATAGATTTTCCATAGTGATTTTTTTCCTTCCAAATGGCTCTTTCCAAAATATTATTGTACTCTCTCTCTTGGACAAACAAGGTAGAATCAATTTGTTTTATTAACAAATAACGGTATTCTCCTTAATACAAATTTATTTGTTTGCTTAAATATCTTGAGCTTGCCTTGCTCTCCTAAATTATTTGAGATTACCGGACCTCTTGCTGGCCGGTCAATCCAGTAAGCCGTCTTCAAACATGAAGAAATGCACGTGAATACAAAACAAAAATGCGAGAACATATTGCCTCATGCGACTTATGTTGAAGAAATGCACGCGGATACAAAACAAAATACATAATGAAATAATGTAGAAAAAAATAACAAAAATGCGAGAACATATTGCCTCATGAGACCTAGGTTGCATCAATTCTCCCGAGCTTGAAAGAACTCGACCCCGTCGAGAATACAGAAAAACCGATAGTGGTTGGTATGGTAAGTGACTCAAAGTCGGGTGGAATCAGTGGAGGTGATGCAGGTAGGATTTGGCTGGCACTGAGTGGTCCTCTAAAGAATGACGAAAGGTCAGTTATGTTGAACAACAATCTCTTCCTCCGCTTTAGCTTATGGTACACGACAATAATAAGTCACCGCTCCCTGAAATAAAAAGGCACCAAATCTTCCTTTGAAAACTATATCTCATGGTGATAACGACCGGCCATGAAATTATAATTTTCAGAGGCAGCTTGCAAATCATTGGCAACTTTTTTATTCAATTCTCTTAAATAATTAATATGAGATTGAGCATTGAAGAAAATGAGATCATGGGATGATGAAGAATGACGATGACACGAATATGATATAAAAAGGCCATAAACAATTTCAAATGGAAAGGCAGTGGTAGCATAAATTTTAGAATTATTAAATGCATGTTCACTCTGTGGAAACGCAGGATTCCATGATTTTGGATTCGCCCTAGTCAAACACCTAAGAAACTCTCCCAAGGTCCAATTAATAATCTTAGTATGTTCATCCTCCTGAGAGTGATGAACACTACAAAACTCGAGTGTAACTTCAAATCATTCCCAAAGAGTTTTCCAAAGATATATTATTAAAATTTTAATATTTTGATGATACTCAAACATGTTCTCCTATATCCAAATGACAGCGTGACAAAATAAAGTGCGATCTCCAAATATAAAATCGAGATAGTAAGGTGTGTGGGATAAGTAGTCATCAGCAATAGTTTGAGAAAATTGAAAGAGACTGGGTGGCACTTCAGAAATTGATAAATGTGGGATCATATTTAAATCATTTGAGGTGAGTGGCACAGCCGTATCACGACTTACTTCGCGTGGTGGGGGTTTAGGCGGGAGTGTGGTAAGTAGTAATGCGGTAGAAACACAGGGAGGTGGGCTCGAAGATGGAGAGGTACTCTTAAGTGCCCCCGAGAGAAGACAATTCTTCTAAGGAAGAACAATCTTGTGTCCATGGTGCTCGAATGAATGAGAGTTCCTCGTGCCGTCGTGCGTGACATTTCAGTCATACTGCCAAGACCTCGCTAATAAGATGTGACAGACATCCATGGCGACGACACGACATAACACTATATCTGAATAAGTGCTCCCTATAGAAAAATCTAGTGGACAATATTGGGTAATGGGCACAGCCAAATGACTATTTATTTTGAATAAGTTGTAGGGTTATTCTAACAGGTGCGTCTCAAGCCCTAATATGTCGACCATACGTTGAGAAACAAAGTTCTTCATACCGCCACTATCTGTGATAATTGAACAAAATTGTCTCTGAATGCGTGCAGTGGTACAAAAAATGTCGTGTCTCCGATGGTCATTCTTAGTAGACTCGCTAGGGGTGATCAAGCTATAACGTAAGACACGGACTAAATGTTCGACGTGTTCGCCTTCCACTTCTATGACATCCTCAGACTCGTATTCATCTCAGGCTTAGGGTGAGATTCATAAATGTAAACTCCATACTCAGGCTCTCGTCTATCAAAGGAATCAATAACAACGACAAAATAACATCGCGGGCATTCGGGTGATTTGTGCCCTGTCTCTATGCAAATGAAGCATCGGAATACTTCAGTGTTGGGCTTAGAACCAATAATCTCCTTACCCTTGGAAGGGATAATGGATGGGGTCCCGGTAGTGATGGGAGGGTGAGGGGAATGCGAAATCCTAGCAGTGGTGGTAGTGGTGACGCTCGATGTGGTTCTATCAGTAGACCAAACTCCGGATATTTGTTTCTATAAGGACTCCACTCTTCGTGCGCGACACGAAATCTCTCCTAAGTCCTTATAGTCAAAAAGTTCTAGCAAGTCTCTAATACTGCGTAATGGGACACGGTCATGTCATCATCCTCTCGGAGGTCGAAGTGAGATTGCAGTACTAGGAACTCGTTCGTATACTCATACAATGATAATTTGTCTTGTCGTTGGTTGTGGAACCTACGGTAGAGGATCTGCAAATAATCGGGTAAAACGTATCGTTTCCGAAGTTACGTTTTAAACTTTGCCCATGTAGTGATAGGAGACATGCCTAAATTAAATCTGGAACGTTCTAGTTGTTCCCACCAAATTAGGGCAGACCCTTTTAGTCTAAGCGTGGTATACTCAACCTGCCTAGCTTGGGGAAATTGTTTCCAAGTCAGGAAACAGTCCATCATATCACACCAGTCTAAGCAACCCTTGGATTCTAAGTGTCCCTCAAAATCACCAACGTCTAGTTTGACTCCTACATCCCATCGAGGTAATTACATGGTTCAAGTTCGGGATGTGCATGTTCTAAAAGTCTCGGGTTAGAGTCTATTTCGACTACTGGGGCAGGTGCTCGGTTTATGTGTATGGTGGTTTTGATATTATTAATCGATGCGCGCAATCCATTCATGACGTGTGTGACAATACCCATATTAGGGGTGAGAGTTTCAACCGCTTTCATCAAATCACTCATTCGTTGGGTCAGATCCTCGATACTCGTCTTAAAGGGATCTACTCGCTTCTCCATTGAAAATAATTTGATCTTTTTAATTTTTTCAAAAAATTTAGTTGATAATAGTTTTTTTAAAAAAAAAATTTGTTTTTTTTCTGTTAAAAAAGTTGTTTAAAATGAGAGAGTACCAAGTGGGAGAAAAATAATTTTTTTTAAAATTGTAAATTCATACAAATAAAATTATTATTATTGTTTTTAAAATAAAGATTTAAGTTAAATAGGAAATTCAATAAAACTTTTTTTTGACAACAGAAAATGGAGCTTCTTTTATAATAATTATTATTATTTTGAAATCCGGATCGTTGATTCGCGATAGGAGGAAATCAAAACCCCACTTTAATACTAAACTGATGTAAATCCAATTCTCAAAACCAATGTGACGGCAAAGTTCTGCCTTGAAATCCATTACGATCTCAATTTCAGAGCGGACTATGTTTAAAAATTATGAATTAAACTCGAGAGTGGGAATTCTGAGTGCTTACGACTTGACTCCTAATACGGTTCCTTGATTCCAAAGAAAGAAAAACACAAAACAATTTATGAAAATAACAATAATCCCAAATAATTAAGGGGATTAGGGCAAGCTCACAATCATTTAAGAGAATAAATAAAACAGTTTAAGGATTTTTAAGCAGTGAGATTCTGGATTTTACCTAGGGCTCAGTCCTCTCGTTGGTTGGGAACACGACAGAGGCGGACACTGGCAGGTGGCTGGAAGAGGAAAGTTGGGTCTTCACAGGCTTGCAATGGATTAGCGTCGGAGGACAGGTCCCTGGAGAGGGAGTCGATGTTGACAGGCAACCAGAAAACAGTACGAACATGACACGGTGGTGCAATGGGGTGGAGCGGTGATGGTGATGGCGCTGGACTGAGGCGGCGTCGGTACTGGACCGGGCGGCGTTGGCTCCGGACTAAGACGGCGTCGGAGGTTCCTATGGCCATTAAATTTGATTGTAAGGGCGCGAGCTCCTCTCTGGAATGGCGATGGCGAGGGTGAATAGTGAGGGTGAATAGCGAACGGGTATTCGGCCCTCAGAGAGAACGAAAACTGAGTTTTCGTTTCTCATATATTTTGGTCTCCCTCCTCCTTCCGTTTGGGGTAATTTATAACAAACTTTTTTAACTTTGGTAATACAGATTTTCTACAGTGATTTTTTCCTTCCAAATGGCTCTTTCGAAAATATTAGTTTCCTTTTCTCTCTTAAACAAACAAGGTAGAATCAAGTTGCTTTATGAAAGGTATTGTCCTTAATAAAAATTGATTTGTTTACTTAAATATTTTGAGCTTGCCTTGCTCTCCTAAATTATTCGAGATTACATAATCTCTTTATTCATTGTCTTGTTGGCCGGTCAATCCAGTAAACCTTCTTCAAACATGAAAAAAATGTGTGTGAATACAAAACAAAATACATAATGAAATAATGTGGAAACAAATAACAGAAATGCAAGAACATATTGCCTGATGCGACCTAGGTTATAACGGCCCCCTTACGGCTACCGCGACAAAGTACATATAAGCAAGGTAAGAACCATCAGAGTACAGCATATATGTGAAAGAGTACAATAAGTAAATGTTGTGACAAACTATAACCATCCATTTCATGATATAACGGATAATAATGTACAATATGATCACAAGGTAGCCTTAGACAACTCTGCTAGGCTTACCATCACTGCACAGACAGACAAAACGGTAGCCCTATATCTACACAAAAAGGGCTTACCGACATGTACACTATACAGACTGACTCATACAAAACTACATAAAATAAAATTGAAAGTCCTCATGGGGACACTCTGGATCTCGGCACCTCTCTCTGTGCACCGCCAGTACGCCAAGGACTGCTGAGTAGACATCTACCCAAAGGCGATACTTCTTCTCTTGCCGAGGAGTGCATGGTCGACGCTGACTACTGGTGGCTGGAACCGCCTCTTCCTTGACCTGTTTAGTTTCATTTGTTTTTAATTAGTCAAAGGACTAAGTGAATTGTTACCTTTCCTTAAATATTTATGAGTGTATGATGTCTTTGTTTTATGATCTTACACTTGTCTTTAAATTCCCTTATACTTAATCTTACGTATGACTAGTCTTAAGTTTAGGTGTCCTTATCTCACACCTATATTATGGGCTATATGAAGTGTAACTGGGTGTCCTTGCCTCACACCTAAAGGTAATGTGTTTCTCGTGCCCTTGTCTCGCACGGTCACATTCCTATCTGTGCCCTTGACTCGCACATGTCCGTGCCCTTGACTCGAACGTTAATATTACTCTTCTTATTAGCCCATAACTTATCATAATACTTATCTTAATCGCCGTTAACTTTTATCTTATTCAACATTTTACGTTCACATCAGGCGTTAGCCGCATAACAACGAAATAAATGAAAGGACATGAAAAGTAAGAACTCACCGGGGCTTTTCCCTTGCCTTTATCCATGTCTTTGTCCTTGTCACCATCTTGTCTACGATTTCCAGTACTTCGGGATGCCATAATCTAGATGCAATTATTTTTATTTAGCACATAAATTTATTTCATATTGCATCACTTTTATTTGACCTAATTAGGCCAACGAGGTTAATACACAATTTCATATGGCTGCCCTAGTAGGGGAACAAAGGGTTTTGCCCTAATTTCAACTGTGCTTGCATATTTAGCCCATAATACACAGGGATTAGGCTTTGCCTTAGCCTTAGCATATGACATATAGAAAACAAATTCCAAATCATGGTGAGAGTTTCTCAAAACTTGCTGGAAATCAAGGAGTAGGGCTAAAACCTTATTCAGAAACTTTTATAGGAAGAGATTCCGAAAGAAATCTCCAAAAATCCCAAACCCTAGGTTTTGGCCCAAATCATTCCAAGCAAAAAAACTTCACACAAGACTAAAGAGGAGTGGAGAGGAGGTGATTACCTTGCTAAAGGAAGAAAAATCACCGAAAACGGAGAGGAAACGGAGGCGCTGGAGCGATCGGCGGCATGCGGCTCCCGCGGTTTCCGTCGGCTGCTTTCCGTCGGGCGTGAAAACTGAAGGGGGAGAATATCTACGCCTTATAATATCGGAAGATCGGCACCGCTTAATTAGCGGAGGACACGCCGATTTGAACCGCCTATAGCCGGTTCAACTCCAGTCCCCACCCGATTTTCCCCATTCCAGCCGGTTCCTTTCTTAATCAAAGGGATGTTTGTTTTAAATCTTGCTATTGGCGCACAAAATGAATTTTTTTTTTTTTTTGGGTACCTTTATTCATGTGGTGTTACATTTCTCCCCTCCTTAATGGATTTTCGTCCTCGGAAATCTTCATTCTGATTCTTCATCAAATAAAAAGGGAAACAAATTTCGCATTACTTCTTCTTTCTCCCATGTAGCCTCATGTATACTCTGTCCTTTCCACCAAACTTTAACGAATCGAACCTCTCGATTTCGAAGTTGTTTGTTCTGTCGTTCTATAATCCTGTATGGCTCAGTTGGACTTGATAGGTCAGCTTCGATGTGAATCTGGTTAGAAGGAACTATCGTTTCTGGATCTGCTATATACTTCCGCAAAGAAGATATATGAAACACATCATGAAGATTTTGGAGAGAATCAGATAATGCTAAGCGGTAGGCTACTTCGCTAATCCTTTCCGTGATTGGGAAAGGGCCTACATATCGGGGACTCAGTTTGCCAAGTCGTCGAATTCGTGAAACTCCTTTGAAAGGCTTGATATTCAGGCATACCAGAACACCTACGTTAAACTCTACCTTTCGATGTTTGGCGTTAAAATATTTCTGCTGCCTGTCTTGCGCTACTTTCAACCTTTCCCGTATGAGTCCAAGCTTTTCGTTTATCTTGTCTACTTGTTCCTTTCTGAAAAGTTTCTGCTCATCATCCTCTGCCCAGGTTAACGGGGTGCGACATCTCCGTCCATATAAGGCTTCAAATGGTGTCATCTGAAGGCTTGATTGGTAGCTATTATTATACGAAAATTCTACCAAGGATAAGTATTTTTCCCATGATCCTCGTAAATCAAGAACAATCATACGTAGGAGATCTTCTAATAGCTGGATGGTCCGTTCAGATTGACCATCAGTTTGCGGGTGAAATGCAGTACTGTAACGTAATTTGGTTCCCAACCGTTTTTGCACTAATTTCCAGGTATCTGATGTGAACCTTCCATCTCTGTCGGACATGATTGATCGGGGAATTCCATGGTATTTCACAATACCATCTATGTATTGGTCGACCAATTTTTGCACTGGACTGTCATTCTTCATAGGGATAAAGTGTGCAACCTTTGTAAGTCGATCAACAACCACCCCTATGCCATTATTGCCAGCTTTACTTTGTGGCAATCCCATGACAAAATCCATGGTGATATCTTCCCATTTCCATTCAGGGATGAGTAAGGATTGTAGGTATCTGCCGGGCTTCTGATGTTCTGTCTTAACAAGCTGACATGTATGACATTTAGTAATATATTTGACAATATCAGTCTTCATACCTGGCCATCAAAAGTCTTGCTTTAAATCCTGATACATTTTGGTTCTTCCAGGATGAATTGAATATGTTGTATTGTGCGCCTCATAAAGTATTTCTGATCGCAGCATATTGACATCAGGAATACATAACCGTCCATTGAGAAATAGCAGCCCATCGTCTTCTCGCAAAACAGTTGCTTGACCACTTTTAACTTTTTCAAGAAATTTTACGAAGATAGGATCCTGATTCATCGCTTTCCGTACTCTTTCCTTTAATGGCTGTTCACTCGTCAACTGAAAGAGTACGTTTTGTGTCCGGGAGGTAGTGATGCACGTAAGCAGTTCTAACTTCTGCAGATCTTGCAATAACTCTTTCTGTTCTGTTATTGGCACAATCAGAGATGTTACATTCTTTCTACTGAGTGCATCAGCTACAACATTTGCTTTGCCGGGATGATATTTTATATCAACATCATAATCTTTAATCAGTTTCAACCAACGTCTTTGTCGCATATTGATCTCCTTCTGGGAGAAAATATATTTCAAGCTCTTGTGATCTGTAAAAATTTCACAGGACATACCATAAAGGTAGTGGCGCCAAATTTTCAACGCAAACACAACTGCTGCCAGTTCCAAATCATGAGTCGGATAATTACGCTCTGCATCTTTCAATTGTCGCGAATCATAAGCGATAACTTTCCCATTCTGCATTAATACGCATCCCAACCCTTTTACAGATGCGTCACTATAGATTTGGAAACCTTCACTGCCACATGGCATGACCAATACCGGTGTTGTTATTAACTTTCTCTTTAACTCTTCAAATGCTTCCTGACAGTCATCAGTCCAAATGAATGGAATATTCTTTCGCGTTAATTTGGTTAGCGGTAAAGCGATTGCTGAAAAGTTCTTTACAAATTTTCTGTAGTAGCCTGCCAACCCTAGGAAACTCCGAATTTCGGTGACAGTCGTTGGTCTTAACTAGGTCATAATCGCTTCGATCTTTGTTGGGTCGACAGATAATCCATGTTCTGTCACCACATGACCCAAGAAAGAGACTTCATTCAGCCAAAATTCACATTTTGAAAACTTCGCGTATAACGCATGATTCCTTAGTGTTTGTAACACAAGTTTTATGTGTTTCGCGTGTTCCTCCCGGTCTTTGGAATATATCAAAATATCGTCAATAAATATAATGACAAATTTATCTAAGAATTCGTTGAACACACGGTTCATTAAATCCATAAAGACTGATGGTGCGTTTGTTAATCCAAATGGCATAACGATGAATTCAAAATGTTCATATCGCGTACTAAAAGCTGTTTTATATATATCGTTTTCCTTGATTCGCAGTTGGTGATATCCTGATCTCAAATCAATTTTCGAGAATACTTTTGCATGGACTAATTGATCGAACAAATCGTCAATGCGAGGTAATGGATATTGATTTCGGATGGTCAACTTATTCAGTTCGCGGTAATCAATACACAGTCGCAGCGAACCGTCTTTCTTCTTTACAAACAGGACTGAGGCTCCCCACGGTGATGTACTTGGGCGTATAAAATTCTTATCCACTAATTCTTGGATTTGGCTTTTCAATTCCGCCAATTCCTTAGGAGCCATTCGATACGGTGCTTTTGCGACCGGTGCCGCTCCAGGCACTAAGTTAATGGTAAATTCCACTTCTCTTGGCGGGGGTACCCCTGGTAAGTCTTCTGGAAATACATCCAGAAAATCACGAACCACGGGAACTACGGTCGGTTCATCTTTCATAACAGTATCACTTTTCTTTAACACGACTAATGTCGCTTCACACCCTTTGCGCATTTTCTTCAACGCCTTTAGAGAAGATATCAGAACTTTTGAAACTTCACTCATTCCTTTAAACGTACACTGTGTCCGATCATGTAACCTAAATATAATTTCTTTCTTCTTGCAATTGATGACGACTTCATGACGCAACAACCAATCCATTCCCAAAATAATATCAAATTCAAATAGAGGTAGGATTGCAACATCTGCTTCGACTAGTGTATTCTCAATTGTCAGCCACACCAAACATCTAAGCTTTGTATTCATTTCTGTATTGTTGGGCATTTTGACTGTTATCTCTTCATGGGACCGATAAGGTTCCATACTTAATTCTTTTACTGCCGCTGCAGCTATGAAGGAATGGCTCGCTCCAGTATCGAACAAGACCTTCATAATATGATTGTGGACAGAAATCATACCTGTTATTACTGCATCATGAGCTTTTGCTTCCTGCTGATTAAGGTTGAAGACTTGGGGCATCACCTGTCTTTCCTCCCTAGATTGTATAAACGGACCAGATGCCACTGATTCAATCACTTTTCCTTTGTCCAAATTGTGTATCGTCGATGTTTGACCTGGGCCTCCAGTAGGTTTCTTTCCAGCTTCTGTTTTCCACAGGGGACATTCATGTTTCATATGCCCGGGGAGAAAACATTTAAAACAAACCCCTGTTCCTTTTAAGCATTCCCCTGGATGAGCTTTTCCGCATTTCCCACAGATGGGATGGCTAGTAGTACTACCTGTTGCAGGGGCTGGCATTGGCGCACCCTTTTTAAACTTCTTCCATTTAGACCCTCCACTTTTCCCCGAGAAGGTCTTGCTTTGCTCTTCTGGGGGCCTCTTTTGTTGGACGTCATTCTTCCGTTGCGATACATCCACATCTTTTTCAATCAGTTTTGCCGTCTCCACCAATTCATTATAGCGTTGGATCCTCTGAGAGATCAAATGTACTCGAATGTCTTCTCGTAACCCTAACTGAAAGCGGAAACAACGTTCTCTTTCGTTAGGGACCATATCACTCGCATAATACGCGAGCTGCGTGAATTCTGCTTCAAACTGCATCACTGATCGACTCCCTTGAGTTAAACGAAGGAATCTTTCTTGCAGGATTCGTTTCTCTGATGGCGGCACGAACCAATCAAGGAATTCATGCAGAAAATCATTCCACCGAATATCTGTACGTCCGTAGAATTTCCCTTGAGTGAGACTATCCCACCATCTATTCGCCTCGCCTTCAAAAAGAAACGTAACCAACTCAACTTTTTGATTCTCTGGACATCGCATTGCCTTGAAAATCAGCTCGATCCTCTTGAGCCAGTCTTCCGTCTCCATTGGTGTGACACCACCACGAAAGATTGGTGGCCTCATCTCTAAGAACTGCTTCAACTGTACATCAGTCGTTTCCTGAGCAGGTAAGGGTGCAACATTACCTGCTCGGATGGCCTCCGCTAAAGCTTGCATAACTTCTGCCAAAGGAGGGTTTGACCTTCCAGAGCTACCACTCTCTGATGTCATTTCAGGCTCCTCTTCCCTCTGTCGTCTACTGATATACGTTCGGGGAACTTCCTGAAATAACAAAAAGGCAAGTCAGGAAATCGGGAACAGTCTGATAATATCACGGTTGGTATTTGTTGTCATCATCTCAATATGTCTTTAATGTACTCATATTGCCCCAAGGGTCATAACCTCCCTCTGATACCAATTCTTTATAACGACCCCCTACGGCTACCGCGACAAAGTACATATCATTTCATAAAAGCAAGGTAAGAACCATCAGAGTACAGCATATATGTGGAAGAGTACAATAAGTAAATGTTGTGACAAACTATAACCATCCATTTCATGATATAACGGATAATAATGTACAATATGATCACAAGGTAGCCTTAGACAACTCTACTAGGCTTACCATCACTGCACAGACAGACAAAACGGTAGCCCTATATCTACACAAAAAGGGCTTACCGACATGTACACTATACAGACTGACTCATACAAAACTACATAAAATAAAACTGAAAGTCCTCATGGGGACACTCTGGATCTCGGCACCTCTCTCTGTGCTCCGCCAGTACGCCAAGGACTGCTGAGTAGACCTCTACCCAAAGGCGATACTTCTTCTCTTGTCGAGGAGTGCATGGTCGACGCTGACTACTGGTGGCTGGAACCGCCTCTTCCTTGACCTGTTTAGTTTCATTTGTTTTTAATTAGTCAAAGGACTAAGTGAATTGTTACCTTTCCTTAAATATTTATGAGTGTATGATGTCTTTGTTTTATGATCTTACACTTGTCTTTAAATTCCCTTATACTTAATCTTACGTATGACTAGTCTTAAGTTTAGGTGTCCTTATCTCACACCTATATTATGGGCTATATGAAGTGTAACTGGGTGTCCTTGCCTCACACCTAAAGGTAATGTGTTTCTCGTGCCCTTGTCTCGCACGGTCACATTCCTATCTGTGCCCTTGACTCGCACATGTCCGTGCCCTTGACTCGCACGTTAATATTACTCTTCTTATTAGCCCATAACTTATCATAATACTTATCTTAATCGCCGTTAACTTTTATCTTATTCAACATTTTATGTTCACATCAGGCGTTAGCCGCATAACAACGAAATAAATGAAAGGACATGAAAAGTAAGAACTCACCGGGGCTTTTCCCTTGCCTTTATCCATGTCTTTGTCCTTGTCACCATCTTGTCTACGATTTCCAGTACTTCGGGATGCCACAATCTAGATGCAATTATTTTTATTTAGCACATAAATTTATTTCATATTGCATCACTTTTATTTGACCTAATTAGGCCAACGAGGTTAATACACAATTTCATATGGCTGCCCTAGTAGGGGAACAAAGGGTTTTGCCCTAATTTCAACTGTGCTTGCATATTTAGCCCCTAATACACAGGGATTAGGCTTTGCCTTAGCCTTAGCATATGACATATAGAAAACAAATTCCAAATCATGGTGAGGGTTTCTCAAAACTTGCTGGAAATCAAGGAGTAGGGCTAAAACCTTATTCAGAAACTTTTATAGGAAGAGATTCCGAAAGAAATCTCCAAAAATCCCAAACCCTAGGTTTTGGCCCAAATCATTCCAAGCAAAAAAAACTTCACACAAGACTAAAGAGGAGTGGAGAGGAGGTGATTACCTTGCTAAAGGAAGAAAAATCACCGAAAACGGAGAGGAAACGGAGGCGCTGGAGCGATCGGCGGCGTGCGGCTCCCGCGGTTTCCGTCGGCTGCTTTCCGTCGGACGTGAAAACTGAAGGGGGAGAATATCTACGCCTTATAATATCGGAAGATCGGCACCGCTTAATTAGCGGAGGACACGCCGATTTGAACCGCCTATAGCCGGTTCAACTCCAGTCCCCACCCGATTTTCCCCATTCCAGCCGGTTCCTTTCTTAATCAAAGGGATGTTTGCACTCATTTTAAATCTTGCTATTGGCGCACAAAATGAATTTTTTTTTTTTTTTGTACCTTTATTCATGTGGTGTTACATAGGTTGCCTCACTTCTTATGATGAATGAAAAAGTGAGAATCTCGATGTGATTAATTGGTTTCTTAACTCTATGGAGTCCAACATTGCAAGTCAATTCTTACTCTTTCAAACTGTCATGAAAATATGGGAATTAATTGAACGAAATTATTCTAAAAAGAATTTGGTAAGGATCTATCAACTTCAAACTGAACAAATATATATATGACAAGTATGAATGACTTTGAGCAGTATTATAGTAAACTGACTCATAAGTAGGCAAAAATTTACTAATATTATGCTATCCAGACTATTGAAGGTTACAAAACTAACTCTATGCAATGAAGGGTCTTTGAAATGCTTTTTGGACTTCCTTCAAAGCTTGAATTCCAAAAGGTTCAGGAGTTTGAAAGAGATTTTGTTCCTGATTTGGAGACCGTAGCCCATTATATTCAGGGAGAAGCTAGTCATATAACCTCTCTTTGTACTAATGTGCATATTGGGTTTGAGAAATCAGTCATTGTAGCTAAACAAAGAAAGTGATACTCTACAAACATAAAACAAAAGGATAAGAGTAAGATGAAGTGCTCTAATTGTGGAAAGAAGAGACATGGGATGGAAAAGTGTTGGGACTTGCCTCCCAACTTGGTTCCTTCTAGTTGGAGTCGTGGTACTAATGGAAAGTATATGAGGTCACAAGCTGCAATATATGGCACAATGGAGAATACATGACAACTCATGATGGAAAATGAAAGTTTAGTTAGAGAACTAAATGCTCTGAAGTCCAGAGTTGGTAGACCTCTTATTACAGATATGTCTGGTACAGCTGCTCATGTTCAAACTACCTCTTTATCTGTAATGAAGTCGCATACTCCCTGGATCCTTGACTCAGGAGCCTCTGATCATATGACAAGATCTTCTGGTGGGATTACTTCTATCTCTCCTGCATCTGGCAATGTCAGACTTGTTGATGGATCTTTTGTATCGGTGACCGGTAAAGAGACTATTCAAATCTCACATAATATCTCTCTCAAATCTGTCGTATTCGTTCCTTCATTTCCTATCAACTTGCTTCCTGTGAGTAGTTTAACCAAACAAACAAATTGTGATATTACTTTCTTTTCTTCTCATTGTGTTTTCCTGGATCTGGTGAGAGTGAAGATGATTGTTAGTAAACATGATTCAGGTGGTGTTTATGTTATGGACACTAGTCTTGCATTTGGTGCTTAGAAATCTTCAAGTACTGATTGATTGATGTTGTGACATAAAAGATTTGGGCAAGCTAGTTTGAAGACCATGAATTTTACTTTCCATAACTCTTTTGATATGACTAAAACTAGAAGTGACAGTCGATCTTGTGAATTTGAAAAACATTGTAGAACCAATTATGCTCATTACAGTAGTCAGAGTGTTAAATATTTTGATCTGATACATTTTGATGTTTCGACATCTCCCATTTGCTCTGAATGAATTTTGTTATTTTGTTTCTCATATTGATGATTACTCCCGATTTACTTGGGTTTATCTTATGAAAAAAACTAAGTGTATGAAATATTTTGACTATTTTATCACTATGTACAAACCTAGTTTAATGCTTAAATTAAAATTCGTAGGAGTGACAATGGAAGTGAATTTGCAGGTGGGCAACTTCAGAGATTCTTGAGAGATCATGACATTATTTTCCAAACTTCATGTTCTGGGATTCCTCAATAGAATGGAGGGAACAAAAGAAAAAATTGTCATATTATTGAAACTACTTGTTTATTACAAGAGATGTATATACCTAAGGGGTTGCGGGAAGAAGGTGTTCTCACTTCTGTCTACCTAATTAATCAGATGACTTCTATACTTTGGAGAAGTATCCGCTAAAACTCCTCCGTCCAAATCTCCCATTATTTAATCTTCCTTTTAAAGTTTTTGGATGTGTTGTCTTTGAATATATTGTAGGACCACAGAAGGATAAATTGAGTCTTCAAGCTATAAAATGTGTTTTCATTGGATATAATGTTAACCAAAAAGGGTATAAGTGTTACTCACTTTTTGTTGCATAAAAGAATTATATCTAAGAATATGACCTTTTAGCACACTCTATATTATTTATAAGAAGTAAACAATATAACATAAAAGAGAAGTATGAATATGAGGGTTGTATGATGTCACCACTCCCATCACTCATGGATACTCTATCTCCTAGTAGCTTGGAAGTACCAGTTGAAAGAGAAGTGTCTACAAATGATCTGCATGTCTACAACAGAAGGAAGAATTTTCAAGTCTACCAAAGAAAGCAATTAAAAAGAACTGAGCAATAGTCATACTCATCTTCCACCACCCACCACCACTCTGCCACATCCAAACAGTGTGACCACACATGAAGATACATCTTCTCTAGTGGTCGTACCGGATACCTTATTGATAAATATGTTAGGTATCACTCTATCTCTCCATCACTAAAATATTATCTTGCATCCGTTTCCTCTATTTCTGTTCCTAATAAGTTTTTAGATGTTATGTCTAATCCTCACTGGAAGAAGGCTACAGATGATGAGATGAATTCCCTCAAATGTCAAAATACTTGGAAAATTGTTCCAATTCCACATTGGTGTCATACTGTCGGTTGAAAATGAAGATATACTATCAAATATCTTCAGGATGACACTCTTGTTAGATATAAAGCAAGACTTGTCGCTAAAAGTTTTACCCAAATTGATGAGATTGACTTCCAAGAGATGTTTGCCCTGGTTGTTAAACTCAACTTGGCTAGAATTCTTCTATTTACTCCTGCACATAAGTCTTGACCTTTTTCTCGGCTAGATGTGAAGAATGCTTTTCTCCATTGTGAATTAAAGGAAGAAATCTATATGACTCCCCTCCTAAAGGACATGGATGTCGTCTTAAGAAGGCCTTGTACGACCTTAAACAATCACCTCAAACCTAATTTAAAAGGCTAAGCATCAAACTCATGAATTTGCATTTTTTCCATTGTACTTATGACCACTCGGTATTCATCTACAGAAAAGAGCAACATACCACTATTTTTATTGCATATGTGGGTGATATCATTATCATCGGAACTGATGATCAACACATTATCCTTTTTAAAAGAGAATTGGCCACCACCTTTAAAATTAAAAATTTGGATATCCTTAGGTACTTTCTTGGAATTGAGATTGCTAGATCTGCTGAAAAGGTTATGATCTCCTAATGCAAATACATTTTGGATCTTCTCAGCGACCTTGGATATCTAGGAGTGAAACCTATGGATAGTCCTGTGAATATTAATTATGATATTCACAATAATAATTCTCTTGATATTGAAAAGAAGTTGGACTTTCAAAGCCTTGTGGGGAAATTAATTTGCCTGACTATCACCAGACCCGACATCTCATGTGTTATTGGGTTGGTTACCCAATTTCTACACAATTCTAAAATTCATCACTATCATGTTGCTCTTCAAATCCTAAGTATTTTAAAAAGGACCTCGGAAAAGACATTATTTATCAAAATCATTGTCATCTTCAAGTTCACGAATACTGTGATGCTGATTGAGCTAGTTCCTCTTCTGATTGAAGGTCTACAAGTGTATATTCCATCTTCGTGGGTGTAAATCATGTTTCCTGGAGGAGAAACAAAATAGTATTGCCCGATCCTCTTCTGAAGTAGAATATTGAGTCATTGTCATTATGACATGTAAGTTGATACGAAATTAAATCTATTTTGTACGATATGAGTTTTCCTGTCCAGGAGGCCATAAACTTCCACTGTGATAATCAAGTAGCTATCTGCATCGCCAACAACTCTATATTTTATGAGAGTACTAAGCATATACAGATCGATTGTCATTTTGTGCTGGATTAAATTCAAGACCAAACCATCACTATTGTGTTTGAGCATTCGGGGGACCAACTAACTGATATGTTCACCTAAGCTATTTCTGATAAAACTCTTCACATATACTCCCTCAGGCTTAGAATGATGGATGTTTATGATCTTAGCTTGAGAGGGGGTGTTAAAAGGCAAGCTACCTTAGACTTACTTGAGGGTGACGATATCTTGAGAGGTGGCTAGGTCTTCGCGTGACTGTGAAAAAAAGGAAGTCGAGTAGAACACATTTTGAACCTGAAGGCTCATTCTCTCCAACATGAACATGGGAGGGTTCACTGTTTTCCAGAAAGCCCTGAAAAAACTTTTTTGGAACAATCATTTTTCACACCACTGGTAAACCAAACACCTCTAAAACAGCGGGGGCAGTGGGAATAGAACTCTTCCCACAACCACCACTATCTCAAGTAGAGCCTAAGCCAGATTGATCATATGATTTTTTAATTCTCGGTATAGCCAGATTATAATTGTGAAATTTATGCAGGTAAACCATTGCAAAATCTAACATTTATAGGTAACTCTGAAAAGAATGGAGAGATGCAAGAAGAACATCAACTGCTTGAAGAGAGGAGACCTCGGTTGCTTGAGCGTGGGAGATAATGAAGAAATGGGAGGAAAAGGCTGATTAAGTCCTCTACTAAAAAGAGTTGAGCATGACGAGGGCATGTACGCAGGTACATATCATCGATATGATGAGCTAAGTAATCACTTCACTTCAAGAAATTATTCTTTACAAAAAAAATAATCAAAGGAAGTATTTGAATAAAAAGCACCTGATGTGGATCAAAATTGTCATTCTCTGAAACCTTTAAAAAGGTTGCAAGGAAAATAAGCTGCAAAGTTAAACAAAAGTTATTAGTTGCAGTAAAAAGTGAGTATATGCTAAAGTTTTCACATATGCTGGAGCAGTGCACATACATATCATCTCTACAAGCTACCATAACTCATGAATGAAATAATAGGGAATGGAAGGATACTAGAAGGAGCTCATTAATATGATTGTGTTAGTATTCACAATCATATTATGTACGCTACATTATGTGTTTGTTATAGTTAAGTGTCGGGTTATTCACATAAATGCCCTTGTATGTTTTATTTAAGGGACCCCTTGGGTCTTCCTTGGCTATCAATGAAAGAAATCTAATTCCTAGTCCCCCTTATGAGATCTTGGAAGCTCTCTCTCTCTCTCTCTTTGAGTAATCCCCGCTTAAGAAGCCGCGATTCTAGCTCCGTTGTATCCTCACTGTTGTCATCTCCGCCTCCGGTCATCCCCCGACGTCTTCCGAGCTAGGCCCATAACATCCTGATAACAGAGATGATCCTCCAAATCCTTTGGTTCCGAAAGGGTAAAGCAGTCACATCATCCTAGCGTCTTATCGTCTTCAGTGATCAGCCCAATCCCATAGCTTTCCTCGCCCCTGCGATCGACGATGTCGTTCCATGCGCTTCCGCGTTGTCTCCTTCCAAAGGCCACAACCTCCAGCCGACATGAAGAATTCTCTGGTCAACTCCAGCGATATTCTCGGCGATCCCAATCATCAATTCCACGTCATTCAACATCGTCGAACCCCCACAACAAACCATCTACGATCCCAATCATTGATTCTGACACGCCAGCAACCCCGTCCTTTCCCTGCTTCACTGACAACCATGCACATTGATTCTTCATCTCCTGGTCCAATCGTCTATGTATTCCTCAAACGACACGCCTTACCTTCTTGAGCCATCCGGGCAGCAGCAGTCCCTCGAGCCCTGGACCAGGCAATCGGCAGCTCAGACCGGTGCCTTTCAACAGTCACCTTTTAATTAATTGGCAGAAGTATGGGGGACTAGGTTGTACAACCCCGCATTCGTTGAGTGGGACCCTCGGAAGAGACCAGGGCAAAAAGGGCGGTTCAGGCCCGGGCAGACTGAAGTGGTGAGAGGACATACCTCCTCGACTCGCTCAGGGCGGGCATCGTGAGCAAGGGGCGAGTGAGATAATATGGCTTACACTTGCCCCGGGCCGTGGGTAAGCGGCAGGAGAGTGGGGGCGAGGCGACCCGCACTCACCCCCGGCTCAGTCGAGCGGCGAGTGCCCGCTTCACCAGGCACTCGCCAACCCAAACGAGTATAATAATATGCTCGACTCGCCCAGAGGTAATTCTCCCGAGGGCCCATTTTGGCCTGCTAAAAGCCCCACCAATCAGCGGAGTTTTGCTGTTGGCAGACTAATTTGGGCTGCGTATAGTAAAATCAAAAGGTGAGATTCCGTTATCCACAGACCAGCCTTGAAAACTATAAATAGACCCCAAGGGCACTTTTGGAGAGAATTCCTTTTTCTTTGGTTTCTTCTTCCTCTGGATGGTCCTGGTTGGCCTCATGTGCCCTCCAAGGTGCTCGGCTCAACATTAGCTATGGAGGGGAAGCTCTTCTTGATCTTCCGGGTGTGTGGCGGGACCTCCTTGTTGCAGCTCAGTGGTTTGATTTTTTAGTTCCAAGCAATCAGTCAAGCGTCATAGGTGCAGGTTACCCCCTTGGGTCCAAACTCCTCTTGGGATCGGGTTTACGATTATAACACTCTGGTGCGGTGAGCGTGGACCGTATCTTGCACAAAAAATCCTGAGAAAGTCTCATGGATGGAGACGAGGAACATGAAGACAACAACGACGAGCCACTCAATATGAACGACTTCGTGCGGAAGAGTGATTTCCTGAAGTTTACAAAGACTGTTATGGAGATGTTGCATGGACTCGCCCCGCGAGGCGAGTGCTCGACGCTGGTTTCCCCGACGCTCGCGACCCAGTCCGTAGGCGAGGATGCCCCGGGTAGGAGACCTGGGAAAGAGGTGGCGACTGGAGGGGGCGAGAGGGACCTCGTCGGGCGGGAGCTGTTCCCTAGCCTAGCGAGTGCTGGTCATCCCAGCAAGTTGATGGCGCGAGTCAAGCCGGCTCGCCCTGTAAGTGGAGCTAGTCCCTTTAGCGAGTTGATCGTCTCAGCCCCCGTTCCAGAAGGATTCAGGGAGCCAGAGATGTCATACTACACAGGGAAGGATGATCTTGTTCAACACCTCTTATGGTTCGAGGATGCAGTTTCCATCAGACAGATGTCGGACACCTTTAAGTGTCGCCTTTCGCCATTACATTCAAGGGAAAGGCGAGAGACTGGTTCCACCAGCTCCCCCCCAGGTTCATCTATAGCTTCGAGGACTTGCGTCGAAGTTTCTAGTTGCGTTTCTTGACATCCAAGAAGAGTAAGAAGGGGGCAGAACACCTGTTTTCGATCAAGCAAGAGGCAGAAGAGTTGCTGACAAGTTATGTGGATAGATTTCAGAAAGAGGTCCTACTTATTCAAAAGGTGCTTGGGTATACTTTGCAGCTTGCATTTACACTCGGGCTGCGCCAGGGATTCTTCAAGATGAGTCTGACCCGGAAACCTCCCCTGTCTTTCGAGGAGTTAATGGAAAGGGAAACAAAAGAGATTGAAGGAGAAGAAGTGAACCCGGTGTTCGCGAATAAGTTAACCAAGTTAGGGGAGAATGAGCTAAGGGAGCAAGCAGGTCTCAGGCAGCAGAAAGGGAGGAGAAGAGAAGAGTCAAGGGGAAGGGGTTCCAGGGACACCAGGGAGGTCAAGAGCCGGGATGGGGATTTCAGGAGCCAACCAATCGGCCAGTGTGGAGGCCGCTAGGAGGGCCGATTCAAGGTTGGGGAATAGGAATCGTTCAGGGTGGAGGGAACTACTATGGAGGACGAGGGCGGTTTCACTATCCGGGGTGGAGACCGACATCGAGGCCGCTCCTACCCTCACCCCAGCAGGCCATGGCGATTGGCCGGAGAGGAAGGGGGAATAGGAGAGATGTCCTAGTAGGAAGGGGAAGAGGTAGGGGGCATTTCCTTATTGTAACTTCCACCAGGAGGAAGGTCACACAACAGCCACCTGCCCAGAGTTCTTGGAATTGAGAGGAGCAAGAGGCCCGAGAGAGCAACAATCCAGGTGAGGATTGTAGTGGTGGCAGGAGGAGCGAAGGAAGAGGATAGGTGTGAAGACCGAGCCGACGTGGGCACTCATGGGGGAATCAGAGTAATCCACGAGGGAAATGATAGAGGAGTAAATCACTGGGGCTCAAAACAATCTCACTAGGCTCAAAAAAATCACTGAAAAAGTAGGCGAAGTGAAATCAATCGTGGATTGACAAAAATTTGGTAAACTCTTCAAACAATCGCAAAACAAAGTTAAGGTGTAGAAAATCAATGGGATAAGTAAAGGAAGGGTACAATGGGGAAAGAATCATGGAGAGAAGAAAGAGAAGAAGCGCGAAATGAATAGTAGGGATGAGGAAGAGAGAAGGAACCCTCGTGTTCATGTGATGGGCAGCACCCACTAGGTTAGGCATAAGTTTTGATTTCTGCGGTTTTTTTCTTTAATAGGAGAGGGCTGAGAATTTCCGTAAGGAGCGGAAACAAAAACAATAGTGTAGTAGCAGGCCTGCGAATCAACTCAGCAAGGAAGAAAACATATGCAAAAGAGAAAACGTGTATGAAAGCAACAGTGAAGTAGCGGCGGCAGAAATTACAAAGACGGAAATTGTGAAAAAAAAATCTGCAAGAATAAACGCTTGCTTATATGTTGATTTTCAATCCCTTTTTTTTTCTTTTTTATTTCACTCTTCTCTTTTTTATTTTGTCCCCTTTATTCCAAACCAGAGTGTGAAAATGAGCCGATAACATTGCAATAACAATGGTCTCTCAATGGGCTTGCTTACTAATTAAATCAATCGTCAGGGGGAGGGGGGTATAGGATTTATACATCAAAGATCCTTTTGACTTCGACAACCATAACCTATATATCTCTAGTAGTGGTAAGTGTAAAGGAGGTGATAAGAATTTCATAAAGTTGTTGCAGGCTATCTTGGTAAAAGTAGAAAAAACAAAGCTCATCCCACATACTTTTGGCTGACTCATGTTTTCATGATAATATAGTAAGGCACTTAATCTATTGAATTCAACCTTAACTTCTGAAATTTTCTATCATCGTAGAGCCACTACGCAAGAGCATTCGCAGGGAAAGCTTGGTTCACATGATGAAAATAACCCTCATCTGCACGACCGAGGAAACTTGCCTAGTAAGGGGAGTTGTTCCGGTGGGTGAGCGTGAGAGTGATAATATGAAGTTCCTCGCAATGCTCAAAGATGTGAAGAGAGGGAGAAGAGACCATTAAAGCAACATTAGAGAAACCCTTCAAGGGAGCGACCATATCGGCAAAGAATACAAAACATGCTCAAAAAAATGAGCAATCGGACCCAATCCTAGTTATTGTGGGTCGATCGAGATAGAGAGTCCAAGAGTACAAAGGAGGAAGTTATTAGAAGTTCAACAAATGGATTGAAAAATCTGAGATAAACATAAGACTACGTCTCATTGAAAATAAATCAAGGGGGGGTTGTAAAGATCGAACGGGAGCCTAACTAGAACAAAGAAGCACATGAGACAGAATTAGAACTAACTGAGGTCAGAGAGGTTGATCAAGATGAAATCGGTTAGTAACGACTAATGCACGATGATTGTTACTCAAAAGAAGGGCAATGGAAGGTGGTGGAGAGAGAATAGCACAAACTCAACACCCATGAAAGATGACCTAAGGTTGGAAAGAACGATCTAAAACACTGGAGAAGGTATTAACCTAGACACAAATAACAAAGGGAGTAAATTTCAACCTCTATGTATGTTGTTGAGGGATTGTCAGACAATGGCGGCAAGAGGGTCGAACGTTGGATGCGGAGACATCGACATCGGCGCGGAGGGTAACAACGACAACAGTGTCTAAAGAGAGGAATGGGCTACTTTAAGATCGGATGGTTCAGATACCTTGAAAGGGAAATTGGTAAAAAAAGGTTTGCTTACCAATGATATGGTCGTGTAAAAGGCTATATACAAAGGCTATATTCAAAGACCTTACACAAAAAGTGAGACACAAAAATCAAACATACACTAACAAAGAAAAAAAATTGGGATACACTTGTATGAAATGTACAATCGTACTAACTAAGATCATGTGTAGCACAATAAATCTATGGGGCACTAATATCTGGTCCTTAACAATGATGATAATCAAGTTTCGGGTTTTAAAATTTAACCTAGTTTAAACAAATTGTACCTGATCTTATTGTAGAAAAAAATATTAATTTATTTACTGATCTAAATACAAAAAACATCTCCTAGTTTAATCAAATTGTACCTACTCTCGCAAAAGCATTTCGTAACAAATGCCAATGCATTTATATCAATCAGAAGTATGCAAAAAAAACAACAGTATCCCAAATTATTTTAATTACATTAAAAAAAAAATAATGATAATGCTACGTGGTCCTATTATGCACAAACTACTTAGCAAAAAAAACATACTGACCTTAACCAACGTTGTTAGAAGATAAACGATCACAGCCTTCACTGAAGTTCCAATAGTATCATACTCTGACCTATACATTGATGTAAGTAAATAAGTGAATACAAACACTTATTTAAGAGCACAGTCTTATTTGACAACTTCTAATTCAGAATAACTTAAAAATCAAGAGATAAGAACGAATAAACTAAAACACATATTTCACTTAATAGATCATCTAATGACCTAAAGGTGTTGTATAGAAAGAGCATACGTTGTTTAGTATAATTAAAGAAATCTAAACGAACCTCAGCGAAATTATCATGTCTTTTCATTTTTACGACAAAAGTTTTTGTAATGATTGAACGCGGAAAAGCTACCAGAAGAGAAATATGATGAACACCAAGCAAAAAGGAACAAGCTCATTGGGAAAGGACTAAATTTATGTGGTTCAGCAAACGCAAGCCTATATTCATGGGAGATTATAGATGGCCAGGTCTGATAAAACACAAAAGCTACACAACGGTATACAAATAAAGTACAGTCATCATCTAAAATTGAGTACATTTAACCCTCACACAGTGAATCTCTCACGACAATTGAAAGACATAATAACTTTAAAAATGATGAAGTGAATTAAGCAAATACAATAATTTACCTACCCGAAAATCTCCTCCGTAGAGTGCAAACACAGTTATCTATGGATTCACACTACATACAAAGTATGGAGATGATGCAAGATGTTTAAAAAATACAAATTTGATAGAGGATACTATGGCCCTATAAGGAGAGGCAGATGTGGAGGTAGTACAAGCTCTCGCATGAAGGTCATTAGACGATCCTCTATCCACTAGATTGGGAAAGATGATGATTAAACTCTCCTAAAAAAAGAGAGGCGATTCAGATGGCTAAATGGCATAGTGCCAGATAAATGTCGTGGTGCCGGCTAAATGTCAGCGGGCACCCAAAAGGCAAAGGGAGGGAGAGATAGATAGAGAGAGAGAGAGAGAGAGAGAGATTTAGGCTCTAGTTGGGACAGTGGTGGCAGTGGGAAAAGTTCTATTCATACCACCACCGTTATTTTGAAAGTGTTTAGTTACCCGGTGTTGGGACAGTGGAAGGCAAAGGGCTGGTATTATATCAAGATATTGATGTCGGGAAAACATTGTACTGATATTTTCATTGCGACCATGTTATCGCCGTCCTTGTGAATACATCCCTCAACCAAGATCTTTGGGTCGGGAACGAACAACACATAGCTATTGATTTTTGTTTGCAAATTTAAGCATAAGCATACGGTCGCATGGAGCCTTTCCCTCCTTCGAACAAATCAAAATAGATGTTCTATCGTGTCAATATATTTTTGGCATACAATGATGATGAATCAAAAGAATATACATGGACAAAGCAAATGAAGTTGACCAACTTTATGAAAGCTAATGTATCATATATTTATCACACCATAGAAGCTTGTCTATGCACTATCCACACAATATTAAATGTCTTTTCAGTCTTCTTTGCAAAGATTAAACAAAAACTTGTTGTACTTGAATGGGAACTCCAAGAAACATGGTAAAGTCAAGGCATAGCTTTAGATTTCAAACCCATTCTTAATATTTCCAGAATATAAACTCCATAAACAGCAAAATTTACCTTTTTAATTTGATATCAAATATGTTGGAACATCGCATACAAAAAAGTATTCATAGAATGAAAAACACAACCCTACCAAACTTTCTTATGGCATCTCAGAAATATGGAGAATAATCACTATCTATTCAACAACAAATTAATATCGCCTACTAACTACAGTTTTATGGCATCTCAGATTCGAATTATGAGCCGCCAATTCAAAACATTCCAAATTCAATCTCTGTAACTTATTATAAAAACCGGACAAAGCACGAAAGAGGGGGCAACGAGGCCACGGCCACTTTCAGGGTAAGACAAAACTTGAGCTTGCAGGTGGAGAATAGATCGATGAAGGATGAACCCATTGATGGAGCGATGGGAAAAGCTTACAGAGGAGTGGCGGAGTAGTAAACGGCGTGCGGGCCGAATGTTAGAATCGCGCAGTTTAGAAAGTGGAACATCGTCATCTTGTTCCTCCTCTCCGCCGGTATCTTCGCCTTCTCGCCGCCGGCAACCACTGAACCAGAACTAGAAATCGGGATCAACGAAAGTCGATAGATAGACCGAATGCTCGCAATGTGCTTATTTGCTTAGCAAGGCGAGCGGAGAGCAGTGGGCTTTAGCAATGATATTAGCCGGGCCGGGCCGGGCCGAATTATTTATATGGCCCAATTTTAAAAAATAGCAAACCCAAATTTAGGGTTTCATCTATTGTGCTTAAATGAGGTGTGGTTAAATTAATATTTTTTTAGTACAATGATATCTAATATAATTTAGGGCTTTATGTTGTCTGTGGATATTGGATGCAAGAATTTTGTTTATGGGTTGAGCATAGAAGAAAGTTGTATAATAAAATAGTCCATGATGTCGATTGATAAGAGAGACGCACATAAGATTATGATACTCTAGTCTATGTCGTGATCTAGCATTGCTTTCCTTCGTCTTTCGTATAAATAGGGAGATAGCGTCTAAATTGGGTGGTGGCGAAGACGGGACATGATGAAGGTGCTCTGAGATTTAACATACGTGTTATCTCGAAGTTGTGACACACGCGGTGTTACGAAAAATGTACAATAATTAATTGCATTGGATTTTGTCTATGTTGCAATTAAAATCTATACCGGTGTTATATATGAATGGAATCTAATCATAATCGAATCTAATAATTTCAGCAGCTGATTCTGTCTTGTATATCGATTTAAATGCTTCTTCATTTAACACGTTGTGTGATTTGAGTATTATTTATTAATAATTAATTAATAATAATGAAATAAAAAAATATTAACCAGTATTTTATTATATCAAGCATAAAAACTTAGGGTGGGTTTAGGGTACAACCCCAATTTGTCGAGTCCAGCCCAACTCGCACCCAAGGGAGGGCAGGCTCGAGCCAGTCAGGCGAGTAGGCCCTCGCAAGGGGACTTCGCAATACCACATGCGAGACGACCTCGCTTTACCAACTCGTGAGGCGACCTCGTCATACCAGTTGCGAGGCAACCTCGTCATTCCAGGCAGTCGTGTGCCAAGCGAGCTCTTGCGGGCAAAAAAGACTATTTTGTCCTCGGATTGGAATTTGCCTGTAACTAGGACCTCAAGGCACAAGTTGAAGGCACCCCCCCCCCCCCAATGAGAGGCGAGTTCAGAGTTAGTCTCACTTGTGTCGAGCTCAGCAATGACTTTAGGAGGGGAAGTTCTTATACACTTCCGGGTGTGTGGCAGGACCTCCTCGCTGCAACACGCGGGTCTTGCTTGTAGGCAGTCCGGAGCTATTCTTTTGATTCGTCACCTCCTTCTCACCAAGACTCCCGCAGGGCGACCACTAAATCAGTTATCTTTGGTCACCCCCAAGTCCGAACAACAGGAATAGATTTTTTTGGTTCCAACAGTTAGGTTCATGGGTTTTGGCCCTAAGAGATTGGTTTTTATTTAAAAGTTCTTTTAGGGCTCATTCGGATTGCATGAATTGAAATTGAAGAATTGAAATTCATCCAATTTGTTTGAATTCCAATGTAGTTGTTCAGCTGCAGGATGACTTTCTAGATTTGGAATTAGAATTCGTTTAGAATTGTTTTTTTTCATGACTGCAAGATCAGGCGACAACGGATGTTTGTAGTTGAAGTCTAGAGTCAATCAGGATGAAGTTATTACAACAAAACTTATTGATGGAGGGGACTATTCCTTTACGATCTCACAAAAAATGTGGAAGTTGGCCAAAAAAGTGAACGTAACGCCAAAGGCATTGAGTAATCAACTTCAAGTAGTGTATCAATAATATTTAATTTTTATAAGTTTGTTGAAAACACATTACGTATACGAAGTAGGAAATGTGAAAATTTTCTAGGAAGATGAGAAAGTTCGCAGGAACACTCAACCAAATCAAAGGCAAGTAGAAATCAGCAACAACAGAAGCACAAGAGCTACTTTGGAATTAACATCAACTTCTTTACAAAGCGAGGTATACCTAGCGAGACATGATTCACAATGCACCCGATGGAAGCAGAAAACACAAACAAGAGAAACCGGCGGACTGACAATAGTAACCGCCCAAATCGCTAACCGCCAAGCCTGTTCGCCAAATCCACCAAGTTGTCAAACCGCAACTCAAGTCACGCGGACTACTATCATATATTGAAATGCTAAGAAAACAACTATGTCTTCCACTTCAGGTCGCCTGACCACAAAGCTAGCCGCGAGCAGAGCTTCTGAATGAAGAAACAACCAACCTGCTGATAGACCGGGCGAACTGCTTGAACTATCTGCAACCTTGAGGAAGAGACTTCAGGCCTCCTAGACCGCGACCTGTTGTATACCACTGAATGTAAACCGCAAACTGTTCCACACTGAACCTTCCAACTAGTTGTAAAGTCGCCCAGTGCTAGCCGCACAGCCTGCACAGTACAAGTCAACTTGACTTAGTCGCCCGGTTAGAAAAATCTAAACGCAAGTTCAAAACGCGAGTTGAGTTCTCACTGTTCTCGTTTTATATGACGAGTCGGGAACCCTTATTTATAGTGACAATGGGAGTGCGGTCACCGCCCATAACCATAGGATAATCGCTTGGCATTCCGTAACTAGCACAACCTACCCGCAAAAAGGTGTGGATACTAGAGTCAGACCGCGTGTGACAACAACTAATCGCACACACGGTAAGATCCACCAGTCTGCGTAACCGAGCGGACAACCACCTCAGTCTGCGTGAACTTAGCAATCCAACCACGCGTCCTGAGCCAACAGTGTGCTTATGACGAACTGCCGGTCTCCGCAACCAGACTACATAGAACAGCGGTCTCCGCAAACTCTAGAAGCAGACCGAGCAACCATGTGGTCTCTGCGACTTTGTAACGACCTCTCCAGTCCATGGCTCGAAAGAGTTCAGTCTCAAATAGTTTGCAGACCATGCACCTCAACCCCTCTCCATGTCCACCAGCGAGTTGTTGGAGGCAACAGTCTCCTTTTGATGAGAAGTGATCCAGTTAAGTCCCTTATATGGACTTCCCAGGAGGTCACCATCCCAAGACTACTCTAGCCCGAGTACGTTTAAGTATAAAGCTCTTTCACTATAACAGCCTCCCCAGCCCACGGCTAGAAAGGACGACCGCCGACACCCCCAGCACCACGCTCGAAAGGGTTCAGACTCAAATAGTCTGGAGACTATGCACCCCAACCCCTCTCTAGGCCCGCAGGTGGGTTGTTGGAGGCCACAACCTCCCTTTGATGAGAAAAAGTCAAGTTAAGCGCCCCTACGAGAACTTCCCAGGAGGTCACCCATCTCAGTACTACTTCAGCCTTAGCACGCTTAACTATAAAGTACTTTCACATCTCATCACCAATTGAAGCTCTCAATTGGTAATGAGATACTAACAGAACTGCTGAACGAAGAAACAACCTACCCGCTTGTATAACTCGTAATCTGTCGAGATCATAAATTCCTGAAGACACCACATAAAACCTCGCCCTAGCAGGGGGCGAGTTAAGAAGGCCTCTCCCCAGCCAGGGGCGAAGTAGAGAAGACCTCACCCCAGCAGGAGCGAGTTGAGAAGGCCTCTCCCCAGCCAGGGGAGAAGTTGAGAAGACCTCGCCCCAGTAGGGGGCGAGTTGAGAAGGTCTCACACCAGCAGGGGCAGGTTGAGAAGACCTCGCCCCAGCAAGGAGCGAGTTGAGAAGGTCTCGCCCCAGCAGGGAGCGAGTTTTGAATGCCTCGCCCTAGCAGGAAGTGAGTTGAGAAGGCTTCACCCCAGCGGGGGTGAGTTGAGGAGACCTCACCCCAGCAGGGGCGAGTTAAGGAGACCTTGCCCAAATAGGGGGAGAGTTGAGGAGAGTCTGCCCCAGCAGGGGACGAGTTGAGGAGACCTCTCCCAGTTAGGGCAAGTGCGTCGGGAGTGAATGTTCGTAGACCATACCGCCCTCCCCTTGGATTTGATTATAAATAGGATCTCAGAGCACAAGTAAAAGACACCTTCCCCCCTATGAGGGGCGAGTTCAGAGTTAGACTCACTTGTGCCGAGCTTAGCAATGGATTTAGAAGGGGAAGTTCATATAGACTTCTGGGTGTGTCGCGGGACCTCATTGTTGCAACATGTGGGTCTTGTTTATAGGCAGTCCAGAGCTATTCTTTTGATTCAGTACCTTCTTCTCGCTGAGACTCTCGTGGGGCGACCACTAAATCAGTAAGCTTTGGTCAACCCCAGGTCCGAGCAGCAGGGACCTATTTTTTTTGGTACCAACACCGCTGATAGACCGGACGATCTGCTTGAACTATCCGCAATCTCGAGGCAGAGACTTCAGTCCATCTAGAACACGACGTACTGTATACCATAGACTATAAACCGCAAACTGTTCCACACTGAACCTTCCAACTAGTTGTCTAGTCATCTAGTGTTAGCCGCACAACCTGCACAGTACAAGTCAACTTTACCTAGTCGCCCGGTTAGAAAAAGCTAACCGTAAGTTCAAAACGCGAGTTGAGTTCTCACTGTTCTTGTTTTATATGACGAGTCAGGGACTACTATTTATAGGCGAGAAGGGGAGTGTATTCACCGCTCATAATGTTAGGATATTTGACTGTCATCCCGCAGTTAGCACAACCTACCCGCACAAAGGTGCGGATACCAGAGTCAGATCGTGTGCGACAACAACTAACTGCACACATGGTAAGATCCACTAGTCCGCATAACCAAGCGGACAACCACCTCAGTCTGCGTGGACATAGCAATCCATTAACGCGTCCCGAGCCAACGACGCGCTTATGACGAACAATCGGTCTCCACAACAAGACCGCGCAGAACAGCGGTCTCCGCGAACTCCAGAAGCAGACCGCGCAACCAAGCGGTCTCTGCGACTAAGCAACCGAACCTGACTTGTCACTGCATCGTGACCAAGTCCACAAAACCAGCAAACTCTGCCTTCAGACCACGCAAGAAGAACACAGCGAATTGTGTGGTTAGCCTCCGCTATCCGCCTAACCGCCTGCCTCTACGTAAGCCAGAGAACCTGCCAGCTCCAAACAGTCTCCGCAGTTTCACCAACCAGACCGAAACAGTTGCGGTTAGCCTACTGCTAACCGCTCGATTACCTCCCAGGAAGCTTACTAATCCAGACCTCAACAAAGAAGAATAGAAGCCAGAAACTAGCTATTTGTCATCACCTAGCCGCCGAACCAGCTGCGGGTTGTGCAGTCTGCCCAATTAGACCGTTCACTTCCACTTCAACAATTTCAATAGAACAATATGTCCGAGCGACGGCGAGATCCGGTGGCGAGGGCGGCGAGATCGAGCAATGACGGGGAGAATGACATGTATGACAGCGAAGGGACTGGATTTATGTATAAATTGGAATTGGTTTGAAATTGATTTTTCTTCGTCATCCTACTCTTCTTGTACTCCCTCCTTTTCCTCCGCCTCTTCTTCTTCTTCTTTCTCCACCATCATCTTCCATCTGATATTCCAGGTGAATTTCAATTTCAATTTCTTCGGATTTTGGAATTAACGAATAACTTAATTGAAATTCTGTCCATTCCTGATTTCCACGGGCTTTAATTTTGACGAATTCTAATTTCCTTAAATTAAAACCCTCGAACCGACGGACCCTTAGGGGTGTCATCGCCGCGCAGTAGGGTCATCAAATAAATCAATGACCTTAAATTTTAATCTTCTTGATTTAATGTAACAAATAATTTTTTAATACATAAAATTATATATCTATATTGTATACAATTGAAAAGACTCTTTGATAGAGCATTGATCTTTCCAATTTTATATATCTTTGGACTTTGGTAGAGCATTGATCTTTCCAATTCTACTCCTTTTTACTACAAATTATTTATAGAGAATTTAATTTGAATATTTTTTAAGTTTTAAATTGTATCCTCCTTCCTAAATTTTTATTGAGTTTTATTTTTGGGATGATAATATTTTATGGGATTGATGAACGAAGTATGTATTATCACGCCATGCCATGAGAGAACCTCGTGCACGAATAATTTTGTGTGTTTGTGCGCGCATTTGTGTGTTTGAATATATATATTATTTATATACACTGCCACTAATACCCCCACCTCGAAGCGAGCTTGATAAGCGGGCATTGAGCTCGAGCTCAAGCTAGGACAAAATGAGCTCGACGAGCTCGAGCTCGAAATGATTAGCTCGAGCTTGAAAATTTTGCCAAGCTCGACTCGAGCTCGACTCATTTACACCCCTACATGTAAGCAATCACCAATTACATAGGCCTGGAATCTTTTCTCTTCTGACTGATGTGAGATCGCCCGCCCTCTTGTGGTGGTCATGTCATGCTTGTAGGCCCTTCTATCAACCTAGCTTCCAATGAGGGTTTTCCTTGACTCTAGCACACACCCGAATCAAGAGAATTGTCTCTGTGATCAAATGTAACATCACGAACCCACCATCTTCGCCCCTGCACAAGAATGACATGTATGAATCGAGAAATGATATCAAAGCCGAACCTCTTGCCGATGAGGGCAGAATGAATATTTGAGTCACTAAAGACTAGAGAAGGACAACTCATGACAGATTCCTACGCAAAAGTAGGCGCACGAACGCTACCTTCAACAAGAGGGCATGTGATTAATCTCACAAAAGAAAGAAAAAAACATGGCTTATGTAGTAGGATGAGAGGAGCCAATTCCTATTATTTGGAAGATGTTCTAGCATACAATGGTTCACAAGGAAAAATTGCAGGGCTTATGTAGTAGGATGAGAGGAGCCAAATATTCCTAAAATTTGGAAGATGTTTTAGCATACAATAATTCACAGACTCACAAGTGTATTATGAATTGTTGCATATATTGCATGTGTTGTTTGGTTTGTGCATCTTATTTGTTTTTTCAACCACAATATGTTCTTTTCGTCTTTATTCGGTTTCGGTTTGGCTCATAATCAAGAGATATGAAGTTTGCGTGATCAAGATCCTACTCGATGCTATTAATTTGAAGGCGTTGGATCAAGATCACGTACGGTAAACGGAAATAATATTCACAAGCCTTGTTGGATTGAGATTGTTACAATGCTATACTTAAACGGGCGTCGCATTCATTAGATTCATATTTTGCTTTTCTGGTCTCCTTTAATGAGATCCCATAGAAGACGGGTAGGACGGTTCTCAATGATGCTGACATCACACATGAGTTTCAAGAGATTCTTGTGACCACCTCTTTCTTTTTATAGTATATTTTATGCTAAATTGTTGGACTATAATCTTAATCATCAATAACATCACGACACGTACACGTCGCTCGAAAAGGTCTGCCTATGAAAACATTGAGCTTGGTACTTGCTCCACTCCTTATGTTATATTAGGCAATGGGATGGCTAAGAACCCGAATTTAATGCGGCCATTTATCTAAGTATGAGTAATTATATCTGCTCAATTTGAATTTAAGCTCATCAAATAAACATAAAATTGCGTCACATATATCAACAATTAAACTCATAATGAACACAAAATCTTAAATATAAGATTGATAGCCAGCCATATCTATATTATATCTAGCAAGTCAAACAAAAAATAACTACGATAAACTAATTAATGAGATGATAGACGAATTTTAAGGCTTTGTTTGTCTAAGTGGTGAAAATGAGAGCGGTGTGAGTGAAAGCTAATGTGAGAAATGTAGCTCGCATCGTGCTGCACCGAGAATGAGAATTAAAATTCGAGGTTTCGGCCCTCCTCACCGCACCATCAAAGTTTCAATGTGAAAGTTTACCGAACACATGTATCTTTGATGTCATTTTCTCCCATCAAAATAGAGCTAAAATACCCACACAAAAAACACAGTCTTAGGCTTCATTTGGCACGGCGTTCGGAGCAAATGTCACCGGACAGCGGGAAAATAAACAGACGCTGACAACGTTTGCTCCGTCTGCTCCCGCTGCGCACTAAGGAACGAAGCAAAAAAACTTCGTCTGCAGCCCCTCCTCCCTGGCCTCCTCCAGTTCGAATTCTCCCTTCCCAGCCAGTGGCGTATCCAGAAAATAAATAATGGGGGTGCACAAATTGATAATGGGGGTGCACAAATTTTTTTTTTTGAATGCATCACTAGATTCTAAAAATTATAACATGGGATGTCAGACATCAATTTCCTTCAAAAAAAAATTTAAACGTTTCAATCTTATCGGAGTTGTTTCTCCCTCATCTGGCAACCGTTTTTGACGTATAAGTAGTCAAAATTCATTGCCTCGACGAGAGGAATCCAAATACACTAACTATTTTGAAAAATAATGGGGGTGTCAGTGTCCCTCGGGCCCCCCTCTAGATCCGCCCCTGTTCCCAGCCGTTGGTTGCGCCCACCACCGTCACGCCAAACGAGGCCAAATCATACTCTGAAAAAAAATACCATTGCATGTGTGGTTGCAATGGCCTCATTCATTGTTCAATACTTACATGAGAAAGTAGTTATAAGTTGTCAAAAGAAAGGGAAAAAGACTTTTGTTCTTCCTACACTTGTTTCTCTCTCTCTTTCCCTTCTCTAATTAGGTCGTCCCTAATTAATTCAGTAATGAACTTACAATATTAATATGTTGGAGGTGTTATTTACAAAAAAAAAACTTTACTTTTCAAGTTAGAGTAACAATATGCTTTCCCCCTATAAACAAGTTGTTTGCAATTAAAATCATTTGACTAATTTTCTATCAAAATGAACATGAAATGAGCATATTAATTAATATATATTGTCTAAAATGTGTCTTTCATTAGCTTTTAATATAAAGTTTAGACCATTTGAAAATGAAATTTGCTCCTCATGTGCAGGCTAATACGGCCCCACACAGAAGCGATAATTGGTCAGTATCACAAACCTACATTAGGTGTGAGGTAGGCATTTTTATGGTTCAAATTAAAGGTATAATTGTTTAAAATTTATTAATTAAAACAATTATTTCATTAATATTTATTATGGTTTTTTTAGTGTTTGATGTTTGGGGTCAGCATCAATTGTTGAGAAAACCTCAAAATCAAACGGAGAAAACTCAAGTATTTGGAGAGAAACTCTTTCACGTGAAATGATGAATTTTTTAGTCTCATATTGCCTTCATTCATTTTTTTTTAGTGGGTATATGAATCAATTCATTCATCCTTATTTTGCTGAAAGAAATATAAGGAGAATACATGGATCACACATGTGACTTGCAAGCATCAGATCGGATTCGGATTTAGGATTTGATGAATAATTGGATTGTATTTTTTATACAAAATAGTTGTCGCTTTGGAAACCTAAAGTACCACAATTAGGCATACGTTGATTACATTTCGACATATGCTGGTATCCTCCAAACGGTGTGCCGATTTCCATATTTCGATTTCGTCCTGTGTAATAAAACGATATACATCGATTTCTCTCTGCCTACAAATTGACGTACATCGAGATCTGCTCTAATCGTCGTGCGCTAATTTCTTCTCACATGAACGTTGATATAAATTCGACAAATGTCGATTTCTCAAGAGTCGTTTTCTCTACTTTCACATGTGATTTGTATGCTGGTTTCTGTACCCATTTGGCCTCATGAAATTTTACATTGAAATATATACTTTTTTTATATACGATGAAATTTACTTGATATAACCGTTGCAATTTAATTACATGATTATTTTTTTGAGACTGTTATATATGAGATTTTCCTGAAACAAAATTTACATTCTCATATATATGCTCATTAGCTCTTAAAATTTTCTCTATTCTGCTATTGTGATTTTGCTCTCTCTCTCTTTTATGTTTGTTTTATCAAGTGGAAGTTCAGATGCTTTGTGCTTCCACGGTGTCCACATGCATCAAAATTTTGGGGATCTAGCTAAGTGTTGTAACTTGGTGGAGTGAACATCAGTTGAAAATCCTATCGAATGGTGGTGCAACTGCATTGGGATAGTGACCACATGCCTTACTCAAACTCGATTTCTAAAACTAAATTTTTTTCTGCACTCTTTAAATTTTTTTCAAAATTTGATATTATATCTGTCGGGGATGACCCCCATTTTACAGGAATTGGGTGTGCACATAGCCACACCCCCATGATCTCTATCCAAAAGAAGTGGGATCATGAGTTTGACCGCGCACATGATCACCATGCCCGATCCCCCGCGCACCGATCCCACTACACATAATGGAGAAACCGCCGCACCTCGCCGGCGGCGGGCGACCAGCCTCCCCCGGACGCCGCCCGCCCGCCTCCGTTCACCGCACCGGCCCCCGGCCGCGGCCGAGAGAGTGGCCAAGGGGGACGGCTGCCCCGGCCGCCCCCTCCTCGGCCGCCCAAGCGGCCAAAGGGGCGGCTGCCCGGGCCGCCCCCTCGCTCGGCCGTCGGTGCGGCCAAGGGGGGCGACCGCTCGGGCCGCCCCCTCACTCGACCGCCGGGGCGGGCGAGGGGGCTGCCGCCCGGGCTGCCCCATCGCTCGGCCGCCTGAGCGGCGGAGGGGGCGGGCACCCAGGCCACCCCCTCACTCGGACGCCGGAGCGGCCGAGGGGGCGGCCGCCCGGGCCGCCCCCTCGCTCGGCCTCCAGAGCGGACGAGGGGGTGGCCGCCCGGGCCGCCCCCTCGCTCGGCCGCCCGGGCCTCCCCCTCGCTCGGCCGCCGGAGCGGCCGCCGGAGCGGCCGAGGGGCAGCCGCCCCCTCGCTCGGCCGTCGGCACAGCCAAGGAGGGCGGCCTCCCAGGCCGCCCCTTCCTTGGCCACCAGTGGCCAAGGGTGCGCCGCCCCGGCTGCCCCCTCCCTCGGTCGCTGGCGCGCGGCCAAGGAGTGCAGACGCTCCTCCCCGGCCACCATCGGCGGCCCTCCCCTCGCCGGCGAACTTGGTGGCAAGTTCATCGGCCTCCCGTGGAGGCCCGCTCTCGTCATCCGATTAAGGGGGAGTATCCTCGGCTGTTCAATTCATGCATACCACCCACTAAACACCAGGTTAGTGGGGGGGAATTTAATTAATATTTAATTATTTATTTATGGCGGTCTCCAAATAGCGGAATACACTCATTTAAACTATAGGATAAACATTCATGAATGTGGTTATGGTGTGCGGATAGCCGCATAACCATTGTAACCACCTCCCAGAGCATATAAAAGGAGCCCAATACTTCCTCATTTCTCATCTTTCTCTTCGGAGTCTTCTTCTTCCTCAGGTCAACGTTCTGTCAATTTCCTCCTACGAGCCATCTCTGAGCCACACGCAAGTCGCACTCGAGCCACACTCGAGCCACAAGCGGGTCTAGTCAAAGCCACCCCCAAAGCCAAATCGTCCAAGTTCCAAGCGACACCTGTAACTACAAGACCAAACGCTCCGCCTCCCATCCAGAATTAGCAAGCCGATATCCGAAGACCACCAGCGCGAAGCGCAATTTATAACAACTCCCGGCGTGACGGTCTGTCGTCCACTGTGTGCAAAGTATTCTCTCACCTCATAATTGTAACGAGAGGTGGTCTGTCACCCTCAGCTTCACAAATCAGCTATAACTGCCAGGAAATAATGGATTTTGACCGGCACAGATCTGGTCACGTGATTTTTTACCCTGTTGTGGGGTTTTTCCACGTTAAAACTGTTCGTGTACAATCAACCTACTCTTTTGACTGTGTGCGCGCTCGACCATTCCGAGAGCTAAGATGAACCAAAAATTTCAGCCCTACCGGGACGTCGAATTAGTCCGCAACAATATCAAAATAGTTTTTAAAAATGAAAAAAAATATACATTATTTTGAAAGTATATTATAAATATTTCACAAATAATATCATATCTCCGACTATATAATTGGTATTCATTTTATGACTATTTTATAAAAATCAAAATTTATTATTTTTAAGTCAAAAATGTGAAATTAGTCCCAAAATTTTAAAAACTTTATGAAATCAATCCCTAAATTTTGTTTTGTTTGAAATCAGTCCCTACTAATTTTTGAAACCATTCCTAAGGCTTTTCTTTACATGAAATAGTGTTTCAGTAATGACACATCTTTTCTTTTTTGGTCGACGCTTTTTTTGGAGACCCCTCAATTTGTGGCTCCTCCTTTTTGAAATTCCCGGCAATTTTGGAGGGGCATTGGTGACAGAATATATTTCCTTTTGATGATGGAGGAGGATCTCTTGAAAGAGATTTGATCTCTTTCCATTGGTACAACTGACCCACTCTTATCTTTTAAAATTCCTATATTCCAGCAATTATTCTTTTGATGACGGGATGTTTTCTTCCTGTTTTGACTGGATTCAGCCGGCCTATATATTTTGGAGTGGCCGGTTACCCCCCATGAAGATGTGAAAATTTCGGCTAGCAGGAGAACACAGAGGAGGTCGGCCGGCCTTTGCCAAACTTGGGGGTTCTTCCCTGTTGCAATCGCGTGTGCGTCTCTTTGGTTGGTGGTCATCATCCTTGTCGTCGGGCTTCTTCCTTGCTGCAGTGTGTTCGGCTCTCGACCGTAGGTTTTTCTCTTACCGCCGGATTTCTTTCTTGTCGCAACGTGTACTACCGGATCTTGGAGGATTCAAAATTGACATCAATCTCTCGGTTTATTTTTTCCGCTCTTTTAGTCTTATTATATGCTTGAGGAAAAAAATATTTTGCATGCACAATGGAGGTACCCAATTTCGGGGAACCACTTTATATTTTGTGTTCTTTGTTTGTGGTGTTTCTTATTATTTTGTGTTTATTGTCTTCGTAACCGCTCTCTTTTTGTCATTAGATTGTTTTTAAGAATCTGAAAATTAACTACCTGGACCGATTTTACATAACTAGTGATATCAGTGTCATGTTCAATCGGCGGCTAATTAGACATTCCGTTTCGAGTTGGGTCAATGGTAGATGACGACATCGGTCCGCTCTCTATCTTCCCAATCTTGATCTGTGAATTTATCAGATCGGCTCGGTCTCAGTGCAGATTTCTTCATTTTGATTTCTATGACATCTTCCACACCCAGTGCAAAGTTTGAAGTTTCAATCGGCAGCTAATCTGTATGATGGGATGACTGAAAAAGTTCGGGCGAAGATGAATCGGAGCACTTGTGGGTTGATTAGAAATTGTTTGACTCAGGGGATCAAATATGGAGTTATGTTGGAGACGTCTGCTGGAAACCTTAGGAGGACGCTGGAAAACAAATATCTCACGAAGAGCATGGAGAATCATCTCCACATGAAGCGTCGATTATATCGGTTTCAGATGAGACGTGGAGTATCGATTGATGAGCATTTAAATTAGTTTACAAAGTTGTTAGCAGATCTATTGAATTTGGATGAGAATGTTAGCGATGAAGACAATGCACTCCTTCTATTGAATTCACATTCAGATGAGTATGAGAACTTCACGATGTCTCTCAGTCATGGGAAGGAGGTCTTAAAGTATAGTGAAGTGTCTACGACATTGCTGAATCACGAGTTCCGTCGAAGAGATAAAGAGTCATCGAAGGCGGATTCGGCCGAAGTACTTGTGTCTCATCGAGGCAGATCTGAGAAAAAGAAGAACTGACACAAAAAGACCAATAACAGTACTCAGAAGCATGACAATTCACATGGTCGCAGTCTTGGGCGAAATCAATGTGCATTCTGTTTGGAGACGAGTCACTGGAAGAAGGATTTCCCTAAATTAAAGGAGAAAAATAATGGGCTTCCCTCAGAGGCGAAGACGCATATTACTCAAGAGACTACTGGTGGTGATGAGTCTGATGTTTCTCTCTCTATCACTCCACAATGTTTATTCAATGATGATTCATGTTGGATTCTGGACACGGGTGCTACCTATCACATTTGTCCCAATCAGGAGTGGTTTTGTACTTACAAGTTTTTGGATACTGGTGTTATTGCTATGAGCAATGATCAGGCTTGTCGTACTATTGGTGTTGGGAGTATTCTGGTTCGGATGCATGATTGAGTAGTGCGAGAGTTGACAAATATCAGACATATTCCGGACATCAAAAAGAATTTGCTGTCTGTTGGGGCTTTAGAAGCCGAAGGCTACAAGGTAGTGATCGAGGCAGGAGTTCTGAAGATCAGTCGCGGACCTTTAGTTTTCATGAGAGGAATTCGACACCACAATTTATATTATCTTCAGGGAAGTACAGTTACCGGGACTGTGGTTGATGATTCTTTGGATGCCAGTACTTTATGACATATGAGATTGACTCATGCTGGAGAGGCTTCCCTCCAGGATCTTTTAAGGCAAGGATTGATTAAGGGAGCGAAAAGCTGCAAATTGTATTTTTGGGAGCATTGTGTGATTGGCAAGAAGACGCGAGCATCTTTTGGCACTGCCGTCCACAATATGAAAGGTATTTTAGATTATGTTCACACTAATGTTTGGGGCCCAATGAAGACGAAATCTTTTACTGGGCGACAATACACCATGAAGAATAAGAACGAAGTTATGGAGATATTTTTGACTTGGAAGAAGTGGATTGATAACCAGGCTGACAAAAGGATTCGATGTATCAGATCAGACAATGGAGGCGAATATACATCAAAAGCATTCTTGCAAGAGTGCTAGAGATCAGGTATAGAGCATCACTTCACAGTCAAGGAGACATCGCAGCAGAACGGGGTGGCAGAGCGCACGAACCAGACTTTGGTGGAGAAGGTTCGATGTATATTGTCTAATGCTGGGTTAGGCGGGATTTTCTGGGCTTAGGCCATTGACTATGTTTGCCACTTGGTGAACTGTCTGTCTTCTGCAGCTATTAGGAAGAAGACACCAAAAGAGATGTGGTCAGAGCATTCTGCTAGAGATTATGTGCATATGAAAGTATTTAGGTGTCCAATTTACTATCACGTGAAGAATGATAAGTTGGAACCACTGGAAAAGAAAGCAATCTTCATTGGCTTCAGACGCGGAGTCAAAAGATACAAACTATATGATCAGGCAAAGAGGAAGATTGTTATTAGCAGGGATGCTATATTTGACGAGGCGAGTTTGCTAAAGCCTCGGGACTCAGAGCAGGTGGAGAGTTCGAAGCCTATCAATGCTACTGATCAGAAGGAGTTTGATTTGACTCCATTTATTCCACCAGTTCCTCACACTCCTGCTGAGGTACATGATGAGACTGTTGATGAGGTACTAGATACTGATGATCAGGAGGTAGAGGAAGTAGAGGAAGAGAGTCAGGTTTAGGATTCTACTGCCAGAAGCCGGACTATGAGGCAAATGTCTCGAAGCCAGCTTGGTTGAGGGACCTCATTGCATTTGCACTTTCAGCATCTAAGGCTGAAATCCCTTGTCACTTTAAGGAGGCTGTAGAGAGTCCTGAAGCAGATTTTTGGAGGGATGCGATGGATGAGGAGATGATTTCTCTAAAGAAAAATGCTACATGGAGATTAGTGAAGTTATCTCCAAGTAGAAAAGCAATTGGATGCCAATGGGTGTATGCAAACAAAGAAGGATCTCATGGAACTGCTGATGTACGTTACAAGGCAAGATTGGTGGTCAAAGGCTTTGCTTAGCGTGAAGGTATTGATTATGATTAGGTGTTTTCCCCAGTTGTCAAACATCTGTCGATCCGTGTTCTCTTGGTCTTAGTAGCACAGTATGGTCTGATTTTGGAGCAGCTTGATGTGAAGACTGCATTTTTGCACGGAGATTTGCAGAAGGAGATCTATATGAAGCAGCCACCTGGATATGAGGCTCAGAGTGACTTGGTATGCAAATTGGACAAGTCATTTTATGGTTTGAAGCAATCACCGAGACAGTGGTACAGAAAGTTCGATCAGTTTATGTTGGGGCAGAAGTACACACGGAGTCCGTATGATCATTATACATATTTCAAGAAATTGGCTACTGGTGAGTTCATCTATCTTCTATTGTATGTTGATGATATGTTGATTGTCGCTTCAAGTCAGAAAGAGATTGATAGAATGAAGAAGCAGCTCTCAAAGCAGTTTGAGATGAAGGAGTTAGGTGAGGCTCGCAAAATTCTCGGGATGAAAATCTGTAGGGATAAGGAGGCTGGAAAGGTTTGTCTCACTCAAAGAGCTTATATTGAGAAGGTGCTGAAGAGGTTTGGGATTAATGACACTACTAAGGCATTGACTTTACCATTAGCAGCGCATTTTTAATTGAGTGCTGACTTGTGTCCTAAAGACGACCAAGAGAGGAAGGGAATGAAGCTAGTTCTATATGCCAGTGCAATAGGCAGTTTGGTGTATCTTATAGTTTGTATAAGACCAGATATTGCACAAGTTATTGGAGTGGTGAGCAGATTTATGCATGATCCCGGATAGGGTCATTGACAGGCAGTTAAATGGATTCTGAGGTATCTCAAGGGTACAGTTGATGTTGGTTTAGTGTACGAGAGACAGCAGTACAGTGTTGAATTGTGTATGAGCTACACCGATTCAGACTATGCAGGTGATATAGATAGGCGCAGGTCTACGACAAGATATTTATTCACATTAGCAGGAGGTCCAGTGAGTTGGAGGTCGACTCTGCAGTCGACATTGACTTTATCCGCAACAGAGGCTGAATACATGGCAGTGACAGAAGCTATGAAGGAGGTCATCTGGATGCAAGACCTATTGGATGATATGGGTTGGAGTATAAGGATTTAACCGTCTTTTGTGACAGTCAAAGTGCGATTTTCTTGGCGACCAATCCAGTGCATCATGCTCGTACCAAGCATATTGATGTCTGGTACCGTTTTGTTCGAGACTTGATCGAGACAGACGAGGTTCTTTTGAAGAAGATTGATACCAAGGGGAATCCAGCGGACATGCTCACGAAGGTGCTTTCAGTCCAAAAGTTCACATATTGTAAAGGATTGGTTAACGTTCGAGCTCAAAGGTGAGTACCTTGAGAGGCACTTTTGAAGAACTACGGGTGGCTTGATCCCATGGGAGGGGGGGTACGTAGGCAGCCTACTTGGCGCAGCCGTTTTGGTGTTGTTGTTTATTGTGTCATCTTATATTTGTTTTGTGTCAAATAAGAGATTAGGTGGAGATTGTTGTTTAAGAGAGAGTATTTTGGTCTTTTTTGTAAGCTCTAATTTTCCCTATAAATATAAAGGGGTTAAGGTTCTCTTTGTGTGAGAGTTGAGTTGTATTGTTTTGACCCCTTATTTTCTCTCACATCGGTGATAGTGAGCAACCTCTCCCCGTGGACGTAGGCGCTCTTCGCCGAACCACGTAAATCACATCATGTTCTATTGTTTGTGGTTTTGTGATTTTGGTTTTCCGCATCGTTTCACGCAACAGTTCTTTCAGAGATGACTCCCTTTGGTTTTTGGGCAAAACTGAAGAGTACCTATATGACAAAATCTCTCCTCAATCGCATCTACCTCAAGCAGCAGTTGTACAGTTTAGCATGAAAGGAAGTTCCTCTCTATATGACCATCTGAACAATTTCAACAAACTGTTATCTGAGTGTTTCATCATGGATATCCAGGTGGAGATAGAGGACAAGACAGTTAATTATCTATTCATTTGCTCACGCTTATTTCCCTTTATATTAGTCATGCTATATCTATACTTGTATCACTATAACTCTTACTTTTGAGTTATTTTTCTAGTCAAAAATTTTATTTTTGAATGCAGTTGAATCACCCTCTATTATCTAAACTCTCTTCTTGTTACTACTTATTCTACATGAGCGTAGAGTGTGTCTAATCAATCTTTTTTGATTAGTTCTCATAGGGGTTTATTTTTTTTATGTTGAGTTCAGTTCGTTTTGCATTCAAAGTTGGTTTATCTGCATTTGTCGATTTCTTTCCCGCACGCACATCACAAGGCAAAAGTCTTGACAGGTTTATTTTTGCTATGGGAGACCACCGCTGGAGGTGGAGCAGTTGAAATTTAGCTTCAAAGTGAAGCGTTTCTGAGACAGTCACGTTCATCCAGTTTGTATGCTACTCAGAATTGGAGGAGTTTTTTTATGATCCGTTCTCGACCGAATTTCAGTCAGTCAGTTCCTTTGGCTTTGGATCTTAGTGACCATAGGAGCATTTTGGAGTTATTTCAGTCAGGTGGAGCATGTCATGGAAGAGACATCAAGATGGAGATTATTTCGATAATGACGCATCTTCCCTTTCTTGGCCAGCGCCTTTTTTTGGAGACCGCTCAATTGGTGGCTCCTGCTTTTTGGAATTCACCAAATTTCGGCAATTATGGAGGAACATTGATGGTAGAATATATTTCCTTTCGCATATGCAAGAGGATCTCTTTCCATGGGTGCAGCTGGCCCCCTCTCATCTTTAGGAATTTCTATATTTCAGCCATTATTCTTTTAATGACAGGAAATTTCCTTCTTATTTTGACTGGATTCGGCCAGCTATTATATTTTGAGTGGTCGATTAGCCCCCATGAAGATGTGAAGATTTTGGCTAGCAGGAGAACGCAGAGGAGGTCGGCCGACCTTGGCCGAACCTGGGGTTCTTCCTCATTGTAATCGCGTGTACGCCTCTTTGATCGGGGACCGTCATTTTTGTCGTCGAGCTTCTTTCTTGCTGCAGCGTGCTCGGCTCTCGACAACAGGTTCTTCTTTTGCCGTCAAATTTCTTTCTAGCTCGTCACAACGCATACGAGCGGATCCTGCCACGCGATCACGGTCCCGCCAAACGAACGGCGACCGTGACCGTGCGGGATCCGCCCCGCCACAACTAATAAATCTTATAATACACTCTTTTATATTAATTAGTAAGTTGATTAAAGTTTAGGACTAATTTCAAAAAAAAAAAAGGAAGTTAAGTACTTATTTCATGCAAAAAAAAAAGTTTAGAGACCATTTCAAAATGTAAGTAAATTTTAAGGATTTATTTTCAACAAAATAAAGTTTAGGCACTTATCAAAAAAAAATTATAAAATTTAGGAACTAATTTCATATTTTTGCCTATTTTTAATAAAAATTCAATTGGATTTTGAAAGAAGTATATATCCATCATCAATATACAAATTTGTGTTTTTCTTGAGAAGTGGTAATTGAATCTAGATGGAAGTGGGTTCATGCATGTGGCCCAATTCATTGAAAATAGTTATAGAGCATTAAGCCTAAATAGAAACCCAAATATATAATAATAATTGGAGCTTAAGCTAAACTCAACATCTAATCACTAATCAATCTAAAGCTCCGCGTGGCACGACAGTAACGGTAGTCATGAACGCGGTGATTATGAACTGTCGTTCGTGAGCGCATGATCGGATCCGGATCCTCTGCATTTCCTTAGGGAACTGCAGAGGTGGATTTCAGATAATCTAGGCCGTTGGATTGATCCACTAGCCTGGATTACTGGAGATGTAGGAAGATGCCGCGAGAGCCGAGCTCATCAACGGAAAGGACAACATCATCGATCGAAGCATACAGGATGCGTACATCAACGCGATTCGAAGGGCAAAGAGCTTCATCTACATCGAGAAGCAGTACTTTCTCAGCAGCTCCTTCAGAAGGAGGGAGAGGATGTCAAAACGGAGGAGATCGGAGCGTTGCACCTGATCCTGAAGGAGCTATCTCGTAAGATTGTGAGCAAAATTGAATCCGGGGAAAGGTTTGCTATGTATGTGGTGGTGCCAATGTGGCCGAAAGGAGTTCCTGAGAGCGCATCGGTTCAGGCGATTCTGGATTGGCAGAGATGAACGATGGAGATGAGGTATGCAAATGTAATCCAGGCGTCAGAGGTGGAGTTCGTGAATCTTCCGCTAAACTTTGCTGGTGGCGGGAAAAAAGGGCTATGGCGGGAAACCTAAGGAACTGCGAGTGAAGAAGAAGCGATATATGAGAATTTAAAAAAATTACAGTAATCCAGGTCGTTGGATCCGGATCCGCGCAGGACCGCCCCTAATTAAGGAACTTTTGTCCACTATATGACACTCATAATTAATGCTGTCATGCCAAACATATATCCTATGACTGACGTTTTGTCCAAACTCACCTGAGAAAAAACACAGCGCCAAACGAAACCTAAATCAACAGCAGAAGAAATTATTGAGACGTATCCGAATCAAAAATTTGTTTTACACGTACCCGAATCAAAGACGTAGACTTTCCATGAAATATTTGCACCAATTGTAATATTTACTAATGTGTAATGTGTCATTTATCAATACGGAGACCGAGAAGCAGCCATGTCATCAATTATACATCAATAATGTTGTTGCAGATAACTCAAGGCTCCGCCAGATCAAACTAAATTGAATCGGTTTTGCCCGAGAGCGGTCGAGCGCGCAAATAGTCACAGTAAGTAGAAAGTTGGGAAAAAGAATTTAACGTGAAAAACCCTTCAACTAGGTGAAAAATGGCGTGCTCGGATCTATGCCGGTCAAATCTCCACTATTTTCTACTTGTTGTACAGAACTTTCTTGAAAATTCGAGGACGACAGGCCGCCTCTCGTTACAATTATTGAGAGAGAGATCGGGGAAGAGCTCGGAGGGTGAGAAGCCACCACTCGGGGAGCTAAGTATCGCTTCGTGTGCTTCGGGGGGTGATGCGCTCGTTTTACTTCAAGGTGCTTTGATGATTCTTAAAAGGAAGAGCAACACACTCTGCACACTGCTTGATATCTGCTGCTTAGAAAGTCGAGCGGCGAGTCCTGGGCTCTTTATCTTCTATGGCTTGTCTCTTATTGTGTATAGAGCAGTCAGGATTGGTTGACTTGTTGTAGACTGGGAAGCTTATTGTTGAGTTGAGGGCGTTGGGCTCTTATGGTAGTCTTAAGAGAGGAGCGAATAGGGGCGCGCTTGGTGCGGTCTTGAAGGCGGAGCGCACGGAGGTGCGCTTGTAGAGGTTTTGAAGGCGGAACGCACCGAGGTGCGCTTGGAGCGGACTTGACGACAACGCGCACAGAGGCGCACTTGGAGCAGTCTTAAAGGCGAAGTGCTTGCTGGAGAAGAGCGCGTGAAGCGCTTGATGGAGGAGAGCGCGCAGAGCGCTTGATGGCGGAGAGCGCGCGCAACGCTTGATGGCGGAGAGCGCGCGCAGCGCTTGATGGCGGAGAGCGCACGGAGCGCTTGATGGCGGAGAGCGCACGGAGCGCTTGATGGCCGAGAGCGCGCGGAGCGCTTGATGGCCGAGAGCGCGCGGAGCGCTTGATGGAAGAGAGCGCGCGGAGTGCCTGCTGGCGAAGAGCACGCAGAGCGCCTGCTGGAAGAGATCGTGCGGAGAGCCTGGTTGCGGAGAGCGCGCGGAGCGCCTGCTGGAGGATATTGCGCGGAGAGCTTGTTGGCGGAGAGCGCGTGGAGCGCCTGCTGGAGGAGATCGCGCGGAGATCCTGTTGGCGGAGAGCGCGTGGAGCGCCTGCTGGAGGAGATCACGTGGAGAGCCTGGTGGCGGAGAGCGCACAAAGCGCTTGCTGGAGGAGAGCGCGCGAAGCGCTTGCTGGCAGAGAGATCACAGAGGGCTTGTTGGCGGAGAGTGCGCGAAGCGCTTGCTGGAGGAGAGCGCACAGATCGCTTGCTGACGGAGAGCTCGCAGAGTGCTGGAGTGCTTGCTGGAGTAGAGCACGTGAAGCGCTTGCTGGCGGAGAGCTCGCAGAGCACTTGCAGGAGGAGAGCACGCGGAGCGCTGTTAGTGAAGAGTGCGCGGAGTGCTTGCTGGAGGAGTGCGCACAAAGCGCTTACTAGAGGAGAGCTCGCAAAACGCTTGCTGGAGGAGAACGCGTAGAGCGCTTGCTGACGGAGATCGCATAGAGCGCTTACTGGAGGAGAGTGTGTGGGAGTGCGAAGGAAGTGGCGTGCGCAAGAGAGCACCCAAGAACGAGGCACGTGCAGGAGCACGCATGGAAGAGACGCGCACGAGAGGGCGCAAGGAATAGAGAGAAAATTCATAGGAGAATTTTTCGGGCGAAGAAGAGATGAAATGAAAGAGGTCCTAGGTCCTATTTATAGTTTTTTGAGGGTAGCATTTTGGTAAATAAGTGATGGTTACGGTGGTTAAAGTGGTTATGTAGTTATCCGCACACCGTAACCAATATATGTGCTTTGTGCGCACCTATTTGTATAGTTTTGTGGTGATATAACATATATAGTTATGTGCACACCATAACCATAATATTTATTATACGCGGGCTGTCATGCGTATTGTTGTTATACACAGACCACCCCCAAGATGATGAATTTTACTATTTGCATCCCCAAGATAGGGAATTTTACTATTTGCACCCCCAATGATGGTGAATTTTACTATTGGCACCCCATGATGAGGAATTTAACTATTTGCACCCCAATGACGGGGAATTTTACTATTTGCACTCAATGATGAGGAATTATATTATTTGCACCCCATTATGAGGAATTTTACTATTTGCACCACAATGATCGGGAATTTTAGTATTTGCTCCTCAATGATGAGGAATTTTACTATTTGCGCCCCATGTTGTAGAATTTTACTATTCGCATCGCAATATAATGGGGAATTTTATTATTTGCACCACAATGATGGAGGATTTTACTATTTGCACCCTAATGATTAGGAATTTTACTATTTACACCACATGATGAGAAATTTTACTATTTGCACAACATGATGAAAATTTTTAGCCAATACTCGCACCTCATGTGTGTGAGTGCGTTTAGCGCTTTAAGGAGACCCCATCAAATGTCTAGCTATATGGCGACCTAAAAGAAGTGTGCCCGAAGAAAAGACCTCATGGATTCCCAAAATATAGGAGAGCAATGTTTTTGTTGCACGACTCTGCCAAGCCTCCAAAAATTGGTACCACAAGTTTACTCAATAATTATTTAATTTGTTGCTGGACTCCTTCAAAATCACACATTATTTGTGTTAAATGACTATATATAAAGGATTTGTTGCCATCCTTTTATAATTTATATGCACCAACCCAAAAAAAAATCCCAGCACTTAAAATAAAATTTAGTCATTAAGTTCCATATCAAAGACCTTAACATGCTAAAATATTTTTTAGAGCTCAATAAAAATATGTTCTTGATATCTTGGCTAATTGTTGTTGATGGGGCTCCGCTCAAAGTATTCTACGAATACACCATCAAGTTTGGAATGGGTATTTATAGTACTTTCAGCGTAGAGCCTAACCCTAGAACGACACGAACCCGTAACCTATTCCGAGTCGGGCTAACACGCGTGCGGATATATAAATAAATATCTAACAATCTCCTCCTATGCCCGCCGTGTACCCAGACTTCGGATAGAGGGTGGTTTGTGCAAAGTTCAACCAAACCGTGAATCATACACAACCGTGTCCTGCACCTGTTTCAAACAAGATTAGACTTGAACAAAAAATTAGTATGCACGCCTAAGTAAAACAAAAAAAAAACTCAGCTGCAACACAAAAATAGTCTCAGGTACAACAAGACACAGACCCTATACGCATGGTGTCACAAATCAACAGAGAGCTATATAAAGTCCAAACAAACAGTGCAAAAGTAGAAGAACTAAACAATGCTCTGAACAGAAGTAGCAAAAGATAAACTCATAACACTCTAAATCTCATCATCCAAAAGATCATCCTGATCAAGATTCCAGTCAACCAGTGCTCCTCCTATCCACACAGCTCCTGCAATTTCAACAGAGAATTTCATTTCAGAATGAATTCTATCCTTGCAAATTTGCAAATATCTAGTTCTACAAAAAGAATTTAGTATTAATCATTTTAATTTGGCTGGGAGGACACGTTCACAAAGTATTATAGTTTTATCTCAGAACCTGATATCTGTTTCAACCGAAACAATTTCAGACTTCTGGACACCGCAGCTATATCTGTGATCCTATATGGAATGTCACGGTTACTGCTCTTCTAAAGTTAATTGAAACTCATCAAGTTTGGAATGGAACCAATTTCTAGAAGAAAAGTCAAGACCAAGTCAGATTGTGTTATCAAGTTTGGAATAACACTCTCCTCCAAGGCAAGAACCGAATCCGGGTGAAGTTGTTAGCATCAAGTTTGGAATGAAACAACTTACCAGATCCGAACTCAGCAACCAAGAGCATCAACGGAGCACAACATGCTTGCTTTGACAAAGGAAATCGTAATAATCAAAACGTTCGGACAAATGCTGAACTAAATCGCCTGAAGCAGAACTAAGACCGAACTAAATCGCTTTTAGTCCCATTTCCCCCACTGTTTTGATTAGTCGGTCTTTGGGCATTCCTTTCGTCAATGGATCAGCCAGGTTATCCTTTGAACGCACATCAATCAAAGTGATAATTCCTTGTTCTTTCAGATAATTCAGTAAAGCATGTCTCAGTCGTACATGTCTCCTCTTAGTATTATAGAGGGCATTATTAACGACTTGAACTGCTTCTTGATTATCACAGTACAAGCTCAACGAGTTGACTTGTAGCTTAGACAAGGGAATTTCTAGAATCAAGTTCCTGATCCAATCTGTCTCTTCACCGGCCAAGGCTAAGACAAACAACTCAGCTTCCATAGACGACAATGTTATACGGGTCTGTCTTTTGGATTTCTAAGTTATAGCAGCTCCTCCCAAGGTGAATATATATCCACTAGTGGACTTGCTGTTCCTAGCTTCTGAACACCACGAGGCATCAGATAGTCTTTCCACAGTAGGTGGGTAACAAGTGTAGCACAGAGCATGATCTTTTGTACCTCTTAGGTATCTTAACAGCCTGTCTAGGGCTTCCCAATACTCTTTGCCTGGATTACTGGTAAAACGGCTCAGCATGCTAACCAAAAAAGTAATGTCTGGTCTTGCAAAACTTGTGGCGTACATGAGACTACCAATTATTTTGGAATATTTAACTTGATCAATGCTGGTCTCTTCATTATGACTCAACTTGACATTATGATCAAACAGTGTCTCAGCCGGCCTACAGTTATCATATCCCCAGGTAGAAAGAAGTTGCTCAATATAATGAGCCTGACTAAGAGTAACTCGACCCTTGTCAACTCTGACCTTCATACCCAACAGAGTATCTATAGGACCGAGGTCCTTCATGTCAAAAGCTTCTGCTATGGTGGATTTAATATCCCTAACTGCAGCAAGATTAGACCCCAAAATCAACATGTCATCTACATATAAGCAAATGATGACTGTCTGATTCGACAAAGAGCAGTAATAAAGGCATTTATCTGAGAGACTGGACTGAAATCTGAGACTCTTTACCACCTGATCAAATTTCATGTGCCACATCTTAGGCGCTTGTTTAAACCCATAGATTGATTTATCCAGTTTGCTCACTTTATCTTTTTGTTCTTTCTGCACATAACCTTCAGGTTGTGTCATGTAGATCTCTTCATCAAGCCCTCCATTTAAGAAGGCTGTCTTCACATCCATCTGATGAACTATAAAGTTCTCGATAGATGCTAAGGCTAGAAGAATCCTAATAGTCGATAAGTGACACACATGTGAATAAACATCAAAATAGTCTATTCCCCCCTGTTGTTTATAACCTTTAGCTACGAGACGCACTATATACCTGGCTATAGACCCATCACTATGAAATTTCTTCTTCAACACCCACTTGCAACCTAGGACTTTAGCGCCTTTCGGCAAGTCAACTAGATGCCAAGTATTGTCATGTAGCAGTGAGTCTATCTCATCATCAATGGCTTCTGCCCATATCAACAAATCTCTAGATCTCATTGCTTCCTGGTAGGAGAATGAATCATCCTCTAAGTGATAGGTGACGAAGTTCTCACCAAAGTTCTTAGGGATTCTCTCTTTTGTAGATGCTCTAAGTGGAATAGGTTCCACCTCTAACGGTTGGGGAGCAGTGCCAGAGGGGCCAGCTTCAGGTTCTATGATAGATTCTGAAATCATATCATTAGACCTAGAAATCGACAAACCATGATCCTTGAAAAATTTATCTTTAAAGAATACGATATCTCTAGACTCTATCACGGTATTCGTGGATAGGTCGAGAAATCTATCTGCTACATTATCTTCTGCACTACCTAGATAGACGCACGTCGTCGTTCTAGGTCCCACCTTAGACTTCTTAAGGTCTTGTATGCGCACATTTGCAATACAGCCCCAAGTCTTTAGAGTATCATATCTACAAGGATAACCGTGTCATAGCTCATACAGGGTAGACGTGAGCTGAGAATGAAGCACTCAATTCAGAATGTGATTTGCAGCACGAACTGCTTCTCCCCAAAAGAAATTAGGCATGCCAGCTGTTAGGAGCATAGAGTTCAACATCTCTGTTAAAGTTCTATTCTTACGCTCGGCAACACCATTCAACTGGGGTGAGTAAGGAGCTGTTGTTTCCAGGATTATTCCCTCAGAGGCACAGAATTCCTTGAACCCAATAACAGTGTATTCTCTTCCTCGATCACTTTTAAATCTCTTAATTTTTAGATTTAACTGATTTTCCACACAAGACTTGAAGGTCTTAAACGTCTCAAAGGCTTCGTCTTTCGATTTCAACAGATATACATGACAAAATCTTGAAAAATCGTCTATGAACGTAATCAGATACTTCCTTCCCCCTCTAGTGACGTGACTACGAAAATCACAGAGGTCTGAATGTATCAACTCAAGAAGTTCTGTGCTCCTAGAAACCGATCTAAAAGGCTTTCTAGTGATCTTGGTCTGAGCACACACCTCGCACTTGTCAAATCGAATCGACAGATCTAAGGGGATGTTATGACTCTTAGCTAACTCTAGCATTTTTCTATAGTTTACATGTCCAAGTCTGTTGTGTAACAACTTAGGATCAATAAGGTTTGAACTAATTTGGTGAATGTTATCATTGTTTAAGCTAAGTCTATACATTCCGTTGATCAGGTACGCACACCCAAAATAATATGAATTGACCGTTAGGGTCATTCTACCGTTTTGAGTTGTGAAGGTCATTCCAGCCTTATCTAATAGACTAATGGAAATCAAGTTTTTGGTTAAATTTGGAACTACTTTTACATTATGCAAAAACAAAATTTTACCTGATGAGAGAACCAGCTCAGCTGTCCCTGCATGAGTAACCTCGGTCTCTCCTCCATTGTAGTTCTCCACCTTTTCCTGGACCGTCTTGACCTCAACAAGTAAAGCTCTGTCATTCGTCACATGACAGGTAGCACCGCTATCAAGCCACCACTCAGAGGACGAGCTGCGATGACTGCTCCCGACCATAGCCACAAAGGACCTGGGATCGGAGGCATCTATCAGCATGTTCGCCACATTATGTGGGGCATCCTCCTTTTTCTTCTTCGGAGCCTTACAATCAGCCGCCCAATGTTCCCACTTGCCGTAGTTGTGGCACTTGCCCATCTTCTTTTTGAAAGAGGGCTTTTTAGGCGCTAACTGTGCAGAGGCTTCACCTTTGGGTGTTGGTGGCTTCCTGCGAGGCTTACTGGGTCGAGAAATGAAGTTGACAGCCTGTGAGGGCTGACCAACTTATTCTAAGCTCTTGCCAGCAATGTTTTGATCCTCGATATGAATGAATCTTTTGAGTTCATCCAATGCAATCTTTTTCTTCAGTCTGTGCATTTCAGTCTTGAAGGTCAACCACTCAGGAAGTAGCTTGCTAAGAATAAGACATACAAAGAGATTATCCGAGATATCAGACTTATCGTCTGCCAGCTTGAGACGCAGACTCTCCAGTTCAATAATTTGAGAGGTGATTGACGAGTTTAAATTAAATTTTGAAGTAAAGAGTCTCTCCCCAAGGAGAGTCCTCGACAACCCCTCTTCTTTCTGGAAGTGCGCATTCAAGCGGTATCAAATCTCCTTTGAAGTCTTATGACTGTTGTAGGTCAAGGCGAGCCTAGGATTCAGTGAGTTAAGAGGTAGTCCCTACAGAAGTCTTCATCCTTTCTCCACTGTAACTCGTTCACGTCCTCTTCGGTAGTGGCAAAGTCACTCAGGACCGTGTAAAAAATCTCACGTTCCTTTATACCAAAGTTGGACGTGCAGCTTCCAAGCGTGGAAGTCGGAGAGGTCGAACGACTGAAGCTTGACGATATCGTAGGAGGTAACCTTCGACATCTCGCTAAAGCTAGAATAGTAATAACAGAAAGAGGTCACCTGAGTCGCGTGAAACGAGGCAGGTATGCAGATCCAATCCAAAAATTGTGTGTTTGCTCCTCCTCTTTGACTGAACACAGATGCCAAAGCTTGATCCAAACAGCAAATGGTAAGGCCAATTGAAGCACACCTCCACCAAAAAAAAGATCCTTCCAAGCTTAGGTGCCAATCTTAGCAGCAAGTCGAAATCAAGGAATCATAATGATTTCAAGATTTGATCTGGATTCCAAATGAGAAATTCCAAGAAAAATATTTGTCTGGGAAAAGCAAATTTCTCAATCGGCTAGATCTTCTCCACTGGAAAAAAGGAAATTCCTCAGCAAACAGTAAGACAGCGGGAGAAGCAGCAACTAGATCTCCTCCATTCCAAACGAGCGACACTGCCTTCAATCGACTTTCTCTTTCTCCAAACAGGGGTATATGCGAGCAACGGCTTCTTCTTCCAATCGGGAGCAGGTGAAAACAGCGGCGGAGCGAAGAGGGATCGGGAACGGGAGCGGAGAAACCCTAACCATTACTTTGAGAATGTTGATGGAGCTCCGCTCAAAGTATTCTACGAATACACCATCAAGTTTGGAATGGGTATTTATAGTACTTCCAGCGTAGAGCCTAACCCTAGAACGACACGAACCCGTAACCTATTCCGAGTCGGACTAATACGCGTGCGGACATATAAATAAATATCTAACAACTGTGATCTCAAGGGTTGCAAGCTGGATGATAGTACTTGGTGCACTCTCACTTCTACCGCTCGCAGTTTTCCAAGCCCACGATTGTAGTCCCATGAAATGACTGTGCTCGAACCCCGGGGGACTGAAAGGAGCAGAAGAGCCAGTATTGTCATGGCTGGGATACTTTTGTGGCCGCACGGGAGGGACATCCGAAACTTAAAATTGTGCTCACATATATATAATAATATCTCATTCCTCGCGGGATCAGTAATAGAACTGAATAGCATAGTAGTATCATGAAATTGTGCTCTTATTCAATTCGTGAATTCTTCATTGTTATTTCAGCATGTAGCTACGATGGATTAACCTATTAATATACCCAAGGAATTATTTCCTTTGTTTTATGTTGCGAACCCTCGCTAAGCTCGCTTTGTTTCAGTTGTATTGGTTCCGGTTATGTTTGGTTATGCTAAGGTCCTAAACCTTAAAACCCTAAATAAAAAAAATCCCAAAACCTTAAACCCATAATCCCTTCAATTATGGTTGCATTAGCCCGAGCTAGATATAGTCTATTTCTCGCATGCACGCTTGTATGATGACCTGTCAAATTCTTGGTCAAACAAAAATCATGTTTTTTTCGGCATGCTAAACCCCGAGCAAATACATGTTTGACAAGACAATGATTGTACGTGACCGCCATCAATAAAAGATAATTAATTTTGAAAATAAAAGCAGATGACGTTCCTTGGGTGAGGTCGGACGTCCACAAAAGACGATTCATAACCACCGTAATCACGACCACCGCCGTCATGCCAAACGGAGCCTTTACGGAGTCATTAGGTTGACTTAATCAAAGCTTTGAGTTAATGAAAGCTGAGTAAAGTCAATATGCATGAATCCAATCATATGCATGCATGGCATATTTTAAGATATCCCATGACATTTAATAAATCAATATATATATACATATATACATTATTTGATTTTTTTTCCTTCTACAAAATCATCGCCAATAAACTTTTTTTAACGGCATCTGATTTGTCATCAATCATATTCAAAATAATTAAATATTATTTTAAAAGTGACGTGGCCAAAACTTAAAAAAAATCCAGCTGCCGGCCTCTCCACGCACGCCGTGCGTTGTCACCATCGTACGTTGTTTCAACGTTCATTATTTTAATATTTATTTAAAAGGTCTGTTGGGAAAGAGCCGCTACCTCACCGGCCGACCGTCGCCGGCGAGGGGAGAGGTGGAGCCGCGGTCGGCGGGAGAAACCGTGGGGAGGGGCGGCCGGGCGTGGTGGTGAATCGGATGGTGCACGTAGATCGCGTGTGGCGATTCCGTGTGTGGCGGTCAAACTCATTATCCAAACGAGTTAGTGGAGGATCATAGGGAGGAGGTTATTCGCACCCCAAATTCTATTTAAATTTAGAATGACCTCATAAAAATTAATAAATAAAAAGTCAACTATAAAATTAATTAAAAAATATTAGAATATTGTAAAATTAAATATTAAAAATTCAGCCCATGAGGTTTAGCCCTGCTAGGTAAGCTGAGGCCACATGACAGAGAGGTCATGGGTTTGATTCTTATCATTTGTGAGCTTTGCCTATTTATTTAGTAGTTTGTTTTTTGATTGATTATTGTTTAATGACGTAGTCATTGAAATTTAGTGTTTAATGTTCCCAATATAATAGTGTTTGATACATTTCTCCCTCAATAAAAAAAATATTAAAAATTTAGAGGCGCCATATCGTGTTCTCCCTAGAGTCTCTTCCCCTCTCCGTCCCTCTCTCTCTCCAAATCCTTGCCAAAAAAATATAAAATATGATTAACCCATTTATTTATGTAATAATAAAATAAGTCAGATTCCATTTTGCAAAAAACTTTCTCAACCATCTTCCCAAGTAATTATCTAAAAGCTCGAGTATTATGGGAAAACATTTTCCGTCCTCCGAGCGGATCTAAAGGAAGGTCCGCTCGGTCAATGAAAGTGTGCGAGTAAGTGGGGTCATAGTGCATAGATTTACTGTGCACCACGGACCCTACAAAATTACAGGCTTCTAATATTTGTTTAATAACGCAGTCATTGAAACTCTCATTCTCACTCCTAGTCACCATGGCCGAATTTTGATGATTATTTCAGCCAAAAAACACCTCAATAACTCATATGAATAATTAAAATTAGGTTAGCCCAAGTGGATTTGTGTTTGAGCTTGAGTTAGCCTATTTGGGTTAAATTGACCTAATGTGGGTTAGCCCAACCATAGGCCACATTGGGTGACATAAAATGACCCTAATGGGTGATTAGTGATCCTTTGGCCTCCCTTAAGGGCTAGGAAGGTCTGGGTAGGGTCACTTGGGCACATTAGAGGTCAGTTGCCCCTTATTAGGGCACCTTGACCAATTTAGGGCTAATGTTGACTTTGGTCAATTTGACTGTCTTAGTTGACCACAATGGGTCTTAATGGCTCCAATGGACTCCTTAATGGGTTAAGAATGTTATGGTAGGGTCAAAGGGTCAAGGTGAAGCCCTAAAGTCAAACCCTAGGTTTGATGTTTGAAATTACTATTTGCAGACCAAGGTGATTTTCACTCCTATGTCTAAGCTCACTTGGTTCCTTGTGCTTTCTAGGGTTTTGTCATGACTCAGTCATGACAAAATCATCATAAGGGTCTAGTTGCTTGAGCGACATTACATCCTCAAAGATAGGTGAGTAACAACCTTTGACATAAATCAAGTCATTCACCATCATATGAAACTCATGATAGTTGGTCATATTCAACATCAAAACCAACTCACAATTCGAATTCATCTGCTCTCGGTCCACTATCAACTCTGATCACTGATATTAGAGTTGTCTATTTCAAAGAAAGTGACTTGGGAGGATATAGAGCAGACTTATAGTTGTCCCATATTGCACATATTCACAAACCTGAAATATCTAATCAGCTCGACTGAATCTAGCTCTGATATCACTTATTGTGAGAAACGCATTCCCACAGACCTAAGTGCAAATGAGGACACGAGCTGAGATACCTGAAAAAGTCATCAACGAAATATATAAGAATGAAAATAATCACAATCGAGTTCAAAGGAGTATACATGGATCCCCCCAAAGGAGAATAAAAATCACGAGACAATTGGAGTCCAGCTTGGAAAGCCTCCGCTAAATTATGTTCAACAATACAATAACTTCCCCCTCGTAATCCTCAGATGGATCCTACAGTCAATACAAAATAAGGAAAAGAGAAAATTAGCGGAATACCAACAAAAAATGATCAAATTTGAGTCAGAGCAACTTGCTTCAAACAACCTACGCCGATACACGACGTTAATGACACACTCTGATCAGTTTGCAACTCGTTACTAGGTTGTCATGCTTGAGGTTCAGATGGCTCGCCACTAAAGTCCACTCGAGAATAAGACGTCTCCTCGCGTTGACTGTCGTTAGCCGTAGATGCAGCCCTATATATTTACTCACCTAAGTAAATACAGAGGTTCAACATCGCTGTTTTTTGCACCAAGATGCACACTTTGTACCACTGCACTACCACGACCGTGATCCGACAACACTGTTGACGCTTCAACGATCCTTTCGCTTCCGAGCCTAAACATTTGTCTCCAAACACCGCATGTCTCTCTGGCTCCGCCCAAATCGGCCTCCGCTGGATCTGCCCAAATTGGCCTCCACTCATGTCGTTGCTCCCTCGGACAAGCACACCGCAACCCCGCTCCACAAGCACGACGCCACGACCGCCTCCATAACTGCCCCACAAAAGGAATCCTCGGCGCCTCCTCCCACGTGGCAATCGCCGCCATTGCGCCATCAAACTTCAACTTCATGCGGTCTCAAATGCTTTCAACCAACTCCGATTCCACCCCCACACGCTACCATTTGGTTCGGCCTCGGCGACGCCCAAAGTCGTCGCCGTGAAAGGCCCCGCCAAGACGAGGGAGTGGGAGTAAAAGGTTGGAATCTTAAAAAAAAGAATTCAAAATATAAAAAAAGAACATAAAAAATTTATTATATACATAAAAGTGCTAGTGGCGTGATAGATAAGGCGTTTTACTTCTAATTAATCAAGGGATTGTCGGTTCGAGTCCTAGACCGACGGTTCTGATTGATTGGATGGTATGTCAGTGATCGAACGACTGAGACATTATGACCTAACTAGATCGAACAGTCCAAATTGATTGAATGGTATGTCAGGTACTTTGTGGTGAAACATTGCTTGATGTCCCTATATTGTCCTTATAGTTGTATTCATAATTACACAATTATACCAAACTTTATATTAGTATATTATAAAGACAATATCCTTTTAAGTAACTACATAACTTTACAATATTAAAATACAAAAATAAAAACACTAGATACCATAAACCTTATGTTTGTAGTTTGGAATGAAAAGAGAAAAATTAATGTTTTAACGTTAAAATATAATTTGTTTTACAAAATAAAAACTGTATTCTTGATTTATATTTTTTTACGGTCATTTGGAGTACTCATATGTATATGTTGCGGGTCGAGCGGAGCCCGTCGGGAGTGGACAAAGCCCATCGTCGTCGGTCGGGTACTATCGCGCGAGGCCATAGGGGCGGGTACTGTCCACGACAAATGTTGCCGCCCACGACAAATGTCGTCCCCACGACATTTGTCGCACCACCGATGAATGTCGCATCCCGGCGAATGTCGCACCCAGCCGAATGTCGCACCCCGCCGATTGTCGCACCCCGCCGATTGTCGCATCGCCGCCGAATGCTCCCAGGGCCGAAGGCCCGTGCCTATCACTTGTGTAGCTGTAGGATATCTAGGAATTTTTTGTGGATGATGATCAATAAAGGAGAAAGATCCAAGGGTCAGGATTGCTTCAATGAATTTATAATTCATGAATTTTATATTTCTTTATATATGGTAAAGATATATCTATACTATATAATAAAGAAGTATCGTGGTCTCTCGATAGTAATGAATTATAAATTCATGGACCGTCCGATATGAATGCATTATTCAGCAGCCGTCTGATCAAATATCCGATCTGGACGATCATGAAATCTCAGCCGTCCGATCATCGGATCAATCATGGCCGTCCGTTACTTTTTTATAGGTCTCCTAAACCTACCACTAGGGTGTCCTAAACCTATGTGAAATTACGATTTTATCCCTATAAATCTTAAAAATTGGGGAGAGGAGCCAGCTATTAAAATTAAATTTTAATTTAAATGCAGTTGTCCGGTTTTGATCCCAGGACCTCAAGGACAGCAAGAACAACTCAAACCAATGAGCCAAGTAAGCAATTATGCTAACATTTCAAATAATTTATACTTATAATGTTATAATTTATGTATTTTTATAAAAGAAATTTATATAAATATATGTATAATATAATTCATTATTATGTATAAGTATACTATCTTTTTCTTAAATTATCGTTATGGGTCGACGAAGTAATCCCGAGCGCCAGACGAATTAATTTATTTTTTTATTAATTTTAAAAAGGAGGTGGTTCGGTACTTTTGCGAAGCCCGCCGTTGTTGGCCGGGTACTGTGGCGCGTAGCCATCGGGCCGGAGGCCCGTGCCTGTCACTCGTATATATATATATATATATATATATATATATATATATATATATATATATATATATATATATATATATATATATATATATAGTAAAGATAAAGATTCACGTCCCTCTAGGGGAGGGTAGAATTAGGAATCTTTTATATTTCTAGCCGTCCATCAAATAAGCGATTCGACCGCCCTTGTATTATGCCACGACTTGATTCACTCAATTACGAACCTCTCGACACCGCTGCCGTGGGCTTTGTGCCTTTGTCCACCTAAAAAGGAACCCAACTGAAATGCCAAACAGAAATGTTGGTCAGCACCAAACCGAACGGGACCAGAGGAGTTTCACGCGGGGGTCAGGGCTCGGCCAGGAGGGTTTTGTGGGGGTGCGATTATAACAAATAAAATGAGAGATTTTAAGTTATTTTTTAGGAGTACAAATAATGACTTTAGGGCTGCTAATAACTTCGCCAGTTATAAAAGGGGGGACACATGTGACCAGCAAAAGCCTCGACACAATTATAGCTTCAGACTTCTGCCGCCGGACAGCAGCTGCGCCGATCATCCCCGCTCGTCTTCACGATCCGATTTCGCCCCTTTTGGCCTTTTCTGATCTCTCTCTCTCTCTCTCTCTCTCTCTCTCTCTCTCTCTGCTCCTTCCCCAAATCCTGCAACTGCACTAATCACTTGCCTTTTCAACCCCCCTCACCAAATCAAAAAGCTAAAAAAAATGCCCGCGCTATTCAATCGCCCTAATTCTCGCTGATTTTAAGAATCGGAGATTCCGACCATCTCCGCCATCAATCAATCATGAGAATCCTTTCTTCTTCTTCTTCATCTTCTTCATTTAAACTCCTGGCTGCTTTCCTGCTTCCTCTTCTCATTCTCTCTCTCATCGCCCTATCTATCAACTCCAGCAAGTCTCCCTCATGGTCCCCGCTGTGGTATTCTTCCATTCCAAACTCCGCCGCCGCCGCCGCCGCTCTAGATGCCGGAGCAGATGCCGCTGTCCTCATGTCAACAGAAATCCCGCCTCCAAAGAACGCCTCCTCTGCTTCATCCACGAAGTCCTCCGTTGAGAATATGGCCTTCCCGCCGGCGGCCGAACCAGTATGCTTTCTTCCCCTCTCTCCCGTCTCGATTCATTCCCACTTAACCCTTATTTTGGAACTCCTCTGTTTTTGCCGTCGCAATTTACTAAATTACAATTTTTTTGAATTATAATTTATAATCCATTCTATAAAAAGCTATTATGACATAATTATTTCATAATTTGTTTTATGCTTGTTTGGTACAGCGGTGGCTGTCGTAAACGCGCGAGTTAAACCGTTATTCTTTAACATTCACCTACAAACTTTATCAGTTTAAACATAAAAGTGGATGAAATTTCTTAGGTGTGCGTTAACAAATGACATTTTAACCCCCATATTCACGTCCGTCACCACCATGCTACAATCGTAACAACCGAATCATAATTAAGGTCCGATTCATGCGGTCGTAACCGCTTGACCGGTGAAAACAAGTCCCCCCCAAACAGAGCGTTAGTCTACAGCATGGCTATTTAGGCACCGTTTGGTACGAGGATGGTGGTGGTTGTCAATAGATACAGATCTTCTCTATTTTTGATGGAATGGATAGTATTCATTTGTCCATATACAATATCATCTTGAAATACATCTAATGGTGCGTTTTTTTTTATTAAAAGAAAAATATAAAAGAATAAGATTACTTAATCCATCAGATCATCCTATAATACATCCAGACCCAAAATAAAAGTTATCCATTTCATCAAAAATAAAGTGGAACCTGACATGTCGTCAACATCCTCACGGTGGTTATGCACCGTCGTTTTCATCCACTTTTATATTAAAAAATTATTTTATTTTCTCGATAGCAGTCATAACCGACCGAGCAAAAAGGCCGTGCCAAGCGGATCCTTTATCATTTCTCTCATTTTTAGTTACTCCAAGAGTCCAAGGTGATTAGATGACTGTGTTCATGATTATAAATAGTCAAACTTACATTTTAATTTTTATTTTGATTTTAATTTATAATAAACGTTTTTTTTTTCAAATGTTTAATTTTCTTCGGGGCTGTATAGACGTTTTAAAGATTGTTTTGGCATGTGTTAGAAGCGAATCACTATTAATGACATGTGATTTGTGTAATTTTAGAAATAAATAGGAGGCTTATAATTTCTATCATATTGACTTATAATTAAAAAAAAATGTGCATATTCTAATTAAAAAAAAACTTAAAATTATTATAGTGGTCCAAAAGATCGGAATTGAGATTTTGGAATTTAAAATGAGGCCTAATTCGAATAAAAATGGACGTCAAATTCTAATACCCTAAAAAATTTTGATTGCCAGAGGATGAGAGTTGAAGAATTGTTTTGTTGTAAATCACGTGATAGATTTCACTAAGGATCGCCTAACAAACATCATTCATTTAAACATAAAAGTATATAAAATTTCTCAGACGAGCGTTCATGAATGACAATTTAACACTCATGTTCATGACCGTAACTACCGATGGCATGGTGGGGGCGGTCGTAAACGCATAGGTTAAACCGTCATTCATTAATGATCATCTAACAAACATAATCCGTTTGAACATAAAAATGCATGATGTTTCTTAGGTGGACGTTAACAAATAACAATTTAATTCTCATGTTCACGATCATCACCACCATGTCAAACAAAGCCTAAGCCTATTTTGTAAATAAATACCTCAAAAAATCAATTAAGTGTGTATTTTGTAAAAAAAAAGGAATATTTCATATTATTTTACTTTTAGCAAGAAGAGCCATATTGAGGGGAATGCAAAGCATTAAGGCCAAGAGTTCATGTGGGACTAAGGGTGTGTTTGGTATGACGGTGACGGTCGTGAACCTGATTTTGCTAAATTTTGATAAAAACGATGTCGTTATTAATATATATTTGACATAACTTACAATGTTATGATTGTTAGAGGCTCCGCTCAAAATATTCTACGAATACACCATCAAGTTTGGAATGAGTATTTATAGTACTTCCAGCGTAGAGCCTAACCCTAGAACGACACGAACCCGAAACCTATTCCGAGTCGGGCTAACACGCGTGCGGACATATAATTAAATATCTAACAATCTCCTCCTATGTCCGCCGTGTACCCAGACTTCGGATAGAGGGTGGTTTGTGCAAAGTTCAACCAAACCGTGAATCATACACAACCATGTCCAGCACCTGTTTCAAACAAAATTAGACTTAAGCACAGAATAGTATGCACGCATAAGTAAACAAAACTCAGCTGCAACACATAAATAGTCTCAGGTACAACAAGACACAGGCCTTATATGCCTGACGTCACAAATCAACAGAGAGCTAGAAAGTCCAAACAAAACAGTGCATAAAAGAAGAGCTAAACAGTGCTCTAAACAGAAGTAGCAAAAGAGAAACTAATAACGCTCTAAAACTCATCATCCAAAAGATCATCCTGATCCGGATTCCAGTCAACCAGTGCTCCTCCTATCCCAGCAACTCCTGCAATTTCAACACAGAATTTCATTTCAGAATGAATTCTATCCTTTGCAAATTTGCAAATATCTAGTTCTACAAAAAGAACTTAGTATTAATCATTTTAATGGCTGGGAGGACACGTTCACAGAGTATTATAGTTTTACCTCAGAACCTGATATCTGTTTCAACCGAAACGATCTCAGACTTCTGGACACCGCAGCTATATCTGTGATCCTATATGGAATGTCACGGTTACTGCCCTTCTAAAGTTAATTGGAACTCATCAAATTTGGAATGGAACCAATCTCCAGAAGAAGAGTCAAGACCAAGTCAGATTGTGTTATCAAGTTTGGAATAACACTCTCCTCCAAGGCAAAAGTCGAATCCAGGTGAAATTGTTAGCATCAAGTTTGGAATGAAACAATTTACCAGATCCGAACTCAGCAACCAAGAGCATCAACAGAGCACAACATGCTTGCTTTGATAGAGGAAATCAGACTAGTCAAAACACTTGGACAAAAAAGGCTGAACTAAGTCGCCTATTGTTGAACTAAGGCCGAACTAAATCGCCTTTTAGTCCTATTTCCCCCACTGTTTTGATTAGTCGGTCTTTGGGCATTCCTTTCGTCAATGGATCAGGCAGGTTATCCTTTGAACGTACATCAATCAAAGTGATAATTCCTTGTTCTTTCAGATAATTCAGTAAAGCATGTCTCAGTCGTACATGTTTCCTCTTAGTATTATAGAGAGCATTCTTAACGACTTGAACTGCTGCTTGATTATCACAGTACAAACTCAACGAGTTGACTTGTAGCTTAGACAAGGGAATGTCTAGAATCAAGTTCCTGATCCAATCTCCCTCTTCACCGGCCAAGGCTAGGGCAAACAACTCGGCTTCCATAGACGACAATGCTATACAGGTCTGTCTTTTGGATTTCCAAGTGATAGCAGCTCCACCCAAGGTGAATATATATCCACTGGTAGACTTGCTGTTCCCGGCTTCTGAACACCACGAGGCATCAGAATGTCCTTCCACAGTAGGTGGATAACCAGTGTAGCACAGAGCATGATCTTTAGTACCTCTCAGGTATCTTAACAGCCTGTCTAGGGCTTCCCAATGCTCTTTGCCTGGATTACTGGTAAAACGGCTCAGCATGCTAACCGAAAAAGCAATGTCTGGTCTTGTACAACTTGTGGCGTACATGAGACTACCAATTATTTTGGAATATTTAACTTGATCAATGCTGGTCTCTTCATTAGGACTCAACTTGATATTATGATCAAACGGTGTCTCAGCCGGCCTACAGTTATCATATCCCCAGGTAGAAAGAAGTTGCTCTATATAATGAGCCTGACTAAGAGTAACTCGACCCTTATCAACTCTGACCTTCATACCTAACAGGGTATCTACAGGACCGAGGTCCTTCATGTCAAAAGCTTTTGCCAAAGTGGATTTAATATCCCTAACTGCAGCAAGATTAGATCCCAAAATCAACATGTCATCTACATATAAGCATATGATGACTGTTTGATTCGACAAGGAGCGGTGATAAAGGCATTTATCTGAGAGACTGGACTGAAATCCGAGACTTTTTACCACCTGGTCAAACTTCATGTGTCACATCTTAGGCGCTTGTTTAAGCCCATAGATTGATTTATCCAGTTTGCACACTTTATCTTTTTGATCTTTCTGCACATAACCTTCAGGTTGTGCCATATAGATCTCTTCATCAAGCTCTCCATTTAAGAAGGCTGTCTTCACATCCATCTGATGAACTATAAAGTTCTCGATAGATGCTAAGACTAGAAGAATCCTGATAGTCGATAGATGACACACAGGTGAATAAACATCAAAATAGTCTATTCCCCCCTGTTGTTTATAACTTTTAGCTACGAGACGCGCTTTATACCTGGCTATTGACCCATCACTATGAAGTTTCTTCTTCAACACCCACTTGCATCCTAGGACTTTAGCGCCTTTCGGCAAGTTAACTAGATGTCAAGTATTGTTATGTAGCAGCGAGTCCATCTCATCATCAATGGCTTCTGCCCACATCAAAGAATCTCTAGATCTCATTGATTCATGGTAGGAGAATGGATCATCCTCTAAGTGATAGGTGACGAAATTCTCACCAAAGTTCTTAGGGATCCTCTCTCTTGTAGATGCTCTAAGTGGAACAGGTTCCACCTCTAACGGTTGAGGAGCAGTGTCAGAGGGGCCAGCTTCAGGTTCTACGATAGATTCTGAAATCATATCATTAGACCCAGAGACAGATAAACCACGATCCTTGACAAATTTATCTTCAAAGAATATAGCATCTCTAGACTCTATCACGGTATTCGTGGATAGATCGAGAAATCTGTCTGCTGCACTATCTTCTGCACTACCTAGATAGACACACGTCGTTGTTCTAGGTCCCACCTTAGGCCTCTTAAGGTCTTGTATGCGCACATAGGCAATACAGCCCCAAGTCTTTAGAGTATCATATTTACAAGGATGACCGTGCCATAGCTCATACGGGGTAGACGTGAGCTGAGAATGAGGCACTCTATTCAGAATGTGATTTGCAGCACGAACTGCTTCTCCCCAAAAGGAATTAGGCATGCCAGCTGTGAGGAGCATAGAGTTCAACATTTCTGTTAAAGTTCTATTCTTACGCTCGACAACACCATTCGACTGGGGTGAGTAAGGAGCTGTTGTTTCAAGAATTATTCTCTCAGAGGCACAAAATTCCTTGAACCCAGTAACAGTGTATTCTCCTCCTCGATCACTTCTAAATCTCTTAATTTTCAGATTTAACTGATTTTCCACATGAGACTTGAAAGTCTTAAACGTCTCAAAGGCTTCGTCTTTCGATTTCAACAGATATACATGACAAAATCTTGAAAAATCGTCTATGAACGTAATCAGATACTTCCTTCCCCCTCTAGTGACGTGACCACGAAAATCACAGAGGTCTGAATGTATCAATTCAAGAAGTTTCGTGCTCCTAGAAACTGATCTGAAAGGCTTTCTAGTGATTTTGGTCTGAGCACACACCTCGCACTTATCAAATCGAATCGACAGATCTAAGGGGATGTTATGACTCTTAGCTAACTCTAGCATTTTCCTATAGTTTACATGTCCAAGTCTGTTGTGTAACAACTTAGGATCAATAAGGTTTGAACTAATTTGGTGAATGCTATCATTGTTTAAGCTAAGTCTATACATTCCGTTGATCAGGTACGCACACCCAAAATAATGTGAATTGACTGCTAAGGTCATTCTACCGTTCTGAGTTGTGAAGGTCATCCCAGCCTTATCTAATAGACTAATGGAAATCAAGTTCTTGGTTAAATTTGGAACTACTTTTACATTAAGCAAAAATAAAATTTTACCTGATGAGAGGACCAGCTTGGTTGTCCCTGCATGGGTCACCTGAGTCTCTCCTCCATTGCAGTTCACCACCTTTTCCTGGACCGCCTTGACCTCAGCAAGTAAAGCTCTGTCATTCGTCACATGACAGGTAGCACCGCTATCAAGGCACCACTCAGAGGATGAGCTGCGGTGACTGCTCCCGACCATAGCCACAAAGGACCTGGGATCGGAGGCATCAACCAGCATGTTCGTCACGTTTTGTGGGGCATCCTCCCTTTTCTTCTTCGGAGCCTTACAATCAGCCGCTCAGTGTCCCCACTTGCCGCAGTTGTGGCACTTGCCCCTCTTCTTTTTGAAAGAGGGCTTTTTAGGCGCCAACTGTGCAGAGGCTTCACCTTTGGGTGCTGGTGGCTTCCTGCGAGGCTTACTGGGTCGAGAAACGAAGTTGACAGCCTGTGAGGGCTGAACAACTTGTTCCAAGCTCTTGCCAGCAATATTTTGATCCTCGATATGAATGAACCTTTTGAGTTCATCCAATGCGATCTTTTCCTTCAGCCTGTGCATTTCAGTCTTGAAGGTCAACCACTCAGAAGGTAGCTTGCTAAGAATAAGATATACAAAGAGATTATCCGAGATATCGGACTTATCATCCGCCAACTTGAGACGCAGACTCTCTAGTTCAATAATTTGAGAGGTGATTGACGAGTTTAAATTAAATTTTAAGGTAAAGAGCCTCTCTCCAAGGAGAGTCCTCGACAACCCCTCTTCCTTCCGGAAGTGCGCATTCAAGCGATCCCAAATCTCTTTCGCAGTCTTATGACTGCTGTAAGTCAGGGCGAGTCTAATCAGTGAATTTAGGAGGTAGTCCCTGCAGAAGTCTTCGTCCTTTCTCCACTGAAGTTCGTTCACGTCCTCTTCGGTAGAGGCGAAGTCACTCAGGACCGTGTAGAAAATCTCACGTTCCTTCATGCCAAGTTGGACGTGGAGCTTCCAGGCGTGGAACTCGGAGAGGTTGAACGACTGAAGCTTGACGATGTCGTAGGAGGTAACCTTCGACATCTCTCAAAAACTAGAATAATAACAACCAGAAAGAAGTCACCTGATCCGCGCAGAGACGACCTAGTGTCTTCAGATCCAATCCAGGAAAAAAAAGATTTGCACCTCCTCTCTGACTAGATGTCGTCGCCGAAGACTAAATCCGATCAACAGAAATCCAAGGGCCTTCCTCAAAAAAACTGAATGAAGCAATCTTGATCGGAAGTTAAAAATCAGATTGATCCAGACTTTTGGTGGAAACAAAACCAAAGAGATATCTGCTCCACTGGATCTGGATAGGCAACTGTAGCAAAAACAGAGCTACTTTCTCCCTTTTTTTTATTTCTCTCCAATTTCTGGATACTGGCGTAGGTCCGGGACGACAACGAAACTTCTGGATCTGGAGATTTCTGAGTGCTGCTGATCGAAACGGGATTTGTGATCCCAGTCTTGTGTGAAAGAACAGATCAAAAACTTGCAGCAATGATGATCTCCCTCCGATCTAGACAGAAATCTGGCGACGAAGCTGTCTTCCGTCGTGGAACTGTGACAGGATCTGCCGGAGAAATCACACAGAAACGCGAAGAAAAGTGGCAGAGTCACGTCGCTGCTGCGAACGGCGGCCACATGAACTCGCAAAAAACCGCGACGAGCAGACAAGCACCGGCGGATCCCGATCTGCAACCCTAGATCGTCGGCGATCTGCAACCCTAGATCTGCGATCTGCTACCTTCTTCCCGATCGGTAGAGCGACAGATTCGGCGTGGATCTGCGATCGGCAAAGCCGGCGGATCTGAAAACAGCGGCAAAACAGGAAGTCGCGAAGGGACGAGTCGCGATCTGTGAATCACGAAGCAGGAGCGAATCGCGAAACGAAGGACGGGAGCGGCGCTGGTAGAATCGCAGAACGCAGAACAACCGAGAGCGGAGAAACCCTAACCGCTACTTTGAGAATGTTAGAGGCTCCGCTCAAAGTATTCTACGAATACACCATCAAGTTTGGAATGAGTATTTATAGTACTTCCAGCATAGAGCCTAACCCTAGAACGACACGAACCCGAAACCTATTCCGAGTCGGGCTAACACGCGTGCGGACATATAATTAAATATCTAACAATGATCACCTCCAAAAAATAAAATAAAATTTTAACCATAGAAATAAATGAAATTTCTTAGATAAAGAGCCTTCACGAATGACTCTGTACGTAACCATCGCGTTCATAAAACATACTAATTTATACAATTACAAAAAATTAATATATTTCATAAAACATACTAATTTAGTGAATTTTATGAGAAATTAATTCAAGATACAAGAGAGCTCATGTGGATGGTTGAAAGGATTTCAAAGAACCATGGTAGCAATTTTTTTATTAATATTTTATGAAGTCACAAGAATTGGAATTACTTGCTTGTTATATATCAATGTCATTTTATTTTTGGCGCATTAGGAATTGAAAGATTAATATAATTTGTTTTTAGTAATAAATATAGAAGCTCAATTACATTGAAAATATTAAATATTAATGACTATATTTTTAAATAAGAATCAGTCAAATAATAAATTACTAAATAAGTAGACAAAATTCACACACTTTGAGAATCAAACTCATAACCTCTCCTCATGGAGCAAAAGTAAGGTCCTAGACCCGGATGATACAATTGGTCCGGGACCAATGAGGCGCCAGCAAAGACGTGAGGCACATGCATTTTAGACTTCTGACATACATTTTTGTGCGGGGCCCTCATCAGATCTGACTTCTCACTGGTTTCCAGGGTGTTCCTTTTCGTCCGAGTCCCGGATGAAAAAGAAATTCTCTATCATGAGGCCCCAATTTATCCAACTGGATCAATCCTCATTGGCAGATTTATACTAGTTTGTAAATACACATAGGTTCCATTTGGGCATGTGGATCTGCCGCGGTGGTGTGGATAGCACCGCCCAATTGCTACGACATGTGGTTTGGTGGTGGTGCGGCCCCACCGGCCAATTAAAATGGCAGAAATCATTGCAAATTAAGGAATTGAATGATTCCAAATTATTTATGATTTGTAAAACACGTGGCAATTTAGGGATATTCCGAAATCATTGCAACATTAACATGTGCCTTTAAAAAGGCGTAGTAATCTATTTAGAGTCGAGTGAATTAATGTGTTAAATAAAATATATTTAATAAATTAAAAGAGAAATTTATTTGAGTTAGAAAGAAATGGTTGGATGGATTTCATTGAAGTGTGTCTGGCTACAATTGGTGCTTAAATTTATAATGCTCAATTTTTTATTATATTTTCATTTTTCACTATATTCCCGCTTTTTTTCATAATCCTTTTTTTATTTTTCTCTCCATTATATTTTTATGTATATATACTTTATTTTTTTATTTAAGTTAATATTTAATAATTTATTATTATTTAATATATATTGTATATTTTTAATTAATTTAGATTTTTATTTATCTATATTGTTTTAATTTAAGGTGATTGTTAACTGCAACCCGTTATTGGCTAGTCGCACCTCAAAATCCCCTAATTTTCCGTGCCTTTTCGAAATACGCCTTGTACATGCAATTTCAGGAAATGCTCAACACGAAAGTTGTAGATCTCGACATGATCTACAACTTTCGTGTTGAACACTTTTCCTAAAATTGCATGTACAAGGCGTAAAATCTGAGCATATTTTCAAAGTACTTCTTGTAGATGCATTTTTAGGAAAAATGATCAACACAAAAGTTGAGATCTACAACTTTTGTGTTGAGCACTTTTCCTAAAATTGCATGTACAAGACGTATTTCGAAAAGGCGTGAAAAGTCATGAGATTTTGGGGTGCCACTAATAAATAGTGGGTTTGCGATTAACAATCACCTAATTTAATTTAATTTAATTTGTTTTATAAAGATGATTAATATTGATTTTTATGTATTACTAATTAAAGGTTTCTGAAAAATATTAACCATAAATATAGACAGTCATTAAGATGTTGAATGATTCCAATTATTTTATGATTTAGGAAATTTGTTGTAATTTCAAAATCATTAAAAGGAATAAAAAATCTTAAATATGCCATTTGTAGTTAAAAAAATATTTTAGATAAATTATATTTAATGAATTTATAAGAGAAATTTACTTTGAGAAACACAAGAGAAATTATACTTGTAGTGAGTGGTATATAAGTTTTTATGATACCTCTCTCCATATTTAAGCCTTAATCTTATTTTATTTTTGGTTTATTATGAATTTAGAGATTAAAATTATTTTGTTTTGTTAATACATTAGAATTATCTAATATTTATGAAATTTGAATATTTTTAAATCATTGAACGTGTTAATTTAACACTAATAATTATTTTATTATATATAGTTAATAATATTATATGAAGAATTAATTGAAGTTACAAGAGAGATCATGTGGATCATTAGATGGATTTTAATTAATTGCATCTAACGATCACTAATCTATAATTTTATACATGATTAAATATATTTTAAAATAATTAATATATAATTTTGTTGCCCTACTTCCTATCTCTATATTTTGGGTCCATTTCTAATATAAAATATGGCTAAATTTAATGTAGATTTAATGGTGAAAATAGCAAAATTAATGTTTTGCAAATATTATTATTTTTAATTATTTTATAGTATTTATGTATATATAAACCAGTTCCTGGTTATAATGTAGATTAATTTAATAAAGAAATGTATTGGATTCTTATGATCCACTTGGTTTTATTCAATCCCCGGCTATTTGTCGTTGTAGATGAGAGACAATATTTTCAAATTACGGTCTCTTTTAATAATTATTATACTTATTTTATGATATGATCATTCCTTAAATATTATGATTTAATTAGCTGTCTTCTGCTTGATATATATATATACACACGAATACATATCATATGCGGGCTAGCATAGGTGCGGGCGTACGGGCATGAGAATTTGGGGGTCAAGGAGGCTCCAAATCAAAAAGTGATCAACATGAAAGCTGTTCGGATCGCCGAGATCTACAACTTTCATGTTGATCACTTTTTGATTTGGAGCCTCCTTGACCCCCGATTTGGGACCCGAAAATTGGAAAATTTTCGGCGTACTGTAGCAGTCTCGCCGCCCAGACTTTTCGGGTCCCAAATCGAAGGTCACGGAGGCTCCAAATCAAAAAGTGATCAACATGAAAGTTGTTCGGATCGCCGAGATCTACAACTTTCATGTTGATCACTTTTTGATTTGAAGCCTCCTTGACCCTTGTCCGTACGCCCGTTTGCCCGCACATGATACATCTCATATATATATATATATATATATATATATATATATATATATATATATATTACACACACGTGAGTGACAGTGTACGGGAGTCATTGGTGCGGGCGACAATATTCGATGAAGGCGGCGATATTTATCGGGGGGAGCGACATTCAATTTGAGCGGAAACAATCGATTTGTGTCACATTTGAAGGAAACACCTCGGTTCGTGGAAATTCTCCCCAATAGAGCCCAAATACTAAGCAATTCTTATATTTCTCTTTTTTCAAATGAGAGCAAACTACTAAGCGCTCATTTATGTTGATCTATGTTATGTTGTCGCCCCTCCCAAACTTCCGTCAAACTTCTTTCTTGGTCGGGGATATTTTTGAAATCAACTCCAATTATGTAATCTCCATTATTCCGGTATTTATGGAGGATTTCTTGGAAAGGATTAATCTCCTTCCATGGTGGCCGCCATACCTATTTTGGGTTTCTTCCACCACCTATATATAGTGGTGTGGTCGGCCATCAAAGCAGTGTACGTAGTGCAGCAATTCTTCGGTGAAGAGTTTTCTCCAGCCGGCCTCCATTCAGTCGGCTTCTTCCCTTACCGCCGGAGTCCGGAGTTTGGAGTTCTTCTCGCCGCTAGCAACCGGTCTTCCTTCTCTCGCCGGATCTATTTTCTCGTCGCAACGCGTACGACCGGACCTTGGAAGATTCGGACCGCCAGCTAAATTCTCGGTCTATTCTTCTCCTCCATATTTAGTCGTATTGTATGTTTAACAAACGAATAGTGGATTTAACTTTGCCTGCACAGTGGACGTACCCAAAAATTTTGGGAAACCACTTTAAATCTTGGTGTTCTTCTTTTTTGGTGCTTGCTCTTTGTTTTATTTTTCGTGCGTTATTATTATTTTTCGTAACCACAATTGGTATCAGAGGCAGGTTCGATCGACGACCGTTTGGACGTTTCGTTTCGAGTTGAGTCAACGGTAGGTGACGATATCGGTCCGCTCCCTATTTTCCCAATCTTGATCCGTGAATTTATTCGGTCGCTTCGGTCTCCGTGCAGTTTTCTCCAATTTGACAACTATGGCGATTTCCACACCAGATGCGAAGTTTGAAGTTACGAAGTTCGACGGAAAGCACAATTTTGGCCTATGGTAGGTCAAGGTCCGAACACTACTGATTAAGGAAGGTTCACACCGTGTCCTATTGGGGAAGACAAATAAGGATGTTGAGGTTACCGATCGCACGTAGGAGCATTCAGTTCTCAAAACTTTGTCCACCATACAACTTTGCTTACACGATGATGTGCTATATGGAGTTCTTTCAGAGACGACTGCCTATGGTCTTTGGGCAAAGCTGAAGAATATCTACATGACGAAGTCTCTCTCCAACTGCATCTACCTCAAGCAGCAGTTGTACAAGTTCAGCATGAAAGAGGGTTGCTCTTTACACGACCACCTGAACAGTTTCAATAAACTATTATCTGAGTGTCTCAACATGAATATTCAGGTGGAGGAAGAGGACAAGATAGTTATTCTTCTGAACTCTCTTTCAAAGTCTTACGAGGATATGGTCACTACCCTCATCTATAGTAAATATATTTTGAACTTGGAGGAGGTTACGACAGCCTTACTCTCAAATGACATCCGAAAGAAGTCGTCTGGCTCAGGTATTGCTGAAAGCTCAGCTTTATTCTCTCGGGGTCAGTCTGGTTCAGGAAGAGGAGGCAAGCCCAAGAAAAGTTCTGATAGTTACTGCAACTGCTGCAAAAAGAAGGGTCATGGAATAAAGGATTGCTGGAAGCTTTAGAACAAGGAGAAGGGGAAGATCCCTGATGATGAAAAGGAAACGTATGTCGCATCCCTATGCCTTGAGGATGTCAATGAGGACGTTGTTTAGTACTTCTTTTCACTTATCCCTTTGTTTTTTGGTGTGTTTTCTTCCTGCATTTTCATCCTTTTTATTCCGTTTCTATCTCTTCATTTGCTTACCATCATTTCTCCTATGTTTTTTCCCAGTCTTGCTATCTCTATGCTTGTGTTTATATAACTCTTATTTTAAGTTATTTCCTGGTCAAGAACTTCATTGTTGAATGCGTTTTTTATTCCCTTATTACCTAAGCTATTTTTTTGGTACTCCTCATTTATAAGCTTAGAGTATGTCTAGTCAAACCGTCTTTGACCAAGTCTCATAGGGGTTCATCTTTCCATGTTGAGGTCAGTTTGTTTACATTCTTTTCTTGGTGTGTCTGCATTTTTCAATTTCTCTCCCGCGCGCACTTCAATGGTCGGAAGTCTTGATAGGTTCAGTTTTGCTATGGGAGACCACCGCTGGAGGTGGAGCAGTTGGTATTTTGGCTCCAGGTGGAGCATTTTTCAAGTCAATCACGTCATTCCAGTTTGTGTGTCACTCCGAATCAGAGGAGTTTTCTTGTGATCCGTTCTCGACCAAAGTTCATCCAGTTTGTCTCTTTGGCTTTTGGATTTTGGTGACCGTTGGAGCATCTTGGAGTTATCTCTGCCAGATGGAGCTTGTCATGAGAGAGGCGTCAAGGTGGAGATTGTTATGTTGTCGCCCCTCCCAAACTTCCGCCAAACTCCTTTCTTCGTCGGGGATATTTTTGGAATCCACTCCAATTATGTAATCTCCATTATTCCGGTATTTATGGAGGATTTCTTGGAAGGGATTGATCTCCTTCCATGATGGCCGTCATACCTATTTTGGGTTTCTTCCATCACTTATATATAGTGGTGTGATCGGTCATCCAAGCAGTGTAGTGCAGCAGATTCTTCGGTGAAGAGTTTTCTCCAACCGGCCTCCATTCAGCCGGCTTCTTCCCTCACCGCCGGAGTTCGGAGTTCTTCTCGCTGCTAGCAACCGGCCTACCCTCTCTCACCGGATCTATTTTCTCGTCGCAACGCATACAACCGGACCTTGGAAGATTCGAACCGCCATCTAAATTCTCGGTCTATTCTTCTCCTCCATATTTAGTCGTATTGTATGTTTGAGAAATTTATAGTGGATTTTATCTCTGCCTGCATAGTGGACGTATCCAAAAATTTCAGGGAACCACTTTAAATCTTGGTGTTTTTCTTTTGTGGTGTTTGTTCTTTGTTTGTTTGTCCGTTATTATCACTATTACTCGTAACCTCATTCTTGGTCGTTAGAAAATTTATTTGAACAGAAGATTTCTCATCTGCACTCGGATCGACCGATTTTCATAACTGATCTACACCTTAGGCATGAAAAAAATCTATTAGGATCCGTTTGTTAGATTGGAATTGAAACGTTAGAATTGTTATTCAATTGACAATTTTAATTTCGACGTTCAACCGCCATAAAATCGCATCGGAATTGGAATTCATTGCAATTCTTATAGAGAAAACATGTCTCCCTCAATTCGGACCTCGTGAGGTCTTCATTCGCAATTCTCACTCCCACCAGTGCACCCCCGATTCTCTCAAAAACACCTCGACACCAACTATGCCGTTCGTCTGGGGGAGCATTTTTTGCCCAAAAGCAAATTTTTCAATGGGTCATAGTATTCCGCCCGGGCGCGAACATTTCGCCCGAACGCACATTTTTAGTCCGGACGGTCAATTTTCAGCTTGGCGTGCATTTTCAGCCAGACACTCATTTTTCCGCCCTGGCGCACATTTTTTGCTCGGACGCGCATTTTACAGACGAGCACACATTTTACGCCAAGGCATGCATTTTTCGCTCGGGTGCGAATTTTTCTGTCCGGGCGCGCATTTTTTGCCCGGGAGAGAATTTTTCGCCCAGGCGCACATTTTTCTCCCGCACGCGAGTTTTTCTAATTATGCACGCATTTTTCACCCGGACGTGCATTTTTCGTCCGGGCGCACTTTTTTGCCCGGGCATGAATTTTTCTACCCAGGTGCGAACTTTTCACCCGAGCGCATTTTTTTGCCGGAGCACATTTTAATCACCCGGGCGCGAATTTTTTGATCGGATGCGTTTTTTGCCCGGGCGTGAATTTTTCGGTCGGGCCCGAAATTTTTTGCCTAAGCACGAATTTATCACCGGACTGCGATTTGTTCATCTGACCGCGATAATTTTACCCGGTCGCGATTTTTCGCCCGACCGCATTTTTTTACCGCATTTTTTTTCGTGCATGCGTGTTTTTTCGCCCGACCGCGATTTTTTCGCCTATGCGCGAATTTTATCACTCGGCCATGTTTTTTTCACTCGGACGTATTCTATTCGCTCGGGTGTGAATTTTTCACCCGGTCGCGAATTTTTTGTTCGAGCGTGTTTTTCCCCTGGGCCCGACCGCGATTTTTTGGCTCGACCGCGATTTTTTTCCCCGAGCGCATTTTTTTGTCGGGGCCCGTTTTTTTGCACGAACGTATTTTTTCGTTTCTGCGCAAAAATATCGCGCTCGGCCACGAAATTCACGCAGGTGCAAAAAATTAAATCCTGACCGAGTAATTCGAGCCCGACCGAGAAATTTGCGCCCGGACAAAAATTTTGCGTCCGGGCAAAAAAACCGTGCTCGGGCGAAAAAGCCACGTCTGGACTAAAAAATTGGGTCCGGTCACAAAAATCGCGCTCAAGTGAAAAGTGTGCCCGGGCGGAAAAGAGCACGGTCGGGCGAAAAAAGCACACCCGGGCAAAAAATTCGCGACTCGGGTGAAAAAAATCGCGTCTGGGTGAAAAATGCGCGTTTGTTCAGAAAAATGTGCACACAGATGAAAAATATGCATCTGGTTGAAAAATGCGCGTCCAAGCAGGAAAATGCGCAACTGAGCAAAAATGCGCGTTTGGGACAAAAATTCTAATATTTAGCCAAAGAGTAGAATTACTAATTCCAATTCTTGTGATAGATTTCCTGCATTCAGCCGAATAGCAGAATTGTAACATGAATTGAAAAATCATTGGTTCGTACTTTATGCAATTAGATTTATCACTAGAAACAATGAAGAACATAGTGGAGTATGACGATTGTGCTCGAGATATTGATGGTAAAAAAAGTACTTTTAGGTCTGTATTCTTTTAGGAAAATAATATAAAATTTGGTTAGCAAAAGAGATGGGCTTGTTTTTTTGTTGAAAACGGTGTGACTCACTCATGTGAGTATCCCAGGCCGCCTTCATCCAGACTACAGTCTGCTTGCTCCAATCCCTCTCAATAACCGCATGCAACGCATACCCCACCCGGCTTGTCGGGCTTACTTTGATTATTTGCATGTCCAGCTTACTCTTAAGCTAAGACGATCCACCTCAACCAGTCTATGAGATCACTGATCAACCCGTAACACCTCCTGTTGGATCGACCAACACTACTTAAATTTGGTAGATTAAGTTCTTCTTAACTCGAGAGTCAGTCGAATCTGAACACAACCAAAGTTGACCCAATTTACGTGAAAAACCCGGAAAAGAAAAAACAACACGGACTTGACCCAGCTCAGATAAATCCACTAGCAATTAATATTGTCAGAGTATACAACTGATTTAGCTAGAGTGATAACCATTTCTCGTTTTATAATGTTAGAAGAGGCTTTTGATTATTGTGTGTGTTAGAGATGCCCTTTAAAGAGCTACATGCGGGGGCACGCCCCAAGATATAATGATATATTTTCCCGCAAGTGTGAAAGAGGTTAATCCCTTTTGACTATGCTTTTTAAGCATATGTTTCATGACAAATAGTCGTCTTTGACTTGAAAATCAACATGCGCTCTTAAAGAAAGCTTCTAGGAAATTGTCCAAAGTAAGTTTCATGCCAAACGACAAGTGTTTTTGACCGAGCGAAGCTTCATCCATATGTCATCTACCACCTCTACGTCCTTGGTTTTGTCTCTATAAATAGGCATGAAGGAGAAGAGAAAAAGTATTTACTTCTCTCTAAACTCAGACATTGAAAGATTTCTAAAGAGATTTTTGTGCCAATTGTCTTAGTTTGAGAGAGCTTTCAGATGACATTCTACATCATTGACGAGTAATACTTCTCCTACACGAATTGGATCTAGAGTATATTTCGGCAAGGATTTGAAGAGGCATCTTGAAGAGGATTTGTGTAATCCGTCTCGCCCGCTATTGTCGTTAACTTGGAATTTTCTTGCTACTATTTATTGTGAAATATTGTGTGGTGCGAAGTTGGTGAAGATCATGTGTGAATCGAGGAAGGAAAACCTTGTAATTGCATATTTGTTTTTCATACATTTATAGTGACAGCTTTCCGGGTTGGACAATGATCGTCCCATGATTTTTACCATATTGGGTTTCCACGTTAAATCATTGTATCACTTTTATTGTTGTTATTTTGTGCTGTGTTTTGATTGTGTATCGACATACCGTTAAACAGTTGTGTAAGTACTTGTTCGAACTAATTTGCAGGTGATCTGGTCGGGCTTGCGCACTCTCTAGCCCAACAAGTGGTATCAAAGCTAAGTTTATTATCAGAGTAATTATCAGGCTGACCTGTATGAGATCCAAGACGAGTCGATCAAATATTTTGGGTTAATGATCGGGTGTGGTAAGTAATGACCATTGGTCCGCTCCCTGCCCTATTTGATTATTTTCTTTGAAATAGTCGGCTCAGAGAACTCAGGTCTGTCCGACTAGTGATAGAGAACTATGGAGTCCACTTCAGGTTCAGGCTCTGAGCAAATAATAAAATTGAACGACGCGAACTATCACTAATAACACTTACTGATGGTGGATCTCATCTACGTCAAAGGCTGACATTCTCCTATCTTTGAAGAGATGCCTAAAGACACGGATCCAAATAAATGAAAGGTAGAGCACTGGAAGCTATGTGGATTCATCAGGCGGTTCGTAGAACCAAACGTCTATAACCATATTGCTTGTATCATCAATGAAAAAAATACTTTGGAAGACTCTCGAGACATTGTATGCCAAGAGTACTGGCATCAATAAGCAATATCTACTGAAGAAGCTTGGAAAGTTCAAGTATAGAGATGCATCACCTATCTTGGATCATGTGAACGAGTTACAAGGTATTATTGACCACCTCACTGCTATAAAAGTGACTTTCGATGACGAGATCAATGCATTGTGGCTGTTGAAGTCTCTTCCAGACTCTTGAGAGATTGTTAGAGATTCTCTAATCAACTCCTCTCCCGGAGGCACCATTACAATGGAGATTACCAAGAGTGATATCTTAAACGAAGAGGTGAGAAAGAAATTTCAAGGGATATCAAACTCTTCTTCACGAGTTGACATCCTCTTTATTGAGCTCGGGAGGAGAGACAAGAGCAAGAGTAGGGGAAGAAATAACGAGAGGAGTCAAAGTAGGGGAAAGCATAATCACGTTATCAAAACGTAAAGTGTCACTATTGTCATAAGAAAGGACATATTCAAAAATTTTGTTATTCTCTAAAGAATGACGAAAGAATGAAAGGAATGACTGATGATGATAAGAAGGAGAGTCACACTGCAACTTTTATATATACAGTGGAGGAAGGTTTCATCATTGTTGGAGATGACGTCACAGTTGCACTCTCTTGTGATGACCGAAGCTGGATATTGATTCAGGTGTTTCTGTATATGTCTCCTACAATAGAGAGTTATTCACCACCTATATCATTCATGATTGCGGGGTACTTAGGATGAGCAACAGCGACACGTGTAAAGTCATCAAAAGGGGAGACATGCACCTGAAAGCGAGTATGAAAGCTTTGCTGATTTTAAAGGATGTGCGACACGTATCTAATATCTGCTTCAACCTAATTTCAGTTGGGAAGCTAGGTGATGAGGGACACTTTAGTGTCTTTGGTGGAGACATACTACATGGAGGAAAGGCCTGAAGCTGCTCAGGTCAATACTGTTAGAGATTGTGTATCCACATCCCTATGACATAGAAGATTGAGTCACATTAGCCAGAAGGGCCTATGATGTTTGCCCAAGAAGATGATGATATATGATCGATCTGTGGATTAGTTAGAGAGATGCGACCATTGCATGGTTGAGAATTAAAATAGAGTATCATTTCAAAGTCATACTTCCACCGGAAGATCCGAGCCGCTGGAGCTCGTACACGCTGATGTCTGTGGGTCTCTGAATGTCCAGACGAGTGGAGGAGCGTCTTACTTTGTGATGTTCATGGATGATCATTCGAAGAAACTTTGGGTCTATACTTTAAGATCAAAGATGAGATTCTCGACATCTTTCAGAGATTCCAAGCTGAAATAGAAAGACAGACTGGGAGGAAACTTAAGTGCATCAGGTCCCATAATGAGGGATAGTATATTGGTCTCTTTGATAAATACTATAGAGAGCAAATGATTAGACATGAAAAGACATTGCCTAAGACACCGTAGCTGATTGGCATAGCTTAAAGAATGAATAGGACCTTGATGGAGAGGGTGAGGTGTATGCTATCTGGGTCAAAAGTACCTGACATGTTTTGAGGTGAGGCTTTATACACAGCTGCACATGTCATCAACCTATCTCCAGTTATGCATTACATGAGGATGTTTTTGATAAGGTCTAGTATAGGAAGGACCCTTCATACAATCGCTTGAGGGTCTTTGGCTGTAAAACTTTTGTGCACATTGCTCGAGATGAAAGATCAAAATTAGATTACAAGACTAGACAATGCATTTTTCTGGGATATGGTCGGAGCAGCGAATTTGGCTATAGGTTTTTTGATCTATTTGAGAAGAAACTTGTACGCAGTCGTGATGTTATATTTTGTGAGCATCATACTATTGTTGATCTTGAGAAGACTAAGAATGTTGTCCCTCACACGAATGTAAGGTCTCCTATGATTGAAGGTGACGATACTGAGGAGGCCACTGAGCCTGAACCGATATAGGGCAATGAGCCACTTTCAGATCATGAGGAAACTATTAATGGTGAGCATACTGTGGACATCACTGATGATGTGTCTATACCAGCAGCTGAGCTCTCTCCATAGAGGTCTGATAGAGTTAGACACCCATCTTCGAGATACTCCATTAATGAGTATATTATGTTGAACGATGCAAGAGAGCCTAAGTACTTTGATGAGGTAGCGCAGAGCTCGGAGAAGAAAGGATGAATGATTGTTATACAGGAGAAAATACAGTCTCTGTATGAGAACAATACTTATAAGATGGTATGATTGCATAAGGGCAAGAAGGATCTGAAGAATCGATTGATTTTTAGAGTAAAGTAGAGAAATCCCTCGACACCACTCAGATATAAGGTCAGATTAGTGGTGAAGGGTTTTAGTCAAAAACAGAGAGTTGATTTTGATTAGATCTTCTCTCATGCTGTGAAGATGTCGTCTATCTGGGTAATTCTTGGCCTTGCTGCGAGGCTAAGCCTGGAGATCAAGCAGATGGATGTCAATACCGTCTTTCGGCATGATGAGCTTGAGGAGGAGCTTTATATGAATCAACCTAAAGGATTTGGGGTCAAAGGGAAGGAAAGTTTAGTATGTCGCCTGAATAAGAGTTTATATAACCTAAAGCAGGCCCCGCGACAATGGTATAAGAAGTCCGATGCTTTTAAGCAGGAGATCGACTTCAAAATGACCACCCTTGATCAACGTGTGTTCATAAAGTAGTATGCTCTAGAGGATTTCATCATCTTACTCCTCTTTGTTGACAACATGTTGATAGTTAGGAGGAGCACTACTCGCATTGTCGAGTTGAAGTGGCAGTTGAGCTCTACATTTACGATGAAGGACTTGGGAGCTGTGAAAACCATCATAGGGATGCATATTCGGAGAGATAAAATCTCCAAGTTATTTTGATTATCGCAAGAGAGATAATCAGGAAGGTGCTACAAAGATTCAGTATGGATCAAGCGAAGAAAGTGAACACGCCGCTTGCAGCTCACTTCAGACTTACCACAGATAAATGACCAAACACACTTGAAGAGAAAGAAGAGATGCAGAAGGTCTTATATGCTTCTACAGTTGGCAGTCTTATGCATGCAATGGTGTGCACCAGCCCTGATATAACACACACGGTTAGCACTGTTAGTAGGTTTCTCTCCAATCCTGGGAGAGAGCATTAGAATGCTATAAAATGGATTTTAAGGTACCTACATGGGACGTTAAAATTGACGTTAAATTTCGGAGACAGTGAGTCAGAGTTACTTGGCTATACTGATGTTGATATGGCTGGAGATTTGGACTCCAGATGATTAACTTCTGGATACCTGATTATGTTTGCATGGGGAGCTGCGTCGTGGAAGTCTAGACTACAGAAGCGCGTTACAATAAATACTACAGAGGCAGAATTTATTGTAGTCACTGAGACAGGGAAAAAACTTCTATGGATGAAGCGTTTCATCAAGGAGTTAAGTTTCACTCAGGAGTGCTACACATTCTTATGTGATAGTTAGAGCGCAATTCATTCGGGGAAGAACCCGACCTTCCACTAGAGATCCAAGCATATTGATACGCGGTATCATTGGATACACGATACTCTAGAGCATAGAGAACTAAATCTGTAGAAGGTGTACACAAATGACAATGAAGAAGATATGCTTACGAAGACTGTGTTGAGAGTGAAGTTCGAGCACTGCATAAGGAGCGTCGACATGGAGGTTCCCTCCATATAGAGGTAAAAGGGGAGAATAAGTTGTTGAGTATAGTTCCCGTCATTTGTAGAGAAAACTATTAACTCGAATTTGGTCTGCTGATCGACCGAAGGTTGAGACATGTTGGAGATTTGAAGGGAGATTATTAAAAAGACAAGTTTCTTCACTTAGTCGAAAAGGGGGAGATTTGATGAGATATTTTCTCCAAAGTGTGAAAAAGGCTAGCCACTTTTGACTATGTGTTTCAAGCATATGTTTTGTGACAAGTATGAAAAAGAAGCTTTTAGGAAATTTGACCTGAAAATCAACATGTGCTCTTAAATGAAGTTTTTAGGAAATTATCCAAAGGAAGCTTCATGTCAAATGACATGTGTTTTTGACCGATGGAAGCTTCATCCACATGTCATCTTCCATATCTACCTTTTTGGTTTTTGCCCTATAAATAGGCATGAAGGAGGAGGCGTAAGACATCCACTTCTCTCTAAACTCAAGCATTAGAAATTTTCTAGAGAGACATTTGTGGTCATCGTCTTAGTTTGAGAGACCTTTCAGACAGCATTCTACATCGTTGACAAGGAATACTTCGTCTACACGGATTGGATTTGGAGCAGATTTGGGCAAGAATTTGAAGAGGCATCTTGGAGAGGATTTGTATAATTCGTCTCACCCGCCACTGTCGGTAATTTGCAATTTTTCTTGCTATTGTTTATTATGAAATATTGTATAGTGCAAAGTTGATGAAGATCCTGTGTGGATCGAGAAGACTAAGACTTGTAATTGCCAATTTGTTTTTCATACATTTATAGTGACAGCTTTTCGAGTTGGACTCCGATCGTCCCATAGTTTTCACTCTATTGGATTTTCACGTTAAATCTCTGTGTCACTTTTATTTTTGTTATTTTGTGTTGTGTTTTGGGTGTGTATCGAAATATCGTTAAGCAGACGTACAGATACTTGTTCAAATTAATTTGCAGATACTCTAGTCGGGCTTGCGTGCTCTCTAGCCCAACAAGGTCATCCAACGGTGATGTGTTTTGGAGAGTGGCATGAGCCTCATCCTGGATTGAGAAATGCCTTCTGGAGCGCAGGGGGTCCAGGGTGAGGGTGTACCCTGGATAGAAAAGCATCTTCTGCAGGGCAGAGAACCTTTTGGGGAACAGAGCGCTCTCTGGAGAGCAGGGAACTGAGTCACGCACTGAAGAGCGGACGCAGGGGAGCGAAGATCTGGCGCGGGGGCGCACCCTGGAGAGCGAAGTGCCTTCTGGTGGGCAGAGTATCTTCTACAACGTAAAGTGTTTCCCATGAGAGGAGCACCTTCTAAAGAGGGGTGCATGGCCGCCCACTAGAACGGAGCGTGAGGGTGTATGCTGGAGAGCGGCGTGCCTTCTAGAGAGCGAAGAGCCTTTTTGTAAGTGGGGGCAGGAGAGCCACTGAAGAGCAGAGTATGAGGGCGCGCACTAGTGAGCGAAGCGTCTTCTGGAGAGTAGGGGGTTACATTTGAGCGGGGGTGCGCACCGTAGAGCGGAGTGCGAGGTCGTGCACTGGAGCAGAGCAGACATTGGATGAGTTTTAGACCGGTGTGTGAGGGAAAACGCACTAGAGAACGGTCCGTTCACTAGCAAACTTGAGAGCGGAGCGCGGGAGCGTATGTACTGAATATGAGCGCATCGACTCACACTATATAGTGGTATATTCACTAGGGCAAACTTGAGAGCGAAGCACGGGAGCGATCCCTGGAGCGGATCTCGAGGGAGTTCACTAGCAAGAGGTGCACACCGATGCGAACATCAGAGCGGCGCGCTTATGGCAGCGCGCACCAAAGCGGCGCGTTCATAGGAACAAACTTCGGAGTGAAACGCAAGGGGCACGCACTGGAGAAGTGTGTGTGTGTGTGTGTGCATGATTTGGAGAACATCACACGAGATTGCTACTTGCTAGTGGGCTTTCATCAGAGATTTTTTGTCAATGTCGTAACGTGAGAGTGTGGGATCTATACTCTTGCTCTAATTAGTAATTACTGACCCCTTCAAATAATGGAATATTTTTATAGATTTTAGTAGGGGCACACAAAGAATTTTGCCCTTCTATTTATTTGATGGATGAATAAAAATGACCGATTTAAGCCACCAGAATCATTAATTTTAATGGTTAGACAATCTTCACCCCGAGCGGATCATGGCATTCCAATCGGTTTCTCCTGAGTAGTAGTGGCCGATGACTGCTTCGGTCTCGCCGGAAAAATAAAAGTGCTCGGAACTTGATTAAAATTTTGGGAAAGCCTGGGCGCCCCTCCTCATGTAGTCTTTGGCCAATCGATGGCCACCGCCGCCCCCATGCCCTTTCTTCACGCTAGGGCTCTGCCCTAGCTTGTTAAAGGAGATTTCCCTGGGACGGGCCAATCTGGTTCGGGGCGTTTTTCCGCTAATCATTTGGTGTTGTTTGAGGGGTCAACCAAACTCGAAATCATGTGAAATTGGGCCCGTTGGAATCATCTCATCGAGCCAGTCACAGTCTTGGTCTTGTTGGTCCAATCCATCCACTTTAATATTTTTGGGAACCCCATCATCTCTGATTGTATGAGTGATGAATTGTTAAATACAACCTCTGATATTGTGAGTGTTAAATTGTTACAAAACCTCGGCCCATAGTTCACTTCTCCTGACAACAAAGGGTGATCAGGGAGCACCTTGGGGTCCATTGGGGAGGCATTCTTTAAACCACACGTTTCTTAGAGACATGACTTTTTATGGATATAAATAAATCTAAATTTTGCATAAAATGAAAAATATTGTTAAAATGGATAACCTTCATTGAGTCAGCACAACAAGAGAAATTACATGGAAGGTTTAGGCTGCGTTTGGCACGACTTATCGTGGCTTATTTGCTCCGGTGAGATTGGACAAAAATGTCATTGTCATATCAAAGTCTTATCCTCCAAATCAGTTTCTTTTTTTTAATAACGGTAGTAACATTGTCATATCAAACATACAATGACGTTTTTGTTCGACCTCACCGGAACAAATAAGTTGTGATAAGTTGTGTCAAACGCAGCCTTAAGGGCTCGGATTAAATATAGTATGTAAACAATTTAGATTGATTAGCTTGTGTTTTATTGCTGTGATTTGTTGTTTGGTTGAGTCTCCATACAACACACCTCTAGATATGCCACGTAGGACATATTGATCTACTCATCATTGCAATTTGCACATATGCCTAATCAACCTATCAGAATACATCTCTTTAATAGCCCTAAGCCAAAGTAATTCTTTCTTCGTTTGTGGACTTTAGGTTTAGTCTGTGATTCTGTCATATATAGGCTTTGTTTGGTGCGGTGGTGGTGGTCATAAACGCAGTGATTATGAACCGTCGTTTATGAACATCTGACCTCACTTAAGGAACTTCACTTTCATGTTCAAAATTAATTTTCTTTTCTTTAATTAGTTTGTTATCGCTTGAATTGTGTTCTTTGGTGGTTCGTGGGCATAAGAGTTTGTGCAGCGGTACTGACTCAACCCGAACTTGGGCCACACCTAGTTTAGTTCCTAAACTAGCCTTGGCACTTGCCTAGGTTTTATATGGACTGTGATTGGGCTCGACTTAAGGACTCTAATATGTCGTTTGAGGGATTTCATATGCTTTGAATCCATTTATAACCATTTAAAGCATTAGCGGAGCCTCTAAGGTGTCGTTTGAGTTCCATGAATAGTTTTTGATCGAATCTTTTGAATACATTTTTGCTTGAAAACTGTTATGAAAAACAGTCCAGAGAGATGATTTCCGATCCAAAAAATAATCTAACGACAACAAATTAGTGCGGTTACGAAGCGCGATATGAGCAAGCCACAAACGAGAAAAGGAAAAAAAAACACAATTAATGAACACAAAATTTAAAGTGATTCCCCGAAATTGGGTACGTCTACTGCACAGGCAAAAATCTCTTTTACTGATGAACACACAGCTACAAAGAGAGTAAGAAAGTTACAAATCGGTATAGCCCTACGAGGAAGACGAAAAAGAAAATATCACTGTCCATCCTCAACTCTGTCAACAATACCCCTTCACCAAGAACGTTGGCAATCTCGCTTTTTAAGAATCCGGCCGAGCGTGGCAACAACAAATAGGAAGACGAACGAGCACCGCTGTGACCGAGGAAGAAGAAACCGTGTGAAGAGGGACCTGCGCTTCCCTGAATTTTCCGTGAAACCTTCGGCCAAAGCCACACCATCACAACAAGGAAGAAGAATTGGCGGCTGATTCTCTCCTTCGGCCGAACCGGCATGTGAATCCAAAGAGATGAACCCAGCACCACAATTTATAGGTATATGAAAAACCTAAATGACAAGGATCCCAAAAATCAGGCATGAAATACCGGATCTTTCATGAGTGCTCCCAAAACCGGGCATGAAATCAACTCCTTCTATTTGCGCTCCTTCATCAAGGAGAAATTGGAAAGTTCCAAAAAAAAAAGATATCGGTAGGATATTGGTTTCCAAACTAATGGTGCGGTTTCCATTCCCCGATTAGAAGGAGGCGGCATAGGAAATATCTCAAAAAATAATATCGTCTCCTGTTGGAAAGAGGTGGCATATGCAACACAAAACCGTTATTACTCAATGCATCGTACTAACATGAACTGACCAAAAATTATGAAAATAGTTAAAATTAGTGTTAAAAGCTATGTCATCAGCTTTTATGCCCACTCTTTTTTAGTTGAATTTTTAACCACAAATGTATCTCGTCCAATTTCGATTCCCCCTTGATTTTTCGCTCGGAAACACCATGTCATTGAGGTCTCCCTTCGAATCACGAGCGCTTATGTGTGCTATATTGCCTGAATCAAAAGCATGCATATGCTTTCAGTTCAATACATTTTGGGATAGTTATGGTGAACAAAACAAATCCTCAAACATTCTTTAAAAATAATAAAAATCTGATCTTAATTTGAACTTGGTTACTTGGTTGAAAACTTAACATTGACTTGAAAATTGGCAGGCAGCAGCCATTAGCAAGCTGAAAGAATCACAGGAGGCTTCACCGCCCGTAAGAACGAAAAGAAGTGATGCTAAACTCAAAAGACTTGAATACAATCTCGCAAAAGCTCGGGCTGCAATCAGGTTTGCTGCACAAAATCCGAATAAAACATCAGCGGAGGATAAAGATTATGTGCCCACAGGCCCAATCTACAGGAATCCCATTGCATTCCACAGGTTTAATATCTGCACCCTCTTTCTCTGCTTGCAATAAGCTCAATTTATTCTATTGTTTTGTTATCAAATTGCAAAGCTTTCATCTTTATTTACTCCTGCATTCAATCTGATTTCTAAATTTTCATGAATTTGTTACAATAAACACCGCATCTAATCAGATATCAATTGATTTGTATCTCTTCATGTTGCAAGAAAATCACTTTTTCTTTCAAATTTTGTGTTTTTAATAGTTGTTTTTTTGCTTAGGAATCCCGCGACTTTCTCGGGGATTCATTTTGTAAATATCCGACTGATTTAGAATTGGTGCTTCAGAATTGGAATCGAAGGTCCAATTCTAAAGAAAATGACCTTCAATTCTAATTTTCGGGCCTTAATTCCTTCCAAAAAATGATTTTTATGTTTTGAAAAATAAAAAGTTATCATACTTGTGAAATCCTTGTAAGGCTTGCTGCATGAAAGTGGTGTTGGAGATGTAGAGTCTGATCGTACTGTCTAAAAAAAAAAGAACATCTAGTGCGGCCATGAATGTAGCCAAGGTTTTCAAATCACATAAACCCTGTGGAAGTTGCTTGAAGCATCCGGATGGGGATCAAAGTGGAATCCCCTACCCGTTGCCCCTAGGTGGGTATAAATAGGCAAACCCTTAGGAGTTACTACGGGTATGGGTTAACCGTGTACCCGACACGACCCGTTAAGCCTCCGAACCCGTTAATTGTCCAAATATACACTAACAATCTCCTCCTATATTTGTGACAAATAACGTATACGTTTCGGAGTGCAGAAAGTGGAGAATATTAAAATAAATTTCCGACTTAACACATTTCCATAAGAGTTAGCACAGTTTTTAAAGAAAACCATAATCATGAATTTTAAAAAACAATAACATAATATATCAAAAGAAAATGTGCTACTCAACAATAAATAAGTCTGGAAAACAGTAAATGACTACAGATAAACGTGTAACAATTCTACTCAGAGAGCAGATCATCATCATCTATGTCAAAATCCACTTTCTCTCCTCCATCTTCACCAGTGCCTGCAAGGAATTTCATGAGTCAGACTCTATGAATTCATAAACATATGCAGTGACGTATCAAAGTAAGCTAGCTCTACCTAAATGAGCTTAGTACTTGTAGCAGTAGTGAAGTAACACTGTCAGTATCTCTATCCAGTCTAGCTTGGACCAGTCAAGTTTTGATTTTCAATAAATCAAACGTTATTATCTTACTCATTAGTGACCACTATGTGTCTTGTCAAATGACTTGGCACACCGTCATTTGCAACATTATCAAATGTGGAATAATGTGCTATGATCACTAATGTTAGATTAACTCATGCAACGACTTTCTATTCCCAGTTGAATAATTCTCAAATCAGCTTACAATGAGAAAGATGTTAAGTCATCAGGTGTGGAATGACTAGCAACTAACCATCTTGGGCTTTCATCAAGAAATTATTTGGGGTTTTCAGTCTGTTATTAGATGCTTGAATGTTGCGACTATAAGTTCTTACTATGAAAACATAAACATTGGAGGAAGTTTCATATTTCTATGAACTTTAATCCCATCTCCCCCGATGTTTTTATTGTGAGAACTCTATTTAAGCCCTTTGTCAAGGCGTCTGCAACATTATCTTTTGACCTCACATCAACGAGGTTCACAATCCCTTGACTCGTAAGGGAGGTCAACCAGGCTTGTTTCATCCGTAGTTGCCTTCTTTTGCTATTAAACAAAGTGTTCGTAGCAATCGTTTTAGTAGCCTGATTATCGCAGTAAACTGCAACAGAACTCAACTTCAGGCTCGACAATGGAATGTCCATCACCAAATCTCTTATCCACTCTGCTTCTTCTCCCGCTGAAGCTAGAGCGTAGAGTTCGGATTCCATAGAAGATAGCGTAATACATGATTGCCTCTTAGACTTCCAGGCTACAGCTGCTCCTCCTAGTGTGAAGATAAATCCACTAGTGGACTTGCTGTCATTTAATTCTGAGCACCATGATGCATCAGAATATCCTTCCAAAACTGGAGGATGACCATGGTAACATAAAGCATACGTTTGGGTGTGCTTTAGGTATCGCATCAGCCTATCGAGGGCATCCCAATGGTCTTGGCTAGGATTACTAGTGAACCTGCTCAACATGCCGACCGTAAAGGCTATGTCAGGTCTTGTGCAGACCATAGCATACATGAGACTACCAATCAGTTTAGCATAATCTGACTGTCGAATCGCAGCTCCATCATTGGGCTTCAAGCGATTATTATAATCGTAAGGTGTCTCCACTGCTCTACGTTCACTGTATCCCCACGTGTCCAACATGGACTTTATATAGTGGCTTTGACTTAGGGAAATGCCATTTTTCCCAAAGCTCACCTGCATGCCTAGGATAGTCTCAGCTACACCTAGGTCTTTAATGCTAAACTCCTGCATTAGTTCTGACTTAACGTCATCCACTACGGATTGATCAGAACCAAGTATCAGCATATCATCCACATACAAGCATATTATAGCGACTTTGTTCGATCTATGACGTATGTAAAGATATTTGTCCGAGAGACTCGACATGAATCCCATGTTCCTTACACTATAGTCAAACTTCTCATGCCATAATTTTGGTGCTTGTTTTAGTCCGTATAGCGACTTGATTAACTTACAGACCTTATTTTTGTGACCGTTTACTATGAAGCCTTCAGGTTGGCTCATGTATATCTCTTCGGTCAGATCTCCGTTCAAGAACGCAGTCTTAACATCCATTTGATGAACAATAAAGTTCTCAATAGACGCAATAGCAAGTAGGATTCTAATGGTTGCTAAGTGACACACTGGTGAATATACATCAAAGTAATCCACCCCACTAACTTGTGTGAAACCTTTAGCCACCAGGCGCGCTTTATACTTAGCTACGCTACCATCAGGATTGAGCTTCTTTTTCAGAACCCACTTACACTCTATAGTTTTAGCCCCTCTTGGCTTATCAACCAACGTCCAGGTGTTGTTCTGAAGTAGAGAATTCATCTCTTCATCAATGGCTTCTTTCCAGAGTAGTGAATCCCTTGATCTCATCGCATCCTTATAGGTGGATGGATCGGCCTCAACGTGGTAAGTGACAAAGTCACTACCAAAGGTTCTGGGAGTTCGCTCTCTCACTGAAGTTCGTCTAGACTCTAGGACACTACTGTCTACCGGGACTGAATAGGAGGTGCTCGGTACTGATTCAAGGTCTTCCTCAGTAATAGTTGCTTGCATACCTGGGATGGTCAGGTTTTTATCCTTAAGGAACTTATCCTCAAAGAACACTGCATCCCTTGATTCAATAATTATATTATTAGACAGGTCTAAGAATCTATCTGCAGCACTATCTTCAGCACAACCTAAGTAGACACACGTGTTAGTCCTAGGTCCAAGTTTAGACCGTCTAGGGTCAGAGACCCTGACATAGGCTATACAGCCCCAGGTCTTAAGTCTAGTTAAAGACGGGGGTCTCTTAAACCAAAGCTCGTAGGGTGTGACGTCTAACTTAGCATGAGGAACTTTGTTTAGAATGTTGTTTGCAGTTAAAACTGCTTCTCCCCAATAGGCAGTAGGCATGCCAGCAGTGAGGAGCATAGAGTTTAGCATTTCTGTCAACGTTCTATTCTTTCTCTCGGCTATACCATTTGATTGGGGTGAGTAAGGAGCAGTGGTTTCTGCTATGATCCCTTGAGAGGCAAGGAAACCCCGGAACTCACTAGACATGTATTCTCCTCCTCTATCACTTCTAAACCTCTTAATTCTCATGTCTAGTTGGTTCTCTACCCTGATTTTGAAAAGACAAAACTTTTCAAACGCTTCATCTTTAGTTTTAAGAAGATAGATGTGACAGAACCTAGAGCAGTCATCTATAAATGTGATCATATACTTCCTTCCTCCTCTGGTGACAAAACTTTTAAAGTCACATATATCGGAATGTATAAGCTCTAGCGGTGTTGTGCTCCTAGTAACCGCACTAAAAGGTTTCCTAGTGATCTTAGTCTGAGCACATACGTCACATTTCTCAGGCGGTGACTTAGTGTCTAATGTGATCTGGTGAGTTCTAGCTATTTGGAACATTTTCCTATAGTTCACGTGTCCTAGTCTCTCATGTAGAGTCTTAGGGCTAACTAAGTTTGTTTGAACTTGTTGAACTAACTCATTTGCTAGACTTAGTCGGTACATCCTATTTTGGACGTATGCACATCCAAAATAGTGTGAGTTAACTGACAGTGTTACTCTACCGCTACAAAAAGTAAAAGACATACCAGCATCACATAATAAACTTATAGACACTAAGTTAGCAGCTAGAGAAGGAATAAATTTAACATTTATGAGAGTTAAAATCTTACCTGAGGATAGCCGCAGCGTTGCATTCCCCACCTTCAAGACGTCAGCTGTCTCGCCATTTGCAACTGTAACAGACTCTTTTACAGCAGTGAGCCCTGTCATAAGATCAGCATTGTTGCAAACGTGGCACGTCGCCCCCGAATCCAAGTACCACTCCGTGCTGGCCTTAGCGTTTCCGACCATCCCAACAAAATCGGAAGACTCAGCTAGGCTAACCATATTGGCTTGGTTGCCATCCTGTGGTGCTTTGGTTCTTTCCCGTTTAGGGAGCCTGCAATCAGATGCGTTGTGCCCCCACTTGTTGCAGTTAAAACACTTGCCCTTAAACTTTTTGGTGCGTTTGCTAGGGCCTGCAACCTGGGAGCTACCATGAGAGGGTCTGGTCCTCTTAGGGTTCGGCACGCGTTTAGAACTGAGAACCATGTTAGCCGGAGCTTTCTGCTTGCTAACAGTTTCTAAAGCGTGTCGAGTCTTATTCTCATCCTCAATGCGAATAAATCGCTTGAGGTCATTGAGACCGACCTGCATCTTCTTGCGGTACATTTCAGTTTTGAAATTGTACCATGTAGAGGGCAGTTTAAAAATAATCGTGCCAGCAACAAAGCTGTCTGGCAGGGAAATATTCTCACTATGTAAAGAATCTACTAATGCTTCAAAATCCGATACCTGCGGGAGAATCGCCTTCTCCTCGTCGAACATGAAGCAATGGAATTTGTTCACCAGGTGCGCCTTAGACAGATCCTCCTCTTGCCTGAAGTGCTCCTCCAGTGCTTCCCAGATTTCCTTGGCGGTCTTCATCTTGATGTACGTCTTCGCCAGGCTGGAGGACAGGCAGTTCAGCAGGTAGTCGCGGCAGAAGTCCTCATCAGCTATCCACTGAGCCTCCGCTTCAGTCCCCATAACAGTAGCACGATCAGACTGAACGGTGTAGAACACGTTCAGGTATTTCATTCCGAATTGGATATTCAACTTCCAATCGGTGAACTCTGTGGCCGTAAATTTTTCCAACTTTATCATCGGAACGGGAGACGAGAAACTGTTGCCTTTCATCATGTTCAAAGCGGCGACGGGAGCACAGAATGTCTCTCCGTGAAAATCACTGGTAGAAGGGTCTCTCTGGAAAAAAAAAATTCTGACCAGACAGCAATGCTTCCTCCTTCCTCTTTTTCCAATACCACCAACTCAGTCTATGCAGAAATCTCCTTTAATTTTGATGAATGACAAGATTGTTGACCAGAGCTTTCATGCAAAGTCAAACTCCACCTTGATTGGAATGTCCAAAGCAATAAATAAGGATACTTACTGTGCTCTTCCCTGTCCTTTCGTGACAGAAGAACTGATAAGAAAAAAAGATAATGGCGTGGCTTCTTCTCCAAACAGCAGCGGCGGGCTACTTCTCCAAACAGCAGCAGCGGGCTCCTCCACCGACACAGAAGCACAAAGAAAAAAAAATGGCGGCGTTCCAGCGCTTTGGACAGATTTACTTCCCGATCGATGGAGCGGCAGCGACAAACAGTAAAGGCGGAACACCTTCCCCTTTTCCCGATCAGAAAACCAGACGGCGGCAGGAAATCTGCACGGGAGCGCGGCCTTTCAATCGAACGCCGGACTGAAGATGGGAGGCGGCGACGCCCCTTTTTCCTGTTTTTCCTGTTCCGATCGAAATCGGTGGTTTCTTTTCTCCTTCACAGGAGGCTACAGGAAATCGGTCCTTCTTCTCCGATGCAGCAGCAGCGGCGAAGAACTCAAGGCAGGCGGCGGTTCCTCCTCTACAGGCGGTGGATTTCCCGATCGAACTTTCTGGCGCGACAACCGACAACGGCCATCGATCCCAGCGTCGTAGCGATTTCTCCTTGTTCACGATTCAGAGTTTTTCTCCTGTGCGAAAAAACGAGTGATGGGGAGCCGTTACGGAACAGTTCGAGCAACCGGGGCGTTACTTCGAGTTTGTGGAAGTTGCTTGAAGCATCCGGATGGGGATCAAAGTGGAATCCCCTACCCGTTGCCCCTAGGTGGGTATAAATAGGCAAACCCTTAGGAGTTACTACGGGTATGGGTTAACCGTGTACCCGACACGACCCGTTAAGCCTCCGAACCCGTTAATTATCCAAATATACACTAACAAACCCATGTCATGTTTTCTGTATTGCTTGCTTGTTTTTTTTCGTTCATTGCTTTCGATCCGTTCATTCCTTAGAGGCGGCCATGGAAATGTCTAAAAATTCCTTGTGTGAAGAACTGCAGGAGCTATCTTGAGATGGAGAAGCTGTTCAAGGTCTATGTGTACGAAGAAGGGGAGCCGCCATTGTTCCACGACGGGCCTTGCAGAAGCATATACTCGACGGAGGGAAGGTTCATCTACAACATGGAGATGGGGAACAGGTTCAGAACCAGGAACCCCGATAAGGCGCATGTACATTTTCTTCCTTTCAGCGTCGTGAAGATGGTGAGGTTCATCTACCAGCCCAACTCTTTCAACATCAGCTCCATCGAGAGGACGATTGCAGATTACATCGGCATCATTTCTTCCAAATATCCCTACTGGAATAGAAGCCTGGGGGCCGATCACTTCATGCTCTCTTGTCATGATTGGGTGAGTCTTTTTTGCCGCTACTTTGTGTTTGATTTTGGCTCCGTTTGGCGGACTTATTTTCACCTGTCAAGCGGTTAAGATACGGTTCATGCGGCCGGTGAAAATAAGTCCCTCAAAACGAAGCCTTTGTTGTTGTGGTTGTTGTTTTTTTTGGTTTTCTAGTTGTTATAGAATTGGCTGTCGGTCTGTGGATAGTTTAAACCATTATGAACATGTTGAGTCTAACCCGCGTCCGCCGCCGCGCATGGAACCGACCGAATACATACAACTGATAATTATGCGCGTTTGATCATATGCTTTCAACTCAAAACTAAGGCTCTGTTTGGCAAGGTGATGGAGGTCGTAAACATATGGGTTAAACTGTCGTTCATTAGGGATCACCTGACAAACATCATCCGTTTGAACATAAAAGTGGATGAAGTTCCTTAGGTGAGTGTTAACGAATGACAATTTAACCCCCCATGTTTATGATCGCCAGCACCATGCCAAAAAGAGCCCATGACAAACATCAACGGATAATTATGCGATTCTTGAATATAGGAAAAAGATTCATTGCATCATTTTAGGCTTTTAAGAATATCGAATTTTAGATCAAAAATATGATATTCAGGTCTTATAGTGTTTTTTTACTTCGATGCGTTTTTTCTTCTTAAAAAAAGATTTATTTTTATCATCAAATTATAAAATCTCTTCTATAAAACTGCTCTTGTCAGCTTCTTAAGACTTAGCTCAACAATCGGTAAAGAAGTGTTGACATGTCACTCTTCTAAGAACTCATAACTCTTGTAACAGAGTGTGACTACTGTAATTTTTTGCCTTTCTGAATTTTTTCACGTAAAACATTTCGATGTTCTGCTGTTGATTTTTTTTATTGGTTGCACAATCAATTCATTAAAGCTAAGACAATCCGTTTTCTCCAATCCCTCAGACGGCCTCAGTGCGCTAAGCAACCCTCAACAAAAGTATATATTAAAAATGATGCGGCTACATAGTATCTACTACATAATGAATATTACTATATATATTTAGGGTGGTGTTAAAGACACATCATTTTTGGCTATGTGCACACTCATCCAAAAAATAACTCTTGATATTTTAGGTTTTCTAAACCCCACCCATAAATTAAAGCCGAAGCATTGAGCCCGCCTCTCCCTTCCCGATATTCGGCGCTTCTCTTCCCGATTGCATCCGGCGAAACCTCCCCCCCCCCCCCCCGATTCCTCCGGCGATACCCTTCTCTTCCCCGCCCGCCTCATCTCTCTTCCCCGTCATCTCCCCCGACTGCATACGGCGAAAACCGTGAAACCCCATCCCGTTATCTTCCCCGACTGCATCCGGCAAAAACTGCGAAACCCCATCCCGATTCCTGCGTTTCCTCCGGCAAAATCTTCGGCCGCCTCCTCCACTGATACCTCCGGCCGCCTCCTTCACTTCCGGTAATGTCTCCTCCACCAATACTATGTGCACCCATTGGAATTATTTTGGGCACTTTACTCTCCCCGATGCTGTACGGATTCCATGTGCGGGTACTAATTTGAGAGGTGAGGAATTGTTTTGGGATGTTTTTATTAGTCATTTTAAGGATATTGTAGTTATTGCAATGTGTTCACATAGTATTGATGTGCACATAAAATTACTATGGGTGCACATAGTATTGGTGTGCACAAAGCCGAAGATGATGTGCCTTTAACACCACCATATATTTATAGTGATTTTATGATACAAATGAAATATAATTATATTAATGTCCTGTTTTCTAATAGGATAATAATATACTCATCTAAAATATATCAAAAAATCATAAAAAGTGAGTCTCAAACTCCTCTAATTAAACTCCTGTAATTAAATTTATAAAGTTGAGAAAATAAGAAGATCGGGTATTTTTGTGCTGAGTGGGGCCCTTTCTTTTATAATTTTTTTATATATATTTTAGATGAGTATAGCATTATGCTTTGTAATAAAAAAAAAGGTAATATTGTGAAGTTGGTGTGCAGGGTCCTGAGGCTTCCAAATCTGACCCCTACCTCTACTCCAACTCCATCCGAGTCCTCTGCAACGCCAACACCTCCGAAGGCTTCCACCCCCTCAAAGACGTCTCCCTCCCCGAAATCAACCTCAAGACCGACGCCTCCCTCGCCGGCATCATCGGCGGCCTCTCCGTCTCCCGCCGCACCACCCTCGCCTTCTTCGCCGGCGGGATGCACGGCCCCATCCGCCCCATCCTCCTGCAGCACTGGAAGAACAGAGACGGCGACGGCGGGGACATGCAGGTTCACGAGTATCTTCCCAAAGGCGCCGATTACTACGGCATGATGAGGGCGAGCCGGTTCTGCCTCTGCCCCAGCGGCTACGAGGTGGCCAGCCCAAGGGTGGTGGAGGCCATCTACATGGAGTGCGTGCCGGTGATCATATCGGACGGCTACGAGCTGCCGTTCGGCGACGTGCTCAACTGGAAATCGTTTTCGGTGCCGGTGGCCGTGGCGGAGATACCGGAGCTGAAGGCGATACTGTCCCGGATATCGGGAAGGCAGTATATAAGGATGTGGAGGAGGGTGAGGGCGGTGCGGCGGCATTTCGTCGTCAACAGCCCGCCGGAAAGATTTGATGTGTTTCATATGATTCTGCATTCCGTCTGGCTTCGCCGCCTCAATTTTCGTGTCCGGCAGCAGTTGGATTAATAATTATTCACATATTTTCAAAGTTGCAATTTTTTTTACTAAAAAAATTTCATGCCAACTAGACTTTGGGCTCCGTTTGGGGGGATTTATTTTCACCCATCAAGCGGTTACGATCCCATGAACTGCTTGGCTGGTGAAAATAAGTCCTCCTAAACGGAGCCCACCGTTTGGCATGGTAATGGCGGTCGTAAACGCATGAATTAAAATGTCATTTGTTAGGGATCATCTAACAAACATCATTCGTTTGAACATAAAAAGTGGATGAAGTTTCTTAGGTGTGCGTTAACAAATGACGATTTAACAACGTGTTCATGACCACCACTACCGTGCTAAACGGAACCTTGGTAAGCTGAGGCCCTCATGAGAGGGAGGTCATGAGTTTGATTATCACGATGTGTTAGTTTTGTCTGCTTATTTAATAGTTTGTTATTTGATTGTTTATTTTTTAATAATGTAGTCATTTATGCAAATATAATGATGTTTATACATTTATTATACAAAAAAAAAATGTTCATTTACGGTATGAGTTGGTCAATAATAAGAAAGCAAATTGTAGGCCCTTTCCCACTTTTTGTGGGGCCACAAATCATGTATTGTCATTGCTCCCATGTGAAATATACTTTTTTAAGGTGTTGAATGAATATAATTTATTTTTATTTCTGTTAAATTTTTATTTTAGTACCTAAGTATAATTTACTTTAAAATATCATTCCAATATATTTTCTGTATGATTTTGTCCATAAAGTTTATCTGCTTTTTATTTGTCCTAAAGATAATTAAAAAAAAGTTAACACCATTACGTTTAATATCTTTGTTGGCATGCAGGTTTGTGTCCAGCAGGCTCGGGCTGGGACAAGGCCTGTCGGGCCCGGGCTTTAATCACCCGGGTTTAGGCTCGGGCCTAGCTTTAGCCGGGCTCAGGCACCCTCTCCAAGACTCGACCTAAACCTATAAAACATAATAATGAAATGCATTATTGTAAGAAGCTGCATCCAAGACTCAACCTAGACCTACATTTTTGCAAGAGCGTGCTTCCAAGACTCGAATTTGTGATCAATGTGACGGATCCAGAAAATTAATAATGGGGGGTGCACACAAATTTTTTTGAATGTGTAACTGGAGTTCTAAAAATTTTAACATGGGAGACCAGCCATCAACTTCCTTCAAAAAAAATTGAACGTTTCAATCTTATCGGAGCCGTTTCTCCCTCCTCTCGCCACCGTTTTTGACATATAAGTAGTCAAAATTCATTGCCTCGACGAGAGGAATTCAAATACACTAACCATTTTGAAAAATAATGGGGGTGCCAGTGTCCCTCGGGCCCCCTCTGAATCTGCCCCTGTCTGTGACTTCAAGGTCACACCTCAACCGATGCGCCAAGGCTCCCCTTAGATATGTGACTAAATTAACATAGAAAAAAAATGTTAAAAACCATGTCACAAATAGGGGTGCAAGTTGAGTTGAGCCGGCTCGAAAGCTCGATGAGTCGGCTCGAAAAAAGCTCGACTCGAGCTCGAGCATTTCGAGCTCGAGCTCGAGCTCGACGAGCTCGAGCCTGCTTTCGAGCCGAGCTCGAGCCTAGTTAGCCTTGTTCACGAGCTCGCGAGCCGGCTCGCGAGCTTTTTTTAAAATCAAATATTATATTATATTATTAATTTTTTATTAGTAAATAAAAAATTAATAATATAATAAGCAGAACTTACATGACGTGTAAGTTCGAGCCGAGCTCGTCGAGCTCGAGCTCGTCGAGCTCGATATCGTCGAGCTCGATATCGTCGAGCTCGAGCTCGTCGAGCTCGTCGAGCTCGAACCGAGCTCGTCGAGCTCGAACCGAGCTCGACGAGCTCGAGCTCGAGCCTTTTAAAACAGGCTCGTCGAGCTCGAGCTCGAGCTCGAGCTCAAAAAATACAGCTCGAGCTCGAGCTCGAGCCAGCTTTTTTTGATGAGCTCGACTCGAGCTCGACTCGTTTGCAGGCCTAGTCACAAATGAAAACTTACCATATTATTTGGTGAAGCAGAGGGAGGCCGCCAAACAAATACAATCAAAAAGTCAACGGGCTGGTTTAGTTTGACAATTCAAATGCAAACTTTGACTAAACCACATGCCCATGAGAAGAGGTTCAATACTTGGATAAGATATTTCTTGTTAGCCCTAACTAGGCATGGGCCCACACACAAGCCTGAAGCAACATGTCATGTAGGTCTCAATTCAAGCTTAGATATGTTTTGAATCCCCATGAAAGAAGTAGAAATGACAAAAAGTCAGATGAGTAGAAGCCAAGTTATAGCTAGCATTCAAACATGGATTGACTTTTAAGTTTTTTCTTCTTTTTTCTTTGAGATCTAACTATTGAAATTACCAAAATGTCCTCTATGTTGTTTTTGTAGGAAGAGGAATTCAAAGAGATTCGCGAAGTCTCTCGTACCAGTAGCCAGCACGGTCATCCATCACAATCGTCCGAAGTTCGGTGGTGGTCACTGATCAGCATTTGAAGCGCACCCCCTGCGAGAAGGACAAGGCCTCGATGATTCCACAGAACCTACCCAGTGCCTGACCATCCATAGCCTCTCTCGACCGCTCCATCAAAATTGAGTTTCCACAATCCTATCTCTGGGGGTTACCAAGCCAAGAGTGTAATAGAGGGATGATGCAATAGTCGCCCCTCAGAACCCCAGCAAGGTCGAAGATTTGGCACATCCTGTCGTTAGCCCCCGTTAGCTTCGAAAAACTCTCCCGCACAATGACAACCTTCTGGAGCGTCGCCTCGAGGGATAAAGAGGCACGTGTAAGTCCTTTTAGGCTTGATATCTTGTCGCCCATACTAAGACTGGTGTTGATTCTCTTTTACGACATGCAATGGGCCTACTGGGCTTAAGTAATCAGATCTATTCCGATCCGTTAGATCTAAGTTTCTTTGTTGGGAAGAAACCTTAAGTTGATAAATACATAGCTTGGTTCCAATCTCAAGTACCCCATCCTCATCTCATAAGATAGAGAGCATCCCTTCTGTTCTTGGGTAGATGGCAATCAGACCTTAATTAGAAGCTTGGAATTTTCTGTCTCTGCTACAATGGAGTCCTCTTCTTCGTATCACATGTTTGCTTCCGCTCTTTAGCTTTCATCACGCTTCAAAATTAAACATTTTTTGTAACGCCTCTCCATTCAACCACAAAGGCCTCTTAGCGAGCATGTTACCGGGCTGCAGCCCAAGCATCTCAAAGCCTCTCCGCGCCTGTTTCTCGGCCGCGGCGTGTTGTTGAGGAAGGTCCATGAAATTATGCAAAGTGGCAGTGTATTTGATGACGACTCATTTCATTGTACCTCTTTACATGTGGACAGGGTGTAGGAGTTGCTTGTAGAGCTGAGTTGAAATTTTTTCAGAAGCTACAAAAAAACAGTGCCTATCAAGATAAATGGATCAGTTTGACTTTATAAAATAGGATAATAGCAAAATGTGTATTTCATAATGACAAAATTAGAAATTGATTGATTTTGTAGACCCACCACGAGCCCGAGTCAAAGAAGGCCCTCACCTAACCTATTGACAATAACACGGCCAGAATTCCATAAGTCGTGGACGGCTTTATCAATCATCCTACTCTGTTCCCTCGACAATGCAAGATTTTGTTCGCTTCTTTTTCGCACCTCAAGTTTTGTCAACCCAACTTGGTGATTCTTGCACGCGATGCAATGCTTGTCCAAATCACCTAAATCCACTCTCCGTCGCCTTATCTTTGATACGCGATCCTCCGATCTCCTTGCGTCTCAATCTAAATTAATGGTTCAAAGTTTTCATTATAATTGTTACATAAGAAAGATGAAGAGGTATTATTCTTTCTTCTCCATTTCACACTATTGTATAAAAGTAGTTGTGTTATGGGGCTTCTCATGCGATGGGGCTGCCGGCTTTGTGCGGAATTGTTTCTGGCATGCCCCTTTTGCGGGAGAAAAGGTCTCGGTGTAATATATTTCATGTCTTGGTGAACCATTTAGCCAAAATGTGAACTTTACATATTTCTATGGTGTCATTGTGCATATTTTCAATGCAATTTTGTAAGCACTGCATGACTATTTCCTTTTCAATGTTTTTCAATCAAGGTGTTGAATGTTGATGAAAGCCTTGAATGAGAAATACAATATAAAATAGGGTTTCGTGTAAACTGTAAAGAGATTTATCCATTTTCCTTAATGCAATATAAACATTCTAAGGCTCCGCTTGGCGCCGTGTTATTGCTCCGGTGAGTTTGGACAAAAATACTATCGGCATAAAATATATGTTTGACATGGCAACGGTTGTGACCGTCACAAAAAAAATACTAACTTTGAACATAAAATGGATGGAGTTCCTAAGGTGAGGTCGGGCGTTCACGAACGACGGTTCATAATCACCTAAATCGGCTTGTTTGGGAGAGCTTCTATACAAAACCTTGTTTAAAAAAAATCATGTATATGCAAAAAAAAACATGAAAACTTATGAGTTGGTGAAGGGCCGATGTGCATATAGCTGTTCTGGCAATTTTTTAAAAAAATACGATTTGCATATAACCGAAATTGATTTATAGAAAAATTTATCATTATTTTGCTTTGCTTCAAAGAGCATTAAGGTCAGCCTAGAATGACAAATTATTGTGTCCACGAAATCAATGCGTCTTTTTCCTCGTAGGTGTCGCTGCCTGAGGAGAGTTGTGTTGGATAATAATTATGTATGTAGCCGTACTATTCCAGGGGATAAATTAAGGAAGGAGAAGTTGAGTGATATTAACTAGGCTCTGCTTGCTTCTGTAGTGGTGTTTAGGAGCACTGGGAATGTGAAGGATGGGAATGGAGGGAGCAGCTTTGGTGTTGAAAGTCAAAAATGAGGGCTCGGACAAAGCGTGCGCACAAAGCCATGAGGCTGATAATCATGCCCCCACCCCATGAACGCGCGTGAAGCCTCCTTGCGTGCCTGCAACCTGCCCGCACACGCACGCTTGGACGGGCGTGCGACATCTCACCGCTCGCGCGCGTGCGGAAATACCTCCCCCCCACCCCACCCCACCCCCTCGCACGCACGACCTATCTCGCGCATGCAGCCAATCGTCGTGCGTGCGTGCATGAATGGTTGTGCAAGCGCAGCCTCTCCCTGCACATGCGGCCTCTCTACAAGAGTTTCTGTGGGGTCCTTGTGAGGTCCAAGGCAGCACCCTAGGAATTTTTTTATTGTCCACGCTCGAACTCGCCTAGATCTGAGTTCACCTAGCCTTGAGCTTGTTGAAAATTGTGAGGTCAAAGTGGGTGATCGGCAGTCCGGGTGGCCTGGGCGGACTGACCGCGCGGACTGATTATGAAGTTTGGCGGTCTGGTGTTGGCGACCTGTGGAGTTCTGGTGGCTGCTGTGCGGGTTGAAATCCGCGGACTGCGCGGTTTGAGTTTGAGGTCGGCAGTTGGCGGTTTGCAGGTTGGAGTCTGCGGTCTTCGCGGTCTGCGCGGACTGTTGTTATTGAGTCAGCGAGATCGGCTTTTGTCTGGTCTCGGGTTGAGGTGGTGGGCCACATTTTTTGTTGCGGACTGGCCTGTTGCCTTGGTGCTTGGCGGCTGTGGCTGATAAGAGGCCTTGTTCTTGCGGGCTGGCCTCTGGCTAGCAGGTATGCTATGGCGGCAGTCTTGCGCTTGGTGGTTAGCGGACTGCTCGCGAGTCCGGCATTGGTAATGTGGACTCCGCAGACTGGCGATGCTAGCTGGGATCAAGGGGCGGTTTGCCTATCTCATAGGGCAGTGACCACACTCCTCACCTCATCTATAAATAGGACCCCCCCCCCCCCCCCCCCGCACTTCATTTGTAACTGAGTGAACAGTAAGTTGGACTTGGATTAAGTGTTGTGAACTCGGTTTTCCTATCCGCGCGGTTTGAGCAGACTTAACTGGTTGCTATTTGCAGGTGGCGCGGCTAGCACTGTGAAGCCAGGAGTTTGGTTTTGACTTCGGTCAGGCTCAGTGAAGTTTGCGGACTGTATTCGGCGGTTTACCAGTTTTATCTCTGCTTCTTTTTTCCAAGTTCAATAATCTGTCTGCCGGACTCGGCGGTTAGGCGATCTGTTCTCCAGTTCGGCAACAGCAGTAGTTCAGCGAATAACGGTGTGTCCGCGCGACCTCGCGGTCTCGGCGAACTCTGTTGTTCAGTTAGGCATCAGCAGCAGTTCGGGCGGTCTCTGCGACTTCTGCAGACAGGCGGTCTCAGCGGTCTCCAGTGTTCTGTCCAGCCGAATTGATTCTTGTTTTTTTTTCTGTTTTCCCTAGTGTACTGACGAAATCATGTCTCGTTATGTATATCTCGCTCTGTAAAAAAGATTGATATATTCATGATATGCTTGTCTCTGTCTTTGCATCTAGTTGATTGAGTTACTTCCTGGTTTCCGTTTGGTCAAGTTGTGATCTGGATAGTTCTGAAGATATTAATTTGGTGTTTAGACTATCTTGTTGAGCTTCTTGAGAAAATTCAACATGGTATCAGAGGGAGGTTTAGTTGCTTGATTGGTGATCAACGTTGACAGTGCTCTGTACTTTTGGGAACTTAATCAGATTTACTGCAATGGATGGAGGTTATGCAGAGAGTCTGGGAATTGAGCTTTTGACGCCGACTAACTTTAAGAAGTGGAAGTCGTGCATGAAAAGGTATCTTCTAGGCGAGGATCTGTGGGAGGTCGTCGGTGGTGATGACCAGTGTACAACCTCATATTCACTGGGTGGGACCCAGAGGCATTAATGGTCGGGGTTGGACCAGCCCCAAGTTAGCTCGGGCCTGAGGACAAAAAGAGCTCTCGCGCCGGAGGAGCTTCCGCCTAGGAGCGGGCGAGAAAGCAAGGGCGTTGAGTGAGCTCCACTCACTCAACGCCGCATCCAGCAGCAAGGGCGTTGAGTGAGCTCCACTAACTCAACGCCGCGTCCAGCAGTAAGGGCGTTGAGTGAGCTCCACTCACTCAACGCCGCGTCCAGCAGCAAGGGCGTTGAGTGAGCTCCACTCACTCAACGCCGCGTCCAGCAGCAAGGGCGTTGAGTGAGCCCCACTCACTAAACGCCGCGTCCAGCAACAAGGGCATTGAGTGAGCTCCACTCACTCAACGCCGCGTCCAGTGATAGCGTCAAGACCAGGGGAGCTCCCGCCTAGGAGCAGCTCCCGCCTAAAGGCAGGCGAGAAGCGTTCACCTTCGGTCAGCCGAGACCTGCTCTCAGCAGAGCCGGCGAGAAGGCGGGGGATGGCTCAGCGTGAGACTTGACACTTCCTTTTGGCTCCCGCTAAAGGAAGGTGAGAGGGTTCTCGTCATAGAGCTCTCGCGGAGTGGGGCTCGGCTCAGGGTAAAATGTCTTAATTGCCCCAGGGTGAAATTATCCTTATACCCTCAGGGGCTGCATTTAACACTTTTCAGACAGCGGGATTTGGCTATTGGCAGACCAGCCAGGGGTATTTCAGTAACTTCAGATCAGCAAAAGGCTATAAATAGACCCATAAGGGCTCTTTAGAAGGCAGACTCTCATTTTTCTCTGAATCCATAGTGCCTTCCGAGGAGCTCCTAGCCCAGCTTTTTTGCTTTAGAGGGGAAGGTCTCAGAGATCTTCCGGGTGTGAGGTGGGACCTCCCAACTGAGGTTTTGGGTCAGTCTTTGGACCTTAGCAGCCAGTCAAGGGTCGAGGCTTGAGGGAAGTAGGCGTTGGCTGCACCCTGGTTTTTGAACTCACGATGAGGTCAATTTTGGCTTCAACAGTTCTGGTGCGATGAGCGTGGAAGGCAGCCGGTGCAAGAAAGCCTTGAGTTTGGTCTCATGACTGGGGGTGAGGGTGAAGGATCTGGCTCGGGGGGTATCCCAACCCCAGGGGAGGAAGCAACGAGGAGGATGTTGGAAGACTTTAGGCGAGAAGTCCTACAGACCATCAGCCTAGCCTTCTCGGCAAGGAGTGAGTGGGAGACGCCTCAGGTTCCGGTGGAGATGGTCCCGCTTCTGGGCGAGAACGCCCCATGACAGCGCCTCGGGAAGGAGGTCCCGATGGAAGGTGGCGAGAGAGACGTGGCAGCGCGGGAACTCTTCTCAGGGCAGCGCCTCGGAAAGGAGGTTCCGGTAGAAGTGGGCGAGAGGGAAGCGGCGGTGCGGGAGCTATTCCCTGGGCCCGGTCTCGCGGATCGTTCCAACCAGCCGAGGTCGCAAGACGTGCCTTCTCGCCAGGCAGGAGGCGAGACCCCCTTTAGCGAGCTCATCGTCTCAGCCCCGGTACCAGAGGGGTTCCGAGAGGCAGACATGTCCTACTACTCGGGAAAGGACGACCCAGTACAGCATGTACAATGGTTCGAGGATGTGGTGTCGATTAGGCAGATGTCTGATGTCTTCAAGTGTCGGCTGTTTGCCATCACATTGAAGGAGAAGGCCAGGGGCTGGTTCCACCAATTGCCAGCAAGCTCAATCTACAGCTTCGAGGATCTGCGTCGGGGTTTCTTGTTGAGGTTCTCGACTTCGAAGAAGCGGAAGAAGGAAGCAGAGTGCCTGTTTGCAGTGAGGCAGAGGCAAGACGAGACGTTGGGTCATTATGTGTACCGGTTCCAAGAGGAGATTCTCCTTGTCCAAGAGGTCCCAGGGTACGCATTGATGTTTGCCTTTACCCTGGGGCTGAGGCCAGGATTTTTTAGCATGGAGTTGAAAAGAGTGCCCCCCCTCTCCTTTGAGGAGCTTATGGAGAGGGCGGCAAAAGAGATAGACTTCGAGAGGGCGAACCCGGCATTTGCCAGGAAGCTGGCCCGGTTGGCAGAAGATGATAAAGAACCAGCAGCAGGAAAGCAGAGGGAGCAAAGGGAAGAAAGAAGGAGAGAAGAGCCCCGAGGGCAGGGACAGCAGCAGGGATGGGGAGCCCAGGAGCCGAACAACTGTTTGGGTTGGAGGCCTCAGGAGGGTCGCCCCCAGGGCCAAGGAGGAGGTGTTCAGGTAAGAGATAATCTTCTTAAACCGAGAAGGTTTGACCAGCAGGCGTGGAGAAAGGGGCCGAGAGGTCACTTCCCACCACCGCAAGAAGCGATGGAGGTCGGTAGAGGAAGAGGAGGAGGAAGAAGAATACGGGGAGCTGGGAGAAGAGGAGGAGGAGAAGGAAGGGGGGACAGGGTGGCGTTACCCTTTTGTGACTTCCATCAGAAGGAAGGTCACGCGACGGCCACCTGCCCGGAGTTATTGGAGATGCGGGAAGCCAGAGGAATGGGGAGACAGGATCCGTCGGTAAGGATTGAGGAAGTGCAGCAGGGAGGGGAGGAAGATAGATGCGAGGACCGGGTAGACGTGGGGACCCAAGGAGGGATCGGAGTGATCCACGGAGGGGTGGGGATTGAAGTAACCCGCAAGGGGAGCCTTCAAACCATGTTCCGCAGGGGGGTCGCCTCGACCTCCTTAGCTCCCCATCCGGAAGAAAAAAATCATCTTTTCATCCGCGGATATGCCGGACTACGAAGACCCGTTCTGCGACGCCCTGGTGATCCAGACGGCGGTGGAGAACTTCACAGTCTCCAGGATACTGGTGGACAATGGGAGCTCGGTGAACGTCATCTTCAAGAGGGCCTTCGATGAGATGAAGGTTGAAGGGAAGAGGGTCCTATCCTTAGACGGACCGTTGTTCGGGTTTTCTGGAGAGAGGAAAGAAGTAGAGGGAGAGGTAGGATTGCATGTGAAGCTGGGAGGAGTGTCACGAAACTGTAGGTTCGTGATAGTAGACGCCCCAAGTAGTTACAATGCCATCTTTGGGCGTCCCCTCATCAGCGCCTTTCGATGTGTCTCATCCTCGTTTCACCAATGTCTCAAGTTCAACAACGGAGGGGTGCAGGTCAGGATCAGGGGGGATCCAAAGGTGGCAAGACAATGCTATGTGACGGCGGTTAACGTTGTGTCTTGGATGGCGGAGGCAGAAGAGCTTGAGAGGGAGCTAGCAGAGCAGGAGAAGGTGAGCCCTGAGGTGGAGGAGCAAGTGATAGGAGAATCTGAGAAGGAGGCCCAGAGGGGGGAGGAAGTTGAGCCACAACAGGAAGAGAGCCTGGAGGAGGCAATGGAGATAGAGGAGCTAGCCGTTGGAGTTGAGCAAGAGGGTATGGAGGCAGGGATGGATGAAGAAGAGGAGGGCCAAGTTGCGAGAGTTAGGCAGGGGCCCCGAGGAGCGTGGAGATCCATCATCTCCAGGAGGAGAGGCCGGAGGAGGCAATGGAAGCTGTAGGAGGGGAAGAGCTGGATTTTGAGGAAGAAGCAAGGGACAGCTGGGAGCAGTCGCAGTTGGAGCCGGCCGAGGAAGTGGTGTAGATGGAGGTCTCCACCAAGGTAGGGCAGGTGCAGAGAGTGCGGATCAGCGGGGGCCTGAGCCTCGAGGACCAGGAGCGGATGAGAGCTTGCATCCAGAACAACGTCGATATCTTCGCTTGGAGCGCGGCGGACATGTCGGGCATTGACGCGGATGTGGCATGTCATCGCCTGAACCTGGACCCCCGGACTCGCCCCATATGCTAAAAGATGAGGGCCACCGCCACCAAGCTGGAGGAGCCCATCCGCGAGGAGGTCAGAAAGCTCTTGGAGGCAGGCTTCATCTCGGAGGTCCAGTACCCAGGCTGGATCTCCAACGTGGTAATGGTTAAGAAAGGGGGAGGGAAGTGGCGCATGTGTATTGACTTCTCTTTATTAAATAAATCGTGCCCCAAGGATTGCTACTCTCTGCCTCGAATCGACGAGCTGGTTGACTCAACCGTCGGTTTTTCTATTATGAGTTTTCTTGATGCTTTTTCAGGTTATCACCAAATTCACATGCACCCCCCCCCCCGACGTCAAAGACGTCTCCTTTATCATTAGGGAAGGATGCTTCAGCTATAAGATGATGCCCTTTGTGCTGAAAAATGCAGGAGCCACATACCAGCGCATGATGGATCGAGTCTTCCAGGGGCAGAGGGGGAGAAACTTGGAAGTATATGTCGATGACCTGATGGTGAAAAGCAAGTGTGTGAGCTCACACCTGCGGGACCTCGAAGAGACCTTCGCCCCCCTCCGAAGGTTCAATATGAGGCTGAACCCCTTGAAGTGTGTCTTCGGGGCCAGTCGCGGGAAGTTCCTCGGACATCTCTTGACTCTGGCGAGGGTGGAACCTAACCCGGATAAGGTAAAGGTCATCCTAGACCTAGAATCACCTCGCAATGCTAAGGAGGTCCAGCGCTTGGCAGGCAAGCTGGCGGGATTAAGCAGGTTCCTGTCTCATTCTGGTGATAAATGTTCATCATTCTTCAAAGTGTTGAGGGGTAACCAGAGGTTCGAGTGGACGGCCGAGTGTGACGAAGCCTTCCAAGGACTGAAGAGACAGCTCTCCCAGGCTCCCCTACTTCAAAGCCCAAAAGAACGGGAGGACTTATCCCTATATCTCGGGGTGGGAGCGGAAGCCGTGAGCTCTGTTCTAGTCAGGTAGGAGGGGAATAAGCAGCTATCCATCTACTACGTAAGCCGGATCTTGAGGAAGGCGGAGCTCCGTTACCCCATCCTCGAAAAGCTGGCATATGCTCTGATCGTTTCGGCAAGAAAGCTTCGGTCGTATTTCCAAGCGCACACGATTAGGGTGGTAACCGATCATCCTCTCCGTAAGATCTTTGAAGGGGTGGAACACTCGGGGAGGCTGGCCAAATGGTCAATTGAGCTGAGCGAGTTCAACATCTCTTTTGTCCCAAGGCTCTCGATTAAGACACAAGCGGTGTCGGACTTTCTTGTAGACTATGTGGTCGAAGTCGGGGAAGAGGAGCCGCGGCAGCAGGGGGCGTGGAAGGTGATGGTTGATGGGCCTCCGAAAAGCATTCCATGGGAGGAGTGGTGTTGGTAAGCCCCCAGGGGGTAGCTATAGAACAAGCGATGGCCTATCACTTTCCGGTGACCAACAATAAGGCAGAGTACGAAGCCGTGATAGTTGGTCTTCGTTTGGCGAAGAAGCTTGGGATCCAAGATGTGGAGGTTTTCACGGACTCGATGGTGGTGACATCACAAATTCAAGGAGAGTTTGAAGCTCGTGAACCTACCCTCATAAAGTACTTATCCAAGGTAAGGACAATCATCGGAGGCTTCCGATTATTCTCAATCCAGCATGTTCCTCGGGAGGAGAGTGTGGCTGCCGACCAATTGACAAAGTTCGGGCCTCGGGGAGGAGGGACCTTAACTGAACTATTCCGACCAGCAATCGAAGAAGGGGAGCTGATGGAGGTAGGTCGGCGACCCTCGTGGGTGGACCCACTGGTGACCTTCCTATCAACCGGTGAACTGACGGAAGAAGTGAAAGACGCAAGGAGTTTCAAGCGTAAGGCAGTTCACTACCTGATGTTGGAAGGGGGGTTACATCGCAAGATGTCGTCGGGACTCCTGGCCCGATGTGCGACCGAGGAAGAAGTTCCGAAGATACTTGGGGAGATACATCAGGCGAGTGCGGCAGTCACTCGGGTGGAAGGACTCTAGAGGCAAGGGTGGTCAGGCAAGGGTACTTCTGGCAGACCCTGAGGAAGGATGCAGCAGAGTTCGCAAGGAGATGTAAAAAGTGCCAGCTGAACGCCCCCCTCCAGCTCTTGTCAGCTCAAAGACTAAGGAGCATAACGTCACCATGGCCTTTCGCCATTTGGGGGATGGACTTGGTCGGGCCTTTCCCCCCGGCCAGTGGACAGAGGAGGTTCCTCTTGGTCATGATCGATTACTTCTCCAAGTGGCTGGAGATCAAGGCTCTAGCTAAGGTCACTTCCCAGGTCATCAGGAACTTTGTTTGCGGAGAAATCATATGCAGGCACGGGCTACCCCGAGCGATAGTGACGGATAACGGTCCCTAGTTTGCTAGTGAGGAGTTCATCAGCTTCTGCACTCAGCAGGGGATAGATCTCATGTTTGCCTCTGTCCATCACCCCCAGAGCAATGGTCAGGTGGAAGTGGCAAATAAGATTATTATGAACCTTCTCAAGAAGAAGGTGGAGAACCTGAGGGGGAACTGGGTAGAGCAGCTCCCCTCCGTCCTGTGGGCCTTGCGAACAACCCCGAACACAGCCACCGGTGAGAACCCCTTCAAGCTCTCTCATGGGTGTGAGGCTGTCCTCCCTGTAGAGTTCGAGGTTCGGTCCCCGCAGGTCACAACCGCCGGCGAAGGAGATGAGGCTTGGAGATTGGGAAATAAAGAAGAGTGTTGCCTCTCGCTAGACATGGCAGAGGAGTTGCGGGACGTTGCAGCCATCAGGCAGGAAGAGACCAAGCGGAGAATGGCCAAGTACTTCGATAAACATGTTAGAATCAAGCAATTCGCCGAAGGGGACCTAGTGCTGAAGAAGGTCGATGCTGCAGGGAGGTCGGCCCCAGTTGGCAAGCTCAACCCCAGCTGGGAAGGACCTTACATATTAAAGGAGGTTCTGGCAAACGGGGGTTACTACCTCCAGGATGTGGAGGGAAGGACCTTGAGCCACACCTGGAGCGGTGACGATCTAAAGCGCTTTTACCGGTGAGGGAAGAGGGGGATTGTACTGTTATAATCAAATATTATTATTTCGAGACATTGACATACCAAAATGCTATCAGGATATTCTTCTTGCTTTGATCTAATATCTGCTTTCTCACCTTAATGATAGAATAGGTCTGGTATGAAATCTTCAACAATACCCCGAGCTCGGCTCGGCCCCAGGTAGACCCGCTGCGCAGGCTCTCATCTAGATGGCAGGACCGAAGGCTCGCCTGCGGGGGAGAGGTTTGGTTTGAGAAATCTTCATCAACACCCCGAGCTCAGCTCGGTCCCAGGTAGACCCGCTGCACAAGCTCTCATCTAGCTGACGGGTCCGAAGGCTCTCCTGTGGGGGAGAGGTTTGGTTTGAGAAATCTTCATCAACACCCCGAGCTCGGTTCGGCCCCAGGTAGACCCGCTGCGCAGGCTCTCATCTAGCTGGCAGGTCCGAAGGCTCGCCTGTGGGGGAGAGGTTTGGTTTGAGAAATCTTCATCAACACCCCGAGCTCGGCTCGGCCCCAGGTAGACCCGCTGCGCAGGCTCTCATCTAGCTGGCAGGTCCGAAGGCTCGCCTGTGGTGGAGAGGTTTGGTTTGAGAAATCTTCATCAACACCCCGAGCTCGGCTTGGCCCCAGGTAGACCCGTTGCGCAAGCTCTCATCTAGCTGGAAAGGTCCGAAGGCTCGCCTGTGGGGGATAGGTTTGGTTTGAGAAATCTTCATCAACACCCCGAGCTCGGCTCGGCCCCAGGTAGACCCGTTGCGCAAGCTCTCATCTAGCTGGCAGGTCCGAAGGCTCGCCTGTGGGGGAGAGGTTTGGTTTGAGAAATCTTCATCAACACCCCGAGCTCGGCTCGGCCCCAGGTAGACCCGCTGCGCAGGCTCTCATCTAGCTAGCAGGTCTGAAGGCTCCCCTGTAGGGGAGAGGTTTGGTTTGAGAAATCTTCATCAACACCCCGAGCTCGGCTCGGCCCTAGGTAGACCCGTTGTGCAGGCTCTCATCTAGTCGACAGGACCGAAGACTCGCCTATGGGGAATAGGTTTAGTGCTTAGAAATATCTCAACACGGATGTTCTAGGCTAGACAAAAAGCATCCTAAGGACAGGCCCAAAAAGGGTCTCGGCCAGGAGAGGTTTCAGCCAGGGGAAGGTCTCGGCCAGGAGTTCCTTGTTGATGGATCTCGCCAAGCGAAGTTCCCGGCGGGCCTAGGCAAGGAGACCGATTGTTCGCGCAAGGTAAGGATGGGCGGCCTTCTCTTAGACTATGAATGACACTTATCACAAATGGCTCGCGGCAGAAGGCGGGAGCGACGTGTTGGAGCCTTGGGCTCTCGGCAGATTCTCACCTATCGGTCGCCAAGAAAGACTATCCTATAGGGGGTCAGGGGCCCGGGGCGGAAACGATCTTGAATAGCATTCGTTTCTAGCAGAAAAGAAAAAAAAGGAAGGGGGGAGAGGGGAGCAAAATTATATTTATATTATAAACGGGATAGTCTTACAAAAATTGGAGCGTCTCGCTCATTACAGAGAAGAAAAAGAAACCCCTCAGGAGAGAGCGCTATATCCGCTCGAGCTCCCGCTTGAGCTCCCGCTGGGGTCCTCACTTGAACTTCCGCTGGAGCTCCCGCCAGAGCTCTCCCCTGAGGTCTCGCCAGCAGCCGTGGTAAATTTCGGGACGTCCGAGGGCGGAGAGTCGGGCGCGCCTGGGGGTCTCTGGATAGGCGTGAATAGCCAGGTGACGAGCTGGGGAGCGGTCAGGGTCTCGCCACCCTCGTCCAAGTATCCCACGTTCCGCAAGGTCTCGATCATCAACTTGGCCGACGCCTCAGCGTTGACCTGCAAGAGCTTTTCGATGTCGTACTCAGAATAATCTCGGCGCTTCAGCCTTTCATCGAGCGTGGGAGGGGGCGGGATCGCAGCTATCACCGTCTCCAGGCGCTTGACTTGGCCCTTCAGCATGTCATTCTCGCACTCCACCCCGGCCAATCGCGCGCGAAGCACCACGACTTGCGGAGAGTCCTGCGTAAGAGCGTTCTATCAGCGGCAATAACGAAGGTATGGATCTCATAGGAGAGAACTAAGGTTGGAAAGGGTCTCGCTTACCTCCTCCACCAAGCGCATATATAGCTGGCGTTGGGCGTCCTCCAGCTCGGTCTTCAAGGACGCCACCTGAGCCACCGCTTCCTCTCTCGCCTTGTACATGTCAAGGAAGTTCCGGTCAATGGTGATGCTTCAGCGAGAACACATGTGCGCAAGATCGAACCCACGCATCAGGGCCCGGATGGAATCGAAAGCGAGAAGGCAGGTGGACATCTGGTCGTACAGGCCCGCAAACTCCCGGCTGTAGAGGCCACAACCCAGCGTGAAGGCCTCGTCGGAGACCTCGTCGCCCTCTGCCCAGCTCGGGAGCAGCATCGAGAGAGATACTCGGTTGGCCTCTGGGTCCCATTGCAGCAAGGGCTTCCCTTCGGCATCTAGGCTCTTCACGCCCATGCCAAAGTTCCTGTGACCCTTCGGTACAGGCTTGGGCAGAGGCTGGGCAGAACCTGCGGCAGCCACTATCTCGGCGCCCACCTCTCCGCCCGCCTTGACCGCGGCCAGAGGGTTCTCGATAGAGGCCCTAGCACTGCTCCTGGGGATGTCCCTCATCTCGCTTACTGCCGCTAGAATCTCGGCAAAAGACCTGCCCGGCGGAAGAGGTCGGGCGGGCGAGGGCATCTTGGACTTACCTTTCTCGGTGGCGGAAGGTTTCGACATCTTTACCCGTTGAGACGAGAAGTTGTCGGGTTTCCGCTTCGCGACACCAAATGGCGGAGGCGGGGCTTACTCATCCCGGCAAGCACGGGCCGCAGATTTCGCAAGAGCCAACGGATCTCCCGCGATCTGGCCCTCGGCAGCGTGTGTCTCGGGGAATGGCTGGCGCTGGGGAACCTCCCGCTCCCCTGCAGAGGCGCTAGTATTCAGTATAGAAACTCAGCAAGGAATCAAGTTAGAGGCGAGACCATACCTTCACCCGGGAGCACGGGAAGGAGGGAATCAATGGCTCGTCGGAGGAAGGGGACGTTAAATTCCTTTGTCCCGAAGAACTCCAAAATAGCGTTCTCGTGCGACCCCAAAGTCGGCGGCTTGTAAGCAGCATTCTTGTACTGCACCGGCGAGAGGGGGACGTTGCCAAAATCGCCGGCAACGTATACAAACTTCTCTCCCCAATGGTGGTGCTTGTTGGCGAGACCGGTGATTTTGAGCAATTGTCCGGAGAAGAAGACCACTCCTCCTTTCGCCCGGAAAGTGAACAACTTCCGGAAGATCGGGAGGCTGAACTCAATTCTCTCGGACCGCATGTAGCAAATGAACGCTACGAGAATTACGACCGAGTTGGGATTTAGTTGCGCGGGAACAACTCCATAATAGCGGAGAGCCTGGCGCATCTCCGACCACAGGGGGAGGCGAAAGCCCACCTCGAAGTGTTCGAGGGGGATGGCGAGCTCTCCCGCTCCCGGGATGTTCACCTTGTCGCGATTGCCGGGGTTTCTCGCCGTGAAGCCGGCAGGAATAAAGCGGGAGGTGATCGTCTGATATTCCTCCAAGGTCAGGGTGCAGGAGGGGAACATGTGTTTTCGGAAAGCTTCCGCACAATTGGCACGACCCTCGCTCTCGCTCGGCATTGTGGTTGGGAAGAGGAGGACGAGAACTGTGAGAAAGAGGAGAAAACAAGAAGTGGGCGGAAACGAGAAGAGGCGGAAGCGAGCACGCGTTCCCGGCAAGCCGCGAAAGCAACGAAGGAAAAAGCTGAGGTTCCGGGCTGGGGAAATAAATGTGGTGGGTGAATCCACCTATTTATAGGAGACCGTGGTAAATGATGATTTCCTCATAAATGGTGGCGGAGGTACAGCTGTCACGCCCTAGGTCAACGATGTCTCGGTCCCCCGCCCGAAGTGACAGTGACTGATCGATAACCCTAGTTCGCGCAAGGGTTGAACGGTACGGCAGAAGCGAAAACGAAGAATGTTCTCGCTAAGCAAGACCTAAGATAACAGCGATAACAACAGTTAATCAATAAAGACAGTTCACAATATCGCAAGCGATCCACAATCCAAAAGAATTAAGAAAAACATAATTAGAAGACATGGTACATGGCGGAAAGGGAAGGCCAGAGGTAAGGAGAGGTGAGGCGAGATAGCAAGAATCAATAAGACTCCCAACGCCAGCATCCTCGCTCTCACTGTCGGGTCCTCGGAGGCGCCAACGGGTTGAAGTAAGAGGAGAGCACGGTGCACCCTAGATTGATCCGACGAGCTTGGTCTTGTATCCGTGCAAGACACCTCCCGGGGGAAGATCCCGCAGTAGGGCAGCCCGGCCGCTCCGCCTCGCTTAGAAAGTAGTCTCGCTCCAGGGCCTCCAGCCTTTGCTCCACCGATCTGCGGAACTCTCTCGCCGCGTAGGACTGGGCCCTCTCCCGCCGCGCAAGTTTAGAGAGGAAGGTCGCGACCCTTTTCCCCCGCCTTCTCGCGCTTCCCGCGCCAACCAGCATTTCTTCCATCTCGTCAGAGGAGGGGAAGGGAGAGCTGTCGACATCCTCCTCTTGATCCCTGTCATCGTCCTCATCCTCTTCATCCCCCGATCGCAGGTCCGGATCTCCTGAGAAGGCAATCGGGCGGTCAGTGCGAGAACAGGATAGGGGCATCAGCAGTATGTGGCATACCAGAACCGTGGCGAGAGCCGTCGGCCGGGGGAAGGCGAGAAGGCTCGGGTTCTCCCTCGGCATCCCTCCCAAACAGAAGATGGAGGGGCTTTCCACGGCCCGGACGGAAGGTCTCACGCGTCGTAATCTCCGCAGGGCCCGAAGTCTGGGGAGGGTCGCGCTCCCTCTCGGAACGGTCCACCTCCGGCGTCAGGGACAGGTCGGCAGGCGCGTCACCCACGGAAGGGTGAGGATTGATTACTGGATCGTCACAGGGGGCAATCTCTACGACAGTCTCCTGCAAGGTAAGATTTGGGTAGGCGGAAACAGGCGTTGCGAGAGTCCCGCCCAAGGGTTAGAATAACCAAAATAAAAGCGGACGAAAAAGGAGGGGCTACCTTGAGGTACCGAACCATTGGCGGGAGCTCTTTTCGGAGCCTGCGGCTGGTCCTCAGGCGGGCGAGACGTCAATGGGTCCGGGGGCACCGGCGGAAGCCCATCGCCACCTCCCGGGACCACCTGCCAAGAAAGGTTCAGTGACAAATTCTTAAGAACAGTAATCCGCTAGTCGGCAAGACATACCCTCTGCGGCAGAAGGGGATTGGCCGGACGGCTTGGGGATGGAGTTGGAGAGGCCCAGTGCTCTCGCGTGGGGTCCCGAGGGGTCTTCTTCTTCTTCTTCCTCTTCTTCTCTTTCGACGACAGCGGAGGCTCCACGGTGGGTGCTCCTCTCGCCAGCCAAGGAGCCACTAGGGCGTTATTGGCAAGGGCCTGCGCTTGCGCCGCCTTTATGCGTTCCTAAAGACTCTGCGAGAGTGGCTTACCAACCTGTTTGGGGAGCATCGCGAGCTCGCGCGAGATCTTAGGAGGGGGCAGCAACAGTCAGGGGCAGATTTACATCCTCCTATCTGCACATATATATAGTCGTGGTATGGCCCACCAAAAGATTCTCCTTTTGAAATGACACGTGCCCAGCGAATATTGTTGGGTTGGACGTGTCTTTTCGAGCGCAGGGCTAACTCAAAAAGAGCGGGGATTGTGTACAACCCCATATTCGCTGGATGGGACCCAGAGACATTAATGGTCGGGGTTGGACCATCCCCAAGTTAGCTCGGGCCTGAGGACCAGAAGAGCTCTCGCGTCAGAGGAGCTTCCGCCTAGGAGCAGGCGAGAAAGCAAGGGCGTTGAGTGAGCTCCACTCACTCAACGCCGCATCCAGCAGCAAGGGCGTTGAGTGAGATCCACTCACTCAACGCCGCGTCCAGCAGCAAGGGCGTTGAGTGAGCTCCACTCACTCAACGCCGCGTCCAGCAGCAAGGGCGTTGAGTGAGCCCCACTCACTCAACGCCGCGTCTAGAAGCAAGGGCGTTGAGTGAGCTCCACTCACTCAACGCCGCATCCAGCAATAGCGTCAAGACTGGGGGAGCTCCCGCCTAGGAGCAGCTCCTGCCTAAAGGCAGGCGAGAAGCGTTCATCTTCGGTCAACCGAGACCTGCTCTCGGCATAGCCGGCGAGAAGGCGGGGGCTGGCTCAGCGTGAGACTTGACACTTCCTTTTGGCTCCCGCCAAAGGAAGGCGAGAGGGTTCTCGGCATAGAGCTCTCGCGGAGTGGGGCCCGGCTCAGGGTAAAATGTCTTAATTGCCCCCGGGTGAAATTATCCTTATACCCTCAGGGGCTGTATTTAACACTTTTCAGACAGCGGGATTTGGCTATTGTCAGACCAGCCAGGGGTATTTCAGTAACTTCAGATCAGCAAAAGGCTAGGCTCTTTAGAAGACAGACTCTCAATTTTCTCTGAATCCATAGTGTCTTCTGAGGAGCTCCTAGCCCAGCTTTTGGCTTTGGAGGGGAATGTCTCAGAGATCTTCCAGGTGTGAGGTGGGACCTCCCAGTTGAGGCTTTGGGTCAGTCTTTGGACCTTAGCAGCCAGTCGAGGGTCGAGGCTTGAGGGAAGTAGGCATTGGCTGCACCCTGGTTTTTGAACTCCCGTTAAGGTCAATTTTGGCTTCAACAACCAGGTGGAAATTACAGTTGAGTTTGGAACTGCTGAGCAGGTGAGAGTTTGGAGGAATACTAATGCAAAGGCAGAGTTTACTCTCAAACGGGCTGTCTCACCGGAGTTGTTTGATCACATCATTGGATGTGAATCTGCTGCTGAAATTTGGACTTCCCTTGATGGGTTGTTCAACAGGAAGAATGTAGTTAGACTACAGTTCCTGGAAAATGAGTTGGCTAAATCAACTCAAGGAGATTTATCCATCTCAAAATTCTTCTTGAAAATGAAGAGTTTGTGTGCTGAGCTATCAGTGTTTGATCCTGATGAACCTATCTCTGAGGCTAAGCTGAAAAAGCACATTATTCGCGGCTTGCGGAAGGAGTGTGTGACATTTGTAACTTCAGTTCAAGGCTGGGCAACTAGGCTATCTTTGCTGGAACTTTAGAACCTGCTTTCTTCGCAGGAAAGTTTGGCCAGACAGATGGCTGGAGTTACTATTTTTGATGGTGGCAGTGAAGCTCTGTTCACTAGGAAGAAAAAGAAGAAATGGGAAGGGAAGAAGAAGACTACTGTTGAAAATAAGTCTTCAACTTCTTATCAGCAAGAAAGGAGCGTTACTCCTAAGAAGGACTGGAAGAAGAATTTGAAGTGCTACAGGTGTCATCAGATAGGTCACTTCAAGCGCGACTGCATGGGCATGCAGCAGGCAAGGAGGAAGCTTCCTCTAGCAATAAGGAAGCTGGATGAGGTGGAGCTTTCATGACGGGCACTTGTGTATGTGCCTTGTCTGCCATCGACTTCGAAGATGACTGGATCGTGGACTCCGAGTGTGGTCATCACCTCACCGGAGACAAGTCGAAGTTCTCCTTGCTATAAACTTACTCAGGTAACGAAGTCATTATCACTGCTGATAATACTGTTCATGCATAAGAGAAGGAGGGGGTTGTGTCCTTGGGTAGTGATTAGGAGTCACTCACATTAAGGAGTGTCTATCACGTATCGGGCATGAAGAAAAAATTCTTCTCTGTGACCAACGCAGTAGATGCAGGATATCAGGTTCTGTTTAATAAAACAGAAGTGAAGTTTCTCCGCAACATATCAACGGTTAAGGCTGATATTGCTCATGTTGGAAGGAGAGTGAAGGACTTGTTTGTTTTATCAACAAGCTCCTATGTTGATCGAATGAGGGTTAATGATAGAGTTGTTATTTGGCATGAGAGGTTGGGGCATGTAGGGATGGATAAGCTGAAAGCTATGGAAAGCAGGAGTCTGTCATCCTTTGGCGATGGTCACGTTTGTGCAGGTTGTCAGTTCGGCAAGACTCATCGTCTTCCGTTTGATAAATCTCAAACAAGGAGCAAGAAACCACTGGAGTGTATCCATGGTGACTTGATGGGACCAACCGCTACTACTAGCCTTGGTGGCAGCAGGTACATGCTTGTGTAGATTGATAACTATTCAAGGTATACTTGGGTGTATTTTATGAATGAGAAGTCAACTGGTTTCCAGTTGTTTGTGGAGTTCAAGGAGCTAGTAGAGGGCCGGCTTAGCCTGCGGATCAAGAAGTTTAGAACTGATAATGACGGAGATTTTATCTCCTCCAAGTTTTCTAATTTTTGCAGGAAGCACGGAATCCAGAGAAAGATTACTTGTGCTCATACTCCACAACAAAATGGAGTAGCGGAGCGGAAGATCCATCATCTGACGGAGACCTGCAAATGTTGGCTTCATGCCAAGATTATCCCAAGGTCCTTTTGGGCGGAGGGAATGTCTTGTGCAGCTTATGTCATCAATCGGATTCCCTTCAGCCCGATCAACATGAAGTCTCCTGTCGAGATGATGTTCAAGGAGAAGCCAAGCGCAGAACACCTTCGGGTGTTTGGATCAACTTGATATGTGCATATCCCGGATGCCTTAAGGACAAAGCGTGATGCAAAGACAAGGAAGCTTGTCTATGTAGGCTATAATGAGCGGAAGAAGGAATGGAAGTGCATGGATCCAGCGACGAAGAAGTTTGTTGTATCAAGAGACGTGGTCTTTAACGAACTGATGTCATATGGAGGAAGCTCGGTTGAGCTACCAAAGAGAAAGGTTGATGAAGAGCAGATGGTTGTTGAACTTCTTCAAGAGGAGCTTGTTATTTCACCAGCAATTCCTGTTGCTTCAAGCTCTGGGGCAGAGGCTTCTGGTTCAGGAAATAGGGGGAGCATTGCTCAGGTTCTGCCTGAGAATGAAGCTGATCCTGAAGAAGCTGCGGAGGTGGTGAGCAAGGAGCAGCCTCTTCGGAGATCAAAGAGGACTATTAAGCCTCCAGCTTGCTACTGTGAAGGGAATACAGTGAGATTTGTCTCATGTTTCTTTACAGGCCCTCTGGATGAGCGGGAGCCTTAAAAGTTTGAAGATGCCACTGGAGTGAAGGAGTGGTACAATGCCATAGATTAGGAGATGGCTGCCCTCAGGAAGAATGAAACTTGGGACTTGGTACCCAAGGTGGATGGCGTTACTCCTGTTACTTGCAAGTATGGGTGTCCAAAAAAACCGGGCTCACAGGGCCGGGCCGGCTCGGTGAAAAGCCCGGTAGGCCCGGTCCTGGGCCAAGCCCGGCTCGGGCCCAGGCCGGGCCATGGGGCCCTTCCGGGCCCCAGTATAAGGCCAATGTCCGGCCTGGGCCGGGCAAAGCCCGGTCACCGGGCTTAGCCCGGGCCTGAAAAAGCCCGGGCTAAGCCCGGACTAGCTGGAACCAACGGCTCTTAGAGCCGTTGGTTACCAGCACCAACGGCTCTTAGAGCCATTGGTGTTATAGCAGCCACTTGGGCTGCTATTTGCAGCCCAAGTGGCAATATTTTTTAAAAAAATTTAAAAAAAAAACTATAAACCCCCCCCCCTCCTTTCTTCCTTTCACCCCCCCCCCCCACCCTCTCTCTCTCTCTAATCTCTATTTATCGCGAACATGTCGTCAACGCATGCGTCGTCTTCCTCATCCGTCACTCACGAAGTGGTGGAGCACAAGCGTACGGCGGTAGTTTGGGAATATTTCGACTTAGTGCAAGTCGGCACGGAGCAAAAGGTGAGGTGCAAACAGTGCTCGAAATTACTTTCGACCGCAGGCAACTCGACACTCGCAAGACACGTTAAGTCTTGCGCAGCCAAACAAGCTCCTCCCGAGTCGACCCAGGCGCAATTATCGGCATCCGGACAAATCTGGACGTACGATCAAGGTCGGCAGCGAGAGCTGCAGGTGAAGAACATCATCAGACGCTGGTTGCCGTTCACCCACTATGACAACGAAGAAGAGAACGAGTACATTCACCGAGGGCTATAACCCAAATATCACCAAGTAAGTCGATCTTCTATTAGACGCGACGCGCTTAAATATTACTTAGAGGCAAAAAAAACTTTAATAAATTTTTTTGAAAAATTTGAGGGTCGGGTGAGTTTAACGAGCGACGTTTGGACAAGTAGTATAAAATTAGGATTATCATATTCATATATGTCTATAACGTGTCACTGGGTCGATCCCGTTCCTGGGATCTAAATAAACGAATAATTTGTTTTGAAAGTTTCGAAGTCCCGCACACCGGTGAGGCGATTTATCAAATAATTTCAAAATGTGTACGCGAATTTAAAATAAAAGATAAAATTATGAGTATTTCTTTCGATAACACCACAAATAATACCACCTCAATTGAGTGGTTAAAACGTGATTTGAAACCTATGTTAAACGACGCTTTTTTCATACTCATTGCGCGTGTCACGTTTTAAATTTAGTAGTACATGATAGTTTGTCCTATATGAAACCATACATTAATAAAATACGTTTAATGTTACAAATTATTTATAGTTCTAAACAACGACGTCAAGATTTTAAAAAATTCGTAATCAGTCAAGGTCACAAATTTTTGAAACCTCTATTTGACATGTCAATTAGATGGAACTCTACATATATAATGTTACAACGAGCGATTCGCCAAAAAACACTATTAATGAAATTTTATACTTTGTTAGGTCAACATGAATTAACTGAGTCCGATTAGACAATTTTAGAAAATTACATGGATTTGTTAGAAGTTTTTTATACTGCGACAAATAGTTTATCGGGCGTATATTATCCTACTAGCCCGCTAGTTATTGAAAATATTGTTAATATTTCACAAAAATTAAATTATTTTAAACAACACGCCGGATGGATCAAATTAATAAAAAATAATGGAAACAAAATTTTTAAAATATTATAGAAAAATCCCAGTTATGTTTTCATGCGCCGCCGCTTTGAATCCTCTTTTCGGCCTAGACGGCATAGAAAATTTTATTGAAAAAATAAATAACAATATAGACGTAGATCTAAGTGATTAAGATTTAGATAATCTAAGTCTTTTAAATTTTAACACTATTTTTACTTAATGTTATAATTATTACGATAATTTATATGGGTCGCGGCCCCGAGAAGATGTGTCGCAACCCAAAACATCTAGTAGTTTTAAAAATAAAATGTTAGAGTTAGCCTCTAGGAAAAAAGCGCGCACAATATCTAGTAGTTTAAATGAATTATGGTTGTACACAAAAACACAATTTCGTGATTTTATGTCCACGGACGAATTAGAAAATTTCGATATTTTAAAATGGTGGAAAGGTAAAGTAAATACCTATCCTATTATGACTTATATGGCCCGAGATTTACTAACGATCCAAGCTAGCACGGTAGCTTCAGAGTCTGTATTTTCTCTTAGTGGCAGGGTTTTAAACGAGCGGAGAAGTCGGCTAATCGAAGAATCGCTCGAGATCTGCATATGCTACAAGAACCACCTGAACGCGATGAAGAGAAATCAGCATATTTCAGCGATCGAGGATAGCTCGTCGGACATGGAAGACGAGATGGACGCGATCAATTTAAACTAGGGTCACTAGGCAACTTTTTGTATTTTTTTTATTTGTAATTTTGTAATTTTTAATAATTTAGAATATTTGTCATTTGACATTTGTAATTTTTATAAATTTAGAATTTCCTAATTTTATATATTTACGGTGTAAATTTTACACATTCCTAAATTTATATAATTTCATTACATTAATTATTAATAAAAAAATTCAATATTAGGTTGTGTTTTTTATTTTTTTTAATGGTAATTTGTAATTCTAAATAATAGTTTATAGTTATGATTTTTTTAAATTTTATATATAATTAATTATTTAAATCAATAAAAAAAATTAAAATAGTAACCGGGCCGGCCTGGGGGGCCTTACCAGCCCCCCCCCCCCCCCCCGGGGCATTGCCCGTCCCGGTTACTGCTTAGGCCCGGCCCGGGCCCGGTTCGGAAAATCTCGGGCCCGCCGGGCTTTATGTGCACCACTACTTGCAAGTGGCTCTACAAGCTGAAGAAGAAGGCGGATGGAAGCATCGAGCGGTACAAGACTCGTCTTGTTGCTCGAGGATTCTCTCAATAGTACGGCGAAGACTATGAGGAGACGTTTAGTCCTGTGGAGAAGATGACTTCAGTACGAGTGGTGATAGCTTTGGCAGCCTGCCAGGGTTGGAAGATGTGGAAGATGGACGTAAAAAACACTTTTCTTTATGGGGAGAATGACAAGAACATCTTCATGGATCATCCGCTCGGTTACGTATCTGAAGAACATCCGGACAATGTCTGCAAGCTCCGGAAAACTCTTTATGGCTTGAAGCAGGCTCCTCGAGCCTGGTATGGGAAGATTGCATAATACATTCAGTTCTGCAGATATCTGGCTTCAAATTTAGACTCGAGCGTTCGTCAAGAAGAAGGGGGAGCTTCTAGTCCTGGTGTTGTATGTGGATGATATGATCATTACAGGGAATTTTCCAAGGAGGAGATAGCTAGGCTCAGGGCAGATCTAGTTATTCGCTTCGAGATGAAAGACTTGGGGGAGCTTCGTCACTTTCTCGGTCTCAAAGTGGAAAGGAAGAAGAGCGGGATACTTGTGTCTCAGAAAGGTTATGCGGATCGGATTGTGAAACGATTCAGCATGGAAAGGAGAAAGAGTTGCTCTACTCCTCTAGATAGTGGTTTGAAGCTTCGACGAGATGAGGGAAGGATTCTTCCTGATCCCTTGCTGTTCCGAGCTCTGGTAGGGAGCTTGATCTACCCGACGATTACAAGGTCAGACATTACTTACGATGTTGGCCGAGTAAGTCTGTTTATGGCGGAGCCGAGGAAGTCTCATCTAATGGCGGCAAAGAGTATTATGAAGTATGTGATGATGACTTCTGATATGGGACTCCTTTATAGGAGGGACTCGGGTTTTTCTTTGCTAGGATACACAAATGCTTATTATGATGGTGATTCGGATGATCAAAGATCAACTTTGGGTTATGTGTTCACTTGTGGATCAGCGAGCATCTCGTGGTGTAGCAAGAAGCAGGATTCGGTGTCCGTCTCTACTACGGAAGCTGAGTACAAGGCTTCGGCTTTGGCAGCTCAGGAAACCATTTGGCTAAGGAGACTGAGAGGACCCAGTGCTACCAACTCGACCAAAAGACCGGTCTGTTTAGTGACGGCGCAACTGATCTTTATATCAACTTGGTCCTCGGGCGGATCCACGGGGCAGCCAGTTAGGCCCGCAGGGGACACGCCTTTCTGCTTCGAATAGTACCGCAGTACCGGGGCGATTCTGAACCGCAGTTCCAACAACCCCCCCCCCCCAGAAACGACCCCGGGGTTTCGAACCCGCAATCTCCTCTGATACCAATTGAGAGGACCCAGCGCTACAAACTCGACCAAAAGACCGGTCTGTTTAGTGACGGTGCAACTGATCTTTATATCAACTTGGTCCTCGGGCGGATCTACGGGGCAGCCAGTTAGGCTCGTAGGGGACACGCCCTTCTGCTTCGAATAGTACCGCAGTACCGGGGCGATTCTGAACCGCAGTTCCAACAGAGACTAGTAGAGGACGTTCATAAGGAAGTGCAAGGACCCACTCTGCTCCGAGGTGACAATGAGAGTGCTCTCAAGCTGGTGAACAATCCAGTGTGTCACGCCAGGACCAAGCATATTGGGATCGATCACCATTTCATTCGGGAAAAGGTGCTGGAGGGATCTCTTGTGGTCGGGCATGTTCGGAGTGAAGATAACCTTGCTGACATCTTCACGAAGCCGCTGTCGAAGGGGCCTTTCCAGCGACTTCGAGGACTACTGGGCTTGATCATCACTTCTTACTTTAAGGGGGAGTGTTGAAAATTGTGAAGTGAAAGTGGGTGATCGGCAGTTCGGGCGGCCTGGGCGGACTGACCGTGCGGACTGATTATGTAGTCTGGCGGTCTGCTGTTGGCGACCTGTGGAGTTTTGGTGGCTGCTGTGCGGGTTGAAATCCACGGACTGCGCAGACTGAGTTTGAGGTCGGCAGTTGGTTGTTGTTGGCGGTTTGCAGGTTGGAGTCCGCGGTCTTCGCAGTCTACGCGGAGTGTTGTTATTGAGTCCGCGAGATCGGCTTTTGTCTTGTCTCGAGTTGCGATGGTGGGCCATATTTTTTGTTGTGGACTGGCTTGTTGCCTTGGTGCTTGGCGGTTGTGGCTGATAACATGCCTTGTTCTTGTGGGCTGGGCGGACTGCCTTGTGCGAGATGGCCTCTGGCTAGCAGGTCTGCTATGGCGGCAGTCTTACGCTTGGCGGTTAACGGACTGCTCGCGAGTCCGGCATTGGTAATGCGGACTCGGCGGACTGGAGGTGCAAGCTGGGATCAAGGGGCGGTTAGCCTATCTTGTAGGCCGGTGACGACACTTCTCACCCCGCCTATAAATAGGACCCCCCCGGCACTTCATATGTAAGTGAGTGAACAGTAAGTTTGACTTGGATTAAGTGTTGCGGACTCGGTTTTCCTATCCGCGCGGTTTGAGAAGACTTAATTGCTTGCTGTTTGCAGGTGGCGCGGCTAGTACTGTGAAGCCAGGAGTTTGGTTTTTGGCTTCGGTCAGGCTCAATGAAGTTTGCGGACTGTTTTATGCGGTTTACCAGTTTTCTCTCTGCTTCTTTTTTCCAAGTTCAATAAAATGTTCGTCGGACTCGGCGGTTAGACGATTTGTTTTCCAATTCGACAGCAGTAGTTCAGTGAATAACGGTGTGTCCGCGCGACCTCGCGGTCTCGACAGACTATGTTGTTCAATTCGGCTTCAGCAGCTTTTCGGGCGGTCTCTGCGAGTTCTGCGGACATGCGGTCTCGACGGTCTCCAGTGTTCTGTCTGCCCGAATTGATTCTTGCTTTTTTCTGCTTTCCCTAGTGTACTGGCGAAATCATGTCTCGTTATGTATACCTCGCTCTGTAAATAAGATTGATATATTCCTGATCTGCTTGTCTCTGTCTTTGCATCTGGTTGATTGAGTTACTTCCTGGTTTCTGCATGGTCAAGTTGTGATTTGGATAGTTCTGAAGATATTAATTTGGTATTTAGACTATCTTGCTGAGCTTGTTGAGAAAATTCAATAGAGCTTGGTTGAATTTGGGCTCACCTACATGAGCTTTCCTTTTATTTGGACTGGCGAGTTGAGCTCGTAAGAAGGATCTCGCCTACCAGAGCTCGATGCGGGAGTTCGCTGGAAGGAACTCGCATAATCCCGAAGGGCTTGCCTGAGCTCGAAAAGAACTCGCATAGAGCTCGTTTGAGCTCGGAAGTGCTCGTCTGAGCTTGTAAAGAGCTAGCTTGAGTTGGAAAGCGGTCGCCAACTACCGATCTCTGACACCCACCTGCGTTTGCTCGACATTGAACATTCTGCTATAGATTCTTTTCTTCATCACCATTCACGCTCAACGCACCAACAATATTGAAACCCAAAAAATTCTGATTCATAAGAGGTTCAGACCGAAAGGGACCAAAGGTTACTTGTATAGTGGTTGGGACTGATGAGCTTAAACTAGGGAGAGATGAGAGGGGCATGAGCTTCTTGGGTTGCCCGTAAATGGGACCCGATCTGCAGTGTCAAGGTCATACAGCTTACCCGAAAGTGTATAGAAACTTCCCCTCCAAAACCAAAACTTAGCGAGACATAAGAGGGACGAGCTCTAGAGTAGAGGGAAACCTTGAGATAGTTCCAACAACCTTCTCTCTTGTCCCCCGAGATCTATTTATAGACAAATCCAAAGGATGATGTGTTGAGCTCGCCCATTCTGAGAGAGGTCCTCTGAGCTCGCCTCCGCTTGGCGAGATCCTCTGAGTTCGCCTACATTGGGCGTGGTCAATTGCGCTCACCCTCACTGGACGAGGACCACTGAGGTCGCTCATGCTGGGTGAGGTCCGCTAAGCTCGCCCATGCTTGGCAAGGTGTTATGAGCCCACCCATATTGTACGTGATTTTCTTGGCTCGCCCCTACTGGACGTGGTCATAAGAGCTCGCCCATATTGCGCAGGATCTTCTTTGCTTGCCCCTACTAGGACAAGGACTCCTTAGCTTGCCCTTGTTGGACTAGATCTTCTTAGCCCGCTTATACCAAGCGAGGTCTTCGGGGCTCGCTCCCGCTGGGCGAGGTCTTTTGAGCTCGCTCCCGCTGGGCGAGGTCTTTTGAGCTCACCCCCGCTTGACGATGTCTTTTGAGCTTGCCCCTGCTTGATGAAGTCTTCTAAGCTCGTCCCCGTTGGATGAGGTCTACTTTTGTTTCCTCCTTGGATATTTTTGATTTCGACCAAATACCGTCTATACTCATTCAATCGAGATAAAATCAAATGATTTTATGTGAAGATCAGACGTGAATTGTGAAAAATCAATCAAAGCAAACCAAAGGCATTCCGGTTCAAACCGGTTTCTTAGTACCTTCTAATACCACCCTCTTCCATTAAAAATAACTAATTAGTAATTACCACTACAACCCTCCATATCTAATTTCTTTCAATATTTACATTTGGAAGTTGGAACATACAATAATATAATAATTAATAATTAAATATCAAGCTCAGTCTGAAGCCGGATCTCACACCGCCGTCGCCGCCGTCATTCACCTTTCCGCCACACGCCACACCCTAACCGACTTGTCAAGGCTTCCGCTATAAACCAACCACCTCCCAACCGCCTCCCCGCCACCCTCCTCATCCTCCTCCACCGCCAGACACTTCACCGGCCCCGTATGCCCCGTCAGCACCGCCACCCGCACGTGTCTCCCCACCGCCTCTCTCCTCCACACGCGCACCGTCCCGTCCGCCGATCCGCTCACCACCAAACTCCCCGCCGCCGCCAAACACAGCACCGCCTTCTCGTGACACCTCAGCACTCCGCCCCTCTCCATCCTCCTCCCCTCAACCCAAAACCGAACCCGCCCATCCGACGTCCCGCAGTACACCGCGCCGCCCTTCTCCGCCACCGCGATTGCCGTCACCGCGCTCTCCTGCCGCAGCAGCGTTCTCACAGCCACATATTTCCCCGTCCCCGTCCCCTCCCTCTCCCACACCTTCACCGTCCCGTCCGCCGAACCGGTCAGCACCGTGTTTCCAAAAGCGGACGCGACCGCGTTAACCGCGTCGTCGTGCGCGTTGACCGACGCGACGCACTTAGAGTCTGATACCCGCCACACTTTGAAGGTTCGATCCCAAGAGCCGGAGTACAGCAGGCCCTGCTCCGCATTTAAAGCGAGGCAGGACACGGCGTCGAAATGGCGCAGCCACAACGCGCTGCGGTGGCGCCGGACTGCCACGTAGTTCGACGGCCGCACGGAGCTTTTTATACAGTCCTTGAATCGGGGCAGCGTTCCAACGCGTTTATGGGCGGTGGAGTCGTCCGTGCCCTTGGCGTCGCGTTTCCAAACGCGGATCTTGCCGTCCTGGTGTCCGGTGAAAATCTTCCCGCGGAAGAGGACGATGGATTTGACGAGGCCGCTGCTTGATTTGAAGCCGCCGAACTCGCCGCAGTTTTTCCAGATGCGGATGTTTTTGCTGTCGGAGCCGGTGTAGAGGAGGTTTCCGGCAGCGGCGAGGGAGTAAACGTGGCCATCCTGGCGGATTAGGGAACCGAGGAGGCCGGTGGAGGAATCTTCGGCGTTTGGGAAGGGGGCTACGGCGGCAGTTGAGTGGATCCACGGGGACTTGACGAACGGAGATGACACGGATGATGGGATGTAGGGAGACATGGTATAAGAGGAACTGCCGGCGAGGTGATCGTCGGAGATGTCGAAGTTGTGGTCTGGGCTGGAGGTGGCGGGAGTCGCTGTGGACGGTGTGCCGTCGCCGCCGTCGTCATCGTCGTCGTCGTTCATGGCACGGCAGCGGAGAAAGTGGGAGAATTTGGTGGACGGCCGAGATTGGGGTTTCATTTTTGAATTGAAGAAGAGGACGAAGGATTGGGGGCAAAAGCGTAATAAAGAAGTGGGGTGAGTCCAGATTGGGAAGGAGGGGGAGCGGCTTCGTACATATATAGCCAGGCCGGACAACGCGGAAATGCTTAAAATAATAATTACGAATCTGATTTATAGACGCATAAAACGTGTCCTGTTGACGACATTTGTTGCACGGAACAGGGGGTGAGGTTGTATGCGGACGCCCGCGTGGTGCTGCGGCGCTGACGACAAAGCCGTTCCACGTGCAGTACGACTTGCCCTATAAAAAATCATTTTATTATAATTTTTTTTATTTTGCAAATTGCAACGTAGAAATTAAGGCCCATTTGGGGGATTTATTTTCACCGGTCAAGCGGTTACGACCGCATGTATCGGGGGTCTGATACATGCGGCCATAACCGCTTGCCCGATGAAAATAAATACCCTCAAACGGAGTCTACGTGAAAACTAAGCTCTTTTTGGCACGGTGGTTGCGGTCATGAACTTCAAGGTTGTTGTGAGTCATCTGACCTTTTTCCCACTCTGGTCCTGGCAAGTATTGCAGTGATCATCGTTCTGGCAGTGTGCTGGAAGCGTAGGTTCTGACTCCCTCTCCCGCTTGGAAGAACCTTCAAATTGCTGGCGGTGGGCTTCGACGGCCTCGTCGGCCGCAATTTGCGCCTCAGCCCATTGCACGAGGTCGGCGTAACTGAGATTTGTTGGAGCAAAAATTGACCTCAACCAATATTCAAAACAGAGGTGCAGCCAACACCTACTTCTCTCAAGCCCCGCCCCCTTACTGGTAGCCAACGACCTAGGACTGACTCAAAGCCTCAGCAGGGAGGTCCCACCTCACACTCGGAAGATCTCTGAGAGCTTCCCTCCAAAGCCAAAAGCTGGGCTAGGAGCTCCTCAGAAAGCACTAGAGATTCAGAGAAAATTGAGAGTATGCTTTCTAAGAAGCCCTTATGGGTCTATTTATAGCCTTTTGCTGACCTGAAATTACTGAAATACCCCTGGCGGGCCTGCCAATAGCCAAATCTCGCTGTTTGTAAAGTACTAAAAGCAGCCCCTGAGGGTATAAGGGTAATTTTACCTCAGGGTAATTAAGACATTTTACCCTGAACCTGAGCCCCACTCGGCGAGAGCTCTATGCCGGGAACCCTCTCGCCTTCCTTTGGCGGGAGCTAAAAAGAAGTGTCAAAAGTCTCAAGCTGAGCCAGCCTCCGCCTTCTCGCCGACTCTGTCGAGAGCGGGTCCTGGCTGACCGAGGGTGAACGCTCTCGCCCCTCTCCAGGCGGGAGCTCCTCTAACCTTGACGCTGTCGCTGCTGACCATGGCGCTGAGTGAGTGAAGCTCACTCAGCGCTCTTGCTGCTGACCATGGCGCTGAGCGAGTGGAGCTCACTCAGCGCCCTTGCTGCTGACCATGGCGCTGAGCGAGTGGAGCTCACTCAGCGCCCTTGCTGCTGACCATGGCGCTGAGCGAGTGGAGCTCACTCAGCGCCCTTGCTGCTGACCATGGCGCTGAGCGAGTGGAGCTCACTCAGCGCCCTTGCTGCTGACCATGGCGCTGAGGGAGTGGAGCTCACTCAGCGCCCTTGCTGCTGACCATGGCGTTGAGACAGTGGAGCTCACTCAGCGCGGAGCCTTCTCGCCCGCTTCTGGTCATGAGCGGGATCTCGCCTGCTCTTAGGCGGGAGCTCCTCCCGCGCGAGAGCTATTCTGGTCTTCAGGCCCAATCTAACCCGGGGCTGGTCCAACCCCGACCGTTGATGCTTTCGGGTCCCACCACACGAAAATGGGTTGTACAGGACTGTTTCCCTCATCAGAGCACAGTAGAATCTGCTCGGGTGGAGTCCTCTGAGGAAAACGCCGCAGAGAAGCTCCAGGTCGGCTCCTCGGATTTTTCATGCCTTGGTGGTGATGGTAGAAGAAATCCCTGAGCGATTCTCCCTCGTTCTGGCGGACGTCGAAGAGGTGCGAGGGGTCTCTGAAATTCTGTCGGTTGGCTATAAACTATTCAACGAAGAGGCGAGCGAGCTCCCCGAAGTCGTGAATTGCCCCCTCTTGCAGGGAGTGGAACCATGTTTGTGTCTACCCCTTCAGAGTTGTGGGGAACACTTGACAAAGTAGCCAATCTTACGCGCTAAAGAGGCGCATGACGTGCATGCATTTGCGGGGCGGCGACGTCCCTAGGTGTATCCTTCATCGATCATGTCTCTAATCTCTTTGCGGGTGAGTCAGTGGTTTTCTGGTCGGGCGTCTATCTCCATCAGCCGAGAATTAGGCCGAGCATCGACTCGGGGCTCCGGTCTCCACACGGCCTGCGCAGAGCTTGCCTCGTCGGAGAGTTCCTCTGTGGAGGAGTCTTCTGTATGAATCGTGTCTTGATGAGGGGCGTGCCCTGTAGCTATCACCGGATGCGTCCCTCGCACGTTTCCCGAGCGGGGAGGGTCGGACACTTTCATCCTCTATAAGAGGGTGAGCATTTCGGTCTGGCGTTCCGCCATTAGCCGGACTTGCTCTTCTACTACGTTGGTGAAAATGTCAGCGGCGGTCGTTTCATTGGGTAGCGGAGTGTTGTCTGTGGGCGAGTCGAACATGGCTATTTCAGGGCGCTCTTCGGGGATCGTGTCATTGGCGGTGCACGCACTCCTTCTCATTGATGCTATTTGGCGGAATGTTTAGCTTTGTCAGAGCTTCTGGGAACACTTTTCCACAAACGACACCAAACTGTTGCGAGTCACCCGGCCTTTTTCCGGTTCGAAAAATCTGACTGCCTTACTTCAGAGTCGAGCAAGGTGTGCAATCAGTTAAAGAAAACCGCAGCAATGGACATGAGACATTTTTGACGCGGAAAACCCGGAAAGGGTGAAAAACTTCGTGACTGGAACTGTGTCGAGCCAAAATCTACTAGCACTTGGGAGTGTTATTTCAGGCGGTCACGGCCCTCGCACGACCGCATGCGGCCAACCCACGCAGACACATCCTACGGGACTCCGCGCGGCCAGCCCGCGCGGCCGTGTCGCTCAGCCACGCCCCGCCCAGTTGCGCCTCATGCGCGCACGCACCCCGTGTGGGTGTCGCGCGCGCCACATACACTCCTGTGCGCACCGCGCGTGCTACCAGCCCGGCTGCCGCCGCCACCCCTGAACTCCGCCGGCCCTCGCCGCCTCCGGACACCTTACCCGAGCCGCCCGGTGCGCACTTCCGTCGTTTTGCTAAAGTTGGTGATCCAGGTGATTGAAATGGAGTGACGTCATTCGTCAGCACAAATTTTGCCTCATCGCAATTACCGATGTATTCCTAAAAAAACTATAAATAAGCACTCAGACCTTCATTTGAAAACAAACAACTCGAGAGACAAGAAATAGCTCTAAAGTTTTCCGGCGAGATCATGGACTTAAACCGATCCTCCGCTTATGAATTCGTTTCGCACCTGTTCTTGCGGAAAGGCTCCGTGGACTTGGAGAAATTTTCAGGTCGGAACGCTTCCATCAAGGTTCCGTGCACTTAGCCAAATTTCCAGGCCGAAACGCTTCCATCGAGGTTCTGTGAACTTAGACAAATTTTCAAGGACGGAGCGCTTTCATCGGGACTCTGAGAACTCAGTTTCATTTTCTCATTTTTGTACTTGGCAATTGTAACGGAGAAGCGTCTCTCGTCCTTCGAGATCATATCTCAATCCCTGTAAACTCAAAGAAACTAGTGGATTTTGGCTCAGCACAGATACAACCACGTGGTTTTCACCATTTTCGGGTTTTACACGTCAAAAAAAAAAATCTTTTGTCATTTGTTGTTGTTTACTTTGACTATTTGCACATCCGGTCCAATTCTGAGCTAAAGCGGTTCGATTTCTCCATATCGGGAAAAGATCGGTGACAAGCAACAATACTCATGGAAACTAAAACGTCACGACAAACGGAGCCTAAATAATTCTAAACTATACCCCAAGTAGCTGAAATAGGATAAGCCATTTCACATGGTGCAACATTTTTTTTGATATGTACTCTGCCAACTGGTTGTCATGTGTGCGGCGACTCCGACTCTGTTTTGCACGATTTTCTTCTGCTCAGATGTGTTTGGACAAAAGGTGTATGCTTGGTATGACAACAGTTATGAAGGCAATCAAAGAATGACTAGTTTTGAGTATAAAAGTGGATGAATTTCCTTCGGTGAGATACGTGTTCACGAACGGTTCATAACCACAGCATTCGTGGCCGTCACTGCCGCGCCAAACGGTGCTTCAGTGGCCTCTGATGCAAGGTGCCGGACGGAAGGATGGATCGGCGATCTGCTCTGGGCGATCGGCGATCGGCGATCTTGGCCTTTGACTCTTCATATTAAAACAAATTTTTAATTAAAGAGGAAAGAAAATTGGAGAGGCTGTTAAAAGCGTTTGTTTTGTAGAGGGTCCCGCATGCGACAGTTTATGATCAGAGTCCATCCACCCGTCCAGACCGTTGCATCTGATGGCTGACAGGCGAGTTATACAGTTATACATCAGACCTCTGCCTTGCCGCCAACGCCATTTGGGGCAAAGTGGCGCAGCTCCGAACACAAACAATAATAATATTAGTAAGTTAATAAATGTGAAGATATTTCTTTAAAATAATAATAAGAAAATAAAACATAAATTTTAGTTAATTATATGTTTTAGAATAATAAATGAGAAATGATTTCGTTATAATCGAAAATACTACGTGTTCTTGTCTTCTTCATATGTGAAAGTAGCATTCAATTTATATAAGAATTGAATAGTTTGATTCACATGCTCGAATACGCACTATTCATTTCAGCCGCCGGATTCAAACACGGCGGCGATCATGTGCCGTTGAGTTTGACAGCAGCGCCGGCAGGGGCGGTGGGCCGGCCACCCCCATTTCGTCATCCTAAGAGCAGACTAACTACGGGCGGCCGGTGGCCGGCGAGCCTACCGCCGCCGGCCGCCGCAGTTGCCAAGCTTAATATTTTTTTTTTGCCCAAATCCAGCACCGCCGGCCGTGGGCTCGCCGGCCGCCCGGGTTCGTCGACGTGGCCGCCGACAAACCCCGGGCGGCCGGTGGCGTGCGACGCTGGATTTGCGCACTCGGCAAAACCGCCGGCGGCGGCCGTGGGCTCACCGGCCACCCGCCGCACGGGGTTCGTCGGCGTGACCGAACCCCGGACCGGCCGCCGAGCCCACGGCCGGCAGCGGTGGTGGTTTTGCCGAGTGCGCACTGTCCGTACAAGGGGGAGTTCGCATAATAGCATTCCTATATTTATATATATAGGGAAGGGTTCAAATGTGAACACCTTCCCGTGCAAAACAGTTCATTTTCAGCGCACTCGCCGCCGGCGCCGGGCTCGCCGGCCACCGGCCGCTCGGGATTCGTATATATTTATGTATGTATATCTATTTCTTTCCAAAAAAATATTATAATTTTTTTCAAATTATATATATATATATATATGAAGGCAGGGACAATGTATATATTTCAAATGTGAACACCTTCTCATGCGAGTGCGGGTGCAGGAGTGGGCTGCCGAGAAGGTTCGCGAGCTGGCGACTCCTGCATCTGTGAGTCCAGCCCCATGGTCCTGAAGGGAGGCGGCAAGTCGCACAGGCGAGTAGGAAGAGTTTTGGGTCGCGAGTAATCAGGGGGAAAGTCGACTCGTGGCGTGGAGGCTTCGTCGCCGGTCTGATGGCTGTCCGGGTCGGCAGGGACCTCTATGATCTCCTTTCCCTTTGGTTTGGGGGCTGACCCAGAATCTGGGGTAGGGGCCGGGTCGCGGTAGACCGACTCGGCCACTTGTGGAGCGGACTTAGCCATTTTGGTGGGCTGATGGTTTGGAGATTCGCGCGTCGGGTCGCTGGGATCTATGGCAACCAGGCTGGAAGCGTGAGCGGCGTTGAGCCCACAAGCACAGTCTAGCCTCTCTTGAGGCTCTTTGGAAAGAGGCATCTCTGCAAGAACAGAGTGTTGAAACCAAAAATGACCTCTGTGGAGTTCGGGGTCCCAAAAGAGAGGTGACCTCATACCTACTACACTCGGGGGAACGTCACGGACAAGAGACTTAGGAAACTATGAACAGACCCTCGGCTCTAGCGTGGAGGTCCCACACCTCACACCCGGAAGATCTTTGAGGTCTCCCCCTCCCTAGCCAATGCTTGAGCTAGGTGCCTTGGAGGACGAAAGCCAAGGGGATTTAAGTGATTAAGAAGTCATCCTATCCACGGCATCCTCAAGGGTCTATTTATAGATTTTCCAAGTCCTAAGGTTAAAATGACCAAAATGCCCCCAGGGCAAATAAGCCTCAAGCCAATAGAAAAACTCTACATCGGGGGGGGGGGGGGGGTAGAGAGGTAAAAACATGGTCCGGAGAGAGGTCCAAGGGTGGGAGGAGCCACACCCCTTATCTCCCTGGGAGCTATCCCACCGAGACCCTGGGAGCTGTCCCGCCGAGATCCTGGGAGCTATCCCGCCGAGACCCCTGGGAGCTGTCCCGCCGACACCCTGGGAGCTGTACCGCCGAGACCCTGGGAGCTGTCCCGCCGAGACCCTGGGAGCTGTCCCGCCGAGACCCTGGGAGCTGTCCCGCCGAGACCCTGGGAGCTGTCCCGCCGAGACCCTGGGAGCTATCCGGCCGAGACCCTGGGAGCTGTCCCTCCGAGACCCTGGGAGCTGTCCCGCCGAGACCCTGGGAGCTGTCCCGCCGAGACCCATGAAAGGGGGGTCGGGGTGGGTGTCGGCCTCCCGCTGCACCCGTACCCTAAAGAGGGGTCGGGGCGAGTGCCGGCCTCTCGCCGCACTCGCCCCCTAAAGAGTACTCAGAGCGCTAGCCAGCTAAGATCCTTTTTTCCTCCCCTACTAGTATGTTTCCAAGGCAAGGCCAAAATTGGCGACCAAGAGTGCAAGACGTCCAAAAAGCTTAAAACTATATAGGGGCGAATACGGGGTTGTACACAGAGTAAAGGGAATGACAAAGTTCGCCCAGGTACGCAGGCGTATATATATATATAGCCGCTGGTGGATCCCAATAAAAGATTCTTATGGGCTCGCCGACCCACTCGTCGATCTCTTGGGGTTGGATGCATCTTTCCGAGTTTGGGGCAACCTTGCAATGAGTGGGGATTATGTACAACCTCATATCCGGCGAGTGGGGATCGACAGGAGCCAGACTAGTCAAGCCAGACAAGCCGGACCCCTGGCGCCGAGTCCACTGGATGCCTTCCCCTGGCGTCGAGTCCATTCGGCGCCTCCCCCTCCCCTCGGCGTCGAGTGAGGCTTGTTCACTCGACGCCTCTTCCTTGACGTTGAGTGAGGCCTAGACACTAGACGTCTATTCGTTGGCATTGAGTGAAGCCCGGACACTCAACGCCTCTTCCTTGGCGTTGAGTGGGATCTCGGCATCCGTCGGCTCGCCTAGGTGGGCTGGAGCGGAGCAGAGGCGAGTGGAGCAGCAGGCTCGCACTCGCCCAAAAATCTTAGCAGGCCATTGGCGAGTGAGCAATCCTGGCATGCACTCACCCAGTGCCATGGGGAGGCGGCGAGTGCTGGCACAATTGAGCACTCGCCACCCCCATGCGAGTGGAAGTTTTCAAAGGTCACTCGCCCAGTGTTGTTTCCATTCTATTCTCGTTGGTCTGCCCATAGCCTTTTAGAACAGCGGAGTTACGTTGTTGACATGCTAATCTGGACTGCATATTGTTGTTTAGAACAACGGAGGTTGACTATTTGCAGACCGTTTTTAGAAAACTATAAATAAGACCCAAGGGGTACCTCAGAAGGCAGGCTTCCATACTCTCCTACTTGTGTCCTGATCTTCTTACGCTTTCTGAGGTATCCTTAGCTCAGCACTTGACTAAAGAGGTGAAGCGCTCTAAGATCTTCCGATTGTGTGGTGGGACATCCAGCTTCGCCATTTCTTCTTGTGTAGATGTTAATAATTGACTTAAAGCGAACATCTTTGTGTGGTCACCTTACAAGCCTTTTATCACTTTGCAAACTCTTCTACCACGCACAACTTTGATCGCACTCTCTTGTTGCAAGATCTTCTGCTTGACAACATGAGTTTTTTCTTGTTCTCTGATCTTTTTGGTAGTTGCAAGCAGTACCTTCTAGAAGTTATTTATTCAATCAATACTAAATATTGTGATGTGTCAATATAAATAATATATGGCAATGTTATAAGCAATTCTATAATAGCTAAACAAAGTCCATTTATATTCTCATTCTAATAAATTTAAGTATTTTTAGGACTGCATATAGCCATTTTAGATATTTTTAGTCCTGCGAATAGTTATCTTAGGACTGCTAATAAGATTGCCTATAATATATTAGCATTGCGAAAATTTTTACATACATGCGGGTATATGGAGCATGGTGCCCACGATGTATTGGGAGCCGTCCGATCAACAAAAAGTCATGCTTATTTTTAAATATTTTTTTCTCCCTTTAATGCTAGCGGTTAGATCTCAAATCCAATGGCAAAAAATGTATTGCACCTACCTCTAGGTACCCGTGTGTACCTAAAAATTACTCATTAGCATTGACCTGCTATAAATTCAAATTAAATTCATCCAAAACATCAGGTGTGCCCATATCAATTTCGTTCACACTAGTAGCAACCTGAAAAACCACTGAATTGTTGGAGACAAAGGGAGCTTCGTAATAATTCCAGTCGCATACTTTCTTTTTATTTTTCAAATAAAAAAAATCAGTCATTAATGCTCTGGATGACTAGATGTCAGCATCATAATTTTAAAATCGGGTAAATTCAAATTAATAAAAAATGCTAATAATAATATAAAATATAAAATTGTGATTCATTTATTTTATAGTTAAGAGTTAACCCACTAAAGTTTTTTTTATTGTTATAGGCAAATCAAAAATGACTATTCGTAAATCATCACTCATGCATTTTGAAAATTATTCGGTGCAAATAAATTTGTTAACGACAAATCATTATTGTTAACAATAAACAAAATCAAAAATTAATTTTTTGTCCTTTTTTCCAATTGAACGTAAAATATTAAAATAGATATTACTGTAAAATACTTCATTTACACGTAGAATTGATCAACATAACAATCACAACAGAAATAATTACTTTCAACTCCATATTTTACTAGAACAACTAGCTTTTCTTTGCGCTAGTTCTTACTCAAACATTTATTATAATTAGTGATAAATCTATCAAGCTCTCAGGGAGCTTTCACACCAACGCTAACAATATCTACTTCCATCTCATCATCATGCTGGCAGGTATTTGTCAGTATTGGAGCTAGATTCGCAGTGGGGTCTGACATCTTCTGAGTTCTTAGATCAACAAGCACCTTCTTCTTCTTTGACAGTTTAAGCAGGGTTCTGGACAAGGGCGAATCCAGGATTCGAAGTAAGGGGGGGCCCAAAAAAATTATGAATCAAAATATAATAAACAAAAAAATTCTAATTTGAAATTTTAGCATTAACAATAAAAGAAAAATTACAATATAGATGTTACCTTATTTTAGTTATGCACGCCGGTTTTTCAACTGATAAAATTCATCAATGATCACATCTTTCTCGATCTTCTCTGCTATTTGCCAGAAATTCATCCTCCATTTTGTTGCGCACTCTTGTTTTAATAGCTTCATAGTAGAAAATGACCGTTCTATAGTCGCTGTTGAGACCGGAAGTGTCAAAATCAGCCAAATTAACTTGTCAACAAGATAATATGTATTTGATTTCTTCATTTCGGCCAATTTCTCACAAGGTTTAGAAATTGTTGACAAGTTCTTTAAATCTGAATTAAAAAGAACGTATAACTGATAATGATGCAGCTGAGTATTCAACACTTAAATATCTTGCTCACTGAAATTTTGAGGATAAAAAATTCTTGCAAGAGCGCATATATCTTCAAAATTAAAATATTTATATTCAGCACTTGGATCTAAAGTCTTACTTAGACGAAGCAATTCCATAGAATTTTCATTGAATCTAGAGTTCAGTTCCTGCAACACGCAATCTATTGTGACGTTAAATATGTCAACTCTAAAATGATGTTCCACTGTAATGATATCACGAGAAGTTCAAAACCGCCGATCACTGTATCTAGCATTCATTTCCGGAATTTCAACTTCATTTTTTTTACAAAATACTTTCACAACCTGTAAGTACTTTTCCCATCCAAATGCGCGTAATTTTTGAATGAGAGTCTTCGTTGTTGAAACTAAAATTATAGCATTTAATATATCTTGACTTTGATGTTGCAGTGTTTTGCATAGAACGTCACTGATTCCAAATATTTCTCTAATCAAATGCAAGATAAATATAAATTCAAATGCACCCATCTTTTTAAAAGCCGCTTCAGCATTCCCTCGTTGTGCAGATGTCCCTCCATTATCACTAATATCAAGCAATACAGAGCAAGTTGCACTATACATATTAATAACACTACAGACATAATTTAGATGAGACGACCATCTGGTGTCGCCATGTCTTTGTAGCGAACCTATCTGATTGGCTCCCGTACCAGTTTCAATTTCACCAAGTGCAATCATGTAATCAAAATATTCCTTTTGAGCAGCGCACAATTGATCATTGCGTTTAATTTGGTGGAAGCACCAACCGTGTAAATAACATACAAAAATTCATTGAAAAAATTATGCACTGCTTTTGTCACGACCCGCATTTTCTCACAAATAAAATTGTATCAGAGCAAGAGAAAATACGTGTCATGATGCCACGTCGTGCTGGAGATAACTACACACGTTCAGACAAAACTCCAGACTCTACATCTTTAAAAAAAATCGTAAATTATTATGAGAGGAAATCAGTTAAATTTGACAGTTGTATCCATCGGCACAGTGGATCAGCTAGTCCACAATTAAAATATATATATACTAAGCAGAAAATACTTTGGTTAGGTTGATTTGACATCCTAAAAGAGCATAAGTGTCCCCGAGGGACGACTCATGATATGCACGACTCTAGAGGTTAATACAGTATATATATAAATATAGCTTTTACGCTAATAGGAAAAGTAGTGTCATAGTTTCATAAATATAATGCGCATGAGATACATGTAGTAATGCTTTAGGGTTTAAAATACCTAGCATGCAACCTAGCATAAATTCTTCCCAGAAGACAAGTAAACGACCCTAAAAAGATAAAGTTAGCAGTTTTAGTTCATACTCAGCATCGCAAGTAAGCCACCAGTGGGCGTCAACAACCTGACACGAACTTACTGGTGAGTATGCATGTCCATACAGAAAGGAAAACAACCACCTCACAAGGATGAAGATTGGCAACCTCAGCTACCCAAGAGGCTATCAGCAAACCCTCCAAAAGAACTAGCCGCTCAACCGGTCACAACCTGTACCTGAGGCATTCAAGAAGGAACACCTCAGAAAATAATCAAAATAAATAGAGCATTGGGCTTATGAATAAGTAAAGAAGGGTTTACCAACCCGACAACAATAAATGCTATCAGTAAGAGGACAACCATAACAGTAAGAAAGAACACTATCAAAAGGGCAGGAAAAGAAAACACACCAAGTGTGAATACAATAGCAATCTGCTCTACAAAAAGAAACTGCAGCAACTACAAGGCATATAAATACATGAACCAAAGAAATAGCCATAAGCCAGGAAAGAAGCTAACAGTCCTAATTTTGGTGAATTATTGGTCGTGGTGAAAACCTTGGGTCGGACTGGGCGGCACAGCCCTCGCCAACAACCAGACCCAAAAAAAACACTCAAGGGTGAAAACAAACGGTGACAGCTACAGAGTCCACACACCGAACCATACCAGCCCAACACGGCCTAGGTGGTGGTGGTCACAGCTCAGCACACACAATTCACCCCTTACAGAGCCCACAAAAATACACCACCTACCATAATCCATGAGTCGTCATAAAAAAACTAGTCGATCACCCAACTCCCCCCTAAGGAAAAAGCCATAATAACAATCCTAAGGAAACACAACAAACCCAAGGCAAAATGCATCGAGTTCACTCGACGCGACGCTGAGTGGGTTACTCAACACCAAGCACTAACCACGGCATTGAGTGAGGTCACCCACTCAATGCAAGGAACATAGCCACAAAAAAGCCTAGCCATGGCATTGAGTGGGTTCACCACACTCAACGTCAAACAGCTTCGGCATTGAGTGAGGTCCACCCACTCAACGCCAAGCAACCTAGCCGCAGAAACAAGCTTTGGCGTTGAGTGAGCCTACCACACTCAATGCCAAAACAGCCATGGCGTTGAGTGAGGTCGACTCACTCAACACCAGAAGACTTAACCGCAAAAATAGGCTTTGGCGTTGAGTGAGTCCACCACACTCAACGCCAAAACAACCACGACGTTGAGTGAGGTCGACTCACTCAACGCCAAATGACTTAGCCGCAAAAATAGGCGCTGGCGTTGAGTGAGTCCACCACACTCAACGCCAAAACAGTCACGGCGTTGAGTGAGGTAGACTCACTCAATGCCAAAATACTTAGCCGCTAGGAAAAATCTGCGGCGTTGAGTGAGTCCACCTTACTCAATGCCAAACAGCCACGACATTGAGTGAGGTCCACTCACTCAACGCCAAAACACTTAGCCATAAAAACAACCATGGCGTTGAATGAGGGCACTACACTCAACGGCAGAAGCCTAACATTCTAGGCGTTGAGTGAGGTACACTCACTCAACACTTTTGACTTAGCCTAATCCTCAGCTATCCCAACCTCAGCCCACTCAATGCCACTCATCCAGAGAGTTGGAAATTTATTCCAACTCTCTCTCCTACCCCTCCTACCCGACCACAGCAGCCCTAAACTTAAGCTTACAACTAAATTAAGCCTAACCCTGACACCAGCTATTAACTGGACACATGTCGAGATAAATAAGAGAGAAAGCTTGATTTAAATCTAGAAAATAATGAAGCAGCACGTGGCTAGAATGAAGGAAAATGTCAACTTGCTGCTCTAACTTCTAGGGAGGAAATAAAGAGAACAGAGCTATTGCACATGAAATGAAAACAGAGTAAGAGATGGAAATAATTTGGCAAGGGCAAGGGAGCCACTTGCCTCACCACCAAGATGCAGCAACAACAAAAAAAACTGGCTCTGGCGGCAAGATCGGCCTCCTACGAATCAAAAATTGAACTTTAGAGGAAGAAGAGGAAGCCAAAACCCTAGCTCCTAATGACAGCCCTATATCAAGCAAAACTTACCTAGGAAGGAAGAGCTGGACGAGAGCAAGCCAGATCCGCCTTCACCCGAGAAAACCGAGCACTAAAGCCACCGAAAACCGCCGGCCAAAGCTTCAGCTCCACCGCCTCCATTCTTCCGCTGGAAGCCAGTAAGCTCGGGAAATGGGGAGAAATTGGGAGGAGGAGAACAGCTGGAGTTTTTAATAAATCCTCCACTCACTTACTCTATAGCTAATTAAAGATAACCTAGCCTAAACACTAGCTGACTACATATATAAACTTATATATAGTCATCGGCCACTATCTGACACTTAAATAAAAATAGCGATTCATCAACCAGCCAACTCATACTCTTATGTACATATATATATATAATATGCATATATATAAACTTATATATAAAAACAGTCACATACTTATATATATATATATCATGCATATATATATATACTTATAAAAATAAAGCTATCAGAACCCAAGCTTACACACAAATATATATATATATATATATATATATATATATATATATATATATATATATATATATATATATATATATATATATATAATTGGCTAAACAAACTTAGCCTCAAACAAGCACCAACCTCACCAAGCTCGATCACACAAGGTCATGCACAACAAACAGGTAGCCACTACCGGCTAACAAAACAAACGTCGAAACGACGTGAAAAACAAATGATCTCGGATTTTGACAAAACTCGCACCGTAGCTAAACATCCAAGCTACGAAAACAATGGCAAAGTCGAAAACAACATCCAGCGATCACAACTCGGCCTATCACTACTCGAAGCCCAGGCACAAGCATTCCCCGAGAGCCTCACCAAGTCACAAAACCAAACCCAGCTTGCTAGGGAATCTTGCCAGCAGGCTACAAACATGCTACTATAGGAACCTAGAGAGCTAAGACCACGCTCTAACAACGGCAGAAGGCTAAAAATGCGTCATCGTAATGCCAAACAATGATCAAACAAAACACAGAAAAACCTGGGGCGTTACATCCACCCCCCCTAAAAGAAAGTTTCGTCTCGAAACTTTACACATAGCACTTCTATCAAGAAGGAAAAAAGAAATAGCTAAGCTAGAGCTATAAAAGAGAGCACAAAACATACCAGGCATAAGGTCAGGGAAACAGTTGAGGGTAAGCCTTCCTCATCGCCGACTCTAGCTCCCAAGTCGCGCTTTCCACATCCTGGTTCCTCCACAAAATCTTAACCATGTGAATGGTTTTCCTCCACAACACGCGATCCTGAGCATCCAAGATGTGGACAGACACCTCAGCATAAGAAAGATTCAGCTCCAATTGAGGCACAGAATCCAAAACCTGCCTACCACTCTGCACACATTTCCGCAGTTGACTGACATGAAAGACATCATGCAGGACAGGAAAATTTGCGGGCAACTCCAACCTGTAAGCTGATACACCAACCCGCTCAACAATCATAAACGATCCCACGTACCTCGGGTCCAACTTCCTGTTCTTGTCAAACCTCTTGACTCCAATCATCGGGGAGACATTTAAGAACACCAAGTCCCCCACAACAAATTCCAAGCTAGATCTACGCCGGTTGGTGTTCTTCTCATATCTCTCCTGGGCTATCCGAAGCTTCTCCCGAACAAGCTTCACAACAATTTCCATCTCTTCGAGCGCCTCTGGACCCAACAGCAGTCCCTTGCCAACCTCAGCCCAAAACAAGGGAGTCCTGCAGCGCCTCCCATACAATGCATCAAAAGGAGTCATTTGCAAGCTTTCTTGGTAACTGTTGTTATACGCAAACTCCATAAGCCGCAAACGCTCATCCCACGCTCCTCCGTGGTCTAGAATATAGCATTGGATCATGTCCTCCACTATCTGATTGACTCGCTCTGTCTGGTCATTAGTCTGCAGGTGGTAAGCAGTAGAATATCTCAAATCCGTACCCAAACCCTCTTGTAGGCTCTTCTAGAAGCGTGATGTAAACCGGGAGTCTCGGTCTGAAATAATGCTGACAGGCACACCGTGCAACCGAATGACCTCATTCAAATACAGCTCAGTTATCTTCCTCATCGGATAGTCGATCTTAAACGGTACGAAGTGAGCACACTTCGTCAATCTGTCCACGATCACCCAAACTGAATCATGCCCCCTAGGAGATCTCGGTAAGCCTGTAATGAAATCCATCGAGATGTTCTCCCACTTCCAAGTCGGAATCTCCAAGGGAGTCAGCTTGCCACCAGGCCTTCCATGATCGACTTTCACACGCTTGCAAGTGTGGCACTCAGAAACAAATCTGGCTATGTCTCCCTTCATCCCATACCACCAGGCAATCTGCTTTAAATCATGATACATCTTAGTAGATCCTGGATGGTAGGCAACACTAGATCCATGGGCTTCCCTGCACACCATCACCCGGATATCTCCAACGGTGGGGATGCAAAACCTGCCGCGGTACCTCAAGGTACCAGCATCATCAATAGAAAAATCTGGCAATTCACCTTTCTCAGCTCGAAGATACAAATGCAGAAGATCGGGATCATCCTTCTGATGCAGTCTCATAAGCGCAATCCATGAAGGTTCTGCCACTGCCAAACTACTCTACAAATCGCAGCTCCCCACAGAAATGCCCATCAAAATAAACTCCTCTACTAAAAGCTCGACGGAGAGACCAAAAATCTTCCCTGACTTCCGACTCAGGGCGTCGGCCACCACATTGGCCTTGCCCGGATGATACTGGATCTCAACGTCGTAGTCGGCCACATACTCCAACCATCGCCGCTGGCGCAGATTCAATTCCTTCTGGGTGAAGACGTACTTTAAGCTCTTGTGATCAGTAAAAAACTTGCACTGCGTGACATAAAGCAGATGTCTCCACTACTTCAGTGCATAGATCACAGCTGCAAACTCTAGGTCATGCGTATGGTAGCTCCTCTCATGAGTCTTCAGCTGTCTCGACCCGTATGTAATCACTTTCTCGCCTTGCATGAACACGCAACCAAGACCAACATGCGATGCGTCCACATAAACATCATAATCCACACCCTCAGTAGGCAGGGTCAAAATAGGGGCACTGCACAATCTGTCCTTGAGCTCCAGGAAGGCTTTCTCGCACTTCTCGCTCCAGACAAAAGTTGCGTTCTTCTGGGTCAATCTAGTCAAAGGTGCAGCCAGGGTGGAAAAACCCTCCACGAATCTCCTGTAATAGCCGACTAATCCCAGAAAGCTCATAATCTCCTTGGGTGTGCCCGGCCTACTCCAATCCATCACAGCAGCGATCTTTTCTTGGTCAACTGAAATCCCACTCTTATTCACCACGTGGCCCAGAAATGCAACCTGAGGCAACCAAAACTCGCACTTGCTCAGCTTGGCGAAAAGCTTGTGGTCCCTCAAGGCAGATAAAACCAAACGCAGATGCTGGTCGTGCTCCTCCGCATTGCGAGAATAAATTAGAACATCGTCGATAAACACGACCACGAACTTATCCAGAAAATCCTTGAACACTCGGTTCATCAAATCCATAAAATCTGAGGGCGCATTTGTCAAACCAAATGACATAACCAAAAACTCAAAATGCCCATGCCTGGACCGAAAAGCAGTCCGCGAAATGTCAGACTCACGGATCCTGAGATGATGGTAGCCAGATCGAAGATCAATCTTTTAGAATACTGTGATACCGCGCAACTGATCAAACAAGTCGTCAATCCATGGCAGAGGGTACCTGTTCTTGATAGTAACCTTGTTCAGCTCTCTATAGTCGATGCAAAGCCTCATCGACCCGTCTTTCTTCTTTACAAACAGAACAGACGCACCCCAGGGTGACGAACTCGGCCTGATAAAACCATTTGCCAACATCTCATCCAGCTGGATACGCAACTCCTCCAGCTCTCGCGGGGCCATCCGGTACGGCGCCTTTGCAATAGGACGCGTACCTGGCTCCAAATCTATAACAAATTCGCCATCTCTATCGGGTGGAAGACCGGGAAGATCGTCAGGAAACACATCAGAGAAGTCACACACCACAGAAATCTCCTCCAAACGCGGCACACTAACAACTGTCCCTACTAGAGAGACCAAACAGGCAAAGCAGCCAGAATCAAGCAACTTCTGAACACATACTGCAGAAATGACTGGAGAATCCTTGCGCGGATCAGCATAAACACTCCCAGGCTGACCGTCGTCCTTAACGAAGTCCAAGTGCTTACCCTTGCACTGGATAAATGCATCATAACTGGACAACCAGTCCATGTCTAAGATAACATCGAAGTCTTCCAGGTCGATCACCTTCAAATCTGCCTTCGCTAGAAAATCCCCCAACAAAATTGGACAATCCCGAATGCCATGATCCGAAACCACAGAATCACCGAAAGGAAACTTGATGCAAAAGGCATCACTAACTTGCTCTAAACTCAAACGATAGCGCTCCACAAAGGCTCTAGCCACAAAGGAGTGGGTAGTGCCAGAGTCAAAGAGAACACGTGTCCAGCGGTTCCTCACCTTAAATCTTACTATAAGATAGCAGACACAACTAAGAAAAACAAATGTTAAAGCTATACTAGAAACAAAACATTTAGGCTAAGGAGAAATCTAACCTGAAATGACCTGAGTCGAAGTCTGTGCTTCCTCTGAAGAAATTACATTCAGCTTTCCCTTGCCTTTGTCCACCCGCTGAGGCGGGGGCAATGCCTGAAGTGGCACTGGATGGAACACCGGATAGAGCTGGGGGCACTGAGCCTTAATGTGCCCTTCTTGACTGCAAAGAAAACAACCTCTTACCTTGTTCCTATCCTTACCCCAGCAATGGGAAACATCATGCACTGGCCGCTTACAAGCAGAACAAAATAAATCTTTCCTGGGAGCGCCTTGAATCGCATGCACCTGATCCTTCTTCTGAGCTGCCAACCACTTGAAACATTTATCCACGGGATGGCCTGGTCGGTCACAGAAGCTACAAACCTCCTTGCTCTTCTTTCTTGAAGACGCTCCGGGTACCTGGGGGCTCTTTCCTTCAACAGCTTTCCTTTTATCTTTTCTCACCTGCTGCCCTCTTTGCTTAGCATTATCAATGGCCTCCACCTTCAAAGAAGCTTCTACCGCACTAACATAACTCACTGCTCCATGAGCAACGGCTAACTGCTGAACATCACTTCTCAGGCCACCAAGAAATCGCTTAACTCTATCCGCTTCGGAACTCACCAAGCTAGGGGCAAACCGGCTCAGTTTGCTGAATTCTATTTCGTACTCCGCAACTGTGAGCTGCCTCTGCTTCAAATGTAGGAAATCATTCATCAGGCGGTCGCGCTCGACCGAAGGCAGAAACTTCCTTAGCAACAGTTCCTTGAAGGTCTCCCAAGAGCATTTCTCTTTCAAGCTCTCCTTCTCTCTCAGCCACCAACCCTTCGCCAATCCCTTAAGCTGATAGATGGCAATCATCACCCTCTGATTGGGGGTAACTCCAGAATAGGAGAACATTTCCTCGATGGCTATAAGCCAATCATCCAAAACCATAAAGTCTGTCTTCCCATCATAAGTAGGTGGTCCAAATCGCTGGAAGTGTGATATGAATGTCATCTCCAGAGGCAGGACAACAGGAGGTACCAGGGGAGCAGGAGGAACAGGAACAGCTATGCCTAAAGATGGGTCTGACACTCTCGGAGGCTGTCCTGCCACAACTACTAACAGAGACTGGATCTTAGTCTGCATACCCATCACTTGCCTAGATAAGGCTTTATTACTCTGCCGTATACTTTCAATCAACGCCTCGCTTTGCGCTCCAGAAGACTCACCCTCAGATTGGGGAGTCGATCTCGTCGAAGGATGCCTCGCCATCCTATAATCGTATCAGCATGACTTAGAACCTACCCCAACTACTAGAACAAAATTACCCGGTACAGACAAACATACTTAAATATGAACTTCAACTGCTAAACTTGCTCTGGGATTTGTTTTTATAATGATGATGTTATGTTTAACCTAAGATGGTTCACCACCATCATACTAAATCATGTGCCTAGACCATGAATGCATGTATTTGTATTCTTTTTGACTCAAAACTATGTGTGTACATATATCATCATGCAAATCTTTAGCTTGGCACGTTGTACTTATGCAATGTTATGTTATGCATGTTGTGCTATGCATTCTAAAGAAAGACCTTTATGCATGTCATGGGCGGCGTACACATGAAAATGTTATGCATCCCATACTACATAACATTTCCATGCAACGAAAAAAAAAACGTGATAGCCGCATTCATGTGGTGAGATTATGCATCTCATACTACATAACCATCACATGTTGCCTCCTATGGTGGATCTATATACAAACACATATTATGCATCCCATACTACATAATATGCTCCATATACTTCTATTCATGCTTATGAGTGTAGTGTTCGTGCTTTAGCCAAGACGTACTGATGACATATCGGTGTGCGTATGATATGATGCTAAACTATCAATGCAAATAAGGGAAAGGTTGTCCGACCAATTGTCAAGCAACCTCCCTCTGATACTAACTGTCAAGACCCGTTTTTTCTCACAAATAAAATTGTATCAGAGCAAGAGAAAATACGTGCAATGATGCCACGTCGTGCAGGGGATAACTGCACACGTTCAGGAAAAACTCCAGACTCTACATCTATAAAGAAAATCGTAAATTATTATGAGAGGAAATCAGTTAAATTTGACGGCCGTATCCCTCGGCACAGTGGATCAGCTAGTCCACAATTAAAATATATATACGTAGCGGAAAATACTTTGGTTAGGTTGATTTGACATCCTAAAAGAGCATAAGTGTCCCCGAGGGATGACTCATGGTATGCATGACTCTAGAGGTTAGTACAGTATATATAAAAATATAGCCTTTACGCTAATAGGAAAAGTAATGCCTTAGTTTTATAAATATAATGCGCATGAGATACATATAGTAATGTTTTAGGGTTTAATACCTAACATGTAACCTAACATAAATCCTTCTCAGAAGACAAGTAAACGACCCTAAAAAGGTAAAGATAGTAGTTTTAGTTCATACTCAGCATCACAAGTAAGCCACCAGTGAGTGTCAACAACCTGACATAAACCCACTGGTGAGTATGCATGTCCATATAGAAAGGAAAACAACTACCTCACAAAGATGAAGATTGGCAACCTCAGCTACCCAGGAGGCTATCAGCAAACCCTCCAGAAGAACTAGTCGCTCAATCGGTCACAACCTGGACCTGAGGCATTCAAGAAGGAACACCTCAGAAAATAATCAAAATAAATAGAGCATTAGGCTTATGAATAAGTAAATAAGGGTTTACCAACCCGACAACAATAAATGCTATCAGTAAGAGGAAAAACATGACAGTAAGAAAGAACACTGTCAAAAGGGCAGGAAAAGAAAACACACCAAGTGTGAGTACAATAGCAACCTGCTCTGCAAAAAGAACCTGCAGCAGCTACAAGACATATAAATACATGAACCAAAGAAATAGCCATAAGCCAGGAAAGGAGTTAACAGTCCTAATTTTGGTGAATTATTGGCCGTGGCGAAAATCTTGGGTCGGAGTGGGCGGCACAGCCCTCACCAACAACCAGACCCAAAAAAAACACTCCAGGGTGAAAACAAACGGTGGCAGTTACAGAGTCCACACACCAAATCATACCAGCCCAACACGGCCTAGGTGGTGGTGGCCATAGCTCAGCACACACAATTCACCCCTTAGAGAGCCCACAAAACCACACCACCTGCCATAATCCATGAGTCGGCATGCAAAAACTAGTCGATCACCAAACTCCCCCTAAGGAAAAAGCCATACTAACAATCCTAAGGAAACACACCAAACCCAAGGCAAAAAGCGTCGAGTTCACTCGACGCGATGCTGAGTGGGTTACTCACCACCAAGCACTAACCACAACATTGAGTGAGGTCACCCACTCAACGCAAGGAACATAGCCACAAAAAAGGCTAGCCATGGCGTTGAGTGGGTTCACCACACTCAACGCCAAACAACTTCGGCGTTGAGTGAGGTCCACCCACTCAACGCCAAGCAATCTAACCGCAGCAACAAGCTTTGGCGTTGAGTGAGTCTACCACACTCAACGCCACTCATCCAGAGAGTTGGAAATTTATTCCAACTCTCTCTCCTACCCCTCCTACCCAACCACAACAGCCCTAAACTTAAGCTTACAACTAAATTAAGCCTAACCCTGATACCAACTATTAACTGGACACAGGCCGAGACAAATAAGAGAGAAAGCTTGATTTAAATCTAGAAAATAATGAAGCAGCACATGACTGGAATGAAGGAAAATGTCAACCTGCTGCTCTAACTTCTAGGGAGGAAAAAAAGAATAGAGCTATTGCACAGGAAATGAAAACAGAGTAAGAGTTAGAAATAATTTGGCAAGGGCAGGGAGCCACTTGCCTCACCACCAAGATGCAGTAACAACAACAAAAAACTGGCTCTGGTTGCAAGATCGGCCTCCTACGAGTCAAAAACTGAACTTTAGAGGAAGAAGAGGAAGCCAAAACCCTAGATCCTAATGACAGCCCTATATCAAGCAAAACTTACCTAGGAAGGAAGATCTGGACGAGAGCAAGCCAGATCCGCCTTCACCCGAGAAAACCGAGCACTAAAGCCACCGGAAACCGTCGGCCAAAGCTTCAGCTCCACCGCCTCCTTTCTTCCGCTGGAAGCCAGTAAGCTCGGGAAATGGGGAGAAATGGGGAGGAGGGGAACCGCTGGAGCTTTTAATAAATCCTCCACTCACTTACTCTATAGCTAATTAAAGATAATCTAGCCTAAGCACTAGCTGACTACATATATAAACTTATATATAGCCATGGACCACTAGCTGACACTTAAATAAAAACAGCGATTCATCAACCAGCCAACTCATACTCTTATGTACATATATATATAATATGCATATATAAACTTATATATAAAAACAGCCACATACTTATATATATATATCATGTATATATATATATATATATATATATATATATATATATATATATATATATATATATATATATATATATATATATACTTATAAAAATAAAGCTATCAGCACCCAAGCTTACACACAAACATATATATATACATAAATATATATATATATAAATAATTGGCTAAACAAACTTAGCCTAAAACAAGCACCAGCCTCACAAACCTCGATCACACAAGGCCATGCATAGCAAACAGGTAGCCACTACCGGCTAACAAAACAAACGTCGAAACGACGCGAAAGACAAATGATCTCGGATTTCGACAAAACTCACACTGTAGTTAAACACCCAAGCTACAAAAACAACGGCGAAGTTTAAAACAACATCCGACGATCACAACTCGAGCTATCACTACCCGAAGCCCAGACACAAGCATTCCCTGAGAGCCTCACCGAGTCACAAAGCCAGACCCAGCTTGCTAGGGAATCTTGCCAGCAGGCTGCAAACAGACCACTATAGGAACCTAGAGAGCTAAGACCATGCTCTAACAACGGTAGAAGGCCAGTAAAGCGTCATCATAATGCCAAACAATGATCAAACAAAACACAGAAAAATTTGGGGCGTTACAACTTTCACTTCCCTTGATGTTGCAACAAGAACTAGCTGTAGTTTATGCGCAAAATAATGAACATAATAAGCAACCATGTAAACAATATGCAGCATCTTTTGCAGGTGAATATTCCAACCATGTGAACTTTTCAAACCAATAATACTGAAATCTACGTTTATGTTCACCAGAACAAGGATACTCTTGAAGTTTATGCTGATAAGGTTTGGCTTTGAGATACGATCGACGCTTTTCATCTTGTTCATTTACTGGATATTCCTAAATGTGAGGTTGTAATCCAGGATCACGCTCGAATATGAGAGGTGAATTAACAATTAAACACGAATCAACATTCACTAAAGAAGAATACACAATAAATTGTTCTGTTGATGTAGATGGCTCGCCTTCAGTTGATAACTTTTTATTGAAAAATGAGTTAATAGTTTTCATCTTCTTAATGAGACCTAAAATTAAAGTGTATTAGCAAATATATACGGTATGGCTCGCCATCAGTTGACATTTATACACTGTACAACCCTGTATTCGCCGAGTAGGGCCCAGGGTCTCGGCGGGACAGCTCACAGGGTCTCGGCGGGACAGCTCCCAGGGTCTCGGCGGGACAGCTCCTAGGGTCTTGGCGGAACGGCTCCCAGGGTCTCGGCGGGACAGCTCCCAGTGTCTCGACGGGACATCTCCCAGAGTCTCGGCTAGCCAGCTCCCAGGGTCTCGGTGGGACAGCTACTAGGGTCTCGACGGGATAGCTCTCAGGGTCTCGACGGGACAGCTCCCAGGGTCTCGGCGGGACAGCTCCCAGGGTCTCGGCGGAACAGCTCCCAGGGACTCCGCGGGACAGCTTCCAGGGTCTCGGCGGGACAACTCTCAGGGGTCTCGGCGGGACAGCTTCTAGGGTCTCGGCGGGACAGCTCCCAGGGTCTCGGCGGGACAGCTCCCATGGTCTCTGCGGGACAGCTCCCAGGGGTCTCGGCGGGGACAGCTCCCAGGGTCTCGGCGGGACAGCTCCTATGGGTCTCAGCGGGACAGCTTCCAGGGGGTCTCGGCGGGATAGCTCCCAGGGTCTCGGTGGGACAGCTCCCAGGGGTCTCGGCGGGACAGCTCCCAGGGTCTCGGCGGGACAGCTCCCATGGGTCTCGGCCGGACAGCTTCCAGGGTCTCGGCAGGACAGCTCGCAGGGGTCTCGGCGGGACAGCTTCCAGGGTCTCGACATGAAAGCTCGCAAGGGTCTCGGCGGGACAGCTTCCAAGGTCTCGACAGGACAGCTCCCAGGGGTCTCGGCGAGACAGCTCCCAGGGGTCTCGGCGGGACAGCTCCCAGGGTCTCGGCGGGACAGCTCCCAGGGATCTCGGCAGGACAGCTCCAAGGGTCTCGGCGGGACAGCTCCCAGGGTCTCGGCGGGACAGCTCCCAGGGTCTCGGTGGGACAGCTCCCAGGGTCTCGACGGGACAGCTCCCAGGTTGGCAGGACAGCTCCTAGGGTCTCGGCGGGACAGCTCCAAGGATCTCGGCGGGACAGCTCCCACGGTCTCGGCGGGACAGCTCCCAGGGTCTCGGCGGGACAACTCATATGGTCTCGGCGGGACAGCTCCCAGGGTCTCGGTGGGACAGCTCCCAGGGTCTCAATAGGACAGCTCACAGGGTCTCGACGGGACAGCTCCCAGGGAGATAAGGGGTGTGGCTCCTCCCACCCTTAGACCTCTCTCCAGACCATGTTTTTACCGTTATGCCCTTGGGGAGGGGATTACCTCTCAGGGTCTCGACTGGACAGCTCCCAGGGTCTCGGCGGGACAGCTCCCAGGGTCTCGGCGGGACAGCTCCCAGGGTCTCGGCGGGACAGCTCCCAGGGTCTCGGCGGGACAGCTCCCAGGGTCTCGGCGGGACAGCTCCCAGGGTCTCGGCAGGACAGCTCACAGGGTCTCGGCGGGACAGCTCCCAGGGAGATAAGGGGTGTGGCTCCTCCCACCCTTGGACCTCTCTCCGGACCATGTTTTTACTGTTATGCCCTTGGGGGGGATTACCTCTATACCCCCCGATGTGGTGTTTTTCTATTGGCTTGAGGCTTATTTGCCCTGGGGGTATTTTTGTCATTTTAACCCTAGGACTTGGAAAATCTATAAATAGACCCTTGAGGTTTCCTTGGAGAGCATGACTTCTTAACCACTTAAATCCCCTTGGCTTTCTTCCTCCAATGCACCTATCTCAAGCATTGGCTAGGGAGGGGGAGACCTCAAAGGTCTTCCGGGTGTGAGGTGGGACCTCCACGCTAGAGCCGAGGGTCAGTTCATAGTTTCCTAAGTCTTCAGCCCGTGACATTCCCCCGAGTGTAGTAGGTGTGAAGTCACCCCTCTTTAGGGACCCCGAACTCCACAAAGGTCCTTTTTGGCTTCAACACATGGTACGGTGAGCGTGGAGAGTGACCAGCATAGAAGATCTCGGGAGAGTGTCATGGCTGGAGATCAAGGAGGTGGTGACGATCTCGGCGAGCTCCCCAACCCCGGACCCTTCGTAGGAAGGAAGGAGTTCATGGCTTCCATCTCAGGCATCATGGAGATGTTGAGAAGCATTGCCCCTCGGGCTGACAGCTCAATTCCCACCCCCCAGGGACTTGCTCCCAGGGGTCTCGACGAGCTAACCTAGAGTGTTCTCGACGAGCTGCCTCCCAGGGGCACATGCGAGATGACCCCAGCAGGGGGAGAAGGAAGTGCGCCAGGTAGGCAACCTGGGAAAGAAAGGATGGGAGAGGGGGTCGAGCGAGACCTCCTCGACCGAGAGCTGTTCCACAGCCCGGCGAGTGCTAGTCCTCCAGGCGAGCAGGTAGCGCGGGTAGAGGTGGCGAGGGCACCCCCTAGGGGATCACCTTTCAGCGAGCTGATCACCTCAGCTCTCATTCCCGAGGGGTTCAGAGAGCCAGACATGGCTTACTATACCGGGAAGGAGGACCCCATCCAACACCTGCAGTGGTTTGAGGATGTCATCTCCATCAGGCCGATGACAAATGCCTTCACGTGTCGCCTCTTTGCGATCACATTGAAAGAGAAGGAGAGGGACTGGTTTCATCAACTCCCTCCAAGGTCGATCTATGGGTTCGAGGACTTGAGCCGAAGCTTCCAGCTCCACTTCTCCACCTCCAAGAAGAGGAAGAAGAGTCCTAAATCCATCTTCCTGATAAGGCTGAGGGCTGAGGAGTCGCTGGCCCACTATGTTGACAGGTTCCAAGAAGAGATCCTGGATATCCAGGAGATGCCGGGGTATGCCCTCCAGATGGCATTCACAGTGGGGTTACGCGAGGGGTTCTTCAAGATGAGCCTGACCCGAAAGGCGCCCCTTTCCTTCAAGGAGCTGATGGAAAGGGCGGAGGAGGAGATAGCCATAGAAGCGGCCAATCCGGGATTTGTCAAAAAGTTAGCAAAACTAACAGAGTCGGAACCGAAGGAGCAAGGTGGCTCGAGGCATCAGGAAGGAAGACGGAGAGAAGAGCAGAGAGCTCATGGGTTCCAGGGGCAGAAGGGTCTGAAACCAGGTTGGAGGAAGCAAGGAGGACCTGCGCAGGGTCCGGGAAGAGCTCTCATCCAGGGTGGGGGGAACTTTCATGGGGGCCAAGGGAGGTTCAACTTCCAAAGGCAAGCCCCAAGACAGCTCCTGCCCCCACCGCAGCAAGCCATGACGATTGGTCGAAGGGAGAGGAGGAATCGTATGGAAAGAGGGAGAGACATAGTAGAGTTACTGTACTGTGACTTCCACCAGTTGGAGGGTCACACCACGGCTACTTGCCCTGAGTTCCTGGAGGTGAGGGGAGCGGGAGCTCCAGCCAAGCAACAACCACCAGAACGGGTTGAAGCTCCGTCCCAAGGAGGAGGAGGAGATGATGTATGCGAGGACCGGGTCGACGTAGGACCCCAAGGTGGTATAGCTGTGATCCACGGGGGGGGGGGGGGGGATCGAAGCCGCTCGGAAGGCAAGTCTCCATGTGATGTACCGACAGAGCGTTGCCTCGACATCCCAGACCCCTCCCCCTAAAGAAAAGATCACCTTCTCGTCAAATGACATGCCAGAGCATTAAGATCCATTCTACGACTCCCTGGTCATCCAGGCCGCCATCGAAGGCTTTACCGTCTCCCGAATCTTGGTTGACAACGGGATCTCTGTCAACGTCATTTTCAAGAAAGCGTTTGACGGGATGAAGGTAGAGCCAAGGAGGGTGCTGGCCTCAGACGGACCCCTATTTGGATTTTCAGGGGAGGGGAAGGAAGTTGAAGGTAGAGTCGGACTCTAGGTGAAGTTAGGGGGGACCTCAAGAAACTGCAGGTTCGTCATTGTTGACGCCCCAAGCAGTTACAACGCCATCTTCGGGAGGCCCCTCATCAGTGTCTTCCATTGTGTGTCGTCTTCCCTTCACCAGTGCCTCAAGTTCAGCTCAGAAGGGATCCAGGTCAGGATCAAGGGAGACTCCAGGATGGCGAGGCAGTGTTACGTCACGGCTGTCAACACCATCTCTTGGTTGGCCAAGGCGGAGGAGATGGAGAAGATCATGGAGAGCCTGAGCAGGATGGAGGTGTCTAGTGGGATGGAGTCCGAGGATGACCATCATACCCAGACCCCCTGAAGAAGTCTCGCCTCGACGGAGTCGTGTATCTTTTTCTTATGTTGTAATGAGTCCGGCCCCCGACCGGTAGAGTCGGGAGGGTCATGTAACCTAACTCTTTTTCCCCGTTAAAGGGTGTTGAATGTTGAATTTTAGTAGTATTCAGGTAACATGCCCAGTCCTTTTAGCTCCGAGATGATTCCGTTGTCAGGCTCTCACTAGCTGGCAGGGCAGATTGATCTCTCGTGGAAGCTAAGTCCTTTTAGCTCCGAGATGATTCTGCTGTCAGGCTCTCACTAGCTGGCAGGGCAGGTTGATCTCTCGTGGAAGCTAAGTCCTTTTAGCTCCGAGATGATTCCCATGTCAGTCTCTCAATAGCTGGCAGGGCAGGTTGATCTCTTGTGGAAGCTAAGTCCTTTTAGCTCCGAGATAATTCCGTTGTCAGGCTCTCACTAGCTGACAGGGCAGGTTGATCTCTCGTGGAAGCTAAGTCCTTTTAGCTCTGAGATGATTCAGCTGTCAGGCTCTCATTAGCTGGCAGGGCAGGTTGATCTCTCGTGGAAGCTAAGTCCTTTTAGCTCCGAGATGATTCCGCTGGTAGGCTCTCACTAGCTGGCAGGGCAGGTTGATCTCTCGTGGAAGCTAAGTCCTTTTAGCTCCGAGATGATTCCGTTGTCAGGCTCTCACTAGCTGGCAGGGAAGGTTGATCTCTCGTGGAAGCTAAGTCTTTTTAGCTCCGAGATGATTCCGCTGTCAGGCTCTCACTAGCTGGCATGGCAGGTTGATCTCTCGTGGAAGCTAAGCCCTTTGATCCGATGATGGTCCCGCTATCAGGCTCCAACTAGCTGGCAGGTCCGGTGGTACCTCTCGTGGAAGCCAGAGTCCTTTGCTCCGATGACAGGTTGACCCCTCGGGGAGGCCAAGTGTTTGTCACCCCGAGGTGGTCTCGTTACCTAGGCTCCCATTAGCTGGCATGACAGGTTGACCCCTCGGGGAGGCCAAGTGTTTGTCACCCCGAGGTTGTCTCGTCACTCAGACTCCCATTAGCTGGCATGACAGGTTGACCCCTCGGGGAGGCCAAGTGTTTGTCACCCTGAGGTGGTCTCGTCACCCAGGCTCCCATTAGCTGGCATGACAGGTTGACCCCTCGGAAGGCCAAGTGTTTTTCACCCCGAGATGGTCTCGTCACCCAGGCTTCCATTAGCTGGCATGATAGGTTGACCCCTCGGGGATGCCAAGTGTTTTTCACCCTGAGGTGGTATCGTCGCCCAGGCTCCCTTTAGCGGGCATGACAGGTTGACCCCTCGGGGAGGCCAAGTGTTTTTCACCCCGAGGTGGTCTCGTCGCCCAGGCTCCCTTTAGCTGGCATGACAGGTTAACCCTACGGTAAGGCCAAGTGTTTTTCACCCCGAGGTGGTCCCGTCACCCAGGCTCCCATTAGCTGGCCTGACAGGTTGACCCCATGGGGAGGCCAAGTGATTTTCACCCCCAAGAAGGCCACTCAGCGAATACGTTGGGTTGGATGTTCTTTCCGAGCTTGTGTCAACCTCGAAAAGAGCGGGGATTGTGTACAACCCCGTATTCGTCGAGTAGGGCCCTACCGGCAGACGCATAACCAACCATAAGTTTTTAAAATTTTTGAGAGATCTTGCACTCTTGGTGGCCAATTTTGGCCTTGCCTTGGAAATATACTAGTAGGGGGAGGAAAAAAGGAGCTTAGCTGGCTAGTGCTTGGAGTACTCTTTAGGGGGCGAGTGCGGCGGGAGTTTGGCACTCTCCCCGACCCCTCTTTAGGGTACGGGTGCAGCGGGAGGCCGATACCCGCCCCGACCCCCCTTTCAGGGGTCTCGGCGGGCCTATTCCGAGGGTCTCGGCGGGAAAACTTCCAGGGTCTTAGCGGGACAGCTCCCAGGGTCTCGGCTGGATAGCTCCCAGGGTCTTGGCGGGACAGCTCCCAGGGTCTCGGCGGGACAGCTCCCAGGATCTCGGCGGGACAGCTCCCGTAGTCCTGGCGGGACAGCTCCCAGGGGTATCGGTGGGACAGCTCCCAGGGTCTCGATTGGACAGCTCCCAGGGTCTCGGTTGGACAGCTCCCAGGGTCTCAACGGGACAGCTCCCAGGGTCTCGGTGGGGCAGCTCCCAGGGTCTCGGCGGGACAGCTCTCAGGGTCTCGGCGGGACACCTCCCAGGGTCTCCGCAGGACAACTTTCAGAGTCTCGACGGGACAGCTCCCAGGGGTCTCGGCGGGACAGCTTATAGGGTCTCGGTGGGAAAGCTCCCAGTATCTCTGCGGGACAGCTCCAAGGGTCTCGGCTGGACAGCTCCCAGGGGTCTCGGCGGGACAACTCCCAGGGTCTCGGCGGGACAGCTCCCAGGGGTCTCGGCGGGACAGCTTCCAGGGTCTTAGGTGGGACAGCTCCCAGGGGTCTCGGTGGAACAGCTCACAGGGTCTCGGCAGAACAGCTCCCAGGGGTCTCGGCGGGACAGCTCCCAGGGGTCTCGGCGGGACAGCTCCAAGGGGTCTCGGCGGGACAGCTCCCAGGGGTCTCGGCGGGACAGCTCCCAGGGTCTCGGCGGGACAGCTCCCAGGGTCTCGGCGGGACAGCTCCCAGGGGTCTCGGCGGGACAGCTCCCAGGGTCTCGGCGGGACAGCTCCCAGGGGTCTTGGCGGGACAGCTCCCAGGGTCTCGGCGGGACAGCTCCAAGGGTTTCGGCGGTATAGCTCCCAGGGAGATAAGGGGTGTGGCTCCTCCCACCCTTGGATCTCTCTCTGGACCATGTTTTACCCTTATGCCCTTGGGGGGGATTACCTGTCTACCCCCCCCCCCCATATGGAGTTTTTCTATTGACTTGAGGCTTATTTGCCCTGGGGGCATTTTGGTTATTTTTACCCTATGACTTGGAAAATCTATAAATAGACCCTTTAAGATCCCTTGGAGAGCATGACTTCTTAGCCACTTAAATTCCCTTGGCTTTCTTCCTCCTAGGCACCTAGCTCAAGCATTGGCTAGGGAGGGGGAGACCTCAAAGGTCTTCCGGGTGTGAGGTGGGACCTCCACGCTAGAGCCGAGGGTCAGTTCATAGTTTCATAAGTCTTCGGCCTTTGACGTTCTCCCGAGTGTAGTAGGTGTGAGGTCACCCCTCTTTAGGGACCCCGAACTCCATAGAGGTCATTTTTGGCTTCAACATATACAATACACACATTGACATGTAATCGATTTTTGTGTTTGATAAAATACCACTTGGTTAAAAGTAAACTAATTTATTTGCATAGACGGTACACGGGGCAACGCCCCTACGGCCAAGCGCGACCGTACCAGGCCCGCGAGGGAAATTACTAACCTATATTTGTTATGTTATGTTATAACGCAGAAAAATTTATGAAGCAAAGATTTAGTAGTAAAACAATGTTAGAATTTCACACTTGTATTTTCAGTAAACTGTAAGAATTTCACACAAAAAAACAATGTTAGACCTAATTATTCATTCTATAAGTAGAAAACTTCAATTACATTTCATTGCACTAACTTGTATTTAATGTTGTGAACATTTGCAGCTCAAAATATGAATACATTGAAGCATATGTAACACAAAATTACAGAGCATATGCAGCAAAAGCACAAAATTACATAGCAATAACACAAAATATGTGGCAATTCGAAGAGGCTCTGTTGCTCAGAAATTACAACAATAACACAAAAAAGACAATGCTTACGGTGAGGAGTTTGGGTTTAGGAGGAGTCGCAAAAACAAAGGGTGTCGAGGAGGAGCGAAAATGGAGAAGCACCGGACCGGAGGAGTAGCGTTGTTGAGGGAGGAAGCTCTGTTGAGGGAGGAAGCACTGAATGAAGGAGGAAGCTCTGTTGCGGTTAAATAAACAGAGTTAGCAAAAAAATAGAAAGGAGCTTGCCGGTGAGTACGAGCATCCTGGAATGTCGCCGGAGGACTTACCATAAGGAGGAATTTGCCACGAAACAATTTCTGGGAGGAGTTTGCCGGAAAGAGGAGATCGCTGAAAAGATGTGCGAGCCGGAGGACTTGACGGAAGGAGGAATTTGCCGCGAAACAATTTCTGTGAGTAGTTTGTCGGAAGGAGGAGATCGCCGGAAAGATCAGCGAGCTTGAGAGTGAGGCACTATGGAGGAGAGAAGGAGGAGCTCTTGAGGCGGTATAGAAGTTGTTTTCGGTGAGGCTGAGAGAAGGGTTTAGGGTTATGTAGGCAGGAGGAGTTGACAGGAGGAGAGGGTAGCGTGAGATGGAGGAGAATCAGACGCTAGTTGTGGACGATATGATAGCAGCGGCAGAGCATGGGGGGCCGGTGGTGGCAGGAGCTCAAAAGTTAAAAGGCATAAATATAAAAGTCTTTGCAGGCAGGTGGTGGCAGGAGCTCAAAAGTGAAAATGCATAAATATAAAAAAGATGAAAACAATCTTAATGCCAAAAGACCAAAAAGCCCTACAAATGAGAAGGACTGTTAGGGAAAATAATACATAAACTTCAAAATTCAGGGGGGGGGGGGCAGGACCCCCCTTGCCCCCTGGATCCGCCCCCGGTTCTGGAGAGGGTACAAATGAGGGTTTCGTACAGTGTTTCTGATTGTTTTTGCAAAAATATTGTGAGGCTTCTGAGGGCAGTGATTTGCTCGCAAAAAACCCGCAAAATAGTTTAGAGAGAAATTTTAAGATTTTGGTGTGTGATTAGTCATTATCATAGTGATCTTCTTTTTGATATCTTATGTTGAAGCGATTGATTATCACAATTACAAAATATGACAAGATTTTTAATTTTAGATTTGATTTGTTATTAATAATATTGGTTTGAGTATAATAATTTTGTTTGCATTTAGTCATTTTCAAAAAGTATGATTTGTTGTTAACAATGGTTTGGGATAGTCATTTTTGATTTGCCTTTAACAACTCCCTGAAAATATAAGGGTATAAACAACAGATTTTACTTTATAATCCCGAAAGGAATAACTTGATTAGAGCAGTCACTTAAAACCTAAACCGTAAATCGAACCGGAACTGTAAAGAACCGGACCAAATCTTTCGCAAATTATTCGGGTTCCGGTTTGAATTTTGGAACCGTCAACAACATTGGTCCTAGTGTGGTTCTTACATTTTACTATCCGGATCAGAACCGAAACCGAAATCACAACTTACAAGTCTCAAGCAGTTTCAAGATTTTTAGACCCGATCCGAACCTGACCAAAAAAAACTGAACCGCAACTCGTTTATTATTATTATTATATTGTTATTATTTTAGAATTTATCTATAATATTTATATTTACTATCACGAGTGAAGTTGACGCAGTTTGAACTCAAACTGCAATCGCACTAAAGGGGGGGTCAATTTTGGACCGAACAAAACTTCACCGCACAAAAATCATGTGGTAAGGTTTGATATTGGTTTGAAGTTGATTTTTACAGTGCACTTTTGATTTTTATACCGTTATATAATGAATATGTCAATTTTATTTACATATTTTTAAGAAATATTTTATTTTAAAAATATAGAAGATATACAACTAAAATTTATTAGTAATTATGAAAGATAACTAATTGTAACCGATTGTTATGATTGAGCATGTCAACGAGACGTGCGCATGCCAATTAGACGTTGTGACAAGTCTACACGCGTAGGAAGGCGATGAATACTATCACACCGATCGTGGAAAAGACCGTCGAGAAGTGCGCAACATAATTTTTTTATTCTGATGTTATTTTGAGTTTTACTATTTGCAGTCCGCTTTTATTTCATTCCACCAAGTTTGATTTTGGTTTTAGTTGAAATCGATTGGAACTGAACCGAACCGCATGGAACCGGACCGAACCGTTAGTGGCCGGTTTGATTTTGATTCTTGTTGAACCGTAACCGGAACCGGAACCGTTGACACGACGGTTCCAAAAATTAAGCTGGAACTGGAAGCAGAATCGGAATCGGTCAAACCAAATAAAATTTTGGTTCTAATTTGAAAAACCGTTAATTTAGCTATTTGGTTCATGATTTTAGTAAAACCAGGACAGTAACAGCTTGATAGCTAGGCTTAGGTGGGGCCGGAGGGTAGTTGGCCAATTCTTTTCAAAGCGCGTCTGCCGCCACGTAGCCGGAACACCTCCTCCTGTATTTCTATAGCTTGATAGCTAGGCTTGATACCTCATGTTGTTGTACAGGTTAACCTATTGTACACGTGGCAATAAGTTGCACGCTATCCGTTGAAACGATGCCATGTGGCAGGAACTTATTGCGTGATGACGCATTTATTTATTGGATGGAGCCTGGAGGAGGGAATGACCGCCGATTTGATTCGCAGCCAATGATAAAGCCACAGACAAATGTTGCTGATGTGGACAGTTTTGATTTGCTAAGTTGGCGCTATTATTATATATTTAGGCTCCTTTGGCGACTTATTTTCACGGGTTAAGCAGTTATGATCGCATAAATTGCTGGACAAGTGAAAATAAGTCTCCTCAAAGGGAGCCTTAGCCAGTATATATGTTGTCCTATACGTCGTATAAATCAAAATTTATCTGTATATATTAAAATTATTATTATTACTATTTCAGTAAAATTATGTGAAATATTAGAGATATGTTAAAGCAAAAAATAATATTTTTGATCGGGTTTCTATGACTAGCCCGAATTTTCGCTCAAAAATACATTTCATTTTCTCTGAATATGACACCTATTAAAATCCGGTTTTAGATTTAAAACAGAGCCCAGAACAGAAAAAAAAACGTCTCCTAAGATAGAGCGTGTGTGAACAAAAATGAAAGTTTTGCTTTAGAATTTTAAATTATTTGATGAAGATTAGCTTCAATTTTTTGATATATAGTATTCCTTATTGATTTAGATAGTAAAAAATTTGTTGCTGATTAATTGTTGTTAATTAGCAAGGAAAATCACTCTTGCTAAATTTAGCTATGCTCAAATTGCGCATGAATTGATTTTGTTCCTAAATTCCTTCCTAACATAAATTAGCAATAAATTTCATAATTTGGAAAGGAATTCTCCACTTTGCTATTTGATATTTTTGTTGTAGTGATGACAGCTGTTAAGATCGCCGCTGAGATAAGAAACTAGTTTCGATTGTAAAAGTAGATAGAGTTTCTTAAGTGTGATCGGGCATTCACGAACGACGGTGTATCACCACTGCCTTCACGACCGCCGCCACCGCCCGCTAGAATTTGTCCATTTTTTATATGTATTTTCCGTCTAACTTGAGTTGTTTTATTCATACAAGTACTTTCTTAAAACGTTTATACATAACTAATGGAATGCTTAGATTATCCCCATTACTTGATATTTTTTTTTTGCATTTGGCTATAGCTGAAATCTCTGAATCTAGAGCCGTCTGACCTTCCAACCCAGTTCCAACAATGCACTTCTCAGACCGAAAAAGTGGAACTACTTGGCATTACAAAGGACTCATTTCCGTACTAAGGGTAGGTCGGTAACTCATTGCAGAAGGCATTCTACCTAATAAGGAAGAGACGTCACACCCTGCTTGAACAAAATGAAACATATTGTCAATAAATAGAAATAAATCTTACAAAATAACACCCCCAAACCCCTATCTCTTTAATTATTAAAAACTTTCATGTAACCATACATTTCATAGCATGCATGCATAAAAATACCCCTCGAAGAAAGCGCCCGAAGGAATTTTGGGGCATGTTATGAAATATAACTTACAAGGAAGATTTTTGTAATTACAAAAGATAGAGAGGCTCGAAATGTAATTATACTATCTCTCCTATTTATTGCACATCAACTTCTTGTGTGTGTGATCACATATAAAATCATTAAATTAAATATTTACTAGACAAGATTGGGCAGCTAGTATTTTGGTAGGTTCAATTACTGAATGTGGCTATATATTATTGGCTGGTGGCAGCTGGCTTGGTCTCTAGCTAGCAAATATTAGGCATCACCATTTCTACCTTTTTACAATGGGAGGGTGCATCCCAGAGAATCATTTCATGTATAATATCAATAATTATTGGTGACTCTATTCAAATAATGTTGCAACCAAACTAAAGAACTTTTCTACATTCAATAATGTGATGATCCAACCATAAAACAATATATTTTTCCCAACTACCATAAAGTTTGGGGTGCTCATATCAAATTAACATTTTATTTTCATTATTCTCTTGAATTTCTCGCAGCACAATAGTTCAATATTTGTTAGAGAGAATCAAATAAGAACTAGAATTGTTCTAAAGAAGTCGTTGCTCAAACTCATATTTAACAACAACAAAACACGCATGAGGGCGACCCACATGGTGTGTACATACAAACATATTTTTTTCATAATGTGACATGGGATTAAATAAATAATTTTGCACGCACGAAAAATTATTTGGTAGGGATAGCGCAGATGTAGATAGGTCCGGGTGAAATCCTTAAAATGCATTTTAAGAAAAAGATAATTATTTTTTAATACATATAATTAAAAAATATTAATTATAAATTTATTTACAAATCTTTTAAGATCTTATTTATGCATTAAAAAGTATTTAAAAATATGATTCGGCCTGACATCTGGCTTTGTAAAAATGCGACTGTGAATCTGACATGACATGACGTTTTTTTGGCGGATCGATCGATGCATATCGAGTGGACAGGATTTCACCAGCACATTTCTTGTGTGCTATACTCGTACGAAAAAATTTCTCTGCATGCACTCACATGAGAGCTCTCTTCTCTGGCAGCCTGTTGCGATCCCTACGGAGACACGTACCATCAAATATAACATCAACATAATCTCGTCTGGACGCAAAATCATTCTAGAGTTGGCGCTAGAACAAATGGAAATGCAAATTTCCCGAAGAATTTTGAGAGTTAAATATATGTTTGAACATGTTTGCATGGGGTGATAACTATGACATCAATGCTGGTTATATATATATATATATATATATATATATATATATATATATATATATATATATATATATATATATATATATAGCCATTTACAGGGACCTCCCTTCTAATTTTGCTAAACTACTGACAACACCTCTCTTATTTTTTAAATTACAAAAACTTCTCCTAAATTTTTCATTTCATTACAAAAATCTCCCCTGAAGTTTTAATTTCATAACATCCATGCACAAACACACACCCCTCGATGTACAGTGTCCCAGACGTATTTTTCTTCATAGATGCAATGAAATGAAAAGATCAGGGGAGATTTTTGTAATGAAAGTAAAACTTAAGGAAAGTTTTTTGTAATTTAAAAAATAAGAGGGGTGTGCTCACTAATTATGCTAATTTACAAGGAAGGTTTGGGTAATTAACTCTCTCTCTCTATATATATATGGCATGAGTTGGGATAAGGGAGACATGACCCCATACTTTCTAAGCTAAATTAGGCATGATCACATTTTCCCTCTTAATTATAAGTACACAATTAGGCTAACAACAACAAAGCATTGACCAAAGTATAGTTAATTTTTTTTAAAAAAAACTTGTATTATTTAGAATTGGATAGCGATAGTAGTCGGCATTGTTTATGTTTCTTCTTGTCGCAACCTTGCCATCTGTTTCAATAGTCGTACGCCGTGTGTTTGAAAATTTCTTCTAGAAGAAACTTGGGAATGGTTATCTCATTTGGGGTATAAATATTAAGTCTGTTTTTGGTCCGGATGCGCATTTATTTTGGGAGGTGCGCTTAGCAGATCCGATCGTAGTATCCCGTCATCAACGGTCGAGATGCATCTCCCGCAATACTTCTAAAATACTCCTCAAATACTATTTTATCATACTCCTGCAATACAGTGCGAATACTAATCTGCATCGTTGGATCTCGGGACCCTACGGTCGTAAGTGCACGTGCACCCCGGGGGTGCGCATACGCACGAATATTTTTTTGATAAATATTAGGAGGAAGTGAGAGGTTTTTATAATATATTCATTATAATAATATGCAGTGTGTGCACTTGCAGGATCTTTGAGCACAGTCCATACTCTATCCACACAAAAACTCAGTTGGGCGTGATTTTTTTTTGCTCCGATGAGTTTGAACAAAAACGTCACCGTTATAGAATGTATGTTTGGCATAACAATGGTTATGACCGTCAAAAAGTATAACTAGTTTTAAACATAAAATTGAATGAAATTTCTTAGTTCACGAATGACGGTTCATAACCACCGTGTTCGTGATCGCCACCGCCGCTCTAAATAGAGCTAAAGTGTGTGTGGGTGTGGGCAGTGACACAACTGAAGGGATCCATTTCACGGTCCAGATCATGCCTCATTTATCCAATGATTGAAAATATTTCTTAGTCAACCGCAAACCCGCTATTTGTTAGTGACACCCAAAAATCTCATAATTTTTCGCGCCTTTTCAAAATACGTCTTGTACATGTAATTTTAGGAAAAGTGCTCAACAAAAAAGTTGTAGATCTCGTCGAGATCTACAACTTTCGTGTTGAGCACTTTTCCTAAAAATGCATGTACAGGACGTACTTTTGAAATATGCTCAGATTTTACGTCTTTCAGAAATACGTCTTGTACATGCAATTTAAGGAAAAGTGTTCAACACAAAAGTTGTAGATCTCGTCGAGATCTACAACTTTCGTGTTAAGCACTTTTCCTAAAAATGCATGTACAGGACGTACTTTTGAAATATGCTCAGATTTTACGTCTTTCAGAAATACGTCTTGTACATGCAATTTAAGGAAAAGTGTTCAACACGAAAGTTGTAGATCTCGTCGAGATCTACAACTTTCGTGTTGGAACACTTTTCCTGAAATTGCATGTACAAGACGTATTTCGAAAAGGCGCTAAAAGTTAGCAGATTTTGGGGTGCGACTAGCCAATAACGAGTTGCGGTTAGCAATCATGGCTGATTTGGCCGTGAATGGGTTCCCATTCTTTGAGAGAAATAGAGAGGAATCTGGTTCAAGCAAGTTGTGGGTGCAATGCATGCAAGTACTGCGTGTATGCTTGTAAAACATTGTGGTGTCACTCCCCAAAATCACGTGATTAGGGGGGGAGTGGTCACCCCGCTTATACCCCCAGGATTAAGGAGCACGCAAGGTTGTGTGGGACTAAACTATCCCTTTTAACAAGTCACGACACACGCTCGGACATCACCGTCCATTCCACGTGGCGCACTCACCCCCCCCCCCCCCCCCCACCCACCCACCCCGCCGCCGCCGCCACGTGCCCCTTGCTCTGACATCATGTAAAACATTGTGGCATCACTCCCCAAAATCACGCGGTTAGGGGAGGAGTGGTCACACTGCTTATACACCCAGGACCTAGGAACACGCTAGGCGGTGTGAGAGTAAACTATCCCTTTTAACGAGTCGCGACACACGCTCGGACATAACCGTCCATTCCGTGCGTCGCACTCAACAATGCCTGCAGTGTTTGCGCACTGTGTGTGTACATACATGCATGCGAGCCGTAAGGGATGTGATTTTTTTTAAGACATGGTTGGGAGTAAAATACCTCTCTTCATCACCTTAACCATATATCCAGTGCATGTCAGTGAACCTCTCCTAGTCTCTACGAATATTAAGCAATGGACCCACGAACCCTGTGGACTAGTATTATCAAATGTGTAACGCTCAAAATTAAACGTTGGCATGCACACATGTTGCTTTGAGAGGCATGGCCGGCGCGCGGAATATTTACCATAGAACCAAGTAGAACTAAAGCTTGGCGCATCAAATTTCAAAGGCGAATACGGCTACCACAAGCTACAAAAAGAGTTAATTGCTAGGACCTCCTTTGAGGCATTGCATAATTACAAGAACTTCCCATCCATTTTCTAAAACCTTCCTTCCTATTTACATTATTAACTTTTAGTGCAATAAATCACATCTATGTACTTTGGCTCTGTTTGTTCCAGCATTTGTTCTCCATTGACAGTGGAAGGAAAACGCTATCGCTAAAATACATATTGGGTAAAACTAAGGCTCTGTTTAGTGTGGCTTATTTTCACCGGTCAAGCAGTTACAACCGCAAGAACCGCACCATAATTAAGGTCTGATTCATGCGATCGTAACCGCTTGACCGATGAAAATAAGTCCTCCCAAACGGAGCATAAGTGTCTCTTACAAGAGTTAATTACTAAGGCCTCCTCTGAGACATTACTGAATTACAAGAACCTCCTATCCGCTTTTTAAAATTACAAATACTTTCAGTCCCAACTTGCCTTGTAAATTTTTAGCACAAGTCACATCTCTCGAGTGCCCTAGTAATGTATCATTAAATAAGTAAATGTGTATTGTAACGTTGCAAACTTGTAGATTCCTCTAATTATGTTAAATTGAAGAAAAGAACCCCATGATTAACCCTACGAAGAGATAACATATGATAATCAAGTCTAGAAAAGTGAACAAATCCCTCAATAATATCAACATTTCAACTATAAAATAATGCATATTTCAATAGACAATTCTCAAGGTTTAATAGAAACTAACACCCAGCATCCAAAGGCGCTGTCGACCTGCCGTAAAAATGTGAAGAACTCGCTCTGCAATAACTAATAACACCCACAAAAAATCAAAATCAGAGGGGTCGAGAAGAATTAAAAACTAGAATCCATGTAAAAATTAGATCATTTATGTGAAGAATGTACAGATTCTCTTCATCTTGGATGAGATCTTTGCGTAATATACGGATCATTCCTCGAGATCTCCATCATGACTCGTGAGACGAGCTTATTCGAACTCGGAGTCCATATCAAGTTTTCTTTTCAAGTAAGACCTGTCCACACTGCAGCCAAATCGAAACAAAGAAAAGAAATTTGAACCATAAGGGTAAGTTTTTAAATGGTGAAGCTTTAGTTCCAAAAGAAAGAAAAAATATGGCAGACCTGTTGAGTTTTGGTCGTGGAGCTGTGTAGCCAAACATGGCCTCCAGATCCATGGACATGGGAATATGTGAACTCAGGCCTGACTCACCCACTCTGTGTTCCTTGTCATTCCCGCCGCCTTTTATGACATTCTGGGAGTCTGCTTCGAAGCCGACGTGGTTAACCATCACCCTTCGCACTTTTCTAGGCGGGGACAGGACAACAGGACCACACTGTAAATTTAAATCCAGCGGTTTTTCGTTCAGAGATTCGGCCTTAGGAGGCGGTCTTGGGAGTAAACCGGGTTTGGTGGGTGCTGGTACAGATGAGAAGTATCTGTCACACAAAAAAAATCCATAGTGATGAAAGAGCATATGTTTGCAGAAAAATCGCATGATGTTAGACATTTAAATGACAACAACAAAAAACCGTGAAAAGGAAAAAAGCTGGACCTGTGTTCAAGTGCCTGCTGGGTTGATATCCTCGACTTTGGATCGTACGTGAACATCCTCGATAAGAGATCTAAAGCATCATCACTTGCCATGGGAAATAGAGAGCGTATAGAGGGTGCAGTGACGAAATGGTACTCAACATAATCTGGAAGGTAAACCATGTCAGGCCACTGGGATGGCTTCGGAGTTCCAAAAGCTGCAAATATTTTCCCCAGTTGATCAATATCACTGGAACCCTGCCAAACAAATATGAAATCCATGAGAATCTACAAGCAAATGAGGAAAATTTGTAAACAACTGAGTTGAAATAGGACGTATCCCTTTTTGAAGTGCTCAAATGAAAAAGAGGCCATATTGCCTATTTTATGAAGCAGTAGTTCCATATTATGGCTGTGAAATGAACCTATTGGAGGATGAGAGAAAAGAGGAAGACAGACAAAGAAGAAGCAAAGAGGATTTTCAAGATGTTGAATCACCCAAGGGCTTTATGTTATGGGCCTACTCGGAGCGGTGTCCGAAGTAGTGGTCGGAGGCGAAAATGATGGTGGTGGAGGATACAACGGATCCTAAACCACAGCTGCATAAGCGAGGTTGCTCGTTAGAGGAGAGAGCCACCGAGATCTCACATTCAGAGACGGGAATTAGAGTCTTTCACTACTTGCCTTCTCTTCATACATGACAAGGGGTATATAAAGGACCCTAATTGTAAATACAACAAGGGACATTAATAAAATACGCGATGACGACGACTTGACGCATATGACTTACCAAATTGAAGACTTGACCCCTAATAAAGACTCAAGACAATATAATAGTAATATAATATGATAAATGACGGAGGATCCGAAATCGATCCATAACACTTTAATTTATTGAATTTTCAAAGCAGATTATGTTAAATAAGGTGAGGTCAAAAAAATTATGGAAGATATAACCTAGCAAACATTATTAATCAAATTATAAGATTCTAAAGAGTTCCAAGCGGTTATAATGTTCCCAACTGACAAACAAGTGATAAAAGTCAAAGAAAATACCATAAACAAACTTAAAAGATTGACTAATGACATAAACAAATACTGAAAAGAATAACACGTGACAAAAGAACATTATAGGTCGACTCAAAATGCAAATAAAATAGCCTCCAAATGAAAAAGAGACCAATTTGCTGTAACAGTCAATCAACAGAAATCCATAAATGATGGACTGCATCAACTAACATTTCCAATAAAATTAGAAATCTAATGAAATTGTGGAGAAAACCTGAAACTTGTATATACTCTCAATAATCAAATACAAGGTATGAATACACATTTATAGGAGGGAGAAAAAGAGAAGAGATCCTGATGTAGGGTAGGCTAGTGGTGCTCGGAAGCTAGGACTCTACGTGCACGTGTGAGGGGATATGCGAATGCAATGCTACATGCATTAAACAGTCGGATAACAACGACAATTAATTTAAGCAATGAGAATTAACAACACCACGCAGTTAATCAAAATAAAGAAGCAATTAAATAATTTTAACAAGTTGGCAACGGCTTCCTCCGCGCGGAGGGCCTAAGCAAGCGGCGGCGATTAATTCCACAAACAAATACTAGCGTAAAAATACAACAACTACCAAACTATGATCACAGCACAAATATAGATAAACAACCAAGTGCAAATGTCAAATACAAAATCACAATACCACGAGATACTCACGATGCAGTGGGCTGATCCGAGGTGGTGGAGAAGTTGAGGGACCGGATGCAAAACAGGCGATCGGAGGCGAACACGGTGGCACGGTGACGTCACGGTGGCTGCCCACGGTGGAAAAGAGGGGATGTGGGCCGGAAACGGAGAGATCCGGCCACTAGAGAATGGCTCAGAGTGTCAGTGGGTAGATCCGCTAATTTTAGGGCGGATCCGGGCTACAGGAGTGGGAATACGTAAGTGGACGGTAGATCGGGGGAAGGTAGTGCTAGATCAATTAGATCTACGGTTTTTGGAGCGTTGGGGGGTGGATCCACGAAGGGGAAGGAAGAGGAGTGGCCGGCTAGGGTGGGGAAACCCCTTGGGTGGCCGGTTTTGGGTAGGGAGGGGGCGGTGAGGGGGCTGGAAGCCTTGCGGCTGTCCGGCGGCTGGATCCGGGCACAGGAGGGGGAGGCGGCCTGTAACAGACAGGGGGGAAGGTGGCTGGGCAGCGGGTATGCAGAGGAGGGGCCGGCTGTTTGGATACAGCAGGCCGGCAGTTGGTTTTGATGGAGGGGAAGGCTATGCTAGGGTCGGCGGTGCAGGGAAGGGGAAACAGTAATACAAGGGGAAAACGGAAGGTTAATGAAACTTTAGAAAATGAATATTGCTTTTGATTTTTGAACAGTGACGTGAATAGAAAGCAATTTTCTGGACAGCCAACCAGGGGCTGTTTTGGGGGGATTTCGGTGGTGGAAAAGGGGAGGGGATGATGGAAAATGATGGAGGGGGGTAGGGGTTACCTTGGGGAGGAGTTTGACGGCCTAGGAGTCGTCACCTAGGGTTCCACGGCGTCGGCACCGAGGAGGGATCGCTGGAATCCGGGAAAGCTTTTCTCCAAATTCAACAATGGTCTCAAATCAGCCCCCTAGCATCATATTTATAAGAAAACACAAACTAGGGCATCCTCATCAACGGCTATGATTGGCCGGTGGGTTAGCCCTTAAAATACATCAAAAAAACTCAAAAAATATAAAGTAATATAGCGTTTTGACTCGCGGCGACGCTGCAGACGCAATCGCGGAGCCCGATCGTCGATCCGGGCACGCCATATATGGAAAGTTGCCAAATCAGCCCCGAACGGGCCCAAAACGCGTCCTCGTCTCTGCTCCGCATCAATCTCCCCGGCTTGAAAGAATTCATCTCCCGATGAATAGGGATCAAAATTCTCTCGCTGCATGCCGGGTAAAACTCGAAGAAGTCCACCAGAGGTCGCCCAAGTGTCGTCGCTGGAAAGTGTCCTCGCCAATCAACTCCCCCTGACTGAAAAGATGTCATCTCCAGTGAATGGAGACGGACGTGCTGAAGTCGAAGTCCAGGGGCAAATCGATCAAGCTATGTTGCAAGTACCCAAGAGTCACCAACGTCTGTAGTGGGAATGCACTGGTGGAGTCTGGTCTCCATGAAGCTCTCAACGCTCAACTCACGAGTGGTGGATCCCGGTGCGATCGGTGGTGCCTGTGGTGAAACCAAAGAAGACGAGTCCCCAGGTGGGTGGAGGTCAACAATGAGTGAGGACGTATGAGGGTGATATAGTAACGACAGTGGGGATGAGGGTGGCTGGGTATCTCCACTGCTCAGGTCCACATACTCATGAGGTTCATAGTATGGAGTCAGATCTTCAACATTAAACACGGGGCGAATTCCCATACTGGCCGGGATGTCAAGTCGATAGGCGTTGGTCCCAATACGACTAATAATGGAGTACGGATCCATTCGCCTCGCACTTAACCTCTTGGCAGGCCCCGAAGGGAGCCTCTCAGGGCGGACTCGCACCATTACCTTCTTGCCTACATTAAGTATTTGCTCTCGCCTTCGCTTATCTGCATGGGCTTTGTAATTTTCATTACTTGTTATTATTCGTCGGCGAACCGACTCACGCAAATCATGCAAATGTTGTACAAATGACTCAGCAGACTTATGCAGGTAATGCAAATGATGCAAAGACAACATGACAGTCACGATACACTCCTTATAAGAAAATCTAATAATGTCTGAGATGTCTCTCAAATGTGGTGGCCTATCAGAAGGTTCTTTCGGTGGAGTGTAGACAAACTCATCCCGTGTGTGACGAGTCCTCAGATGACCATGAGAGACAACTATACTCAAATACAGGCTCGTAAAGAGCCAAATGTGTCTCGGGGAACGTAGCGCATCAGGTGGCTCCTCAGGAGGTGTGTAAGAAAAGTCATCACGAAAGAGACGACCATCTGAGTGAAAATCGTGTACACCGACTAGAAGTTGTGACTCTAAAATATGGTAAGCGTCCCAGACAAGAAAGAACTCATCGGGTGGCTCAGCAGGTAGCGTGTCCCAAAACTCATATAGAGTGTGAGGCGTCATAAGGTAGGTCCTCACAATATGAGCATACTCAAGTGGACTCAAGGTAGGCCCTACATATGTCATGCTCCACTCAAGGTCCCTTCTCTGGGGCAAGGCCAGAGAAGATAATGAAAGAGGCGTCATACCTGAGTGGCTCACCCGGGTCTCAACCTCACCAAGATGTGGCGGATCATCAGGAGGCTCAACGGGGGGCTCATCATAGGGCTCGTCATTAAGGTCATGGTCCTCCCGATGAGTACCATCGAAAGGGGTAGTTCCCCTGTGCATGGGTGGCATAGCCACTACGAGATCAACACTAAGCTCTGAGCTCTCAGTCGTAACGTGGCTCAGGGTAATGCCAAGGGAAAAGTGACATAGATCTACGCTCAAGACTGGGTTTGCAGGTGCGGTGTCAAGACATGAGTTTAAGGTATGAGTGTCAATCAACCTCGGACATGCCAAAAGTGGAGGTGTGGGTGAGAGACACAACACTACAGACTCAATAGGTCGCTCAGGCTCATCCTCCGTCGGAGTCACACGAGACGTGTCAGAAACAAGAGATAGATCACTCACGGGGATAAGCATCTCGCTGGGGTGAGAGCAATCTGTATCAGGTATCACTTTCGTCGTGGGTGACAGGACAGTGGTAGGCATCGTGGTGACCTCAATATGAGAAGGACTCGTACTGCGGAGGTCAAGGTGAGGATCCAACCGACCAGCTCTGGCGGATCTCAAAGACTGTTCGTAATGAAGGGCAAGCTGATACGTCTGCTCGAGGGACTTCGAGCTATGATAAAACACCTTAGTACGGATGTCAGATCGAAGCCCAGACCGAAATCTGTAAGTGGTCATGGCTGAGTCCTCTCGGATATCGCTCCTCACAACTAACTCATCAAAGCAATCCTTGTACTCAGTGACAGACATGAATTCTTGCTGAAGGGAAAATAATTGGTCGAGCAAGCGACTCCGATATGATGAAGGTAGGTACCTCTGACACAATGTACGCTTCATGTCCACCCAACTAGAGATGCGACGAAGATGCTGTCGCTCGCGGGTCCTCTCAATGCTAGCCCAATATGCCCTCGTCTGATCTAAAAGTCTAAGTTTCGCAAACTTAACGCGACGCTCACCGAATAACTCAAAATAATCAAGATAATACTCAATGTCCACGAGCTAATAACTGAAAGACTCGGGACTCGATGAGCCGTCAAAGGAAGGGAAAACTGTACGAAACTGACTCTCAAGATCTCTCAAAGTTACGATCCTCATAATAGACGTCCCTAAGGTAATCGGGTCGAGTCGAAGGATCAACACGATCCGCTCGCGTGCAAGGATATGAACGACGACAATCATCATATTGATCGTCTCTGGCATAGTGAGGTTGTGTCGGTGGGTCGACACGATCTCGGGAAGTGGTGTGCCGCAGACGATAAAAATCATCATGATAACGTGAGGATTTCTCTGAAGTTGCTCTTTGAGATTGGAAATAGGCGGACTCAAAATCTCCCAAGAGAGGAGAGGAACGACGCCGATAATTAGTCATGGATGAACCTAAAGACTCTATATGACCTACCACTACAAAGCATGCAAATGGCCTAACCTCGCCCTCTGATACTAATTTGATGTATAGGGTAGGCTAGTGGTGCTCGAAAGCCAGGACTCTACGTGCACGTGTGAGGGGATATGCGAATGCAATGCTACATGCATTGAACAGTCGGATAGCAACGGCAATTAATTTAAGCAATGAGAATTAACAACACCACGCAGTTAATCAAAATAAAGAAGCAATTAAATAATTTTAGCAAGTTGGCAACGGCTTCCTCCGCGCGAAGGGCCTAAACAAGCGACGCCGATTAATTCCACAAACAAATACTAGCGTAAAAGTACAACAACTACCAAACTATGATCACAACACAAATATAGATAAACAACCAAGTGCAAATGTCAAATACAAAAACACGATACCACGAGATACTCACGATGCAGTGGGCTGATCCGAGGTGGTGGAGAAGTTGAGGGACCGAATGCAAAACGGGCGATCGGAGGCGAACACGGTGGCACGGTGACGCCACGGTGTCTTCCCACGGTGGAAAAGAGGGGATGTGGGCCGGAAACGATGAGATCCGGCCACTAGAGAACGGCTCAGAGTGTCGGTGGGTAGATCCGCTAATTTTAGGGCGGATCCGGGCTACGAGAGTGGGAATACGTAATTGGACGGTAGATCGGGGGAAGGTAGTGTTACATCAATTAGATCTAGGGTTTTCAGAGCGTTGGGGGGTGGATCCACGAAGGGGAAGGAAGAGGAGTGGCCGGCTAGGGTGGGAAAACCCCTTGGGTGGCCGGTTTTGGGTGGGGAGGGGGCGGTGAGGGGGCTGGAAGCCTTGCGGCTATCCGGCGGCTGGATCCGGGCACAGGAGGGGGAGACGGCCTATAGCAGACAGGGGGAAGGTGGCTGGGCAGCGGGTATGCAGAGGAGGGGCCGGCTGTTTGGATACAGCAGGCCGGCAGTTGGTTTTGATGGAGGGGAAAGCTATGCTAGGGTCGGCGGTACAGGGAAGGGGAAACAGTAATACAAGGGGAAAACGGAAGGTTAATGAAACTTTAGAAAATGAATAGTGCTTTTGACTTTTGAACAGTGACGTGAATAGAAAGCAATTTTCTGGACAGCCAACCAGGGGCTGTTTTGGGGGATTTCGGCTGTGGAAAAGGGGAGGGGATGATGGCAAATGATGGAGGGGGGTAGGGGTTACCTTGGGGAGGAGTTTGACGGCCTAGGAGTCGTCACCTAGGGTTCCACGGCGTCGGCACCGAGGAGGGATCGCTGGAATCCGGGAAAGCTTTTCTCCAAATTCAACAATGGTCTCAAATCAGCCCTCTAGCATCCTATTTATAAGAAAACACAAACTAGGGCATCCCCATCAACGGCTATGATTGGTCGGTCGGTTAGCCCTTAAAATACATCAAAATAAACTCAAAATATATAAAATAATATAGGGTTTTGACTCGCGGCGACGCTTCGGACGCAATCGCGGAGCCCGATCGTCGATCCGGGCACGCCATATATGGAAAGTTGTCAAATTAGCCCCGAACGGGCCAAAAACGCGTCGTCGTCTCTGCTCCGCATCAGATCCCTATACATGATGTGAGACTAAAGAGGAGAGAAGAAGAAAAATAAACAAATGGGCTCCATCATGGGCCTCTTTACAAGGGCTTTTCCAACACTCTCCCGCAAACTAGAGCGTACAAGTCATAGGCGCCCAGCTTGGACAGGAACTGATAAAATAGGGTACTTTGTAGGGCCTTTGTGAGGATATCAGCAACTTGTTCAGTACCCTGAACATGCTTCATTTATATCTTCTTCATTTGAACTTTCTCCCAGATAAAGTGACAGTTCACTTCAATATGTTTCGTTCTTTCATGGAAGACCGGATTCTTTGTTATGTGTATAGCCCCTTGGCTGTCACATAATAGGATAGCTGGTGAGGGAAGTTTTACTCCTAGATCGGCGAGGAGACTTTCAAGCCATGTGAGCTCAGAGACAACCGATGTCATCGATCGGTATTCTGCTTCAGCTGAGGATCGAGCAACCACAGCTTGTTTCTTACTCCGCCAGGTAACAAGATGACCTCCAAAAAATAGGTACAAAAACCACTGGTTGACCGCCGATCATCCAAGAAACCAGCATAATCTGCATCAAAATACGCAACCAACGTTGGAGTAGAGGATGAGGTTTTGTATACCAACCCTTGAACCGAAGCTGTTTTAAGATATCTTAGGATACATTCGACGGCTTGAAGGTGAGATACTTGAGGGGCATGCATAAACCGGCTGACCACCCCAACAGCAAAGGATATATCTGGTCTTGTGACCGTTAGGTAGATCACTTTTCCAACAAGTCATCGATAGTATTCAGGATTTTGGAGAGGAAGATCTGTATCGGAAGCATGTGCACACAGCTTATGATTTGCATCCATTGGAGTAGTAGTCGGCTTGCATCCAGAGTAGCCAGCATCTTGAAGGAGATCAAGGCAGTACTTCCGTTGGGAGAGGACAAGTCCATTCGGACGTCTCGCGACCTCAAGACCAAGGAAGTATCGAAGGTGCCCCAGATCTTTTGTTTGAAAGACGGAGCTAAGATGTTTATTGACCGCTTGGATTCCCTTTGAATCGTCTCCAGTGATTAAGATGTCATCAACATATACTAACAGAAGAACCGTTTCTGTTGCCCGATGTCGAGTGAACAGAGAGAAGTCTGCTGAGCTCCGAGTAAAGCCGATTTCCTGAACTGCCTTACTGAACCTGTCGAACCATGCCCGCGGGGATTGTTTGAGACCATAGATGGACTTCTTAAGATGACAAACTCGGGACTCCCTCGTGGTCTCAAACCCGGGAGGTTGCTGCATGTAGACTGTTTCCTGGAGGTCGCCATTCAGAAACGCATTCTTGATATCCAGTTGATGTAAGGGTCAGTGGCGATGCTCAGCCGCGGAAAGGAGGACACGAACGGTGTTGAGCTTGGCTATTGGAGAGAATGTTTCCTCATAATTGATACCTTGTTGTTGGGTGAAGCCACAGGCCACCAGTCGGGCTTTCAGACGATCAATTGTCCCATTAGGAGTATGTTTGATGACAAAAACCCATTTACACCCAACAAATGTCTGGCCGGTAGGTAGAGGTATCAGGTTTCATGTCTGGTTAGCCCAAAGTGCTGTCATTTCTTCTTTCATGGTTGCCCGCCAGCCAGGATGTTGGAGAGCCTCCTGCACAGAGTTAGGTACAGAAATCAAGGATAATGAAGTGACAAATGTTTGAAGTTGTGGGGATAGGCGATGTAAGGAAACATAGTTCTTCATGGGATGAGCAGTTGATTCTGGTGTCGGACCAACAGGACGCGGAGCATCAGAGGTTGAAGCCGACTGCATTGGGGCAACGGAGTCAGGATGGCGACGAGTGTAGACATGTATAAAAGGCGGCTTGGGAAGAGTGGGAACCCGGTCAGGAATTTGTGGTGGTGGAAGAGTGGTAACGGGAATGACAGGTCGTAGGATGGGTGGTGGGAGAGGAGTTGGATCTGGAGTGGAGAAGAAAGGAAGATCCTCCTGAAAGGTAACATCAGCAAAAACAGCCACCTTGCAGGTAGCAGGAGAGTAGCACATATAGCCTTTCTGAGTTCGTGAATAGCCAACGAAAATGTGTTTGGTCGCCCGGGGATCCAACTTGTCTGTGGATGGACCAAGAATGTGAACGTAGCAAGTACAACCAAAGATGCGAGGTGTGAGAGAGAATGTCGAAGTAGAGGGGAACAGAAGGCTGAACGGAGTGGCATTGTGGAGTATGCGGGAGGGGAGACGGTTAATCAGATAGCATATCATTGAAAGCGCAAAGTTCCAATAAGCTTTGGGGACCTACGTGTGAAGCATGAGAGAGCGAGCAACATCAAGCAGATGTCGATTTTTTGTTCCGCGACTCCGTTTGTTGGGGGGTATAGACACACGATGTTTGGTGAATGACCCCAAATTCAGAGCAGAGATTCGCAAATTTGTGGCTAGTGTATTCGTGAGCATTATTGGTGCGAAGAGTTTTGATGTCCGCGGAGAATTGCGTGCGGGTCTCAAGGAAGAATGCCCGAAAGACACAGGAAGCTCGGAGCGATGACGAAGTAAATATAGCCACGTCATCCGAGAATAATCATCAATAAAAGTTAAAAAATAGCGATGCCTGGAAAGGCTAGTGATTTTGTACGGACCCCAAATATCGGAGTGTACTAAAATAAAAGGAGCAGAGCTCCGAGTACAATGAGATGAAAAAGATGAACGGGGTTGTTTGCCGAAAATACAAGATTTGCACTGAAAAGGAGGAAGAGATACATCTGGTAGAGCCTTCTGGAGGACCGGTAAAGGGGCATGCCCAAGACGCCGATGTCAATCGACGGAGGTGACGGAGGAGAGGATAGTGGGAGAGTCATCAACAAGGTAGAGCCCGTTCTACAATCGTCCCTTACCAATGATATTCCGTGTCCGTCGATCATGTATCAGAAAAGAAGATGTAAATATTACAGAGCAATTTAAATCAGCAGTGAGGCGACCAACAGAAAGTAAATTAAACGGAAAGCCCGGAACATGAAGAGCCCAGCGTAGGGATAGAGAAGAAGTGAGAGAGATATCAGCAGAGCCGGAGACGAAACAGTGTCCCCATTGGCCACTGTGATACACTTAGGATGAGGAGAATCCAAGTACTGATGTGGCCGCAGGGAGGTTATGTGATGAGTGGGCCTGAATCCACTATCCATCGCGGACTAGTGGAGAGACAAGCGATACCTTCATTTGAGATGGAGGCAGCGGAGGCAGGTGGGCGGCTGAGCAGACAATGAAGTTGTTGGAGCTAAATTCGGACCTCTTCAAGGTCAGTACGAGTGACAGATGAGTCGTTGGCAGCAACAGCAGCAAGCGGACGAGGAGGAATCCCATGCATGCAGTAGGAAGTGGCCTCAAGGTGGTCGTCCTTACCGCAGAAGGAACACTTAGGTCGTGGCCGGCCACCCCGACCTCTGCCCCGAGAACCTGAACGTCCCCCACGAGCAGGAGGAGGGAGAGGCAGTAAGGGCGCAGAAGTCTGCTAAAGGAGGGTCGGTGACGGAGGTCCAGAACTGTCAAGAGGTGGTGAGACCTTGAGCAACATGGAGCACACATCAGATAGTGACGGAGTAGCAACAGAGGAGAGGATCTGAGCCCGAACGCTTTGAAGATGAGGCGGGACACGAGCCGCCATCATGGCAACACCGACAGCTTCTTTTTGGGCACGTTGGGTAGCAAGATCCATCGTAGGGGATTGATGTTGAATCCAGGCTTCAACCAGAGTCTTGGCCTGAGCAACAAAGGAGGTGAGGTTGGCGGCCCCGCCAACGTCAAGAGTCTGAAGATCTGTTATGATGTCATACAAGTGTTGGAGACTATCTTTGCTGAAATAGAGAGAATGGGGCTCATCCCACATCGCCTTAGCCGTCTCGTGATACATGGTCATGCGATAAGGTTCGTCATCAAGGGAGTTGAGGAGCCAAGTCTGAACTCGATCATCGTTGCGCAACCAGTCTTCAGTAGGAGCAGTGGGAACAACTTGGGTCAAGTGATGTAGAAAGCCTTTGGACTGAAGAACTCGTCGAATAGAGTGCACCCACTCCACAAAGTTCTTCCCGGCTAAAGAAATAGTAGTGATCCGCAATTCATCCCGGAGTTCAGGGACAAGGGTCGGACAGTCTGCAAGAGAGGAAACCGCCTGTTTGGTAGAATCAAGAGAGGCCCCGATGGCAAGGCGGTCAGGAGGCTAGATCGGCGGGAAGAAGTCCAGCGAATAGAGAGGAGACCGCGCGAGCAGATCGGGCGATCAGAATAGCGAGCAGAAAGAGGCCGCACGGTAAACCGCACGAGAAGACCGCCCGGTCTCAGTGACAACACACCAGCGGCAAGGAAGAGGCCGCGACCAAAATGCGGAGCGGTTAGAGAGGAGAAGCCGACGCGACTAGAGAAGAGGAGAAATCGCACGATCACGGTGACAATACACCAGCGGCAAGGAAGATGTCGCGACCAAAATGCGGAGCGCACAGCAGAGAGGAGAAGTCGCAGTGATTAGAGAAGTCGCAGCAACCAAGCAATAAAGAAACCGCGCGAGAAGACCGCACGGTCAAGGTGACAACACACCAGCGGCAAGAAAAGAGGCCGTGAACAAGATGCGGAGCCCGCAACGATTAGAGAAGTCGCAGCAACTAGAGAAGTCGCAGCGAGAAGAAAGAGGAGACCGCAGCGAGAAGGCAGGTAGAAAAAAAACACGTGGCGAGAAGGCAAGCACACGGCGAGAAGGCGAGAACGTGGCGGCAAGGCGAGTAGACAAGGAGATCGCGTAAGGAGACCGCAGCGAGCAGAAAGAGGAGCGGGTAGACAGGAAGAAACCGCACGGTTAGATGGGGAAAAGGGGAAATGGCCCCACCTGACAGAGAGAGAGTTATAAGAGGGTCAAGAGGAAGAGGAAGAAAGTAAGAAAGGGAGGTGGAAGCCACGAGAGAGAGAGCAGGAGGAGCGGTTAGAGAAGACTTAACTGCGCGGGAAGCAGCGGTTAGAGACGGGCTTAACCACACGGGAAGCAGCGGTTAGAAAAAAGCTTAACCGCACGGAGGACCTGTTCGCTCTGATACCATGCGGAGAAAACCTGAAACTTGTATATACTTTCTCAATAATCAAATACAAGGTATGAATACACATTAATTTGAGAGAGAAAGAGAGAAGAGATCCTTATACATGATGTGGGACTAAAGAGGAGAGAAGAAGAAAAAAACAAATGGGCTCCATCACGAGCCTCTTTACATAGGCTTTTCCAACAGAACTAATGCCTGAGAAGTTAGGGTCTGTTCGACACGGAGATGACGGTTGTGAACGCAGTGGTTATGAACTGTCGTTTGTGAACATCTGACTTCACGTAAGGAACTTCGTCCACTTTTATGTTCAAAAGTAGTATTATTTCTTGGTGACTGTCATAACCATTGTCATGTCAAACACATATTTTATGATGGTGATGTTTTTGTCCAAACTTAACGGAGTAAAAAACCGCGCCAAACTGACCGTTAGACTTTCTAGTTGATAGAAACATGAACCTCCAAGGACCCAATGTGTCACCATGGTACGGTCTCCCGACCGAGACCGAGTGATAGGACCTTCGAGAGAGGAAGTTGCCCGTAGATCCGGCGGAGCGGACGGCCTCTCGTTGGGTTCTATGATTGCGTGCGGAAGGGACCTCCCGGAGGAGCAGCAGGGAGAGAGAGAGAGAGGAGGGAGGAGGAAGAGAAAGAGAGATACGGGCGAGAGGGAGAGGGAGCAGCCGGGCGGCGAGGGTTTCCGCCAACCCTAGCGGGCGTGAGAAAAAGGGGTAGAGAGGGGAGAGAGCCGGTTAGAGAGAGAAAGGGAAATAGGTTCTAATTTCATGCATGCCCACAAACAAGAGTTCAACCGGTTAATAAGCCCGGTGCCAAACACAAACCGGCCCCCCACCTGGGCTTAGACATGTGGGTACAAATAAACGTTCGCATACAAATTAAAACATAAATTCTGGAAAGACAAACGGGAATTAAAATTGGTCCTCCGCCGTAGCGGGTGGGCGACGCCGATACGTGTGTCCCCAACGCCCCTCGGGCTCGGTAGGTGCCGTAACATCACCGTCCTCGTCCAAAGACAGCTTGTCCACAAGCTGGGGCGGTATGTCGACAATAGGTGTGGCCGGCGGTTGTCCCACAAATAACTTCAGCCGCGAGACATGAAAAACGTCGTGTATGCGGGCTTCGGGAGGAAGCGCAAGCCGGTACGCCACTTCGCCAATACGGGCGGTAATCTGAAAAGGGCCAAAAAACTTCGGCCCAAGCTTGTTGGAGGTCGGGCGAACGGCAAAAACTTGGCGAAAAGGACGACGGCGCAGCCACACCCAGTCACCCACGGCAAGTGTGAGCTCGCGATGACCTTTGTTGTAAGCCGTTTCCATCCGTTGTTGAGCCTGTAGTAGACGGTGTCGGGCACTGAGTAGGAATTCGTCACGGTCTTGGAGCTTGGCGTCCACGGCGGCCAAATTGGCCGAGCCCCCCGTGTAGGAGAGCAGTCGGGGAGGGTCGCGCCCATAAATGAGGCGGAAGGGAGTGGTCTGCAGGGCTGAATGGTATGCCGTATTATAGCAATATTCCGTCCATGGAAGCCAACGCGGCCATCGCGGGGCCGGTCACCTGTGATGCATCGCAAATACATGCCCAAGGTCCGGTTGACGACCTCCGTTTGCCCGTCGGACTGGGGATGGTAAGCTGAGGAGAATGCAAGCTTAGTGCCGCTAAAGGTGAACAACTCCTTCCAGAAGGCACTGGTGAACACCCTATCGCGATCCGAGACAAGTGTCTCCGGCATCCCGTGGAGCCGAAATATTTCCTGAAAAAAAACCTGAGCGACCGTCTCCGCCACGAGCGGTCGAGTCAAAGCGATGAAGTGCGCCCCCTTGAAAAAACGGTCCACCACGACCATTAAGATAGACTTCCCGCGGACGGAGGGCAACCCCTCGACGAAATCCATGGAGAGGTCCGCCCATATCTGAGTGGGCACGGGCAGGGGCTGAAGCAAGCCGGCCGGAAGGAGGTGATCCGCCTTGTTTTGTTGGCAGACGACGCAGTTAGCAATGAATTCATGGACATGGCGCCGCATCCCCTTCCAAAAGAATTCGGAGCGGAGGCGCTTAAGTGTGCGTTGCACGCCTTCATGGCTTCGAGCATGCACGTCGGCGAGGATAGCCGAGCGAAGCGGCGAGGTGGCGTCCACATACAACCGGGTGCGATAGTAGAGCAACCCGTTAGAGGCTGTCCAATGCGGGCCCGCCACCCCTTGACCGGCCCGTCGCAAAAGTTCAGATAGCTCCCCCGAAGTGGCAATTTCGGCACGGAGCGCGGGAAAGAGCTGAGCGGTGGGAAAAGAGATGGCGAGGAGGGCACCGTCCGACGGTGTATCCCGGCGGGAGAGCGCATCGGCGGCCCGGTTGAGCGTAACCGGCCTTATGCTCGACCTGAAAATCAAAACCAAGGAGCTTGCTAACCCACCGTTGTTGCGGCACGGTCGTGAGGCGTTGCTCCAACAAATACTTGAGGCTATAGTGATCCGTCCGTATGATGAATGGTCGGCCCCACAGGTACGGCCGCCAATGCTGCACGGCCTTGGCGAGGCCAATGAGCTCCTGTTCGTATGCCGGTAGCTTGCGATGGTGGGAAGCGGTTGGGCGGCTGAAGTAAGCGATCGGATGCCCGCCTTGATGTAAAACAGCCCCATAGCCGATGCCCGAGGCATCACACTCGATCAAAAAGGGGGCCGTGAAGTCCGGAAGGCTGAGCACCGGGGCGGACTGCAGGGCGGCTTGGAGTGAACGGAAGGCTTGAGTAGCGGCGGCCGACCAAACAAACGCGTCCTTGCGAAGAAGAGCCATCAAGGGGGCGGCGATAGTGCCGTAATCGCGGATGAAACGGCGATAATAGCCCGTGAGGCCCAAGAATCCTCGGAGCGCGGTGGTGGATGTGGGTAGCGGCCAATCGGCCACCCCTTGTAGTTTGGCCGGGTCGGCCGAAACGCCGATGTTGTCCACGATGTGGCCCAAATAAGCCACGGAGCGTTGCCCAAACGAGCACTTGGCCGACTTGAGGATCAAATGGTGCGAGTGCACCAAGCTAAGAACCGTCTGCAAGTGAACAAGATGCTCCTCCCAAGAGCGGCTATACACGAGGATATCGTCAAAGAACACCAAGTACAAATTGCGGAGGAGGAATGGAATACCTCATTCATGAGCGCCTGGAAGGTGGAGGGGGCGTTGGTGAGGCCGAAAGGCATGACCAAAAACTCGAAATGCCCGTGATGAGTGCGGAACGCCGTTCTTTTCCACATCACCTTCGGCCATCCGTACTTGGTGGTAGCCGGAGGAGAGATCCAGTTTGGTGAAAAAGCAAGCGCCATGGAGCTCGTCCAAGAGTTCCTTGACCACCGGTATCGGGAACTTATCCTTGACGTTGATGGCGTGAGCGCCCCGGTAATCCACACACATGCGCCAAGAGTTGTCTTTTTTGTGGACCAACAACCCGGTGATGAAAAAGGTGAGACGCTCCGCCGGATAAGCCCATGTTGCAGGAGGAGGTCGCATTGACGCTCGATTTCATCCTTCTGGAGGTACGGATACCGATAAGGACGCACCACTACCGGGGCCGCACCCGGAAGGAGACAAATGCGGTGGTCCTGGTGTCGGCGCGGAGGAAAAACCAACCGGTCCGTAAAATGTCCGAAAAGCCCGTAGAATCGCGGCTATTTCGGAGTGGCCCACCTCGGGCTGTGGCAGAAGAACTGGGGACACCAAGTAGGAGGCCGGAGAAGATGTTGGGGCCGTACCTTGCCACCGAACCGAGCGGGTGCCCGCCTGCCAAGAGATCGTCAGCCGGTCGAAATCCCACGTAATGGGCCCCAAAGTCCGCAGCCAGCGGACCCCCAAGACCACGTCGAAGCCCCGCAAGTCGACGACAAATAGGTCCGTGTGGAACGGGTAATCCTCCACCATGAACTCCACCCGGCGGCAGACGCCCGGACAAACCATATGTTGACCGTTGGCCACGGCCACCTTGACGTTGTCGCGAACGACGTAGGGAAGGCGAAGCTTGGCTCGCCTTATCCCGGCCGAGGAAACTGTGCGTACTTCCCGTGTCCAAAAGAGCAAGGAGGGGGTGACCCCCAATAGTAATGTATAGCTGGATGAGAGCCCTCTCGTGCCCAGCCAAGGCGTGTAGAGACAGCTGGGGAGTGCCCAAATCCTCACTGTCGGCTTCCTCGTTGTCCGGAGGGTCGTCGACCTCTAACCAGAAGAGGCGCTTGCACCGATGTGACGGCGTAAACTGCTCGTCGCAGTTGAAACAGATACCCTTGGCGCGTCGAGCGTCCTCTCTCCGGCCGAGTAAGTCGGGGCGGTAAGGGGCCCGGGTCGGTTCAGCGTGGCCTGGCGTGGCGAGGGAAGAACGCTGGATGAGCGGGGGCCCGAGAACTCCCGCGAGGCGGCGGAGAGCGGATCGATGAAAAGCGATAGTCAAAGGCACGAGCCAAACTCATGGCCTGTAGGAGATCGGCCGCTTTTGGAACTCCACGTCCCAGCGGAGGCGGTCCGGCAGGCCGGCAGTAAAGAGGGGCACCTGCTGCGACGGTAGAACAGAAGTCGCGCGCGATAAGAGCAACTGGAACTGCTCCAAGTAGGTGTCCATCGAGCCCGTGTATTTGAGGGCGATCAGATCCCCAAGAGGGTTGCCCCCGGCATAGCTGGCCCAAAACGCAGCGTGCACGACGCCTGAAACTCCGCCAAGTGGCATCTGGGCGTTCCCGAAGAAGCTGAGTGACCCACAATTGGGCCGCCCCGAGGAGATGGAAAGATGCCAAACCCACTTTGTCCTCGTCGGCAATGTGTTGATTAGTGAAATAGAACTCACAACGTTGTAGCCACGGTAAGGGGTCGTCGCGGCCCCCGAAAATTGGAAAATCCATGCGCACCGATCGGTGAAAGGAGGTGGGTCGTTGTGGAAGGCGGGTGGATCAGCCTGACTGGCGTGGAAGAGGTGTGTGGAAGATGGAGAGGCGGGGGAGGTGGGGTACCCTGGAGAGTGTCAAGACGGGCCGTGAGGACATCCATCTTGTCGGCGAGCATTTTCTGAAATAGTTCCATGATCTGATTGAGGGAGGGAGAACTTTCACCCATCGAGACGGGCGGACTACCCGCAGGAGGCGGCGGCAGTCGGGAAGCAGGGGCGGGGGCCGGCAGTAGTCCCGCGGCAAGGCATAGGCGGCGGCGGCAACGCTGCGGAAGAACGGGGCGGCCGGGCGAGGGCTGCGCGGTAGGAGCCGGAGTGAAGAGCGCCGGCGTGTGGCTCTGATACAAGTTGGTACGGTCTCCCGACCGAGACCGAGTGATAGGACCTTCGAGAGAGGAAGTTGCCCGTAGATCCGGCGGAGCGGACGGCCTCTCGTTGGGTTCTAAGATTGCGTGCGGAAGGGACCTCCCGGAGGAGCAGCAGGAGAGAGAGAGAGAGGAGGAGGAGGAAGAGAAAGAAGATACGGGCGAGAGGGAGAGGGAGCAGCCGGGCGGCGAGGTTTCCGCCAACCCTAGCGGCGTGAGAAAAAGGGGTAGAGAGGGGAGAGAGCCGGTTAGAGAGAGAAAGGGAAATAGGTCTAATTTCATGCATGCCCACAAACAAGAGTTCAACCGGTTAATAAGCCCGGTGCCAAACACAAACCGCCCCCCACCTGGGCTTAGACATGTGGGTACAAATAAACGTTCGCATACAAATTAAAACATAAATTCTGGAAAGACAAACGGAATTAAAATTGGTCCTCCGCCGTAGCGGTGGGCGACGCCGATACGTGTGTCCCCAACGCCCCTCGGGCTCGGTAGGTGCCGTAACACACCATCTCCACTTACTTCCTTTGCCAACATCGAGATAAAGCCATCCAAATGTAGGAGGCAAAAATAAATCATTAACAATTGGCTCACACAAGCCAGCACAATAGCTCTTCCGGGAAATGCCAACAACAAAGCAAAGGATAAAAATAGGATTACTGCAAAAGGATCATCTATACCCTCCCCCCCCCCCCCACCCCCCCCACCATTTGTGAAATATTAGGGCTTCCCAATGTACCCTTCATTTGTCATCTAAGAAAGCGGAAGAGGGAGAGAAAGGAGAGGGGATTGGAAATGAAAGTAGGTGGGAACCACCATGCAAGGTACTAGTAATTTCTAATGCAAGGTACTAGTAATTACTAATGGGTACATGAGCTATCGCTGAAGAATCATGTATACAGCTAGACTATGGCTCCGCTTGACGTGGTGGTGGTGGTCGTGAACGTGATGGTTATGAACCGTCATTCTTAAATGCCCGACCTCACCTAAGAAACTTCATCCACTTTTATGTTAAAAATTAATTTCCTTTTCTTGGTGGCGGTCAAAACCATGGTCATGCCAAACATACATTCTATAACGGTGGCGTTTTTGTCCAAACTCACTGGAGTAAAAGTGTGCCAAACTAAGCCTATATCTAAATGCTCCACTTACCACCTTTTTTTCATTAGAAAATCTATAATAAAATATAAAATTAATAGAAGCTCATTTCCTAGTATCTCTCATCTAACATACATCTAACTCAACTTGGACCAGATAACCAACAGGGAGGCAATTGTAGTGCGCTTCAATTGAGAATAATGTGAAAACTTAGAGGATTTTTTCTACGACTAAAACTCATTAAAAGGGAGAAAACCATAGCTATAGCCAGAGGCCAATCATTGAGAAGATTGTCAAGTTTTTTAGGTTAGCATAATGGGTACACAGAAGAATTGTGAAAATCAATATGAAATAGAAATAAATACAAATACACCAATAAGTGAACCTGCAAGATCGAACCCCAGGCTAAGACAAATAGGGGGGTAAGATGAGGGTTGTATTTATTTGTTACCGACATAACAGAAGAACCATCGTGGCAGGTGTATACGCGACGACCGCGGGATATGGGCAGGATTCACGGCGGCACCGGCGCGGAGACGCGAGGACTAGCTCCGGGCGGAGTGGACACCGGACCGGACGGGGAGCCAAGCACCTGGCTGACATGAACCGGGCGGAAGTGGCTCATGCGGTTTTGGTTTAATTTTATGTATTTTGGGTTTTATGTATTTGTGGGCCCTCCTATATATAGGGGGTAAACTATGTGTGATTTTATGCTTTTGATCAATCATCTTTTGGAAAGGGGGTTGCTCCCTCTTGCTCTTCTCTCAACCCTAACTTTCCCTTCCCTCTTCCTCCCTTGGCCGGCCCTCCTCTCGCTGGAGCTCTCCCTCTCTTCCTTGCACGGTAATATTTGGTCCGACCTGCCCTCTCCGCAAGCCTCCTGCCGCCGGAAGCCCGATGGCCCCTTCGAACCGCGCCCAAGCCGCCGCCGCCCCTGATGCGGTCGACGCTACCAGCAGCCGACTCGCCCGCCTCGATGCGCTGCAAGCCTCCGTGGATGTCGTCATCGCTGGCCAATCCATCATCCTGAGCTGCCTCGAAGCCCTCTCAGCTCTGATCCCTCGCACGCCGGCACCGGCCTCGACTTCCTCGACCGACGCGGCTTCTCTGTTAGGAGTGTCGCCGGCCCTCCAGCCTCGGCGTTATCCGCCGTGCCCGCACCGGCAGTCGGGCGTCTCTCCCCGACATTGGACATCCCCTCCTCCGGCGTGGATCCCTTGGGCTGGATCGCGCGCGCGGAGCAGTTTTTTGACCTCCACCTCACCCCGCCGGCGGATCGCGTGAGCACGGCCGTTATTGGCCTCGACGGATCCGCCCTACATTGGGCACGATGGCTTCGTCAAATCCAGCCCGCCATTTCATGGCCTGATTTCAAGCAAGAGATGATCACCCGTTATGATTCCCACTACACCGGCTCCGCCATCGAACGTCTTTGCAGTGCCCGCCAAACGGCCGAACTGGATAGTTACATTAATGAGTTCGTGTTCCTCGTGGCGCAAGTGCCCAGACTGCCGCCCGACCACTATTTGGGATTTTTTCTCAAGGGCTGCTGCCCTCGATTCGCTCCCGCCTCCGGACTCATCACCCGAGGACCGTTTGTGAGGCCTTGGAGCTTGCCCGTGCAGTAGAAGCGGATCTCGGCCACCGACCACCTCTTGCCAGTGGCCACCCCCCCCCGACCGACGGTCCCTCGAGACGTGCCCCAACGACCTGCTGTCGCCGGTGGGGGTCGGCCGGGCCACACAGACCCGCCTCATCGCATCTTCAATCAAGAGTACAACGACCTTCGCCGCAAGGGTTTGTATTTTCGTTGTCGTCAACCATATTCCCCGCATCACGTTTGTGCGGTCAAGGAGTTCCACGCCCTATTCGGCGATTATGATCCTGAAATCACGATGGCTGATTTTGATGCCCTCGCCATACAAGACGACGAACCTCCAGCGGCGGCGGACGGCGCGGCCCTCAGTGTGCTCGACCTCCCATTCTACTCCGTAGGAGGAATTACCGGTCCGCGCACGATGAAGTTGGTTGGGGCGCTTCGGGATCGCCCTGTCGTTGTGATGATTGACAGCAGGGCCAGTCACAACTTCATCTCGGCAAAGTTGGCACGCGACCTCGCCCTCCCGGCTGTCTCCTCTCCGTAATTCTCTGTTTGTTTGGGCGACGGTCGTCGCCGACCAACCTTGGGGCGGTGCGATGGCGTGGCTATCTCCGTGGGCGGCTACACATTCACAACGGATTTCTATGTCTTCGAATTGGGCGGCCTTGACGCGATCTTGGGGGTCGCATGGCTCCAAACGCTAGGCTAAGTCCGCGTAAATTGGATCACGATGACTATGTTATTTCAACAGCAAGGCCACCCCTGTCGTCTGGTGGGCAATGCGACGCTCCTCCATTCCCCGCTCTCGGCTCGCGCCCTGACTCGCATCACGGACGTCGCATTCTCCGCCTGGCTGCTCCCCCTACAGTAGGCAGCCCCTCCTTCCTTACCGGTCGCCGAAGACTTTCAACGCCTCCTCGAAGATTTCGCAAACATCTTCGCCACACCACAGGACCTTCCGCCGGCCTGCGCGACCGACCATCCAATTGTTCTCAAGCCATCCTCGGCGGTTGTTTCCGTCCGTCCGTACCGTTACGGGCATGCCCAGAAAGATGAAATTGAACGCTTAGTGCGGGAGATGTTGTTGGGCGGGCTCATTCGACCCAACGCCAGCCCGTTTGCCAGCCTGGTCCTGCTCGTCCGCAAGAAGGATGGAAGCTGGCGCTTCTGCGTGGACTACAGAGAACTCAACAAAGATACGGTTGCGGACAAATATCCCATTCCGATCATATAGGAACTCTTGGACGAGCTCCACGACGCCGCCTACTTCACCAAGCTCGATCTGCGGGCGGGCTACCACCAAATCCGGGTCCGCCCGGAGGATATTCCCAAAACCACCTTCCGCACTCATGACGGCCATTTCGAGTTTGTGGTCATGCCGTTCGGGCTCACCAACGCCTCGGCAACGTTTCAAGCAACGATGAATGATATCTTCCGACCGGTACTCCGTAAGCACGTGCTTGAGTTTTTTGATGACATATTGGTTTTTAGTCCGTCTTGGCAGGAACACCTACTCCATATTCGTAGCACCTTCTCCACACTTCGGCAACACCACTTGGTCGTAAACAAGAAGAAATGCTCTTTCGGCGCAACTTGCGTCAGTTACTTGGGCCACACCATCTCGGCCGAGGGGGTGGCCATGGACGACGAAAAAATTTAGGCGGTTCTCAACTGGCCGACCCCTTCGTCCCTTCGGGATGTCCGCGGGTTCCTCGACCACACCGGCTATTACCGCCGCTTCATCAAGGATTACGGCACGCTAGCCCGGCCCCTCACCCAGTTATTGAAGAATTCCGAAGACACTCCGTTCTCGTGGCCGCACGCCGCTGTGGCCGCTTTCGCCGCCCTCCAGTCGTCCCTCGTGTGAGGTCTGGTGCTTGCTATGCCCGACTTCCAGAAGTCCTTTATCATCGAATGTGACGCCTCCGGTACGGGCATCGGGGTCGTGCTCATGCAAGACGATCGGCCAATTGCTTACTATAGCCTCGCGTTCTCGACGGCGATCCGGAGCCGCTCCGCCTACGAGAATGAACTCATGGCCCTCTTCCTCGCCATCCAACACTGGCGACCCTATCTGCTAGGGTCGTCCCTTCGTGGTCCGTACCGACCACCACAACCTACGTTATTTGCTACAACAAAAAATCGCGACCCCGACACAACAACTATGCATGGCCAAATTGCTGGGGTACGATTTCACCATTGAGTTTCGGCCGGGGAAGGCCAATCGGGAGGCAGACGCCCTATCTGGCATTCCGGATGCGCCGGAGCTGACCGCGATTTCGCGCCAGGTTTGGGACGATGCGACCACCATTCGGCAGGATGTGGAACGGGACCCCCTTCTGGCCGAAATCCACCGGGCCTTGCTGGTCGATCCGTCGGCGCACCCACCGTACTCGTTAATTGGTGACAGCTGTTCCATTGGGGGCGCCTCGTCCTATCGGCAGCATCGTCCAGTATTCCATGCCTGCTAGCCGAATTCCACTCCACTCCGTCAGGAGGCCACGCAGGGGCGTTCCGCACTTACAGGCGGTTAGCGGCATCCTTGTACTGGCCGCATATGTTTCAACAAGTCAAGAGTTATGTCGCAACTTGTCTCCCATGCCAGAAAGCCAAGTACGAGGCCATGTTTCCAAGTGGCCTCCTCCAGCCCCTCCCAATTCTGGAGCGCATCTGGGAGGATATCGCTATGGATTTCATCACTCGGCTTCCCCGTTCGGGCGGGTTCGACTGCATTTTGGTAGTCGTGGACCGGCTCACAAAGTACGGCCATTTCATTCCTCTACGCCATCCCTACACGGTCGCCACTGTAGCCGACAGTTTCATCGCCGAGGTCATGCGCCTCCATGGTTTTCTGTGCTCCATCGTGAGCGATCGTGACCCTCTCTTCCTCAGCAGCTTTTGGACCTCTCTGTTTCGTCTCCAGGGAACGCACCTCCGTATGAGCACGACATATCATCCACAGTCCGACGGGCAATCGGAAGTGTTAAACAAATGTTTGGAAACTCATCTCCGTTGTTTTATCGGCGAGCGGCCGGGTACTTGGGCCAAATTGTTATGTTGGGCAGAATATTCTTACAACACGGCGTATCACCATGCCGCGAACACATCGTCGTTTGAAACCGTTTATGGGCGGCCTCCACCATCCGTGATCTGGCACCTCCCCAGAGAGTGTCTCGTTCCCACCTTGGCCGACCACCTCCACGACCGCGACATCATCCTCGATAGTTTGAAGCACCACCTCCGGCGTGCCCAAGCAAAAATGTTGTCATTTGCCAACCGGAAGCGCCGCGATCTTTCCTTCCAGGTGGGGGAGAAAGTCTTCCTCAAACTTCATCTGTACCGTCATCTCACAGTCGCGCGCGACCTTGCCCGAAGTTGGCTCCCAGATTTTTCGACCCCTTCGAAGTTCTCAGCAACATTGGGGTTGTGGCATACCGGCTCCGTCTGCCCAATAACAGCCGCATTCATCCCATTTTCCACGTCTCTCAGCTCCGCCGGGTGATAGGGGACCATCCCGCGGTGGACCACATTCCGGCCGACCTCGATTATTCCGGATCGGAGCCACTATACCCCGCTGCCATTCTTGATCGACGTCATCACTTACCAGGGGACGCCGCATCGGATGAGATCCGTGTCGCATGGCGCCATAGGCCGGCCGGCGACGCTACATGGCTTCTCCGCGATGATCTTCGCCGCCAGTTTCCGGACTTCTGCCTTGAGAACAAGGCCAATTTTCCAGACGGCGGTATTGTTACCGACATAACAGAAGAACCATCGTGGCAGGTGTATACGCGACGACCGCGGGAGACGGGCAGGAATCACGGCGGCACCGGCGCGGAGACGCGAGGACTAGCTCCGGGCGGAGTGGACACCGGACTGGACGGGGAGCCAAGCACCGGGCTGACATGAACCGGGCGGAAGTGGCTCATGCGATTTTGGTTTAATTTTATGTATTTTGGGTTTTATGTATTTGTGGGCCCTCCTATATATAGGGGGTAAACTATGTGTGGTTTTATGCTTTTGATCAATCATCTTTTGGAAAGGGGGCTGCTCCCTCTTGCTCTTCTCTCAACCCTAACGTTCCCTTCCCTCTTCCTCCCTTGGCCAGCCCTCCTCTCGCCGGAGCTCTCCCGCTCTTCCTTGCACGGTAATAGAATTTTACATTAAATTCACCATAATTTGAATAAAAAAATTATGCAAACACCAAACACAATGCAAAAAAGAATGCATGCATGGGGAATGTAATAAAAGAAAATAACTTATAAAAAATGCTACAAGAAGCATTAGAGTTTTAGAAACAATATTGGCTTCAAATTTGGATTTGTCACTTTGAACATATACGAACATGTAGGATATTATTTTGTTGCTTTGTGCATGTGTTAAAATTAACATCATAAAGGGCTCATTATCCTCACATTTTTAGTTGTCCATCCCTAGGGTTTGATCACTAGATTTTGGCGCATAAAAATACGCTCCTTCGCTATATGATGACGCGGGACGGCCCATGGCAGGGGATAATGTGTGAACTCTATGTGCAATAATAAGACTCTGATGACTTTTAACTTGCAATAATAATTTGTCTTATAATTCAAAATAAGAGAGATGTCACAATAGTTAAAGCTTAGCAAGCAAGGGAACAAGTGATGTCGTATAAAAGTAAGAGCTTGAAATCAAATGACTAAGCAAATGAAAACATACAACACTTCAAAGTTTGGAAACAAAGTTTACGAACTAATATACCTCAAGTAGAAAATTAATACTTAATTCATCATAAAATAAACAACCTCAAACTATAAGATCATACACAATTGAGAAGTAGGACCTGGGCGATTTTCCAGAGGGCCTTGGGAGCTCAGAAATGAGGTATGGGTTGGACTTAAACCTCCAGGTGGGAGCCCAAACTGCTGGACAGCAGTGCCTACTTGAATGGGGCTGTCTTTGGAGGTGCTGGCAGCAGGTGTTGGGGAAGAATGGGGTAATGCACAGGTGAATGGGAAAGGGAGGGAAAGAGGTGCTAGGGAAGAATGGGGTAATGCACAGGTGAATGTTATCACATTGGAGAACGGTTATGGAGAAGAGGGGGAAGTTTGTAGCTTGGAAGAGTGGATTGGCTGGCTGTTGAAAGCTGAAGGAAAGGGGCTCGGTTAGGGATCTGCCAAGTGGCTCCGCGAGAGAGATAGCGGGGTAGTGGAGGTAGATATGCAAAAAAGTCTAGCGGGCCATGGTCGAGCCCTCATGCCCTACTTTATTCCTGCTGGGGCAAGGCCGGGCCCCAGCCAAACCGGGCCAAGGCAGTCCGGGCCAGGCCTGGGCCTGGCTAGGCAGGCCTCCACATGGCCAATTGGCAGCTGCTTGCTACCAAAATGTAGCTAAGAGCTGCCTTTTGACAACAAACTGTTGGGCACCTAACAATAAATGTTGGGCAGCGCCCAGCTAGGCAAAAAATCCATGGGCACCAGACTTTCCGGGTAGGCCCAGCCCAGCCTAGGCATCATGCTTTTTTGACAGGCCTGGGCCCAGCCCAAGTACTAGGCCGTGCCCTAGCAAAAACATGGGGCCCGGGCCCTAGCAAAAACATGGGGCCCGGGCCTAACTGTGCTCAGACCCAAGCCCGACAATCAGGCTTTATTTGCACCCCTAGTGGAGGTAGTGGGGAGAATGGATTAGGAGTATTTTTAGGATAGTGGGGAGTTATGGAGGTAGTGGGGTAGTGGGACTGTGGGAGAGCTAAGTAAGGTAGTTATGGGGTTGTGGGATGGTGGCTGGCTGCTAGGAAGCATAGACACGGCATTTTGAGACTTGTACCCGTACCAGTTGCGTTTTCAGTACGAGTATCATGAAACGACGGCATTTTGAGACTTGTATCATGAAACGACGAAGAAAATGTGGGATGAACTGCACTCTCTCTACTCCGGTAAGGACAGTCTTCAACACCTATTTGACATCATTATGAGCCTTCAATCTCTCGACCCGGGGGTAATGGCGACTTAACCTCTTTTGTTGCACGGTCCAAAACTTTAGTAGAGGTCCGGATTCAGCATCAACCCCCAACTGTAGATCTTGCTATCAAACGAGCTTAAAAAGAGGCTGTTGGTACTGCCATGATGATGGCTCGTGTTCTGCCTCGTCTACGCAGTGTTTGGGCTAAGATTCTCTCTTCCTCCACCATTCCCTCTCTCTCAAATGTTTGCTCAATGCTTTTAAAGGCGACACCACCCCCAGATGCTCCCGGACCTAGCTCTCCTCCAACACTCATCTCTCTCACCCCGCTCCTCCATCAGCTTGTGGAGGTCGCATAGGCTACCGGGGTAGAGGTCGCAGCGGCAGGCCTCGTCTCAAGTGTACTCACTGCGGATGTGACTTACATCGAAGACCAACCTTTTTACACTCTCCCTCCAGCTCCTCTTCCACCTCTGTTATTACAACGTCCTACCGTCCATGTTATATCTCCTCTTCCACCACTCCTTCCAACCCCGCTTCTTGGACTATCCAAAACACCTCTTCTCCATGTGTACACTCGCCGTCTTCCTCATTTTGATGTCATGCAATAGTTACCCTCTACTAGTGATACCTCGTGGCCTGAAGATTCGGCACCAGTCTATACAGTACATCTCTTGGCTAATTATGTATCCTTGCATCACCTCTCCACGACACTTCTCGAATTCACAACTTCTTTATCGTCCGTTTATATACCTAACTCTTTGCAGGAGGCTATCCAACATCCGGGGTGGTGTGGATGAGGAAATGACTTCCCTTTAGGCTAATCAGTCTCTATTCCTCCAGGACATACTTGCGTGGGATGTAAGTGGGTCATTACGATAAAACATGCTCCCGACGGGACAGTTGAACGCCTAAAGGCTCGTCTTGTGGCACGGAGATTTACTCAACAAGTCCTTGATTATGATGAGATCTTCTCACTAGTCGCCAAATTGAATAATATTTGTGTCATGATCTCCTTAGCTATTCATCGACAATGGCCCTTACATCAATTGGATATCAAGAATATGTTTCTCAATGGTAACCTTCTAGAAACTGTCTACATGCACCAACCTCCCGAGTTTGAAACCACGGGGGAGTCTCTTGTTTGTCATCTCAAAAATCTATTTATGATCTCAAACAATCTCCTCGCATGGTTTGACAAGTTCAGTAAGGTTGTTCGTGATGTTGGATTCATTCGAAGCCCGGCTGACATCTCTATCTTTACTCGTCATCGACCGACAGACACAGTGAATCTCTTAGTCTATGTCGATGATATTCTGATTACAGGTGATGACTCCAAAGGAATACAAATGATCAAACAGTACTTGAACTCTGCCTTTTAAACTAAAGATCTGAGAAATCTTCAGTACTTCATTGGCCTTAAGGTAGCAATACGTCTTGATGGTCTTGTCCTATCTCAACAAAAGTACTGTCTTGGCCTTCTTCATGATGTTAGATATTCTGGATGCAAGCCTGCTGATACGCCTATGGATGGCCACCATAAGCTCAGTGTTCATGAATCTGACTCCGATCTACTTCTTTCAAATCTGGAGTATAATCGACGTCTCGTAGGAAAATAGATTTATCTTACAGTTACAAGACCTGATATTTCATTTGTTGTTGGAGTTGTAAGTCGACTCATGCATTCTTCACGGACCTCTCACCATCAAGCAATCGAGCGCATCCTCGAATATTTGAAGACTGCTCCTGGACAAAGGCTTGTATAAAAACCTTCTTTATCTCTGATTGCCTACTCTGATGTTGATTATGATGACTCCATGGATGATCGAAGCACCGCAAGTGGATTCTGTACTTGCTTCAGAGGACACCTTACTACCTGGCGCTAGGGGTGCAAATTGAGTTGAGCCGACTCGAAAGCTCGACGAGCTGGCTCGAAAAAAACTCGAATCGAGCTCGAACATGTCGAGCTCGAGCTTGCTTTTGAGCCGAGCTCGAGCCCAATAACCCTGGTTCATGGGCTCGCGAGCCGGCTCACGAGCTTTTATATATATGTTTTTAAATAATATAATATATTAATATTAATAAATATATAATAATATACATTATATTTATACTTGTCTGCTGCCAGCCTGTCACTCCCGCTAATCGAGGCTGTCCTCTTTCACTCAGTCACGCCATCATCATTCACGCAGTTCAGCAGTATAATATATTATAATACTAGTAAATATTATTAATAATATTTAATATATTATTAATAGTATATTCATTTTAGCCATTCACGCGGTCACGACATCATCTTCCTCGCGGGCGGCGACTGACGAACGGCAAGCAGCGGACGGTGCACGATGAGGCCTGAGGGTGAGGACTGAGGATAAACCTTGGCAGATCGGCGATGGACGAGCGATGGACGGCGACTGAGGAGCGGCGAGCAGCGGACGGTGGACGAGGAACCCGAGGATAAACCCTTACAAACCGGTGACTGACGAGCGGTGGACGACGACAGACGAGGGATGGCAAGCTCGTCGAGCTCTGGCTTTCAATCGTGGAGCTTACCGGGCTCGTGGAGCTTACCGGGCTCGTGGAGCTTACCGGGCTCGTCGAGTTTTAGCGAGCTCGTCGAGCTCTGGCGAGCTCGATCTCGAGCTTATTGACCATAGGCTCATCGAGCTCAAGCTCAAAAAAAATAGCTCGAGCCGGCTATTTTTGATGAGCTCGACTCGAGCTCGGCTCGTTTGCAGCTCTACCTGGCGCAACAAGAAGCAGTCTATGGTTGCTCGCTCATCTGCTGAAGCCGAGTATCGTTCAATGACAGCAGTTGTGTCTGAGCAAACATGGCTAGAAAGTCTCCAAGGTGATTTGAGAGTCAAACTTTCATCACCAACAACCTTATTTTGAGACAGTCAAACGGTTATACACATTGTCAAGAAAAATGTATTCCATGAACAAACCAAACATATTGAGTCAAACTTTAATTGAATTACCTGGAATTAAAACATGTTTCTGTTGTTGGGCAAGTTGTTAATATTCTCACCAAGCCCTTACCACGCGGGCTATACTACCAGTTTTTATTCAAGATGGGTGCTTACGATCTGTATGCTCCAGCTTGCGGGGAGTGTTGAAGGAAATACATGTAAAAGCCTAATATGAGGTCCATCAAGAGCTCTTATCCTCTTTAGGATTTAGTCCCACATCTTAGATTGGGATTTTTTCTCCTCTCTTTCTTTCTATAAAAGTGTACAAAGACTTGTATGTGTGGATAAAATTGAGAAATAAATAAAATCATATTTTACTTTGTTGAAGAACCGTAAATAATTTGTATTACTAAAAGAAATCATGTCCCCTCTGTATATGGAGGCGGACACACCAATAATATACGGAATAATATAGAAATAGAAATGTCGGAATAAAATAGGAATAAAACATATTGTAACACTCCCCCTCAAGTTGGGCGTGAGATATTGATCATGCTCAACTTTACAAAAATTCTTCTAAAGGTACTTCCACTTAGACCTTTTGTGAGAATATCAGCAAGTTGTCTATTTGAGGGAACAACGGGAGTACACAAGTCCCTTTTCAATGTTTTCCTTGATGAAATGACGATCCACTTCAATATGCTTTGTACGATCATGCTGGACTGGATTGTGTGCAATGCTAATAACTGCTTTGTTATCACAATACAACCGAATGGGCTCATCTCCCGAGAGTCTGAGGTCCTTCAGCAACGATCGCAACCAGACACCTTCACAAACTCCATGGGTCATAGCCCGGAACTCTACTTCAGCGCTTGATCTTTCCACGACCTGTTGTTTTTTACTTCTCCAGGTAACAAGATTTCCACCAACTAGAGAACAGTACCCTGAGGTAGATCGCCGATCATTGACAGACCCGACCCAATCAGCATCGGTGTACACCTCAATGTTTAGAGCGGAGTTGAAGAAAAACAAGACCCCCACTCTCAGGTGAGGACTTGAGATATCTGAGTATTCTGTTGGCAGCCTCAGCATGACGAGTCTTTGGAGCGTGCATAAACTGGCTAATAACACTCACAGCATAAGTAATATCTGGACGGGTATGAGCCAAGTAGATCAGCCGCCCTACAAGCCTCTGAAATTCAGGTATGTCTTCAACCTCCTCTTCATCGTCACAGCCCAGCCAGTGGTTCGCTTCAATAGGAGTATCTGGTAGTCAGCAGCCACTCATCCCAGTCTTCTTAAGGAGGTCCAGATTGTACTTCCTCTGAGAGAAAGATCTCATGCTTGGACCTTCCACTTTAATGCCCAAGAAATATTTGAGAGCGCCCAGGTCCTTGACCTCAAACTCAGTAGCCAGTTTTTGTTTTAGAAGTGTGATTTCTTCCACATCATCGTCTGTGATAACAATGTCATCAACATAAATAATGAGAGTTGTAAGTTTATCAGTCTTATACTTGACAAACAGAGTATGATCTGAATTGCTCTGGTGATACCCAAATGACAACATAGCTTTGTGAAATCTCCAAAACCAAGCCCTTGGAGACCGTTTCAGCCCATATAGGACTTTCTTCAACTTGCAAAAGTGTCCCACTGAACTCCTAGGAGTAAGGCCTGGTGGGAGAGACATATAAACTTGCTCTTCTAGATTCTCATGGAGGAAGGTGTTTTTCACATCAAGTTGTCAAAGATCCCACCATTTACAAGCAGCACAGGATAAGAGGACTCTGATAGTGTTCATCTTCGCTACAGGTGCAAAACGTTTCCTGATAGTCAATTCCAGGTATTCGAGTTTACCCTCATGCCACCAATATTGTTTTACACCTTTCAACCACACCCTATGAATTTTGCTTGACAGAGAACACTCATTTGCATCCAACCGGTTTCTTCCCAAGAGGAAGAGGCACTAAATCCCATGTGTGGTTCTTTTCAAGCGCAGCCATTTCCTTAAACATCGTCCGTCTCCACACAGGAATCTTCAGAGCACTCTGCCACATATCCGGCACCAATCACGCCAAGCAACATTCGAAGTAGGAGAGAGGAGGAATAGAAATCAACTCCATCTGATAACAAGGCAACAAACCCGAGGAGGCGGCGCCGGAAGTAAGTACGGGCCTCACCACATATCTGGCACTGGAAGAAGAAGAGCTACAATCCCAATGAGGCAGCGCCGGTTGGAAGAGAGGAAACTTGCGAAGCCTAGAAGACCGATGACGGACTAGAACTGGCGCTGGAACCGACGTTGGAAGAGTCGCGGGGAGCGCTGTGCAGGAAAGGCCGACGATGATCGACGCGCGGGAAGGCCTGCGTTGGACGGAGTCGGCGCTGGAGACGGGACGGGTGAAGAGGGCGGCGCTGGATGAGAGAGATGCAATGTTGGAAGACTGGTGAGCGGGGAGGCAGGCGGCGGAAGAGCGAACACGAGAAAGAGGCGGCTAGGTCACCAAGTTTCTTTTGGGCTCTGATACCATTTGAAGAACCGTAAATTAATTGTATTACTAAAAGAAAGCTTGTCCCCTCTATATATGGAGCGGACACACCAATAATACAAGGAATAATATATAAATAGAAATGCCGGAATAAAACATATTGTAACATACTTCTCTGTAATTTTCTTGAATTTCTACAATCCTTAACCTAATCTGATATCCGGTGGGATGCGAACAATGACAATCAGCTCCAGTAAACTTTATTTTCCTTTAATAGCATTGTGCTTGCACGGGACAATACATCAAAAAACACATAATTCTATATGGAATAAGAAAAAAATATCCTCGAATTAGGCAAGGGATACGTTGGAACAAAATGCAACTTTGACCTAGAGAACACATTTTAGCTTCAATTTATAACTCTTACATCACTTGATGGGAAACCTGAAGAATACTCGATTATTCATCAGGAAGACTTGAAGCAACAATAAAAACTGAAAATAACAAAACTCTATAAACTTAAGCAGCAGCTCAATTTTTTCCTGAAAAGATAAATTTTTACATCACCTGCACAGCAAGGTTTCCACAATCAAAACAAAAGGCAGTAAAACATTCTAACAGACCTGCAAAAATGGCCGTCGCAGCAGAAGTTCAGCAAAAATACAACCCGCAGCCCACACATCCACTCCAGAGCCATATTGCTTTGTGCCAAACAATAGCTCTGGTGCTCTATACCAACGAGCAAAGACCTAAAGAAGAAATTAATCACATATTATAAATTCAATATTTAGGGCATCTAACCATAAAATAAGGTCAAAACTAAATTGAGTTATGTACTATTATCTTCTGATTAATGTTATCATCAATACACCTCAACAATAAAGAATAAGCATAATGATTCAAAGGATTCAACCATAAACATGAAAATAATTTTAAAATAGGTAGATTATTGTATAAAGCATTAACAGTCTAAACTTTGCACCATTTCCTGGTAAAGCAGCAAGAGAATAGAGGCCCGTACTAAACAAGAAGATATGTAATCCCAAGAGGAGTTGCCAAAGGTCTTTGTAACAACACGTGACCAAACCGGCAGTGCAAACAAAGCTAGCCAGGATTGGAAACACCAACAGCATTTACACGCCACCCCTCTGCTGTATACTAAAAGGGCTCTGCGATTGAAAGGTGTAATGAATGACCCAACCCCCACAATATCAGAAGCATTATTTGCTTTGGTTCATCCCAGCATATACTGAATTGCACTGTTTTGCTATTTTTCATAAGTGATCTACGAACACTTCCCAAGAGATCACTCATCTCAGCAATAATCCAACCGGAGCACGCTTAATAATGAAGTTTCCAACACAACTCCATTAGTTGCTCCAAAAAAGAGTCTAATATTTAGGGTTCTAAATTATTACTTAGGCTCAACAACTCTTTCTCCAATTTCAATGTGAGATTTAGTTCATTCTTGCAAATCCTTTCACCTAGAAGTCTATCATCCTAAAAGTCTCTCAGTAGTTGTTTTATGGGCATCACTGCTCTCAAAGACACTCACGGGCCTCATCCAATTTAGGATGTCACAAGCCCACCAACTTCTGCCTAGTTCATCCCCAAACCACACATCGTACTACAGGAGGTCCGGGTCTTATGCCATTTGTAACAACTCAACCTTCGCAAAATCTGAAGTATTGTCCATTTTTTCATCCTATCTCATACTAAGCTGAACTGGACAATAGTTTTGATATTATGATGGTTGGGTCGTTACAAAAAAGATCAGACACCTTAATTCTTGAGAAAGCCAAGCAATCAGCATCTGAATAAGGGCAATAATTCCATGAGTCGTGATTTACCTTTTAAATCTTGTATTTATTTATTTGTTGGCTGCAAGTTGCGGATTCCCATCTTCCTGTTATCAATTTTGTCATGCTAATATTGCTCCAACCTTTCTACGAGCCGCTCCCAAAACTTTATGCCTCAAATCAATCCAATGACAGAAGCTTAAGTCAACACCTTAGATAAATCTGACACAACAATCTTCACCTGAATCACTCCTTGTGATGGAACACATCTTCGAGGTAAATTCGAAACACCTCAATCTATCGCAATCTCACGGCCCAGATGTCACCAATTTGAGTAGTACGACGACCATACTCTGCCACTAATTAGTAAAATTGAAGGTTCGGACTTGGACCCACTATAAAAATATCAATGGTCGGGACAGCCACGGTTGGATTGCTCATGCAGAACTATTCTTCAAACTCCAGGAAATGGACAATTGACAAAAGGTGGCCTTCTCAATGTTAGAAATGAAAGGCATCGCCTTCATTGGGTGTGGTGGCACCGACAAACTAATTTGGCCTTCACCTAATCAATTCTCACACGAGATCTCATATAACACTGATCATCGGCGCTCGAGTAACACTTTGAGCACCTCTGCATAGTCATCAATCAAGAGCAATCGACCACTACATCAACAAGTTTGTTAAACTCGTAATTCACGTTCCCGAATTATCGGGGCACATTACATTGGGTACTTCATGTATGGATTACAACCCCACAATTAGTTAATTCAGAGCACATTACATTGGATACTTCATGCATGGATTACAACCCCACAATTAGGCCCTCATTCAGACCCACGATCCCGCAATACTTACCATGTCATGGAAATAGCACAGCTTGCAAAAGCTGAATTCTAGATCACCTAACCAGATCCCCGTCACAACCCCATCACATCAAACCCGCAACCTTCCATCAATCCCAAACCTTAAAATACCATAAACCGATGCTCACACTCATCCCAACATTCATAACCCAATCCCACACACTACCAATACATTTTAAATACCACTACTTCTACCTGCGGCTCCACCAAGATAGGCTCTTCCTCGCTGGCTCTCCAACCAGCAGTACAATAACCTGCGAAGTAGCTGGCTATCTTTATGAACAATCGTACTCTTCCATGCGATTGCATATCTAGTCAATGAAGGAACTCTGCACTATGACAGGAGATGGTGCTGATTGTACAACCCATATTCGACGAGGAGGGGCCCCATCTTAGCCAGCTCAGCAAGTGTCAAAGTCAACCAGTCCAGACGAGTCAAGATCAAGACGCGAGCCAGCAGAAGACCTGGGTGAGCATGGCGAGGTCCCCCCGCATACTCGCCAGGTGGCGACTAAGGCGGGATACTCGCCTAGCCCGTGCGAGCTCCCCAGGAAGTCGCCCAATCGCCAGGGTGGGGGTATAAGTAAGACCCCCCCCCTCTCTTTGGATTTACCTATAAATAGGACCCCAGGGGTACGAAGGAGAGGACGGAAGATTCTCAGATAGTTACTCGCGAACCCTAGCTCGCGCATCTCCCTCGTACCTAGCTCGGCCATTCTGGTTGTGAAGGGGCTGCTTCTTCCAAGCAGCCAGGTACGTGGTGGGACCTTCCTGCCGCAGCGGCCTGGGGTCTTGTTTCTTTAGCTCATCCTTGTTCTCGCTTCTGAGGGCCGTCTGACTTCACTGCGAGATCGGTAGCCTTAGGTCGCCTAGTCCGATTCTGAGGTCGGGATTTTCCTGGCTTTAACACTTGGTGCGGTGAGCGTGGATAGCAGCCAAGGAGGAAAGTTTCGTGGTTGAGAAAGATGGTCAATGGTGGCGATCAAGGCGAGTTGGCGGACAACTCGGCGGGAGTAGGCACCTCGGAGCGAGGTGGCGGGTTTGTGACGGTAGCAGCTTTCGAGGAGTTCGTGAAGAGAATGGAGAGGGTGATACTCGTCGGTTTCGCCAACCCCCCTAAGGTCACGGCGACTTCTCCCCGTCGCCTGACCCCACCGGGCGAGGAAGTTCTGACCCGGCGAACAGGAAAGGAGCCCGCCTGGGCGAGGGAGGAGCGACCGATGCCGCCGCGTCAGCACCCAGCGAGCAGCCAGGGCATCAGGTTCCGAGATCCTGAACTCTCGGCGAGGTATGGGAATACTCGCCGATGGAGCGAGTACGAGTACTCGAGCGAGGAGGATAATCGCCGCCGCCAGGAAGGGAGGAGCCCCTTCTGTGATGAGATCCTCGCGGCCCCCGTCCCCGACAATTTCCGAGAGCCCGCCCTCACCTACTACTACGGCAGAGATGACCCGGTAAGGCATCTTCAGTGGTTTGAGGACGTGATCTCGATTCGCAACATGCCCGACGCCTTCAAGTGCCGCTTCTTCTCCATCACCTTCAAGGGAAGTGCAAGAGACTAGTTCCACCAACTGCCGGCAGGTTCCATCTACTGCTTCTCCGACCTTCGTCGGGGTCTCATAGCGAGATTCGCGACGTCCAAGAAGAGAAAGAAGGCGACGGCCCTTTTTAAGATCGTGCAGGGGCAGCACGAGAGCTTGGGCCACTACATCGATCGGTTCCAGGAAGAGGTCTTGGAGGTGGAGGAGGTGGATGGGTTTACCTTGATGGTTGCCCTCAAGTTCGGCCTGAAGCGGGGACTTTTCAACATGGAGCTGGGGCATAGGCCGCCGAGGTCGTTCGAGGAAATGGTGGAGAGGGCGAATGTCTTCATTCAGGGGGAGGACAGGAACAAGGAGTTCCTGGCAAGGCTGGACGAGGATAAACCACTATGGGAGAACAGGGGAAGACTGCTGGAAAAGGAGGGGCGTCCAGAGAAGCACGATGACAGAAGGCGGGAGGAGCCGAAGAGGAAAGAAGAGAGGAAGAGAAGAGAGGAGCCCAGGAGGTTGGAGGAGAAGAGGCAGGAGAGGCCTCAAAAGCAAGAAGAAAGGAGGCCCGTTGAGGCTCCAGAAGGAAGAAGGGAAGAAAGAAGGTTCCAGTATCCGAGAGATCGTCCTCAGTGGAGACGGCTGATCCGCCAGGAGGAGAGAAGGGATAACAACCCGAGAGAGCAGGGAGGAGGAAGAAGGGCGACAATGGCTGTCGCGCGGAAGGCGAACAAGCGTCAGCGAAAGGAGGAGCGCCGGGGAAGACAGCAGGAGGCGGCTATCCCCCTCTACTGCGATATCCATCGAGTAGGGGGCATGGGACCTTGGCCTGCCCAGAGTTTTGGGAGGCAAGGAGGAGGTTGGAGGCGACGGAGGCAGAGAGAGAACAACCAAGGCAGGAGGCCCCGGTCGGGAAAGTAGCTTTCCAAGCTCCGCAGAGGAGGAGGAATGGGGACAAGGTTGACCAGGGAGGTCGAGGAAATGTTATTCCCGGTCCGGGAGGCGGACACGTCGGGGTGATCAATGGAGGGGCCGGGCTAGGAGCTTCCCGCAAGGGTAGTCTCCACCAGATCTACAAAAGGAACGTCGCCTCGACATCGCAGATTCCCCCGCCGCTGAATGAAATCACTTTCTCAGAGTAAGATATGCACTGGAATGAGAACCCCTTCCACGACGCACTAGTGATACAAGCGGCCATCGAAGACTTCACCGTCGACCGAATCCTCGCAGACAACGGAAGCTCGGTGAATGTCATTTTCAAAAGAACCTTTATCGGGCTTCAGGTAGAAGCATCCAGGGTCCAGGCCGCGGATGGGCCTCTCTTTGGCTTCTCGGGAGAGAAGAAAGAGGTGGAAGGGGGGGTGGAGCTGCTGGTCACCCTCGGAGGTACTTCGATCTGATGCTGATTTGTCATCGTCGACGCACCCAGCGGCTACAACGCCATTTTCGGACGGCCTCTCATTAATTATTTCAAAGCCGTCCCGTCGTCGTATCATCAGTGCCTGAAGTACTGCCGGGATGATGTCCAAGTCTGGATCAGGGGAGATCTGAAGGCCTCCAGGGAGTGTTACCTGAACGCTGTCAGCACCATCAGCTGGATGGGTGACGCGGAAAGGCTGGAGAGGATGATGGAGCAGGAGGAGGGCCTGCAAGCTGCCGAGGAGCTAGAGGAAGTGGAGGTGATCTCCCCGAGAGGAGGGCCTGAGCTGCTGAAGGTCGGAGGAGCCTTGCCCCTGGAAGGGAAGGTGGAGGTAGCTGCTTGCCTGCAGGAGAATGCTGATATCTTCGCGTGGAGTGCCGTCGAGATGTCAGGGATTGATGTCGATATTGTCTGTCATCGCCTCAACCTGGATCCCGCGGTAGCTCCAGTTCGCCAAAGGCAGAGGAAGAGCGCCACCGCGCTGGCCGAGTCAATCCGGGAGGAAGTGAGGAAGCTGCTGGAGGCGGGGTTTGTCCCGGAGATCCAGTATCCCGGCTAAGTCTCCAATGTTGTAATGGTAAAGAAGTCCTGAGGGGGCTGGAGGCTATGTATCGATTTTTTTATGTTGAATAAAGCTTGCCCGAAGGATTGTTACCCCTTGCCTCAAATCGACGCGCTGGTTGATTCCGCCGTCGGATTTCCCGTGATGAGTTTCCTTGATGCTTTTTCAGGATACCACCAGATCCGGATGCATCCCCCCGATTGCCGCGACGTTTCCTTCATCACCAGCGACGGGTGCTATAGCTACAAGATGATGCCCTTCGGGCTCAAAAACGCCGGCGCAACATATCAAAGAATGATGGACCAGGTGTTAAAAGAGCAAAAGGGGTGGAATTTGGAGGTCTATGTGGACGATTTTCTCGTCAAGAGCAAGAGCGTCGCAGAGCACATAACCGATCTGGCGGAGACCTTTGCCACCCTGAGGAGGTATAAGATGCAGCTCAATCCGGCCCAGTGCGTTTTCGGCGCAGGAAGGGGGAAGTTCTTAGGTCACCTCCTTACTCCCCGGGGGGTGGAGCCTAACCCCGACAAGGTAAAAGCCATCATGGAGATGGCCTCCCCAAGAGATTCCAAGGAGGTCCAGAGGCTGACTGGAAGGCTGGCAAGCCTTAGCCGTTTTCTCTCCAAGGCCGGAGAGAAATGTTCCCCGTTCTTCAAGGCCCTTCGGGGTAATCAGAAATTCGAGTGGATCACGGAGTGCGAGGAGGCTTTCGAAAAGCTTAAGCAGCAGCTGACCCGAGCTCCTCTCCTCCAAGGTCCGCAGGGCGGCGCGGATCTTTTACTTTATCTGGGAGTAGGGGCCGAGGCGGTTAGTTCGGTGTTGGTTCAAGAAGAAGGAAGGAGGCAGCTCCCCATCTATTACGTGAGTCGGGTGTTGCGGCAAGCAGAGACGAGGTATCCTATCCTGGAGAAGCTAGTTTTCGCTTTGGTAGTTTCGGCTCGGCGGCTCCGCCCATATTTTCAGGCTCACTCCATCAAGGTGGTCTCCGATCATCCCCTAAGGAGTATCTTGGATGGGGTGGAGCATTCTGGCAGGTTGGCCAAGTGAGCGGTGGAGCTAAGCGAGTTCGACATCTCTTACTCCTCAAGGGTAGCAATCAAAGCGCAGGCGGTAGCAGACTTCCTGGCCGACTTCTCGGCCGAGGTGGAGGTAGACGTGGGCGCTTCCCGCCCGGTCTCTTGGAAGATGTTTGTGGACGGGGCTTCCGGCAAGTATTCCGTGGGAGCCGGAGTCGTGTTGGTTAGCCCCCAGGGAACCAGGATCGAACAGGTCGTCGAGATCCTCTTCTCAGTTACGAATAATCAAGCGGAGTACGAAGTCATGGTGGCTGGCTTACGTCTCGCCAAGGAGCTGTCAATCAAGGACATCTGAGGTTTCACTGATTCGATGGTAGTCACTTCCCAGATTCGGGGAGAGTTCGAGGCCCACGACCCCATCCTGCAGGAATATCTGGTCAAGGTTAAGGGTCTGATCGGGGGTTCCAGTCTTTCTTCGTCGAGCATGTGCCCCGAGAAGACAATGCCGAAGTTGACTACCTTGCCAAGTACGGTCCCCGGGCCGGGGGAACGGTCACCGAGCTGTTTCAGCCATCCATCGAGGAAGGAGAAATGATGGAGATCGAGCAGCGGCCCTCGTGAAAGGATCTGTTCGTTGCGTTCTTAACGACGGGTCAGCTGCCCTCGGACGGGCAGGACCGAAGGAAATTTCGATACAAGGCCGCGTACTACCTACTGCAAGGCGTCGAGCTTTATCGCAAGACCATCTCGGGCCCCTTGGCCAGATGCTTGTCGGAAATCGAAGTCCCCCGAGTTCTCGAGGAGATTCACTCAGGGGAGTGCGGCAGCCATTCCGGGACTCGTACTCTGGAGCAGAGAATCCTGAGGCATGGCTACTTCTGGCCCACCATCCGAAAGGACGCGGAGGCCTTCTCCAAAAAGTGCTCCCAGTGTCAGCTCTTCGCGCCCCTCCAGCTTCAACCAGCTCAACACCTCCGCTCGATCACCACTCTGTGGCCCTTCGCCATCTGGGGAATGGACCTGATCGGCCCGTTCCCTCAAGCTAGTGGACAGAGGAAGTTCATACTGGTGATGATCGACTGCTTCTCCAAGTGGATCGAGGCCAGAGCCTTGGCCAAGACCACCTCCCAGATCGTCAAAAACTTTATCTGGGGGGAAATCACGTGCAGATTTGGGATCCCGCTGGCCATCGTCACCGACAATGGGCCGCAATTCGCCAGCTTGGAGCTGGAGGACTTCTGCAAGCAGTTGGGAACAGACCTTTGGTTCGCTTCAGTGCACCATCCTCGGAGCAATGGGCAAGTAGAAGCTGCCAACAAGCTCATCGTCAACCTGCTGAAGAAGAAGGTCACCAATCTCAAAGGAAACTGGGCCAAGCAGCTCCCCTTGGTCCTATGGGCTCTGAGAACAACCCCAAACTCGGTCACGGGGGAAACGCCTTTCAAGTTATCCCACGGGTCTGAGGCACTCATCCCGGTGGAGTTCGAGGTGCGGAGTCCAAGAGTAGTTGCGGCGGAAGACGGCGGCGAAGAGTGGCAGCTGGAGAACGAAGACGCCCAGAGGCTCTCTCTGGACTACGTCGAGGAGCTTCGGGACTTGGCATAAGTACGCCAGGAGGAGATCAAGAGGCGCATGGCGAATCACTTCGACAAAAACTGTTGGAGTTACCATGGTGATCTAGAAGTGGTCAAACATGTAATCTCACTGCCAACGCGATATGAGCCTGCAGGGTCGCACATAAGAGCATGTGGAGAAGTTGGTAGATTGACTGTGTTGGTAAGGGTTACCAATCACCTCGCAGGATGGAGTCGGGCAAACGTTGCCAAAGGAATTTCGTCGAGAGTCGTCGAGTTTGACTCGACGACTAAGGCAAATTCGTCGAGAATCGTCGAGTATGACTCGACGACTCTCGACGAGTTCGTCGAGAATGATTCGTCGAGAATCGTCGAGTATGACTCGATGACTCTCGACGAGTTCGTCGAGAATCATTCATTGCGAATAATTCGTCGAGAATCGTCGAGTGATACTCGACGACTCTCGACGACTCTCGATGAATTCGTCGAGAATCAAAAGTGTTTGATTCCCGGCGATTGGTGATACTCGACGAATCTATCCCCGATTCTCGACGAATCAGCATATGATTCTCGCCGAATCTATCTGTTGATTCTCGCCGAATCTGGATCTGATTCTCGCCGAACCTGTGCTGATTCTCGCCGAATGACTCTGAAACCCTAACTTGGGTGGTCTGCGGATAGCGGTGTTCTTTGGACTGTTTATGCCTTTGGTATAAATAGGGGACTTAGGGTTTTGGGATTATAACAATCATCGGGATTTTCCTGTAGCCGGATCGTAGCCGACGGAAGAGTTCCGCCGATCTCCCGATCCGCCGAATCCCGACCCCGCCGGACGGAAACGTTCCGCCGACGCCTGTTCGCTCCGCCGTCGACCTCATCTCCGGCGACCGTCGCCGGTCTTGCTTTCCCTGGCGCGGACCTAGCAGTCCGTGGGAAGTGCAAAGGTGTGGTTGATCTTCTTCCCGACCCTTCGTGCGACGAAGCTCGGGGTTCTCCCGCTCGTGTGGATTTCTGCAGAGGCGTGGACGTTATTCCACGTAGAACTCGCCACCGACAAGGACTCGAAGCTTGGAGCATCTCCGTTGAGCTGTGACTCAACGTCGCTAAGGTAATTTTTGCCTAGTTGTTTTTTAACTTCTTGATTCAATTTTCATGGCCCGATCCCATCTCTTTTGGGTTGTCTTGATGTTTTATTCCTTCCGCTGCGTGCACAAGCGTTGTGTCATCCTCACAGAGAAACCCAACAAAAACGTCCGTCTCAAGCATTTCCTAGCGGGAGATCTGGTCATGAAGAAAGTGGACGCTGCAGGGCGGGGGGCCACCGTCGGCAAGCTATATCCCAACTGGGAAGGGCCCTTTATTTTCCAAGAGGCCTTGACCACAGGGGGCTACTACCTGCAAGATCAAGCTGGAGAGCAGCTGAATGGGACTTGGAGTGGGGACGACCTGAAAAGGTTCTACCCCTAGTGGTGACACTTGTATTTACTTTGTAAGAATGCTTATTGATGTACAGTGGCGACCGGATTGTTCTCCCCTTTTGTGCTAATATTTTGTGTTATATACATCGAGGCTTCTGGGTGCTTCCAGGATCAGCCCCGCGATCGGCTATGGGAAACAGTGGTCGGCTTGTTCCTCGTAAATAACCCAGGATGGATGATAGGACGATGCTTCGGGACTTTAAGCGTTCTTGTAAGACCGAGCCTCAGCATTGTCGGCCGATCAGCTCCCCCCTTGCATGTCGGCCTATGTCTCCCCGAGCGCATCTCTCCTCCGACTGGAGGAATTACCAGGAACAAACTTGTACCCTAGCCTCCCGGACTCGATAAGAGGCCAACCTCGTCAAGCAACCATAAGAAGATTTCAAGTTATTGACAAAGAAGGATAACCTCCCGAAGAAGGGGCAGGGATAAGCCCAAAGGTGCGTGTTGGTTCCGAGTGCGTCCTAAAGGACCCTCGGGGAAACAACACCCTCCGCCTGTGCGCTGGCACTCGCGGCCATTAAGCATAGCTGGAAGCGATCTTCACTACCAAATTGAGATACGTGCTTTCAACCCGTTCTTACCGAATAGCCCAGTACGGATGATAGGACGATACTTCGGGACTTTAAGCGCTCTTGTAAGACCGAGCCTCTGCATTGTCGGCCGAGATCAGCTCCCCCCCTGCATGTCGGCCTATGTCTCCCCGAGTGCATCTCTCTCCCGACTGGAGGAATTCTTAGGAAAAGGTCTGGACGCCGCCACCCCCCCCCCCCCTCCCGATTTGGCAGGTTCAAAAGCGTCTCTCCGAAAAGAGAAAGATTATCCTCTTGCCAAGATATCTATGTGATTAATCCTTGACATCCCTCCAGTAACAGGATCTCCTCGATTGAAATCAAGACTTCGAGTGGCAGGAAAGTCGTAAGTCCGGTTACCCACGAGCTCCTCTCCTCGGGGATCGGCCGATCTCCTCGATTGAAATCAAGACTTCGAGTGGCAGGAAAGTCGTAAGTCCGGTTACCCACGAGCTCCTCTCCTCGGGGATCGGCCGATCTCCTCGATTGAAATCAAGACTTCGAGTGGCAGGAAAGTCGTAAGACCGGTTACCCACGAGCTCCTCTCCTCGGGGATCGGCCGATCTCCTCGATTGAAATCAAGACTTCGAGTGGCAGGAAAGTCGTAAGTCAGGTTACCCACGAGCTCCTCTCCTCGGGGATCGGTCGATCTCCTCGATTGAAATCAAGACTTCGAGTGGCAGTAAAGTCGTAAGTCCGGCCTCCCACGAGCTCCTCTCCTGGGGGATCGGCCTGGAGCGGCAGGGTAAACGTAAGTCCATGTCTCTGCACGAGCTCCTCTCCCGCAAACCGACTACTTGCCTCTGGGAGACGACTATTCGCCGCCCGCCAAGCTCAGATCATGTCTTGGCAGAGGCGAGCATGCCTCAAGCGCGGGGCGAGTATACCTCGGGCGAGCAGGCGAGTACTTCAGAAAATCAAGACATCGAGTGGCAGGAAAGTCGTAAGTCCGGTTACCCACGAGCTCCTCTCCTCGGGGATCGGCCGATCTCCTCGATTGAAATCAAGACTTCGAGTGGCAGGAAAGTCGTAAGTCCGGTTACCCACGAGCTCCTCTCCTCGGGGATCGGCCGATCTCCTCGATTGAAATCAAGACTTCGAGTGGCAGGAAAGTCGTAAGTCCGGTTACCCACGAGCTCCTCTCCTCGGGGATCGGTCGATCTCCTCGATTGAAATCAAGACTTCGAGTGGCAGGAAAGTCGTAAGTCCGGCCTCCCACGAGCTCTCTCCTGGGGGATCGGCCGATCTCCTCGATTAAAATCAAAGCCTGGAGCGGCAGGGTAAACGTAAGTCCATGTCTCTGCACGAGCTCCTCTCCCGCAGACCGACTACTTGCCTCTGGGAGACGACTATTTGCCGCCCGCCAAGCTCAGATCATGTCTTGGCAGAGGTGAGCATGCCTCAAGCGCGGGGCGAGTATACCTCGGGCGAGCAGGCGAGTACTCCGGGCGAGCCAGCGAGTATGCCTCATGCGAATAGGAGAGCACGCCTTGGGCACGAAGGCGAGTATATCTTGACGAGCAGGCGAATATGAGTTTAATGTAAGGCCAGACGAGTTAGACGAGTACACGTCGCGAGTGCCCCTCACCGAGCCTATGAGCCTAGCGAACGACATCAACCATCATGCGAGTAAAGAGTTGCAAAGAATAAACTTGTATAAATGTCAAAAGCTTTACGAATTACAAGGGTTATAAATTACACCCGCTGACAAAAATCGACGAGCAACTAGGACTCATCGTCACCAGTATCTGGCCGATATTCCTCATCACCGACATCTGCATCTTCTTCTTCCTCGCCGTCGTCTCTGCTCTCGCCGCTGCTGCTGCCACTTCCGCTGCTGCCGGAGTCGCTGGAGCCTGACGACGGAGAGGGAACACGATCTGGCGAGATCGCCCCCTCAGCGAGCAACTCAGGGATAAGCTCGTCAACGGTGAGCTGCTTATCCCCTTCGACGAGTTGTCCGTTAATTCTCAGCCGCGCGAGTATGCTGTTCCCAGCCGCCCGCGCTATCTCACGACGGACGGACGACCTCTCCTCCCATAGAACTCGGGACCGCTTGACGGCCCACTGAGGATCGTCCTCCGGCCGCTGCACCCCCGGCAGCGGGGCAGAGTTCGCGCGTTCTTCAGCAGCGACTAGCCGAGTCTCCATCTCGGCTGCGCGAACTTGGGCCTTCTCCAGCTCGGCTTGCGAGGCGGCGAATTTCTCCTCGCACTCAGACAATTTCTTCGCAGCCTCGAACTCGGCGGCCTGCGATACGTCAAACGTCAGTACATGTCCAAACAGAACGGAGCAAATGTCGTCGCAAGTAGGCGACTTACCTCAAAGTCCTTCCAGCGGACCGATTGCATGCTGAGATCAATGGCCTTCTTGGAGACGACTCTCAGAGCCTCCGTCGTCTCCAGCAACTTCCTCGCCGTGAAATGCCCCAACTCAGCAGCTCGCGCGAGCGAGCAGGCGGACTGATGTGCAAGCTCTGGCGGGACGAGCTCCAACATCGACTCGACGTCGACCCGCCCGTACAAGGCATGGAGGACGGCGAAGGCCTCCCCCTTGTCCTCCCAGTCCGTCGACCAGGATGGGAGGTTGGTGCTCAATGACACCATGTGTTCCTCCGCCGAACAGGTCACCAGCGGGCGACCATGCGCATCCACCACCCCTCGCCCGAGGTTGTAGTTGGGATGGAAGAGAGGTGCCCGAGCATCCGGCGGCGACTCTTGGTCGTCAGGCTGGGGAGACGACACCTTCGCCTTCTTACTCGCAGGGCCCAGCGACTTGGTCCTCGTTTTCCCTTTGATGACTTTCTTCCTCTCCCCGACGTCAGGCGAAGGGTGGGCTTCAGAGAGGAGGGTAGCGACTTCCTTCGCCGGAGGCAGCGGCTTCTACGGAAGCTCATTGGCCACTACAAAATTGCGCGAGATGATTAGTGTACGCTTCAATAAATAGGAGCGAGCTGGCAAGCATACGACATCTCGCTCAAGCCTTACCCTCGTTGGGATGAATCGCCTCCAGCACGTCGACGTTGAGCCGCCATTAGATAACGTCGAACCGGCGACCTCGGAAGGATTCGAACAGCTGCTCGCGAATGCCTTCCAAGATCGGCGGGAGGAAGGCGACGTCAGCGGGTTGGTGCGGCCTTCCCAGGAGACCCCTGAAGTCGCCATGCACGATCACCAGCAGCTCGCTCCAGCGGTGGACTTTGTTCGCAGTCCCCACTAGAGTGCAGACATGGCTGCTGAAGAAGACGACCCCCTCCGAAGTCGCGGCGAAGGCGAATACTCGGCGAAATACGGAGAGGTCAAAGGCGATCCTCTCCTCCCGGAGGTAGCAGAGGAACCCCATGATGATCGTCATCCCTTTGGGGTTGATCTGCGCGGGGACGATCCCGAAGTACCGCAGGATCTCGCAAAACTCAGGCCAGAAAGGGAGTCGCAAGCCGGCATCAAAATGGCGCAGTGACAAAACTAGCGCTCCCTCAACATAGGTGTTGAGTCGCTCGCCGCGAGTAGGAAGCCTCGCCGAGTATCCCTCCGGCAATAGGCGCTCCTTGAAGCTCGCCAGATCCCTTTTTGAGGTAATCGACTTCTTGAAGGCCGCATTAGCAAATTTGACGGCGTGGGCTTGTAGGCGAGCACTAGCGTCGTCGCCAACCATTTCTGCGAGCTGAGTATGGGAAAAGGGACGAGTGGAAGAAGAGAGGGAGGCGAAGCGAGCCGGAGAGATACTCGCCAGGCAGATCGAGAAGTTCGCAACTGTGTACTTATGTTCTACCTACCCCTCATATTTATAGGCCAAAGGCAAAACGGCCGGGGCGGGGGGGGGTTCATTTACGCGAGCATCGATCGACGTCACGCGAGGGAAGGGGCAGCACACCAGCGACATCGGACTTTTCTCGCGCGACGAAGCAGAGGCACTGCGGCGCTTGCCAAGACCTGCACGAGAAAACTCGGGATACCATGGAAGCATATAAAGTCGCGGCAAAACGAATAGCGAGATACATAGTCGCTCGTTTTTATTTAAATGGTAAATAGTGTTCGTTACAATATCGCCAAATGGTGAATACAGCTTCAACAAAAAACAAATCTACGTCCTAGGTGGCCGCTCTGGAGGATGAGGATGTCGCCCGGCCCAGCCCATCTCGCGCGCCCTCCGGAAGTGCTCTGTCGCCAGCGTCATCGCATCGTCACCAAGCCGCAGCTGCTCCTCCATCCTCGTCAGCCGCCCCACAGAACCCATGCTCGCTCGAATCCCAGCCAACTCATCCAGGACGAGATGAAGGCGGTGGTTGTTTAACGCCAGCTGACGATCATTCTCCTTCACCATATGGAAGCGAGCCTCGTAGCTCTCCAAGGTGGTCTGGATCTCCTCTACCCTCGCCATGCGCAGCTCCAGGGCAGAGATTCGGCGATGAGGTTCGCAGATGGAGAGCTGGTCGAACTTACTCTCCAGCTCCATATAGGCGCGGGCTGCAGCATGACGATACTCGCTCCCCGACAACCCGATGGCGTCGATGAAGGCCGACCCAGGAGTCGTCGGGCGATCTATCATTTCAGGAAGATAAGTCGCGATCAGAAATCGGCACCCAAACGAGATCGAAAGTAGCACGCGATAAAGGGCTCACCGCGGCGAGGAGACCGAGACCGGCGCGGTGGAGAAATGCGACCGGAGATATCTCGCCTACCCGAGGATGAGCCTCCAGGGTGGTAGGCTAGTCTGCCCTGACCGCGACCTCCCTGCCCGCGTCCTCCATGGTCGGGGTCCCCAACCCGCGGCGGAAAATAACTCGGTCGCAGCCTATCTGGTTTCTTTGGCGGGGGCGGAGCCTGCGACGAGCTCGCCGGCTGTTGCGAAGTCTTCAACGGAGAAGGCGGGGGATGTCGCTGCAAGGCCACCTTCTGCTGGGCGGACAAGGGCGGCGGCGGCAGCAAGACGGTGCCCCTCGCCTGTTCAGAAGCCGCGACCAGAGGTGGCGGCGGCGGTAAGGGAGTGCTCGCCGCTGGAAATGACGAGTCTGGCACAGAGGCCGGGAGATCCTTGCTCGCCGGGAGATCCTTGCTCGCCGGGAGATCTTTGGCCGCCGGAAGACCCTTACTTGCCGGAGGGGTTCCTTTCGCCAAAGAGGTCCCCGTCATCTTCTTCGCAGCGATATTGATCCGGACCGCATGCGCGGTCCGGGGAGGTTTACCAGCGGCGAGGGCGAGCAGCGACGCAGAGCTCAGGGGGGCGACGTCCAGTGGCGCGTCTGCGTCGCCCGAAGGGGAGTCTGTACAAGAAAGCCGGATCAGCGAAAAGCACGGCGATTAACGATTGGAAAGGGGGGTCGGAGCGACGACCTGTTACGGTGACGATTTCGGCTTGGGATGTCGTCGACCCCTTGACGACTTCGGGATTCTTGTCTGGGCTGAGGGCGACCGAGTCCGGAACATCGCCCAGACCAAGGTCGTTAAGGAGCTTTTGGGTACTGGCGGAGGGTGCGGGTTCGGTAGTCACCGCCGCAACTGACCCAGATGGCGAAGGCGAGTCGACCGTTGAGGAGGCAGGTTGTTTGGGCTTCTTGGTTTTCTTCTTCTTCAGCGGTGGCAAATCGGCCGCGACATCTCCCTCGCGCGGCCTCTTCGGTCTGGCGATGCTGAGGAGGCCAGACAGGGCGGCGAGGCTGTCTTCGAGAAGCTTCGCATTGGCATCCGACATGGTGGGCGAGTTTCGGGGATCCGTCCCAGCAACCAGGCCCCCCCTATTTATAGACTTCGTTGAGCAGTAGACAGAGCGAGCAAACAGATACTCGGCATAGCAGCTCGCCGAATAAGTGTTGGATGTTTCTTTCCAAGCTCCTGCAAGTGTCAAAGTCAACCAGTCCAGACGAGTCAAGATCAAGACGCGAGCCAGCAGAAGACCTGGGCGAGCATGGCGAGCTCCCCCCGCATACTCGCTAGGTGGCGACTAAGGCGGGATACTCGCCTAGCCCGTGCGAGCTCCCCAGGAAGTCGCTCAATCGCCAGGGTGGGGGTATAAGTAAGACTCTCCCCCCCTCTCTTTGGATTTCCCTATAAATAGGACCCCAGGGGTACGAAGGAGAGGACCGAAGATTCTCGGATAGTTACTCGCGAACCCTAGCTCGTGCATCTCCCTCGTACCTAGCTCGGCCATTCTGGTTGTGAAGGGGTTGCTTCTTCCAAGCAGCCAGGTACGTGGTGGGACCTTCCTGCCGCAGCGGCCTGGAGTCTTTTTTCATTAGCTCATCCTTGTTCTCGCTTCTGAGGGCCGTCTGACTTCACTGCGAGATCGGTAGCCTTAGGTCGCCTAGTCCGATTCTGAGGTCGGGATTTTCCTGGCTTCAACACTGACGACATCATCATGGGCTTTTACACCTTGATTTTTGAGGAGCTTCAAACAATACGAATTCCGACATAATTCAATCGACTAGACTCGCCCCTATATTTGGTAGGCGACGCTTTCAAACCAAGTATTGAAGCTTCACAAGATATTTCTTCGTACAACAGTCATAATCATGATAAATAGTGGTGCCACGACTTCATTTCGAAAAAATGAGCAACCACCTACAACTTTCCATTGAACTGGTAACACACTTCATAGCTTACTTAGGCGACGAACATTGATACCCACGTGTTTTATGCTGAAATGTACCATTGTTGATGGGCATTATGCTGAAATGTACCATTGTTGATAAGAAAATGCCAAAATGTAACTCCATCTATTTAATCACAGATGTGTAAGGAAACCATATCGAGAAAATGAACAAATATTTAGCCTCTTCCTTGGCCGCAAGTTGGGGATTCCCATCTTCCTTTCAATCTTTTGTCGTGTTATCTTTGATTCGACCTTCCTAAGAGCCTCTCCCTAACTTTTATGTCTGCTTCGTGCAATGACAGAAGTTTGTGTCGACGCCTTGGATGAATTGAAAGTAACAATCCTCTCCCACCTGGAATCGCATGATGAATTGATGTGGCACAGACGTCACACCTGCCTGCCATCCTGGAGTTCCACCAGGAGGCCCACCTTGGCATCTCACCAAGGCGGCTTTCATCAGGTCCGCAGAACGTACACCCCAACCAGCTCTCCGCCATGGAATCACCACCATGCAGCAGGTTGTTGAGGCTAGGGCTCGATCCCCTACCTAACCTCCTAGATAAGAGGCTCTCACCAGCGCTCTCATCGCCAACTAAGCCGCAGATCAATTGGTGATAAGAGCGCTGGTGAGAGCCTCTTATCTAGGAGGTTAGGGGATCGAGCCCCGGTCTTAGCAACCTACCGCCTAGTGGTGATTCCATGGCAGAGAGCTGGTTGGGGTATACGGGCCACGGCCCTGATGAAAGCCGTCTGGTGGTGATGCCAGGTGGGCCCCCTGGTGGTGATGTCAGAGTGGCAGGCAGGTGTGATGTCTGTCCTGCATCAAGAATCACTTGTCGTGATGCATGCAACTTTGAGGTAATTTCAAAACAACACTGTGCACCTTAGTCCCTTGCAATATCACAACATCAGTGGCTCTACTCCATGACTCTTAGTCTATGTGAACATCAAACATAGACTTTGCAATGTTAGGAATATATGAACAGGACAATCATCAATGAACAGGACAATCTTAGTTGGATTGTTCATGCCAATAAATTCTTTGAACACCAGCAAACAACTGATGGCCAGAAGGGTCGACTTTGCAATGCTAGGAATAAATGTTCCATCCTTTATTGGGTACAATGGCATTGACAAACTAATCTATCCTCGTATAATTCCTCCGCACATAAGAACTCATACAATATTATGATTGTCAGCAGCCGGGTAATACTTTGAGTGCCTTTTGTGCAATTCATCAATCAAGAATGGTTGATGACTATACGGACGAGTTCCTAGGTTAGGCACATTACTTGGATTACTTCATGCATGAACTACAACCCCACAATTGCACACTGATATGTACCCACGACCTTGCAACACTTACCCAAGTCATGGAGATGGCTCAGCTTGTAGAAGCTGAATTACAGATCACACAGCCCGATCCCATCACGCAACACTGCCAACATCAAACCCCGATCTTCCATCCCTCCCAATCCCTACAATACTTTAAATTGATCATTCATACCTACTCCATCACTTGGAACCTGACGCCGCATAATACCATTTCATTTCTAAATGACCACTTCTACTCATGGGTCCGCTAAGACAGGATCCTCCTTGCCGACTCTGCAACTAGGAGTATAAATATAGGGGCTATCTTTTTGAACAGTTTTATGTTATGTGTCCGTTATGTGTTATGAGTTATGAGTTGGATGTTGTCATTATTATTTATCATTAAGTGGGAGCCTTGAGCCCCGAGTCTAGTTTTAGGTTTCATCATGAGTGTTGTCCTTTTATAAGTTGTAAGCCTATATAAAGGCATGAATATTGTATGTGTTGCATATGAAATGAAGTTCTAGTTTCTTGCCCCTTCTAGTGAGATAACTGGTGGCTCTCTCCTCCGACGAGCAACCCCGCTTAGGCAGCCGCGGTAACGGCTCCGTAGTATCCTGTCATCATCGCCACCACCAACATCTCTACAACCGGCCACCTCCGATCATCTCCGTCGACCTCTCCTTCGGCCAACATTGGAAGGCCCATAACATTTTACTCTCTCCTGCATGACTGCACAGTGAAGAAACTTTGCACTATTAGATACGATGTTGATGACATCAGCAAAGAGGATTTTGATGCCTTCACTATTAGGAGCCTCGACCTAATATGTAAACTCTGACATAATTCAATCGATGGACTTGCCCAAAATTATGTAGGCAATATTTTTGGGTCATGTATTAAAGTTCTACGAGACATTCATCAAGCAATCATCATAATATCATCATAATAATAATGATAAATGGTGGAGAAAGACACAAGTTCATTTAAGACAAACTGTGCAGCCACCTAGAATTTGCCACTGGACAGGTAATAGGTTTCATTGTATGCATAGGCGATGCCCGATGGGCATTGTCCCGCAATGACGTGTTATGCCGAAATGTACATTATCAGTTGTCAAATGCCTCTTTACCTTGGAGTTTTACACTTTTAGTATAGGGTAATTAGCATCATCTTGGACATCGCCTACCTGTGATGTTGAAGCCAGTAAACTCAGCTCCTCCTAAAGCTCGGATCTAAAGTTGCAGCTCACACCTACTCTTCTCGAACTTCTCCCTGGACGAGAGTCTCAAAGAAATAGACTGTGGGCTTCAGCTCGGAGGTCCCACCTCTTACCCGGAAGAACTAGCAATTCTCCCCCTCCCTAGCCAATGCTGAGCTAGGTGCCTTGGTGGAAGAAAAAGAAGGGTGAACAAACTTCTACCAGGCACCTTACCGGTCTATTTATAGGCCTCTGAGTTTGAACTGTCAATAACCAAACTGAACCGACCTGAAATTACCAAAATACCCTTAGTTGGGTCTGCCAACAGCCAAACTCTGCTGTTCTGAAGGGTTATATGCAGACCACCAAGGGCAAAAGTGTAAAATCACCTGGGGCTAAAAAGGTAAACCACTTTCCAACTGAACCGACCCTTGACCAAACACTAAACCGGCACTAGGCCTCTCACCGAACCGGCGCTCGGCGAGAGCGTCGTCTCGCGCCTCGCGGGCGAGAGCTCTCCCCTCTCGAGCCCTCTCGCCTGGCGAGTCGGCTCTCGCCTCGCGAGTGACCTCTCTGGGATCCACTCGCCTAGCCAACGGCACGGCTCTCGCCTGGGCCCCTCTCGCCTAGTGAGCAGCTCTCGCCCCGCGAGTGGCCCTTTCCCTGGGATCCACTCGCCTAGCGAGTCGCTTCTCGCTTGGGCCCCTCTTGCCTAGTAAATAGTCTTCTCCTTAAACTCATCTCGTCTTCTCTTCCCTGAGCCTTCTGCTCCTGCGAGCCCGAGATTGTACACAATCCCCGCTCTTTTCGAGGTTGCCTCAAGCTCGGAAAGAAAGTCCAACCGAGGCTCGTGTCATTAACGTGTATTTATGAGAGAATCTTTCGTGGGGCCCTCCACCGGAGCCTATAAATACATGATTCCCACCCCGCGTAGAGAATGCCCCCTTCCCGCATTTCGTCTTTTTCTAGCTCTACTGCGATCATATCCCACAGCCAGAGCTTCCGCGAACGCATTGCGATAGTGCGTAAGCAGAACAAGGCCAACGTGGCCGCTCTGACCTCGGCTCCGGCTCGCACCCCCCCCCCTCCTTACCATCATCATCGTCTCGCCCGAAGAAGGCAAAAACAACTGACCCTTCCTCTTCGGCAGAGGAGCCTTCTCGTACTTCCCCGGAAATCCACGCCTCTCCTCCTCCCGCATCTCCCAAAGAGAAAGAGGTGAACTTTCGCCTTTTATCCCTATTTCTCCTTCGTTCGCATTTTCTCATCTACTATTTGCTTTATCAGGGAGACCTCGCACCTCAACATCGACCCGAAAATCCGAGGGATGACACCGTCACCCATCGCCAAAACTCTGACTCGCCTCAGCCATCCACTCCTCCATCTACTCCTCCAAGCGCGAGGAAGGATGACCCTTCTCAGGTCGTTGGGACCTCTCACCATCCTGGTAAAAAACCTTCCCTCTCGGTCCTCTGTCCCGCTCGCTACTCTCATGCACTCCTGCGAGAACCCCACTTATTCTGCCCTTCAGCTCCTTACGCAGGCATCCAGGTCGACTCGCCTACTGAGGAATTTTTTAGGCAACTCGTTGTCTCGCCCCCTCCTCCCATAGACGAGATTGAAGACTACCTGGGTGACCAGCGTAGGATAGCCGAGATGTTCCGGAAGCACGCGCGTATTATCCGCGAGTTGGAACAAGATAAGCAAGCGGCCGACCAGCGAATCGACTAGCTGGAAGTTGAATGTGCTCGCCTGTCCTCAGAGATTGATGCTGGCATCGAGATAGACGAGACTGACCCTCAAGCCATCCTAAACGAGGTCGATCAGCAACTTCATCTCGCACGCCGCGGTGTCGACGCCGCTCGCGCTTTTCACCTCCCGAGCCGGCCCCCAAGCGCGGGGTCTCGGGGTGGTCGCTGGAAATGGCACAAACACTGAAGGTCTCCCGGCTCGTCTCGCCCAGTTTATCCGTCTCGCTCTTCAAATTTGTAATACTTCTGTAATATATGTTATGTTGCTGTCTCGCCCATGGCTTAGGACCTGTGAACATATTGCCCGCTTTGTACGGGATGGGATAATAAAATAATCATTATTTCTGGTTTATTTTTATGCTTAGTTTAATTTCTTTTTATTCCTTCTTTGCTATTTGCTTTTTGTTCTGCCTTGCTGAGGAAGCTCGCGATGGGCCACACAAATCGAGGTTAAGAGAGTGTGTGAATCGACGGCCGACTCTCCCCCTTCCTCCGTATATTTTCCCACCCATTTTCTCTACTGACCACATCCGCTATAAATACCCCTACCCCCGGATCGGAGAGGTACCTGCGCTCTCACCCCTGTTGCATCTCAGCTCTTGCCTTACTGCTTCTTTCGTCTCGCCTATCCCTCTCGCCTTTTATTCCTCTCGCTTCTTTCTCCTTCGACCGTCTCGCCGATTCTTCTTCTAGCTATTTTCTCCCTTCAATCGTCTCACCTCCGACCATCTCGCCACAAATGGGAAAGAAGAAAGCCAACAAGGGCGAGGGGTGCAGCCGCTGTGGGAAACGTTTTACAGACCACGACTTCCCTCTCGACAGGCTTTCTGACGAGGACTACAGCAAATTCGTCTGCGAGTTCATGAGGGAGGGGTTCGAATCACGGCCCCCCAAGGTCGGTGAGGCGATCAACACCTATTACCCGGGAGAACTTGCCTTCCCCGTCTCGCACTTTGAGGCGGGGTTGAGACTGCCCCTCTGGCCGGAGGTAAAACAGGTCTTGAAATATTTTGGCGCCGTACCCGCACAGCTTAACCCGAACGCTATTTCGGTGTTAATCGCTTTCGCCAGCTACATGCACCGGGAGCGCATCGAGTTTAGCTTGATGGTCTTCCGCAAGCTCTTCATCTACCACGTCAATGCCGACGGCGTCTCATACTTTACGGGGCAAGGGCTCAAGGTGTGCGAGACGCCAAATAAAAACCATCATTGGCTCACCAGGTTTGTGTTCATCCGCGGCAACTTTGGGGGCGTCCCGCTCGCGCCTGTGTCGCCCGCCGAGATATTTTATGTGTCCCCACAGGTGGGCGGTACTGATAAGCTGTTGTGCGATTTCTTCGTCGGCAAAAACATCGAGGTTCACTTCTTGCGGCGGGGCCTCGACTCGCTACTTCCTGTTCTCCCCGGCGAAGGTACTCTCGTTTTTCACTTGTCTCGCGTTTATTGTTCTTCATCTCGCCACTTCATCACCTTATTGCTTGCTTTTTTAGGAGAGCGCAACGTTCCCGTCCACCCTCCTTACCGGAGCAATGTCAAACCATCCAAGGGCCTCGCTCTCACCAGTATGGCGGCGGAGGCGGCGAAGGAGTCTCTGGCCCCCGCCCCCCAGAAGAGGTCTGTAGAAGACGTTGATCCGTCTCGCTCCAGCCCTCCTAAAAAGAAGATGAAGAAAGTCGTGGTTTTCCCTAAGGAAAAAGGGGAGAAGGCCCTGAAAAGGAGGAAGGAGATGTCGGGGACCCTGAACCCCATCTCCATAGGGGAGTCCCAATCACCCCGCTCGCCCCCTCGGTATGTCGTCTCGCCTGCCCGCGAGGCGGCCCTAACCGCCCAGCTTGCTGCTACTCCTGGCCGACTGGCCCCCTCGCCGTCTCGCGAAGCCGCTTCATCCAGCCTCCCGAACCCTTCCTCCCACCAGAACTATAACATGGGTCCCACGGTGCCAGACGTCGTCGGCGACCCTGTCCTTATATGGGAGAAGGACGGGAATAGGGTGTCCATCTCCACCCTCCTTCCTGCATGGAAGGAGCAGGACGCCCCTACAAGTCACGCCTTCTCTCTAGGCTATGGCTTGTACGGAGGTCCAGAAGCCGATTCCGTCGAGAGGGAGTCTTCGCGGGACCTGGTGCTGAAAACCGCCCACTCCTAGCTCTGCGCCTTGGAGCTCTCGCACCGCCTCTCGCGCCGCCTAGTCTTCAATAACAGAAAGTGGAAGGAGACTGAGGATGGGCTGGAGGCAGAGCGCGAGAGGTCGGGAGACCTTGAAAAGAGGCTGGTGGTTTCTGAGGCCCTTCTCGCCAAGAGCCAGGGTGGTGTGGTAAGTTCTAACCCTTACACGTGATTAGTTTCTCGTCAGCACGCCCTTTGTTAACTAGAGATCGTCTCGCAGGATGCCGAGACGGCGGAGCGGATGCATCTGCGCATGGCGGCCCTGGAGGAGGAAAATAAGGATTTGAAAACTCAAGTCGCCTGCCTCCGGGACAGCGCGGCATCGTCGTCTCGCCGTGGAACCCTCCAGGCGCCTCCGCCCCACTATTCTCTGGATGAAGTTGAGGAATAGTGTCGAGACGCTAGTATCAAGGCGGCGGAGCTTGTTCTGAAGATGATGAAAGAGCTGGGGGTCGTTAAGGAGGACTCCGAGGCGGTGACCGTTCGCGATTTGGTCCCCGAGCTCTATGGCGTGGAGGGTGAAGATTCTTCTTCCAGCGAGAGAGAATGACCTAATGCCGGCGAGATCCAGGACCCCCCTCCTCTTTTTTGCTTCTGTATAATTTTACTTAGTCCCTTTTCGAGTTTCTTTTTGTGATCAATGTTTGAAAGCGTATTCATAATTCTGTAATGGATAGTCACATTGATCAAATGGATAAACTCGTTTTGTTACGTTATTATATTTTTGTAAAACAACTCTGGCTTGCTTTGGCTTGCGAGACGGAGCTACCCCTTGTCTCGCCGCCTCGCTTTTCTCTTTTCACTTTATCATTTTGTTTACTGCGAGACGACCCTTTGATGCGCTCACGCTCGCGAGACGGGGTTATTCCTCGCCTCGCCGCCACACTGGAGAGTTGACTTTGTTCAGAGTGCGAGTCGTTATCTCCCCCACTGTGTTTGTGAGCGAGACCAACTGATTTAAACCTCTTGTCTCGCCTCAAGATACTTCCGGCGCGAGTGGCTTCCAGGGATTTAACTCGCTCCCTTATTATTAGGCCGGGCCTTTCATCCCCCGCGAGTGCCCACTAGTCATAGGCGAGACCATCCCCGAGGCCGCCAGCTGGGAGTGCCTCCACTCGCACTGCTCCAACCCTTGCCTCCCCTTGTTTATTTTTCCATGAACTTAAGTAGAGATGCTTCTTAAAGCGATCCACATTATTCTGCCATCGAGTGGACCTACAGCCCTGCCAGCTTGATGAGAGCCTGGTCAGCGGGTCTTCTCGGGGTCCCCTCTCCAAACCAACTCCAACCACTGAGTGAGCCTACAGCCCTGCCAGCTTGATGAGAGCCTGGTCAGCGGGTCTTCTCAGGGTCTCCTCTCCAAACTAACTCCAACCACCGAGTGAGCCTATAGCCCTGCCAGCTTGATGAGAGCCTGGTCAGCGGGTCTTCTCGGGGTCTCCTCCCCAAACCAACTCCAACCACTGAGTGAGCCTACAGCCCTACCAGCTTGATGAGAGCCTGGTCAGCGGGTCTTCTCGGGGTCTCCTCTCCAAACCAACTCCAACCACCGAGTGAGCCTACAGCCCTGTCAGTTTGATGAGAGCCTGATCAGCGGGTCTTCTCGGGGTCTCCTCTCCAAACCAACTCCAACCACCGAGTGAGCCTACAGCCCTGCCAGCTTGATGAGAGTCTGGTCAGCGGGTCTTCTCGGGGTCTCCTCTCCAAACCAACTCCAACCACCGAGTGAGCCTACAGCCCTGCCAGCTTGATGAGAGCCTGGTCAGCGGGTCTTCTCGGGGTCTCCTCTCCAAACCAACTCCAACCACCGAGTGAGCCTACATCCCTGCCAGCTTGATGAGAGCCTGGTCAGCGGGTCTTCTCGGGGTCTCCTCTCCAAACCAACTCCAACCACCGAATGAGCCTACAGCCCTGTCAGCTTGATGAGAGCCTGGTCGGCGGGTCTTCTCGGGGTCTCTCATTCAACCATCGCAATCTCATCTCATGGAGGAAAACACCTGGAATTTCATTATATCAGGAAGCCGTACCAAATTTACGAGCATTGGAAAAGGTAAAACATCAAGTATTGGAAAAGATAAACAACAAGTATGGGAAAAGACAAAACATCAAGAGTAGAATCTCTTCAGGTCATCGCAGCTTCGGGCGCGATCGAGAGGCACCCCGTCCACATCCTGGAGGTGATACCCTCCTGACTTCAAGGCCTCCCTCACTATGAAGGGACCCTCCCAGTTGGGGTTGAGCTTCAACACTGAGGCTCCTCTGCCCGCTGCATCTACTTTCTTGAGGACCAAGTCACCCTTCTGGAACTGCCTAACCCTGATGTGCTTGTCAAAATACTTGGTCATTCGGCGCTTGACTTCCACCTGTCGGATTGATGCTAGCTCCCTGAGCTCCTCCACCAAGTCAAGGGAGAGCTTCTGCTCTTCCTCGTTTTCTACTTTCCACCCTTCATCTCCTCTCTTTGCCGCAGCCACCCTGGGAGATTCAACCTCGAACTCCACAGGTATAACGGCCTCCGAGCCGTGGGAAAGTTTGAACGGCGTCTCTCTCGTGGCGGTGTTCGGTGTAGTTCTCAAAGCCCAGAGAACGGAGGGGAGCTGCTCTACCCAGCTTCTCCTTAAGTTCTCTACCTTCTTCAAGAGGTTCATGATGACCTTGTTCGCAGCCTCCACCTGCTCATTGTTTCGAGGATGATGAACCGAGGCGAATTGAAGATCTATGCCCAGCTGGACGCAGAAATCCACAAATTCTCTACTAACGAACTGTGGTCCATTATCCGTGACGATGGCCAAAGGAAGCCCATGCCGGCAGATGATCTCTCCCCATACGAAATTTTGACCACCTGTCACGTCACCTTCGCCAATGCCTTCACCTCCAGCCACTTTGAAAAGTAGTCCATCATGACCAGCAAGAACTTCCTCTGACCACTGGCTTGGGGGAACGGACCCACCAGATCTAGTCCCCATATGGCAAAGAGCCATGGAGCCGTGATTGTGCGTAACCTTTGGGCCAGGAGGAGTTGAAGAGGTGCGAACTCCTGACACTTCTTACATCTCCTTGCAAATTCTTCAGCACCCCTCCTGAGGGTAAGCAAGAAGTAGCCTTGCCTCAACACCCTTCCTTCTAAAGTCCGACTCCCAGAATGGCTCCTGCATTCTCCTGAATGAATTTCCTCCAGCACTCTTGAGGCCTCCTTCTCAGATACACACCGAGCCAGCAGGCCTGATAGCGTCTTCCGGTATAAGGTTCCCTCTTTCAGTAGGTAATACGTTGATTTGTACCTGACCCGCTTCTTCTCGAGGTCTCTCTCGGGTAGACGTCCCGATGTCAAAAAGGCGATGAAGGGATCCATCCAGGACCCTTGTCGGTCCACTTCCATCAACTCTCCCTCCTCTATGGAAGGCCTGAAGAGCTCCGTCATGGTTCCTCTGAGGGCCGTGCTTGGCGAGCAGGTCCGCCTAGGTACTCTCTTCTCTTGGGACATGTTGAATTGAAAAGCTGCGGAACTGCCCGATGACACCCTTCACCTTCATTAGGTACAATTGGAGGGTGGGATCCCTCGCTTCAAACTCCCCATTAATGTGTCCTGCGACCACCATAAAATTTGTGGAGACCTTGATGTCCTGTATGCCGAGCTCCCGAGCCAGCCTGAGCCCTGCAATGATGGCTTCGTATTCTGCCTGGTTGTTGGTGAGGGTGAAGTGAATCTTCAGAGCCTGCTCAATTCTGGTCCCCTCAGGGCTCATTAGGATCATCCCTCCTCCAAAAGAGCTTCTTCCCGAGGCTCCGTCTACAAGCATCTCCCAAGCTGCTATAGAAGGTGCTTCAGCTTCTTCGACCTCGACCACATATTCTGCCAAGAAATCTGCTACCGCTTGCGCCTTGATAGCCACCCGAGGGATGAAAGTGAGATCGAACTCATTGAGCTCTATCGACCACTTGGCCAACCTTCTCGAGTGCTCCACCCCATCCAGGATGCGGCGGAGAGGATGATCTGTCACGACCTGGATAGAGTGAGCCTGAAAGTACGGCCTGGGCTTCCTAGCTGAGATGATGAGGGCGAAGGCCAGTTTCTCAAGGATAGGATATTTTAGTTCTGCCTTCTTCAGGACCCTGCTCACGTAATAAATCGGGAACTGCTTCTTACCCTCTTCTCGCACAAGGACTGAACTTACTGCTCCCGTCCCTACCACCAAGTAAAGGAACAAACTCTCTCCCTCTCGCGGCCCTTGGAGTAGCGGCGTTTGGATGAGTTGTTGCTTCAGAGCTAGGAAAGCCTTCTCACACTCAGGGGTCCACTCAAATTTCTTTCCTCCTCTCAACGTTCGGAAGAAGGGCGAGCACCTCTCTCCTTCCCTGGAGAGGAACCTAATCAATCCAGCCAACTTGCCGGTGAGACGCTGGACCTCTTTGGCATTCTTCGGAGATTCCAACTCTAAGATCGCTCTCACTTTGTCCGGGTTAGGTTCTACTCCTAAGGGGGTGAGGAGATGTCCCAAGAACTTCACCCTGCTGGCCCCGAATACGCACTTCAGAGGGTTGAGCCTCATCTTGTACTTTCTTATAGTTCCAAAGGTTTCTTCTAGATCCAGGACATGAGACCTGAGGTCCCTTCTCTTGATCATCAGATCATCTACGTAAACCTCGAGGCTCCGCCCCTTCTGCTCCCGGAAGATCCGGTCCATCATTCTTTGATAAGTTGCCCCCGCATTCTTCAACCCGAAGGGCATCATATTGTAGCTGAAGCACCCATCCTCCGTGACGAAGGTGACGTCCTTGACGTCTGGGGGATGCATGCATATTTGATGGTATCCTGAAAAGGCATCTAGAAAACTCATTAGTGAAAAACCGGCGGCTGAATCAGGCGGTCCGAATCACCAACGCATCGCAAAATGGATCCTCGTGATCCGGCAAGTCTTTCCTAGAGAAAGTGATCTTCTCATCCGGGAGAGGGGCTTGTGACGTCGAGGCAACGCTCCTACGATACATGGTATGAAGGTTGGCCTTGCGGGTAGCCTCAATCCCCACCCCCCCCCCCCCATGGATCACCCCGATCCCTCCTCGATCTCCCACATCTGATCGGTCCACACATCTCCTCCTACTATTCGCACCGGTAGCTGCTGTTCACCTGCTCCTCTCCCCCTCTTCAATTCCAGAAACTCCGGGCAGGTAGACGTCGCGTGACCCTCCTCCTCGTGGAAGTCACAATACGGCAAGGCTACCTCCCCCTCCCGTCTACCTTCCGGGTGGTTCCTCCTCCCTGCTCCAGCTCCCGCTCTCTTCCTCTTCCTCGCACTCGGCCGATGGCCATAGCTTGTTGAGGCGGGGGTGGAAGTGGTCTAGGACCATATCCCCACCCCAGCTGGTTGAATCTCCCTGGGCCTCCCTGGTAAATCCTTCCCCCTTGGGGAAAACCCCTTCCCTTCCCTTGAGCAGGCCTCCTGGTTGCCTCCAACCCAATTCCTGGTGTACCGGACCCCTTGGCTCCTCCCTCCTTCTTCCTTCCTGCTACCTCGCTCCTCCTTGTTCCCTTGACTCCACCTCCGTCAATCTTGCCAACTTCTTAGCAAACGGCGGGTTCGTTGTTTCCATCGCTATCTCCTTTGCCGCCTTCTCCATCAACCCTTCAAACGACAACGGCGCCTTCCTGGTCAAGCTCATCTTGAAGAAGCCCTCCCTCAGCCCCACGGTGAAGGCCATCTGGAGAGCAAATCCTGGCACCTCCTGAATGTCCAGGATTTCTTCCTGGAAGCGGTCCACGTACTGGGCCAAGGACTCGTCGGCCTTCTGCTTGATCAGAAAAATAAACTCCGGATTCTTCTTCCTCTTCTTCGAGGTCGAGAAGCGCAACTGGAAACTCCTACTCAAGTCCTCGAAACCAAATATCGACCCTGTCGGGAGTTGATGAAACCAGTCCCTAGCTTTGTCCTTCAAGGTAATGGCGAAGAGGCGGCACTTGAATGCGTCTGTCATCGGCCTGATGGAGACCGCATCTTCGAACCATTGCAAGTGCTGGAGGGGGTCGTCTTTTCCCATGTAGTAGGTCATCTCTGGCTCCCGAAACCCCTCCGGGACGGGAGCCGAAAGAATCAACTCGCAAAAAGGAGACCCTCTCGCCGGAGGTCTCGTCACCTCCACTCGCGCGACCATCTCCCCTGGCGAGACGGCACTCGCGGGACTGGCGAAGTGCTCCCTGCCCTCCAGATCTCGCTGGCTCCCTTCTACCACCTTCTCCTTCCCTGGTCGCCCCCCCGGCGCGTCCTCGCCTACCCTTGCCGAGACGATCCCCTCATGAGGCGCGAAACCAGACGCCTGAGGCAGGGGGTCACGCAATCACCTCGCTGCGAGATCTGCTGCAGCATGTCCATGATGTCTCCGATGGATGCCATGAACTCCTCTCTCCCAACGTATCCTTCCGGGTTCTGGGACCCGCCCTCGTCCCCTTCTCCAAGATCTCCTGCCCTGAAGTGGTCCAAGGTTCTTCTGTGTACGCTGCGATCCACGCTCACCGCACAAAAAATGTTGAAGCCAGTAAACCCTGCTCCTCCTAAACCTCGGATCTAAAGTTGCAGCTCACACCTACTCTTCTCGAACTTCTCCCTGGACGAGAGTCTCAAAGAAACAGACCGTGAGCTTCAGCTCAGAGGTCCCACCTCTTACTCGGAAGAACTAGCAATTCTCCCCCTCCCTAGCCAATGCTGAGCTAGGTGCCTTAGTGAAAGAAAAGGAAGGGTCAACAAACTTCTACCAAGCACCTTACCGGTCTATTTATAGGCCTCTGAGTTTGAACTGCCAATAACCAAACTGAACCAACCTGAAATTACCAAAATACCCTTAGTTGGGTCTGCTAACAGCCAAACTCCGCTATTCTGAAGGGTTATATGCAGACCACCAAGGGTGTTGAAGATGGAGACCGGGCGGTCTGTCGGTCTGGCTTTGCGGGTTATTGACCGGGCGGTCTGACAGTTTGCCTTCAGCGGTTTGGTTGCTGTGTTGCGGTCTGAGGTCCAAGCGGTCTAGCGGTTTGTCACTGGCGACTTCGAGACCGGGCGGTCAAACGGTCTAACATGGCGGCTTGTCTCTCTCTCGGGCTGTGGCCGGGCGGTTAGCCCTTCTGTCTAACCGCGCGGCTTGTGCGGTTTGTGTTTGTACAGTCCGCGTGTTTTTAGTCCCACATCTCTTATTTGTATTCTCTCTTCTCTCCTTCATTCTATATAAGGGAGATCATACCTTTGTAATAGACACCTTTTTCGGATAATAAAATTTCAGTTATACCATTTCCGGCTTGTTTTAGTTCGCTTCTAACATGGTATCAGAGGAATCGATCCTCTCCTCCTGATTCTGTGAGCCCTCTCTGTCCGCGCGACTTGCTTCTCCGGCTTGCGCCCTGTCCGCGCGGTCTCCTTCTCTCCTTGTCATTGCCCTCTGTGTGCGCGACCTGTTGCCTTGTTCGCTGCGATCTGTCGCCTTGTTCGCCGCGACCTATCACCGTGTGTCTTGCCTTCTCTTGTGCTTCTGTTCGAGCGGACTGTCTGCTTGCCGCTCGACTTCTACCCCTCTGCTTGATACTGCGGCTTGGTCGTGGTCTTTCTGGCCGCTGGTGTTTGACATCCTGACCGCTGCAGTTTTTCTGCCTATCCGCGCGGCTTGTTTCCTAACCGCGCGGCTTCCTGTTGTTTGCTCTTATGGCTCTTTCTGAGGCTTCCACTGCCACCACTCCTACCGCCACCCCTGTTGCCAATCCGGTTCCGCCTCTTCCTCCTACTCCTTCCGAGAACCTTGGCACCGTTTCCAAGCTTGTCGGCTCCAACTACCCGGATTGGAGCGTCTCTTTCACCTTTCTCCTTCGCTCGCAACGCAAATGCCACCATCTCGTTGATGACCCTCCTCCTACCACTTCACCTCTCTTTGATGACTGGGATGCGAGTGGCGCGCTTGTGCGTACTTGGCTCGCTAACAGTCTATCTGATGAGTGCCTTCCCGTCATCCGTCATGATGAGACGGTGAAAGCCGCTTGGCTTCATCTTGCTGCTCTATACTCCAAAGGGGCTCAGACGTCCCGCATCTATACGTTGTATGCGGACCTCTTTGCCCGGCCTACCTTGTCTCCTGCTGCTGCCTACCAACAAGTTCAAGCTCTTGGGGCTGAGATTCTTCAGAATCGCCCCTTTTCTGCGGATCTGGCTCAACAACACAAGCACTTCCAGGAGCTTCTGGTTGTGTGTTATCTGCTACGTCTTCCTGACACGTATGACATGATCCGCCAACAAATTCTGGGTGAGGCGGAATCTCCGACTTTAGATGCCACCGCTGCTCGTATCACCGCTGTCACCTCTCTCCTTCAGCGCCCGCTTCTGCCCGCTCCTTCTCCACCGGATAACTATGCTCATCAAACTCAGCGGAGTGGCTTTGGTAGCCGCAGTCATCAGTCTAACAGACGTCCTTCTTCCCGCTACCTCTACTCTCACTGCGGCCGCACCGGACATACTTCTGACCGTTGCTGGACGAAGCATCCCCATCTTCGCCCCTCGGGTGACTCTTCCGCCTCCTCTTCCAAGCCGCCTGCTTCCGTGGTCACATCATCAGGTAGTGCCCATGTGGTCACTCAAGGTAAATGGCTTATCGACTCCGGAACAACTAATCATATGACGGGCAATCCTCAATGCTTCTCTCTCCTCGAACAGCATGATCGATTGCCCCCGGTCCTCATTGCAGACGGTTCTCCCTCCCCGGTTCATGGGTCGAGAGTAGTTCATGTTACTCCGTCCCTTCGGCTAGAGGACACTCTCTATGTAACCAAGTTTCCGTGCAATCTATTGTCGGTTACTTCTTTGTGCAAGCAGCTTCAATGTTCTGTAACGTTTACTCCATCTTCTTGTTCTTTTCAGGATCCGAGCTCCCAGCGGGCGATTGCTACTGGGACTGAGAGCGGCGGCCTCTACTTCCTCGACAACATTTCCGCTTTGTCCGTCTTCTCTTCTTCTTGTACGGATCTTCTCCAGTGGCATCTCCGTCTCGGTCATCCTCCACCACGGCTTCTACATCAGCTTCTACCCCACCTCCCTCCCTCCAATACTCCTCTCAACTGCGAAGCATGTCAACTTGGCAAGCATCATCGTTCCTCCTTCCCGCCGAAGCAAGGTCGGGGCTCTACTCGTCCGTTTGATCTTGTCCACTCCGATATCTGGGGGCCTGCTCCTACCCTTACTGTTGGTCGGGGTAGTTCTTATTTTGTAACCTTTATCGATGACTTTTCTAGATGTACTTGGGTGTATCTCTTACGAGATCGCTCTGAACTTTTTAATGTATGGACCTTCTTTTATCATTTAATCAAAAATCAGTTTGGTGTTGGTATTAAAATTTTTCGCTCTGATAATGCAAAAGAGTACTTAAGTCATGTTTTTACCTCCTTCTGTGTGCAACAGGGCGTTATTCATCAAACAAGCTGTGTCTATACATCCCAACAAAATGGGGTGGCGGAACGCAAAAACCGTCACCTCCTCGATGTCGCTCGCACATTGATGACTCAAATGCATGTCCCTCGCTCATATTGGGGCTATGCTGTTCTTCTTGTCTGCTATCTCATCAATCGCATTCCCTCCTCCGTTCTCAACGGAAAAACCCCTTTTTCCATCCTTTATCCAGGCAAGGAGTATTTTCCTCTCCCTCTCCGAATCTTTGGGTGCACTGCTTTTGTGCATGCTCCATCTGCCACCCGTGATAAGCTCTCCCCTCGCTCCACCAAATGTGTCTTTCTGGGGTACTCCGCCACTCAGAAAGGCTACTGCTGCTTTGACCCTGTTTTTCGTAAGCAGTTCGTCTCCGCTGACGTTACCTTCTTCGAGAATGCCTCCTACTTCTCGGATGACTCCTCGTCTCTTCCCCCCACCTCTGATTCTCCTGTTATTCCGTTCGTTCCCTCGTCTCCTACTGCGATATCCACCCATCCTCCGTCTCCGCCCACTCCTCTCCCTCCGCTTCTCTCTCCGCCTCCATCTCCCTCATCTCTGCTGTCGTCGTTCTCTCCTCCCGGGCCAGCTCTCTCTGCCACGGATGCTCTGGATACCGAAGAGCCCGCCGACCTGGATCTTCCTGTCGCTCTTCGCAAAGGGGTGCGGACGTGTACCCTACACCCCCTTGCTGCTGTTGTTTCATATGATCGTCTTACCTCTTCTCGCAGGGCCTTTGCGCTGGCTATCTCTGCCACTACCACACCTCGTTCCTACCAGGAGGCCTTTGTTATTCCTCACTGGAAGATGGCCATGGATGAGGAAATGGCGACCCTAACAGAGCGGGGTACCTGGACTCTTGTCCCTCCTCCCTTTGATACAGATGTTGTTGGCTGTCGCTGGGTCTTTGTGGTCAAATTTGGCCCAGATGGCACTGTGGACCGTTATAAAGCTCGTCTGGTGGCTAAGGGATTTACTCAGACCTATGGGGTTGATTACTTTGACACCTTCTCTCCCGTGGCTCGTCTCAGCACTATACGGGTCCTTCTCTCCGTGGCGGTCAACAAAGACTAGCCACTTTCCCAGCTGGATATCAAGAATGCCTTCCTTTATGGTGATCTTCAGGAGGCCGTCTACATGGAGCAACCTCCTGGGTATGTTGCTCAGGGGGAGACACGAGTATGCCGGCTACAGAAGGCAATCTATGGCCTCAAGCAGAGCCCTCGAGCTTGGTTTGACAAGTTCAGCGGCATCGTGGCGACCGTTGGTTTTGCTCGCAGCTCTGCTGATCACTCTCTATTTATTCGCAAAACCTCTTCGGGACTGGTGGTTCTTGTTGTATATGTTGATGATATTCTTCTCACTGGCGATGACCAGGAAGGGATAGCCTTGACAAAGCGGCATCTTCGTCAACATCTGGTCACGAAATATATGGGTTCTCCGAAGTACTTTTTGGGGATCGAAATCTCTCGGAAGCCCAACTCTTTAGACATCTCTCAGCGTAAGTATGCCCTTGATATTTTAAAAGAAGCAGGATTGACTGGGGCCAAACCTGCCCGATGTCCCATGACTGTTGGAGAAGACAAAACCTGGACAGATGATTCGCCTCTTCTTTCAGATGCTTCGCGGTACAGGCGTCTGGTTGGTAAGCTCATATACCTCACCGTGACTAGGCCCGACATTTCCTATGCTGTGGGCAAGGTGAGTCAATTCATGCAAGCTCCCAGGGAGTGTCATCTACAGTCCGCCTTGCGGATCTTGGAGTACGTCAAAGCAGCCCCAGGGAAAGGATTACTCTTTCAGAAGAATGATCATCTGAGGGTTGAAGCATACTCAGATGCGAGTTACGCTGATGACAAAGGGGACCGCAAGTCTACCTCTGGTTTCTGTACTTTTGTTGGGGGCAATCTGGTAAGCTGGAAGAGCAAGAAGCAGTCTGTTGTCTCCAGGTCCAGTGCTGAAGCAGAGTATCGGAGTATGGCATCGACCACTTGTGAGCTAAAATGGCTACGGGCTCTCATGTTGGATTTAGGAGAGGTCTACAACCATCCTCTACCGATGTTCTGTGACAACAAGGCTGCTATATACATCTCCAAAAATCCAGTCTTCCATGAGAGAACCAAGCACATTGAGGTCGACTGTCATTTCATTCGTGAAGAGATTCTGAAGGAACAAATTTGCACCCCCTTCGTCACGTCTGAAAAAGAGCTGGCTGACATCTTCACCAAGCCAGTATCCGCCTCGTTTCTTCATATATGTGACAAGCTGGGCATGATCGACATATATGCTCCAGCTTGAGGGGGAGTGTTGAAGATGGAGACCGGGCGGTCTGTCGGTCTGGCTTTGCGGGTTATTGACCGGGCGGTCTGACAGTTTGCCTTCAGCGGTTTGGTTGCTGTGTTGCAGTCTGAGGTCCAAGCGGTCTAGCGGTTTGTCACTGGCGACTTGGAGACCGGGCGGTCTAACGGTCTAACATGGCGGCTTGTCTCTCTCTCTGGCTGTGGCCGGGCGGTTAGCCCTTCTGTCTAACCGCGCGGCTTGTGCGGTTTGTGTTTGTACAGTCCGCGTGTTTTTAGTCTCATATCTCTTATTTGTATTCTCTCTTCTCTCCTCCATTCTATATAAGGGAGGTCATACCTTTATAATAGACACCTTTTTCGGATAATAAAATTTCAGTTATACCATTTCCGGCTTGTTTTAGTTCGCTTCTAACAAAGGGCAAAAGTGTAAAATCACCTGGGGCTAAAAAGGTAAACCACTTTCCAACTGAACCGACCCTTGACCAAACACTAAACCGACACTAGGCCTCTCACCGAACAGGCGCTCGGTGAGAGCGTCGTCTCGCGGGCGAGAGCTCTCCCCTCTGGAGCCCTCTCGCCTAGCGAGTCGGCTCTCGCCTCGTGAGTGACCTCTCTGGGATCCACTCGCCTATCCAACGACACGGCTCTCGTCCGGGCCCCTCTCGCCTAGTGAGCAGCTCTCGCCCCGCGAGTGGCCCTTTCCCTGGGATCCACTCGCCTAGCGAGTCGCCTCTTGCTTGGGCCCCTCTTGCCTAGTAAATAGCCTTCTCCTTAAACTCATCTCGCCTTCTCTTCCCTGAGCCTTCTGCTCCTGCGAGCCCGAGGTTGTACATGTGAACTCCAGGGGAGGTCAAAGTCAAATGGGTAAACTTGACTATAACCACTGAATGGCTCGGAGAGAGAATAACCTTCATGGAGACACCTCTCTCCCTCATGCCAGCTCCTTGTAATGGCCCTTGTTCATTCAATCTAACACGTGTGACCATACCTCCTCGATTAGAGATTCATCATTCAAATGAATCATCATAGCCTACGACATCTGCTCAATCAAAAAATATCAACCTCAGCTCAGCAGGTATGTATCACAATGCTACAATTTCTCACACGAATATAATACTAGCAACAGAAATTTTATATTTTACTCTCTTTATATTTTATTTCAGCTTGGTTTTATTGTAAACATTACATATGATTATGTAATTAAAAAATAAATTTTACTTTATTTTATTTTATTTTTACTTAACTTTATTATAGATATAGAAGGGGAGCCTTGGCGCACCAGTTGAGGTTTTGCCGTGTGACCATGAGGTCACGGGTTCAAGTCGTGCAAGCATCCACTTGCAAAAATACACTGTAAGGTTTGCCTACATTTCAACCTTGTAGTGGGACCCTTCCCCGGACCCTCACTGCGCGGGAATACTTTGTGCATCGGGCTGCTCTTTTAATTTTATTATAGATATTACAAATGATGATGTCATTATACAATAGTAATTTATTTTGTTTTTACTTACTTTTACTTATTTTTATTATAGATAATTTATCGCTGTTAATAATTTTCTTACTTTTCCAAGTAATAAGGTTCCTCCAATAAATATAGAGTACTCACTAGTCGATATTTTGTCATTGGAGGACTTAGCCCAGTCAGCATCACTTCGCGTGAATTCCATATTGAGTAGATTGACACTCAATTTCTCAAACCAGGCTCTAAGAGATTGTTTGAGGTCATAAATAATCTTTTTAAGTTTACAAGAATACCCTTAAGGGACAGAAAAATCAGGCGGGCTGTCATATAAATTTCTTCCTGAGATCTCCATGAAGTAAAACATTTTTGGCATTTATTTGATAAAGCGAACAAGATTTGTGAAAAGCAACAAAAAGAATAATGGAGAACTGAAAAATATATTATTTTCAGCCTAAAAATTAAACATTACATTACACCTCAAAATATACACAAATAAGAGGGACTTCTGTTAGAACATGTGGAGTTCCGGCGGTCTGGCGCTCTGGATTGGCGGACTGCTCTAGCGGTCTGACGACCTGGTCTGGCGGTGTGGCAGTTATTCTGTGTAACCGCACCGGAGTACCGCAATGAGGTCTGGCAATCAACAAGGGTTAGCCGTAGTGCGGTCTGATAATCAACGAGTTAATTGTGGTACGGTCTGGTGACTATCAAGGACTAACTGTTGTTGTCTGATAGAGTTAAGGTCTGGCGATCAGCAAAGATTAGTCACACTTGCGGTATGACAGTTAGTATTTGCCTAACCGCCCCAGATGGCCTTGTGTGTTTACCGCAACTGTGTTGTTTGGTGCTCAGCAAAGGCTTAACCTCAGTTGCGATCTGGTGGTCAGCAAGTGCTAAGGTAGTTGCGGTCTGACAGATAGAGGCCAACAGATTCTTGTTGATATCGTCTCAAGGTCTTTATGTAGTCGTGCGGTTAGCTTGTCTAACCACACAGCCCGCGCGGGCTGAAATTATCTATCCACCTAGTCGCCCGTGATAGGCGTTATGTATCGTCTGTTGTATTCTCTCTCTATCTCCCTTTTAGTCTATAAATAGGGGGTCATACCTGTGTAATATTTATCCTTTTGGAGCAATAAAAATCCTGTTATTTAGACTTTTTCACATGGTATCGGAGTTCATCAATCCATTTGCTCTGTTTTCTGGTTTTTGGGTGTGCGGCATTGCAATTGGCCTCCTATTTTTTAACCGTCTACTCTTCCCTTTGCTTTGTGTGGTTACTCTCTTAACCACATTCTTTTTCTCTCTTGGTGGTTTGTGCGGTTTTCTTTCTTAACCGCGTTCTTCTTCTGTCTTTTGCTTTCTGGTTCTTTTGCCGCCCACCCGCCCCTTTGCTCCTTTTTTGTTTGGCCTTTCTCTAACTGTGCGGTTAGAGTTTTCTTCCTGTTTTCTTCTTATTGCTCTTTGCACTTTTCGCGGTCTCAGCTCTCTTCGAGCGGTCTCTCTCTGTCCACGCGGATAATCTTCTCTGTCTGGTTTCTCTTCTCTCTATGGAGACTCCAGCCTTCTCTTCCTCTAGTCTGCCCGCGCCTTCAATTCTAACTGATCCCTCTATCCCCACTCCTTCCGGTAATCTTGGCATTGTTTTCAAGCTGACTGACCCAAATTATCCGGATTGGAGTGTTTCTTTCATCTTTTTGTTACGGTCTCAACGTAAACGTCATCATCTTACTGATGACCCTCCTGCACGAGGATCTGCTTCCTTTGATGATTGGGACGCCAGTGATTCTTTGGTTAGAACATGGCTTGTTAATAGTCTTTCTGATGAGTGTCTACTTTCTACCCGTCATTCATCATGATGAGACGGTTAAGGTTGTTTGGACTCATCTTGCTGCTCTATACTCCAAGAGAACACAAACTTCGCGCATATACACGTTGTATGTTGATCTGTTTGTCCGTCCCACGATGACTCCTGCTGATGCCTACCAGGAGGTGCAAGCTCTTGGTGTTGAGCTTCTTCAGCATCACTCCTTCGCTGATCTTGCTAAACAACACAAATACTTCCAAGAATTTCTTGTAGTGTGTTATCTGTTACGTTTGCCAGAATCTTATGATATGATCTGGCAACAAATTCTAGGAGAGACTGACTTTCCCACTCTTGATTCTACTATTGCGCGCATCTCCGTTGTCACTACTCTTCTTCAACGTCCTTTGCTTCTCTCCACCTCCTCCCGACACCGTGCTCATCTGGTTCGTCATGGTAATCCTAGTGGTCGTGGAGGTCACTCCGGTGGGCGTGGTCCGTCTCGATACCTCTGCTCTCACCATGCCAAGACAGGACACCTTATTGACCGTTGTTGGGTCAAGTATCCACATCTCCGCCCTCCTGCGGGTGACACTACCACGAAGAAGTCAACATCTCTTGCCTCCTCTTCGGGTAGTGTTCAAGTGGTTATTAAGGGTAGGTGGCTCATTTATTATGACACTACTAATCATATGTTGGGTAATCCTCTTCTTTTCTCCCATTTGGACAAACATAACTGGTCACCTCCGGGTTTTATTGTGGATGGTTGTTCATCCCCTGTGTGCGGGACTGGTACAGTTCACGTCACTCCGTCTCTACAACTTGAGGACAATCTTTACGTCCCAACTTTTTTGTGCAACTTGTTTTTTGTCACCTCTCTGTGTAAACAACTGAATTGCATGGTTACATTTACTTCCGCTACTTGTTCTTTTCAGGATCCACACTCCAAGAAGACGACTGTTACTAGGACTGAAAGTGGCGGCTTATTCTACCTTGATAATGCATTTGCTCTCTTTGCATCTACTTTTCTTCTCCAGTGACATCTTCTCATTGGTCATCCTCCTCCTCGCCTCCTTTACCAGCTCCTACCTGATCTACCTCAGAGAGATTCCTCTCTCAATTGTGAAGCTTGTCAACTCGACAAACACCATCGTTCATCCTTTCCAACAAGACAAGCATGTAGTTCTTCTCGTCCCTTTGATCTTGTTCATTCCAACATTTGGGGTCCTTCTCTTACTAAGTCTGTTGGTAGGGACAATTTGTATTTTGTCACTTTTATTGATGATTTCTCTAGATGTACCTGTTTGTATCTTTTAAAAGAACGTTTTGAACTCTTATCTGTGTTCACTATATTTTATAATGAAATACGCACACAATTTGGTGTGTCTATTAAAGTGATTAGCTTTGATAATGCAAAAGAATATCAAAGTCATCAATTCTCGGTTTTTTGTATGCATCATGACGTTATACATCAAACCAATTGTCTGTACACTTCCCAACAAAATGGAGATGCTAAACACAAGAATCGTCATCTGCTCAACATTTCTCGCACTCTTCTCACTCAAATGAACGTCCCTCGATCACATTGGGGTTATGTCATCCTTATCTCTTGTTATTGTTAGAAAAGCCCATGTAAAGAGCCCATTATTGGGCCCCTTTTTATTGTTTTTCCTTCTTCTCTTCTTAGTCCCACATCTTGTAAGGATTTCTTCTCTCCTTCTCCCTCCTATATATTTTTATTCTCTCATTATATTTACATACACAAGCAATACATACAAGTTTTGAGCTCTTTCAACATGATATCAGAGGGATATGATCCGGCCTGTTTTTAACCGCCCACTCCTTTGTTAACCAGGCGGCCTGTCGTTCTGCCTAACCGCTCGGTTTGTTGCGGTCTCTCGGTTCTATCCGCTTCCGCCCTCTCTCTCGTGGATCCACCTCCTCTTTCTCTTCTACGCTCTTTTATAGCCGTTTTTTCTCCCTGGCCCGTGGAACCCATTCCCGTGCGGATAGGTTCTCTTCCCGCGGCTAGCACTCCCGCTGCAGCCTGTTTTCTGTCCGCTGCGGCCTCTTCTCGGTGCTCTCGCCGCGCGAGCTCCTTATCTTGTCGCGCGAGCTCCTTCCTTGCCACGCGATCTCCTTCCTTGCTGCGCGAGCTCCTTCCTTGCCGCGCGAGCTCCTTCCTTGCCACGGGTCCTATTGCTCTTATCGTGAAGGTCGCTCTTCTCTTGTCGATCGCCTTGGCGCTTCTCGCTTCTCGGCTTGCTCTGCTATTCGCGCGGTTTTTTTCTCTACCGGTTCTATTGTGGTTTCCTTCTAACCGCACGGTCTGGTGATTGTTTGTCGTGGTCGCCCTTGGTCTGCTCCTACCCGCCTACCCTTTTCCCTCTTGCCGCTCGATTTCTTCTACTCGCGGCTTCTTCGTCCCGCTCGAATTCGCTTTCTCGCGGTTTCTTCCCGTTTCCCTCTTATCGCTCAAGCTCTCCTCCTCGCGGCTTCTTTTTTCCTTCCTGCTCGCGTTTCTCTTCCTTGCGGCCTCCCTCTCCTTGGTCGCTGCTCTTGTCGTTGTGACTGCCCGCTGTGTATTCTAGTCCGGCGCGGCCTTGTCATGCAAGAGTTTCCCAGCCTGCTTGCTGAGCGGTCGCTTGTCTCTCCTTGCAGCGGTCTTTTTCCTAGTCACTGCGGCTAGCCTCCTGCTTCTATGGGCTCTTCCGTTGACTCCACCGGCCAGGAGGCTACTCCGCCTGCAGGTTGCGCGGCCTATCCGGCTGACATTCGCGATGAGCTGCGGATCACCACCATTTCCCTCTCTGGGAAGAAGAATTTTATCTCTTGGGTTCATTCTGTTCGACGGGTTCTTCAGGCCAAGGGCCTTTTGCCTCACCTCATTCAGGCTCCTCCTCCTACCGACGACTGGCTCAGAAATGATGGTCATGTTCAGATATGGCTCCTCAATTCCCTGGATGGCGAACCTTATCAGATGGCCATGTATCACGAAACGGCCAAGGCTATGTGGGATGAGCTGTATTCCTTGTACTTGGGAAAAGACAGTCTCCAGCATCTTTATGACATCCCCACTGATCTTCTGGCTCTCGACACTGGGGGGGCTTCGGACATGACCTCTTTTGTCGCTCGCGCCAAGACTCTTGCTAAGGCATGGATCAAGCATCAGCCGTCTACCAATGATCATGCTACTCAGCGAGCTCAGAAGGAGGCCGTCTGCATTGCCATAATGATGGCTCGCCTTCTGCCTCACCTTCAGAGTATTCGAACTCAGGTTCTGTCTTCCTCCACCATACCGTCTTTATCTGATGTGTGCTCCATGCTCCTCCGTGTTTCACCTCCTCCGGATACTTTTGCGCCTTCCCCCACGGCCCTTCTTCAGCAAACCAACCCCCCCCCCTTACTTCCCCCACCTACCTCCGCTCGTGATGGACGTTCAGGATCTTGTTTGTGGAAGCGTGGTGAAAATACTCACTTAAGCTTGTTGTTGGGGAGGGAGGTGCTGCCGAAATGTTGGGGGTTACCCGAACTCTCTCCTAGACTCAAGGTAGGAACCAATTGAGCTTTGTTTTGTCCAGATTTCTTCATATAAATGAGTTCAATTTGTCCAAGGCTCGTGACCGGGACAAGGAACCACGTACCCAGGGGTCGGGTGCGCGGTGGTCGGGGTCGGCCGAAGTGTTCCTACTGCGGAAAGGACGGCCACCTTGAGACGACCTGCTCCAGGAAGAATGGGTATCCTCCTCACACGACGGCCTCTGTTGCTGCTGACACATCCTCTGCCGCCTCTCCTGACCTTGAGGTCGTTCGTTTCCAGCTCCAGCAACTCCAAGGTCTGCTCCACCCACCCTCTGCCTCCATCGCCTCCGTCTCCAACACAGGTACTGCTTGTTTATCCACCAATCCGCGCTGGATCGTGGACTCGGGTGCCACTCATCACATTACCTCTCTATCGTGGAGGATTTCTTATAGGAGGAATCAAAATGAAAATTTCATTTTTGTTTCTCCTTTTTACAATAATTCCAAAAATGCTTATTTCCACATTTTTGTTTCCTAAAACTAATCTTCATTAAAGTTTATTGATGGAAAATATTTTATATTTCCTGATTTGATTTTATTCTTTTTTTGATCTTATGTTGTCATAATTAATTTTAGGCTTGCCCCTTTCGCCCTAGCTATTCAAATTGTCGAACCATTTATTTAAGGTCTCATCAGGTGGTCAAACCGACAAGTCGGAATTCCAAATAACGTCAGTGCATGGGAAAATTGACATAAAATAAAATAACAAATAATAATATAACTAGCGCGTGATGATATCACGCGTCCTTGGATGCAGCAATGGATGCATCGGGCTCACAACTCAAGCTTGGTAAAGATATCTATCAATTGATCTTGAGATTGGACGAATGGTTTGCAAGTGTTATTTTTCTTCAGATGGACTTTGATGAAACGTCAGTTAAGTCAAACATGTTTTGTTCTGTCATGCTAAACAGAATTGTGTAATGTTGATATTTGCTTTATTGTTGCAATAGAGACATGAGTTTCCCATCTTGTAATACCAGATCTAGTATTATAAATCAAAGTCGTAGTCCCTCTCATATCCCTTGTGACATTGCTTTGCAATCTGCTTTTGCACTTAATATTGCTACCACATTATATTTCTTACATTCCCAATTCACGAGATTCCCCCTCCCCCAACAAAGGAACAACATTCGACAGTTGATTTTTTTAACATCTTGGCTTTCAGCCCAATTAGCATTTGTGTATACTTCAACACTAACATGCTTGTTTTGGGAAAATAGAATTTCTCGTCTAGGGGACTTCTTCGAGTATCTCAGCAATAGTAGAGTAGTTTTTTGATGTATCAATCTAAGAGATTGCATGTACCTACCAGGATCCCTACTGCATACGTGACATCAGGATTAGTGTGGGTGAGATAGATCAGTCTTCCCACTAATCTCTAACAGCTTGAGTACACTTTCTCACCGTCCATGTCTTCATCAATTTTATAGTTTGCTACTAACATGGATTCTGAACATAGCATCCATTATTTTATTTTATGTTATCATAAAAGACTAATCGTATATGTTTAAATCACATATATGCATTATATTACGTATGCATAAACCAATTAGAATTATTGTTTCATTCTCTTTAATGTGTTATTCTGATAAATAATTGTGTATAATAATTTCACACTATTTTTTTTATTTCATATTATAAAAAAGTTAAAATATTCAACACATTTATTAAAAGAGTTACAATCAATTAAAATATTTAATTTTTTAATCTTCTTTATTTGCTATAAAAAATTGTGTTATCAGATTAAAATTATTATATCATATTAAATATATTTTATAATGTACCTATTTGTATTCGTTAATAATATTTAGTTTGAACGTTCTTCGAATTTATTTTTTTATATACATGATTAATTATTCATCAACTTGTTATGTTACTTTGTTTACTTTTAGAACATATAATTATACTTAATATACATAAATAATTTATTTATTCATAGGATATAGAAATCCAATAAAATATGATTGTCATAGTGGTCATGATCTTATATATAAGATATAGAAATCCATTATTTAAAATATCTCTAGCATGTCTCAATTGAGATGAGCAGAAAATGTTGGATTCAAAATCAACATAATATACAAAGACCTGAGTCTTTATATATTCTGACGAACAACACAACACGAGACATAACCATGTGTGTTACAAACAAAGGAATATAAATAAGTACACATATTCAACTCTCCCCCCTCAAGTTAGGAGTATATGTCAATCATTTCTAACTTGAATGTGTTGTCAGTAAAGTTGTCACAGCATAACCTTTTGGTGAAAATGTCAAGTTGATTTTGAGAGTTTACAGAGGGTTTAAAGATATTGTGCTTGTCAAAGTGATCTTCAATAAAGTGTATATCCACTTCAACATGTTTTGTTTGATCATGCTAAACTGGATTGTAAGCAATATTAATGGTTGATTTGTTGTCGCAGTAAAGAGTAATAGGTTTGTCCTCGAAGAGAGATCCTAAAGAATTGATTTCAACCATAATCTCGCATACGCCTTGTGACATAGCTCGATACTCTACAACATTCTATTTCTTGCTCCTCTAAGTTACAAGATTCTCACATATAAAGAAACAATATCTTGTAGATGATTTCCTGTCATTTTGGTTGTTTGCCCCATCAGTATATGTAAAAGTTTCAATTTCCAAGGGGTGGCATGCTAAGAATAGAATCTCACGTCCTAGAGACTTCTCAAGGTACCTCAAAACCTGGTAAACTGCCTCTTGATAATAGGTCCTGAGAGCATGCATGAATCTACTTAGAATATCTACGGCATAAGTAATATCAGGACGAGTATGAAATAAGTATATAAGTCTACCAACTAATCTATGGTAATAAGAGGAGTCAATTTTATCTCATTTTGTGTCCTCATCAATTTTGTGAATGGTCTTAAAAGTGGCATTCACTGGAGCACATCCAAGCATATAAGCATCTTCCACGAATTCAAGGACGTATTTTCTCTGTGATATGAAGATCCCACGGTTAGACTTGTAACTCTAATCCTCAAGAAGTATTTCAACTTTCTCTAATCTTTAACTTCAAATTTTGTGCACAATTGCGCTTTCAGGTGAGTGATTTTCTCAATATCATTCTCTGCGATAATGATGTCATCAACATAAACAATAAGAACGGGTTTTGGAGCCAAAATATATCATCAACTCTCCCCGCGCTATCCCTAAGAAGGGTGTACGGCAGAGGAAAGAATGTGGTTCCCGAGCGACTGGTTACAGGCCCTGCGGACGGTAGCGAGAGGACAAGAAGAGAGAAAGAGGAAGCCGCTGGCAGTGACGAACACCCGATTGGACCCGCCGCGGCAAATGCCTCTCTTGTGATGGGCCTCTCTTTATCATCTTTGCAAAAAGTTACAATGTGTGGTGCGGCCACCCGAGGGGTGTGCGCGCATACAACGACAGAGACAGAAAGACGAGAACTTAGTGTCCGCATCTATGACGAGGCAGGTTCTAGGCCGCACAAAACCGTGCGGCGCTGCTCGAGCTAGAGAAGTTCGTGCGGGCTTGATTATAACGCCCGCGCGTACTCCTGACTGGAGCTTCCGGACTGCGCTCTGAGAAGCCGCTCATAGATCGCTTGTTGGTTGTCTTTGCTGAATATTTTCGTGCTCCCGGGGGTGTCTGCAAGCCCCCTTAAATGTCCGCCAACGAGGTCGGTGAACTCTGAGAACCACTGTTTGTATGGGATGTTTGCCTCCTTTGGATGTTATCCTTCGGCGTCGCATGATTTGAGGTTAACAATAGGTACTTTGGTACATCTCTTCTTAACAAAAAGGGTGTGATTATATCCATATTCGTAGCCTAACTGTACCATGGTTTTATTAAACCGCCAAACCAATCTTTGGGGGATTGCTTAAGCCCATATAAAGATTTTTTGAGATAACAAACTTTCCCAATAGACCCTTCTTTGGAAAAAACAAGGGGAAACTTATATAAACTTCTTCTAACTCACCATGCAGAAATATGTTTTTAATATCTAACTGTATCACCCAAGACATACAGCGCGTAAAAAGAGCATATGAATAGAGTCCATTAATACAATAGGGGTGAAGGTTTCCTAATAGTCAATTCATTGGGTTTGGGTGTAACCTTGAGCCACTAATCGATTTTTATATTGCTCTATAATTCCTTCTTGATTCTGCTTAACAGAGAAGATCTAACATGACCCAGTCATTCTTTTCCAGAAGGAAGATGTGCAAGTTGGCATGTTCCATTTTTGTCTAAGGCATACATTTCTTCCTCCATAGTCTTTCTCCATTCAGGTATTTTGATAGTCTCTTGTCAGTTCTTAGGAATCATAATAAAGGAAAGAAATGAGATAGGATATTTGATACAACAAGTGTTACCTTTGAGATGAGCAATGGGAATATGGAGGTTGTCATCATAATCTGGAGCTGAAACAGGCTCTAACAGAGGTTTAACATCATGGGACTGTATGTGCTCAGTATCAAGGGTCTTGTGAGAATATGTATGCAAGCGGGGAGGCAGCGACCACGAAGGAAGAGCTGGAAGGATATGTAAGGGGATGTACGAAGAAGCAATGATAAAAAGGGGAATGTTAGAGGTCTCATCATCAGCACTGCTCGTCTCCCCCTGACGAGGACCACAATAAGACTCACCCTCGCGAAAGGTAACATCAATGATACAAAAGATGTGATGAGAAGGAGGGTGATAGCATCGATAACCCTTGGTGATGGAAGAGTACCCAATAAAGGCACATTTGAGAGAGCGGACATCCAATTTGTCATGATGTAGAGTATGAACATGAACAAAATAAACGTACTAGAATATATGGGGGAAATGTGAGAAGCGTGAACAAAATGTTTAATGTTAAGGCGAGTAAGAGGAGTAGCATATTGTAGAGAACTGAGGGAAGACAAGTAGCATATTGTAGAGAACTGAGGGAAGACAATTAATAAGATGGATCGTGATCAAGACAACATCGCCCAGTAACAGACAACGGGCAACCTCTTGTAAGTGCTTATTTTTTGTTATGCAACTCCATTTTGAGTGGAGGTGTGAACACAAATGGCCTGATGAAGAATAAGGTTGTCGGCAAGAAGCGTGCCAAACAATCCCTTATCATCATACTCACCACCATTATTGCTACGCAAAACACGAAATAACTTCTTCAAACTGTGTAAACCATTTTATGAAAGGTTTGAAAGTAACTAAACACTTCACTTTTCTTTTCTAACAAATAAACCAACATAGTTCGGTTAAAACAATTAATAAAAGTCACAAACCAGTGATATCAAATAAAGATAGTGTCGAGAAAAGACCCCAAACATCAAAGTGAATTGCATCAAAGAGAGAAAATCTTGGTAGAGAAGTAGAGATACATGGATTGGACTGCGATGAACATGTTTCAACATTTCACAAACATCACAAGAAAAAGACTTAAGCAAATAACCAAAATTAGGAAAACAAATGGTAAGATAAAATGGGGAGGGGTCCCCAAGCGTTGATGCCAAGGAGCATTAGCGGGGGAAGGAGTATTAGCGGGGGAGAGAGCATTGGGGTCACTGTTGGTTCAATAAGTACAGTTCGCTAACATTCCTACCACTGTTAATGTTCCACTTCGTAGCCAAATCCTGAAAAACACAAATAACAACACTCAAGCCTTTATACGACTATAGTGGGGTCGGCTAAGGGGAACAACCTAGCTTTTGCACAATTTCTCAAATAATTCATATTCATAAGGGTGACTAAATTTTACGTTGATCGTCTACCTAACACAACCCTCATCATTTTTCATTCGGGCTTAGGACCGACATAGGTTGGTTTAATGAGTTAGTTAAATGACTAATGGACAGAAGATTGTGAAGAAAGTGGGAGATGCCAATACACAAGAGAGAGAAAGGGAAAAAGGACAAGAAATTATTTTTCTACCAACAATAGAGGAAAGAGAGCCATTAACCGTAATAAATTTATCGTCCCTAAAGAAAGGAGTAAAAAGGTAAAACCTGATGAGAACTAGTCCTATGATTGGTAGCCCGAGAGTCTATGATCCATTCAGATCAAGACGTAGACACAACATGAGCGCTCGATATACCCGATGTGGCAAAGGAAGCTGTAGAATCATTGGCTACAAAATCTAAATGAGAACCCAACATGTCGCGAAATGCCTCCAGCTCCTCAGTAGAAAGACCCACTGAGGGAAAATATCCTTATAAACTTTACTGGCTTGGGAAGAATACTGAGAGCAATGATGATACTCATCACTTGGGAACATATTGAATGCTTCTCGAAGAGAGGGAAGAGGCTCGCGATGGAGAACATGTAAAGAAACAGTATCAAACTTTGTGCTGAGACTCATAAGGAATACATGGACCTAAAACGGTCTTTGTCCTCATGAAGATTGACAACATCCACAGTGCATGAGAATAAAGGTATTAAAGTAATCCAATTCTTGATAGAGACGTTTAAATTCAAAATAGTAGGTTGAGACAGACATTGATTCTTGTTTCAGTTCTAAAGCAAGACGAGTGAGCTCGTATATATGCGTCGAGCTACCAATCTGCAAGTAAATCTCATGGGCTCGAGTCCAGATTTTATGGGAAGAACCCACAAGCATATAACTCTAGAATACAAAAAGGGCGTGGATTGGAGTAACCATAAGACAACCAATGAATTATGCACGTCTCATTTTCCCCATGAGAGATTGTTTTGTGGTGGTTCAACAACAATTCCATCAATATGCTCATACAACTGGTGAATGCGGATAGCATGTTGAGCTGCCCTGAACTATTTAAGAAAGTTTATGTCATCCAATGTCATTGTAGTAATCTTACATGATCTTAATTGTTCATGGATTCAAGGAGGGTCACATGCAGAGACAGATTGAGGAGTAAATGAGATATTTGAAGAGTCGCCCATGGGCGAGGAAAGGACACCCTACTAGAAATAATCAATCAGAAAAAATATGAAGAAGCATCACATCCTACAAACCCCTTTAGATCGATCCACTGGAGAGGGCACCATAGAATGTGTCCATAACGTCTCTGACGGTTGTCAAAAAAGACAAAATGGTCAGAGATCAACAGTTGTCCGCTGGACGGGCAGAGAGAAGCTGGAAGAGCCCTGAGTTGAAGGGAAACTAGAGTTTTGGTACCCCTTGGAGTGCTGACACGAAAGATGTGGCCCTCCAAGAAGAAGTTGTGGCCCTCCGGGAAGAAGTTGTGGCCCTCCGGGAAGAAGTTGTGGCCCTCGAAGAAGAAGTTGTGGCCCTCCTGGAAGAATTTGCAATCCTCCAAGAGTTGACGAGGGTATGTGAGGTTTGCGGGTGAAGACTGATGAAGGTTTGCGGGCGAAGACTAATCAAGGTCTGCAGGCAAAGACTGACAAAGGTCTGTAGGCGAAGATGAGGAGCTATGCTCTGGGCGGCGCAGACGAGGGTCTACAAAAACCTAGGAGAAGCTAGCTAGCGGTCACCTGGGGCCGCTGGGTCGTCGGAGCGAGCGGCGAGACAAGATCGGGAGCGGCGAGAAGGGATTGAGTCGCTGGAGCGAGTGCAAGAAGGAATCCAGGAGAGCAGCAAGATGACATCGGAGGGCGAGCAGCGATACCAAGTTGAAAGGAGCAAAAAATGTTAGATTCAAAATTAGAGTAACATACAACGACCCAAGTCCTTGCATATTCAGACGAGCAACACAACACGAGACAGATGACATACCGTATGACATTACAAACAAAGGAATATAAAAAAAAATGTGCATACATCCAACATTTAAAAACTCAATCCGACATGTCATTTGATATTTATAATATTGTCTGTTGACGAGAGGCAAGGCACACACACTTCCGAGAGAGTGAAGAATTCAGATTTCATCCTTATATATGCCTCTTTCATTGAAGCCCTAACCCATGTATCACTAGAGTTCCGTCACCACACAGTGACCTTACCACTTTGATTTCAATAATATTTACGACTGTCTCCTCTTACGCGTGAAAATTGTTGCAGTTTTAGAGTCAATTGTTGAAATTATGATTTTAGTTTGAAATTTTTTATGCTTATTTTTAATTTTTTTTTTCTAGAAGAATCTTCTTGGAAGTAAACAATCTTATTTGTAAGATAAATTTAACTGACCAATGATTGAAATTATGTTGCAAAATTGAAGAGTTTTTTTAACATTTCTTCATCTGACAAATAATGATTTATATTATATCTAGATTAGATTGTGTGTAATTTATCAGAACATAATAATCTCGTATAAGTAGATTTCATTTTAGATGTGAATTTGTAGGCTTGGAGTAAAATTTGCATGATGGTAAAGAAGGTTGTAGATGTCGGATATCGGGGACACGTCGATTTAGGTTTTTCATGTCGGTTTTAATATGTCGGGGGATATATCGGAGATATTTTACATATCGGGTTTTAATATTTAATTATTTATAAATTTAATCCTTTTTAAATTTATATATAATAACATATTAATGATTTGATATTTATTGAACTATTAAATTTATCAAACTAATATAAACATTTTTTGTTACCCAAGTAATAATGGTATAACGCGTGAAATAAAACAAGTGGAAGCAGGATGCCGCGTAGTTTTCGATGATAATGGAAGATAAGGAACCTTTAGTCTATAATTCATAGATCATGCATAATTGAAGTCGATGAAGGATTTGGGCAAGAAAGAAAGCTAGAGGAAGGGAAAAACTACGTAGACAATGAAACAATTTTGGTTTATTGTCTATTGGACCATAAACACTATTTAAAATAAATTGAAAAAAAGTCAATAAAATGTCGGGATATATCGGCTGATATATCGGTCAATAGCAGACATATCAGAGGATATATTCCAAAAGGATATTTTGCAAAAAAATATCGGAAACGTGTCGTTTGTCCATGAAACCTTTATGTCGACTGATATATCGGCCATGTCGGAGGATATCCACAACAGTGGTAAACATAGATTGCTGTAAATTATCTGTTCAATTCATTGTCTTGACGAAAATTTTGATTGGGAGGAACCATGTAAACTTTGTGTCCACTTCCCCTATCAAGGAAAATTAAATATAACTTCTTTGTTGAAGTATTATTGCAGGCACGGGACAAGAGGGAAGAAACTAACAAACTAATGAAACCATGTAAATGTTTGGTGTAGGAAAGCAATTGATATCTGGTGAGATGGGAAACGCGGGAAACGAAACAAGCAACATAAGGAACCATATGATGCTTGGTGCAGGAAGTAAATTAATACCTGGTGAGTAAACCTGCGGTCTGGACTACCAAAAAGACGAGCCAAACCAAAATCTGCAAGCTTAAGCTGTCCATCCCCGGCAATTAATAAGTTATTTGGCTTCATATCTCTGCCAATAAATAAATATTGTGAATTGATGGATAAAAATGGATCTACTTATAATGATAGAGAATAATAAACTGAGATCAAGTAATTATTACCTGTGTAGGACCCACTTTTTATGGCAGTATGCTAGCCCTTTTAGTGTCATTTGAAGATACGACTTTATGTCCCCAGGAGAGAGAACGATATTTCTATCACGAATAACAGCTTCCAAGTCACTCTCCATAAACTCAAATACCAGATGCAGGTTACCTTTGTGAGGAAAAGCATCAATCAACTCTATTATATTTGGATCTTTGAGCTCTTTAAGAAGTTTGATCTCCCTAAGGGCAGTAAAATTTACACCTTCCTTGTACTTCCCCAGCCTAATCTTCTTGATTGCCACTACTTTTCCGGTCTGTTTCACACCAAATACACAGATATGAAGATCAACCAAATTCTGAGAAACACTTACTGTCATAAACTAATCCAATTAAACAACTGCATGATAGAAAATTCCATTAACTATCACAGGGAAGAGTCTTGATAATTCATTCCACAAAATTTTATTAATCACCATAATTCACCACAAGCAGCAAGAGCCAGCAATAAAATGAGTATTTCATTAGTTCAAAAGGAAAAAAGAACCTTGGTCAACTTCAAATCATTATGTTAACTAAACATAAACAAAAGGGTACCCTATGAAAAAATGTAAATCACAAAAGGCATTATGTTTAACTTTATTATTCCTGAAATTTCACCATCTAAACAAACACAAGAATTTTTAGTAGAGGGATGAGTTGAGATAGAAGAGAGGGAAAGAAAATGAAATTGGAGAGAAGCAGATTAAACAGGGAATAAGGGAAAAATAGTAATGACCTCAAAGCAACAGACCCATGTTGTAATGCCCCGGTCAATTGTGGGTGCGCTATAGGTCTACAGATCAGTGACCCCAACCTATCTCCACCAATTTGATTGGCCGCATCCACTAATTCCAATGGCGGGTTGTTGGGGCTGGGGCTTGAACCCCATACCTTCTATATAAGGGAGCACTGAAGTGGTCCTCATCACCAATTGAGCTGTCGTTGGAATTAGCATATGTAGCCAATCAGATCCGTGAAGATGGGTTGGGATCACTAGTCTGCAAACCTGTGGCGCACCCACAATAGACCGGGGCATTACACATGCAGTCATGAAACTATCAATTTTATGGTACTCATGACATGTAAAACAATCATTTTGACAATAATCATCAATATACATACAATGTCAAAAGATCTAGAAACAACAACAATAACAACACTCAAGCTTTTATCCCACTATAGTGGTGTCGGCTATCAAAAGATCAAGATATAATAAAATATTATGCCAATTAAAATGATGTGTCATCTACAAAGATGCAGTGGCATAGAGATTTTTTAAGGAAATTAATATGACATAAAACTATTATCATATCTATATCACGAATAGTGAATAATAAGGTTCCCAAATGTAATTAGACAGCCTAACAAAGGAAGTACCGTAATCAAATATAGCACAAGTCAAAATTTAAAACTATGATGATCACATAGCAGCTTTTCAAGTATCATTCTTGTTCCATAGGTATGAAGATAGGTTAGTTTGGTTTCCTGCATCATTTGAACCAGACGGATTTACATACTCTATCTTGAGCCAGACGGACATATTTTTGTGTATTCCAACACGACGTCTTACGGTCAGCACGGTTTCATCTTGTCCAATCCAAACAAACAAATTCTGTTAAAATACATGTGTGCATACAACACACGTATTTATACATACATAAACATAATGGTGCAAGTATAAGCACATACAAAAAATAGTGGCAGACATACTTGATTGAAATTATTGTACGTACCTGAGATCGCAAAAATAAAAATATATTGTATGGACGTGGAAATTAAAAACATTGTTAAACCATGCAAATATTTCACTCATTTCTGTTATTTTTCTTGCAATTTATTTTTTATCTCCTTGTTCTGACAATGTGTGGACACGCATTTTCCTAGCAGTCATGTAATAACGATAGTAATCTTCTAGATCCACCACTTCTCACTTTGACAATTATTTTCAAAATAATTGAACGGCAGGCCATGCAATTGCAAAAGGTCTTGGAAAGATTTAAATTCATATGTATTTTAGATTTGGCGAACGAGGTCACTGGAAAATAACAAAAATGATTATATTAGATAATTGTCAATGCGGCGGCAAAAAAATGGTAAAACTTTAATGGTAAAGAAATGAGCGGCATCTAGTGCAAACATACTAAAAATGTGGGCAAATCAGAATAAAGAGACGGGGATGTGTTCCTTACCGCGAGATAGTTAGAGAAGAAAATTTATCACGAGGGATTTTCAGGTGAGAAACTTCAAAGATGGCTTCAAACCATAATAGTGTTGAAGAATAGTTAAAAAAAATACAAAAGGGGTATTCATAGCTCCTTTCCCTACAAAAGAAAAAATAATAAAATAGATTTGAATCGTATGAGGACCCCAATACGAGCTAGCAGAACCCCGGTGAATTTTTCAAAAGTCCTAACTCTCCGGATTCTATTGGCATTCCAATAGAAACTACTGAGACCATCATAGAAATACTCTTGCATCAGACGCTTTTTCTTGAAAAAAACTTGACCATGAGTCATTATCAACATACAACCAAACATCAAAAATCTTCAGTTGTCATCTCTTGAACGGTTGGGTTTTGGAACCGCCAACTTTGGGTAACTTTACTCTTCCATCTCCAATCTCAATAGAGGCCAAAACATGTGCTTTGTTGGATGATTTGGTTTTCGCACAATTTACTGCCATTGTGTTACTTGAGCATGATTCAATCGAGGTGCTTCATAAATTCCCTTGGTCCTCTGCTTTGCCAAGTGTGGAGATTGAGCCATCAACATTTACAATCAAATAACCCTTTTGGCGGTTCACTTGCAGACGGAAATACCATCTTGTAGGTTGAGTGATTGAGTGTGAACTCGTAATGACTCCTCTATGATGATGGTTTACATGCATGTTCTTCCTTGTGAGGAGCCTTGCACGGCCCTCTGGACGTTGTTGGTTGTGTCTACCTATGAAATCTTCTTCTCCATAGTTGACACTGGACGGCATCGCTGATTTGGTTGAGAGGGGTTGGATCTGTACTTGAGGGTAATAGTCATGGTTGTTGTAATAGTAATCCATGTTGATCCTGCCCAGCTAAGCACATAGATTGTTTCTATCTCCAATAGGTCCTCCCTGACGAATTACATGAGATCAAGGATTTTACAAAACTTACATAGCCCTCGCAATAGTGTGATAAACGGGAGAGAAGTGGACCAACAAAGACTTGGAATTAGTGAGATTATGTACTTAGGCATTAGTGAGATTATGACTAAAGATAGGGTACAATGGCGACAAAGAATCCATATAGTCGACCCCACTATAGTGGGATAAAGGCTTGAATGTTGTTGTTGTTGTACATAGCCCGCAGCGCTTCCATCATCTAGGTGTGTCGGAGCCGAAATTCCTCATGTCGATGTTTTATTTCCTCTTGCATCATCAAGAGCATTTGAGCAAAGATGCCTTTGGTCGTGGAGTAGGAGATATTTGTCGGCCATTGGAATAATGAAGGGAAACATAGTTTTGCTATCAATTGATGCAGCAAAATAGTAAAAGAAGAAACTTCACCAAGAGGGATTTACGAATGAACACCAAAATTTCAAACTAGAATAATGTTTAATGCCGGTATAAAAAGAAATACAGGGTATTAATCGCCCAAAAACCTAAAAACAAAATTAACATGCACTATAACAAAATTTATTTGGATTGTATCGGGACCAAGATACAAGATATCAGAACCATGACAGAGATAGTCCACCAATACAGAACTCTCAGAATTCTATTGGCATCTCGATGGATATCATCAGGATTGCAGTAGAAATGCCCCGGTATCAATTCCAAAGGAACGTAGCAAAGGAAAAGTGTCCGCAATTTGCATAAATATCACATGAACTAGAGTAACACCCTATGAAGAACGCGAGGGGTTGGGACAAAATTTACCATTGGGATGTTTCTATAAGTCTTCTGATGATGGCAATCATACAATTGATCAATCTATTCCAACAACACCTGAAAATAATGGCCTATAGATCCTCAAAGTAGAAGTACAAAACTCGGAAGATCATGAGACTTGCCGGCCATTTTGCAAAAGCTAAGTTAAACTGTTTAATTGATTACTTCCCAAGTTCCCAATATCCACCCCTGCTTCGCCAAAGGGCATAAACCGAGATCAAAACATAGTTTTATATGAACATTATGGTTCTCCCTTTATTTCTTAAGTAGACATAGAGTTAACGAATTTTCCATAAATAAGATAATCCTAATGAGTTCCACAGGCACCGTGTTAGCTTCTGCCACCGTTTCATCCACCCTGTCCTGTTTTTTGAATGTGACAGAGAGAGAGAGAGAGAGAGAGAGAGATTGTGTAATGAATTTGCTCAACGTTGAAATCTATGCATATTCAAAAAGAAAATCATGTGCAAGTAGAGAGCTCGATGAGAGAACTCGGTGAAGACCTTGGTATCGATGGCCTTGAAGACAACACCGTACGTGCCTTCGCCGAGTAGCTCCCGCTTGAGGTAACGGTCCGCCACGAGCTTCGACTGAGACGAGTCATCTTCAATGAAGGAGGAGCTGTCCGTCATCTTCAGCGTCCCAGGGGAGGTAGAAATTCGACGGAGACAGAAGAATTATGCAGGGGGGTAGATCCGAGAGAAAGAAAGAGACGAAGAGGTCTTCTGCTATTGTTCTTAGTCCCTATCTCCGACCTAAGAACACCAATACCACTTTTCCGTTCCATTTTGTGCTGTCCTCTGGAATGCTCCGAACTCCCATAACCTAAAAAAATGGTTTATTCGTCTTCTCAAGCTCCCATTTCCACCAATCCCTTCAACTCCAGATTCATCAGCTTTGAGAGACTCAGCTGCGGGAGCCGGAACCTCAAGGCGGAGACCCGGACGACTGGCGAGCACCGGCGGCGACGGGGGAAGAATAGGGCCCTCTAAGGTAGATTTGTTAGAACTTGGCAAGTTGCCACTCCGGTCGTTCCTTTAATTTGCCACTTGTGCCATGGTGCTCTCAACCTAAATAAAGCATTTGCTAAAGCTAGCGACAGACATGAGGCTCCGTCTCTATAACATGTCTCCGTCTCTATAACATACATCAATCGAAAAATGTGCACGCAACAATTATGACGCAATATCCCAATTTTGATCTGATTCCTGATGTTTTGAATTCACTTTAACTTTGACCAGCACGGAGGACCCACCCTATGGTTGACTTTGATCAAACCCTCCTAAAATTCAATATTTGGATTTTGTTATCCAAAGAGGTGTTCACCCTTCTTTTTTGATTGGTTAAGGCTACCCCTCTCACCACTTGGGCCACTCAATTAGCAAAATAGTGGGGTGAGTTATGGTCCAAGGAAGGCTCAAGCTCTCTCCTTTTTCTTTTCCCCCTCCCTCTCTCCCTAAAGACCAAAGCCCAAGCTCACTCCTCCTCCCTTGCTTGTTGCCACTTGGGGCCACCCTAATGGTGCCACCTGGCCAACCCAAGTGGAGGGGAGAGGAAGACCTCCTCCCCTCATGGGGATTTATCCCACATCGGTTAGGGGAGGGATGGCCACCCTCCCCAAGCCTATAAAAGGTCCTGCATGGTCTCTTCCCCTACACACACACCAACCTGAGCCAAGGGAGCCCTCACCAGAACCCTAGCTCGTCGGAAAACATCAGCCCAAGCCAAGCTCATCCACCACCTTTCATGGCCGAGCAAGCTAACCCCTCTCGAGCTCCTCCTACACAGGTAGAAGCTTTATCCTCCTCCTCCCCCCATCTTTTGGACGACCTGCATGGGCCTCCCGGCGGCCGGAGCGCCGCTGGCACCACTCGACCCATGCTCTAGGTCGGGTGGTGGTCGCAGGAAGTCTAGCCCATCCCAGCGCCGGTGGTGGCGCTGGAGAAGGGTTAAACCACCGGGGATGACTTTCCCCGGTGGTGGAAGGTCGGGGTGCCGCCGGAAAACGTCGCTTCGGCGGCACCCGAGAAACAGAGTTTTTTCTCTGTTTTAACTCCGGCGGCGGCCGGCGGCGGTTGGTCGTCGGGCCACCACCAGAGAAGAGCCCTGCTCCCGGCGTGCCGGTCGGGGGTGGTTTCGAGGCTGGGCTCAACGCCGGAGAGGCAGGGTGGCGCGGTGGCGCGGTGGTGCTGGGAGCAGAGCCACTGCCACCCTGCTCTCGGGTTGGTTAAATCAGGCAGTGGCCGGCGGCGGCAGGCCGCCGGGCCACCCCCCAGGGACTCGCCAGCCCACGACTAACCGGTCGGGGGCGGCACCGGCACCCAGCGGCGGCCGGCCGGCGGTGGCAGAGGGTCGCCGCCTCTTCATCTACAGGGATGAAATCGTCGCCGTCCATCTCCAGTGATGAGATGGACGGCGGGGATTTTCTCAATTCCCCCGCCTCCATTTCTGTGTCCCCCACAGTGGATCCGCGATTGATCCGCTGTGGGGAAACATCGGTGCATTAAGCCGTCTGACTCAATCTTAGCCGCAGAATTAGTGATTGATCTGCAAATTGCAGACCAATTTTCATATCAGAATTTTGTGAATTTTTTTGGGTCAAATCAGAGCCTTAGGGGGCAAAGTGGTCAACATAAACAATATTTCCCATAATGAGGGCTTCCTCCACAAAAAATTTGAGAATTTTTGAAGGTGTTTTAATATTTTTAAAAACCTAAATAAAGTTTGTTTGGTCAAATTAAATGTCCAAAATTTGTGAGAAAATTACGAAAAAATTTCTAGACTCTCTTTAGGCTCTTCCAAAGATTGTATAAAAATTTGAAGTCATGGTGATAAGAAATGAATTTTTTTCTAAATTTTAAAGCTTGTGGTCGCGCTCGAAATTTATTTCACTCATTTTATCCCAGAAATGAAAATTGGAGCGCGAGACAATCCTTCCTAATCTAAATCATAAATTCAAATTTATGCTACCGACGGGAGTGGCCGAGGCAAGTATCCAAGCTTCAGGTGTTCCGAGATTTCATAAAACCGTCGAGACCCTTGACTCTTGGGTAAATTGGTAACTCATGAAAAGCCTTTGATCTGATTAAACCGTAAACAAAAAAAGGGGGCAACCAAATTATCGGATTTTAATAATAGATGTAACCCAAGGAAGCTTTTAAAGGGACCGGAGATGGAATTGAAGCCTCCTGAATAGAGTGAACGGACTACTAACCATTTTTCTTTATGATTATTCCAGTCTCGTACTGGTCAAGTTCATTTCAGTACTTTCAATTCCAGTCTTGTACTGGTTAAGTTCATTTCAGTACTTCAATTCCAGTCTTGTACTGGTCAAGTTCATTTCAGTACTTTCAATTCCAGTCTCGTACTAATAAAGTCCATTTCAGTGCTTTCAATTCAACTTCAGTCTCGTACTGGTGAAGTTCATTTCAGTACTTTCAATTCCAGTCTCGTACTGGTCAAGTTCATTTCAGTACTTTCAATTCCATACTCGTACTGGTCAAGTTCATTTCAGTACTTTCAATTCCAGTCTCGTACTGGTCCAGTTCATTTCAGCACTTCCAATTCCAATCTCGTATTAGTCAAGTTCAGTTCAGTACTTTAAATTCAATTCCAATCTCGTACTGGTCAAATTTAATTCGGTACTTTTAATTCAGTACTATTCCAGTTTCGTACGGGTCATTCCAGCACTTAAATTATGCAGGTTTCATAATCAGTAGCTTTAATCACCGCTTTTTATTTATGCAATTTACTATTTTAAGTCGGGTCCTGCTCTAACGAGCAGTTGCCTACTAAGGTCGAGCCTTAGATGAGGATAACCAGAATTGAGGTATTCCTTCGGGTTTAGCCACAAATAAATAGCTCTCACACTCCTTATCGAAAGTTGAGCTGAGCGCCGCCGCCCAAAGTTCAAAACATAGTAGGGCAGGCCGCTGCAGACTCGGTGTGTGCTAATAAAATTATTTGTTTGATTGCTTGTAAATTGCTTGCGGTGAATTGCGGCGAGTCGGTCCCTTCCGCAGGACGTTCGTACTGGTGTGGAAATTTGTACCGGTGCGGAAAGGTTGACGACTCAAGGCGACAGAAGAGATGGGTACTACGGGTGATCGGCTGTTATCTTTCCCCATTGGATTTTCCTCCACTTGTCAGCCAAAATGTCATATCGTCGGATGTCGCTCACATCCAATAGTACATGAGGTTGTACGTTGGTCCTGGGACTGTGTAGTACGACCACCCCCAGAAGTGGCAGGACTGGCCACTATCACCGACGGCCACATCGGTGAGGCCCACAGGGCTCGCTACCCTGCTGGAATAGAAGCGGGCTATACTATGTCGACATAGGATGTGTGTGCGCGGTTGTGAATGCCTGCGAAAGGATGTGTGTGCGCGGATGTGAATGCTTGCGAAAGGATGTGTGTACGTGGGTGTGAATGTCTGCGATAGGATACAGGAGGTGAATATCTGGTGTGCTGGTATACTAGTAGAGCCCTTATCACAACTGATGTTAATATTGTTGTCATTTCAGTTATGCTACCCTTCTTTTATTGTCGCTCCTACATTAAAAATACGAAATACTGTGATAACCCTCTCATGCTTCGGCTATCTTATACTGTTGGGTGCGTGTGTGCTCGTCCCTAGGATATGGATCCGGGGAGGGGATTTGCTTCCACTTAGTCCTGTGACTAACGGTTATTTAAATGACCATTAACAGGAAACGGAGCACTGTAGTGACCCCCTGCCACAGGCGAACGCGTCAGTGGTAAGGACTACCCGAGCAGAAGCACCATTGATGTCTTCAGAGTTTCGAGACGTAAGTACCGGTGAGCTGGATAGAGAGTGAGAGTGAGATGTTATGAGTAGAACTTGTACAGCCTACGAGCTTATATAAAAACTTAGGGTACGACTCTAGTACTCATGTAAATATATTTGGTATTATATATACTTATTAGCGGTTTCCTGTTAATGTTTCGTGTATCTCGGATGTATTGTGAATGTTATGATTATAGCCGTGCAGGACGGCCAACTAGTGCTTAGATAGGGCAGGTTGTTACCCCTTGGGAGCACTAGATGGACGTCTTGGGCAAGTAGTGCCCCTCCGGCCCGACCCGTCCAAAGGTTTGGGGGGGGGGCATTACAGCAGCTTCCCTTCAAAAAGAAGTGATCTAGTTAAGCGCCCCTACGGGGACTTCCCAGGAGGTCACCCATCCCGAAACTACTCTTATCCGAGCACGCTTAACCATCAAGTTTTTTTCTTCTCGACACTAATTCAGCTCAATTGGTGATGAAAAGCGAAAAAACTTTATAGTTAAGCTGAATTGGTGTTGAGAAGCGAAAGAACTTTATAGTTAAGCGTGCAAAGATATGAATAGTTCCGAGATGGGTGACCTCCTAAAAAGTCCTCGTAGGGGCGCTTAACTAGATCACTTCTCATTGAAGTGAGATTGCGGCCTCCAGCAACCAACCGGTGGGCATGTAGAGGGGTTGGGGTGCATGGTCTACAGACTTTTGAAGTTGAACCCTTTCGAACGTGCTGCTGGGGGTGTCGGCGGCCGTCCTTTCTAGCCATGGGCTGGGGAGGCCGTTGCACGACGACCCAACAATAACTTTTTTTGTCTCATCTGACATAAAAACAAATTCTCCAACAAATATTAGACTTGTAAAAGTAATTTCATTCATTCTCACGATAATTTCCGACTCTATCTCAACCCAATATATCATATGGACATGGTTCACCAATGACTTTATCAGAACTTAATATCGTGATAATATAACTAAGATCCTTGCCAACCTTACGTTCCAAATCAATCAAATATTCATTTGATGCAAATACAATATTTATTTGAAAATATGAAGTAACGTCTACATAAAAAATGAAACAAGTAATACACACTAATTACCAGGCTTACAAGCAAGACATTGTACTTGAATAAATTTTTCGGAATAGATTACAATGCCATATTCTAGTATTGATAAAGGAGCCTCCACATTATCTGACTCCATTGCTCCAAATAATAATAATTGATCATCCCAAAACATGCAATAAAACAACAAATTAAAATAAGCGTGATGACATAATCAGCAAACAACAAACCCTTAAAATAAAACCATAATCAAACTTGTTGTGGGTCGATCGGACTTTCCCTGATCCGAATAAATCAAATCGCCTTAGCTCATAACTGGCTCGGGCGCGCAAACAGTCAAAATGAACCGCAACAAATGACAATAAACGTTTTTTACGTGGGAACTCGGAAAGGGTGGAAAACCATGTGGCCGGAACTGTGTCGAGCCAAAATCCATAGCTTCTCGGAGTTTTATATTTCATCTCGGAGGGCGACATGTCGCTACTCCATTTCAGGTGCAAAAATGAGGAAAAACGGTTAAGTCCTCGGAGTCTCGATGGAAGTGCTTCAGCCTTGGAATGTTAATGAGTTCGCGGAACCTGTGTGGGAGAGTTCCGACTGGAAAATTCTCTAAGTCCACGGAGCTTCAGGAGGGAGCGCTCTCGTTGTTGCGGAGTCTTGATGGGAGAGCTCTTACGAAGGCAGTTGACGTGACTTGGAGCGTGCTGGAGCCTGAGCGCAAGGAGGAGAGTAGAGAAACGACCTAAATCCACGATCTCGTCTGAAAACCTCGTAACTCTCTCTTGCCTTTGGAGTTGTTTGTCTTCAAATGAAAGCGTGAGGGACTATTTATAGTTTTATGGAGGGTCATGGTGGTAATTGTGCTGAGGAGTGATTTGTGCTGGCGAATGACGTTGTTCCGTTTCGATCACCTGGATCACCATTTTTAACGACGAGAGTGCCATCCGAGCAGTTCGGGCGGTCCGGGCAAGGTGTGCAGCATCCGTAAACCTATGCAAAGGTAAATCTTAGCATCTTTATGTAGCGCTGTACAATAAATTTATTTGTCGCGCGTAAATAATTAAATAACTGTCACCACTATAACATTTTGATCGCACGTTAGTGCGATGGTGCAGAAAAATTTTCTAAGTAATAACAATTAACAAGTCACAATAAGTGTGAAAAAAAAAACTCAAAAATTTCTCTAGTTTGAGCTTTGTCGGTTCAATTGTTTTGAGCAGTTATCGTGACCGCCCCAGCCGCAAGACAGTTTTAAAAACCCGCAACTTTGTTATTTTTTAGTAAACCCTATCATCGTCGAGCCGTTGTTTCCCTCTCAGTCTCCCGCAATCGGCGCTTCCTTCCCCGAGTAGCGCAGGCTCTTCTTTGGTGGGCGATACTCGCGCCTCTAGCCGGCGCTACTATCAGTCCCAGCATTCCGCCCCTAACCCGGAGTCATCACCGACCCAGTAAAGAGTTTCCTGCCCTTTGTGTATACCTTGGGTTGCCGACTAGTTGCCTCCTCCTTTCTCAATTGTGGTGGCCTCCAGGTAACACTCCAAGCTTTTTTCCGTCTCAATTTTTCAAAAAAATTAGGGTTCAAGGCTTCCGGTCTCCTTCATCGGATTTTAAGTAGTTTCCTTTGAAAAACTTATATTTCAAGTGTTTTCCTTGGATGTATTTCAGAAATTTCACTTTGGCTTTACCACGAATGATGGATCTTCTAGGCGTGCGACGAAACTGACAATTTTATAAATTGGTTAGAGCCGTCTTCATTTCAAAGATCCTTATTCCACTATTTTTTCCAGAAAACAACGGTAAGCCCTTTTCATTTGATGCAGTGTCGATTTTAGTTGTCGTAAGATCTTTCGGTGAAACCATAAGTTACTGAAAACTATTGTATCTAGTTTGTAAATTATGTTAGATCTTTTTGAATCACAGTTGCGAGTCGGGGTGAGTTCTTATTATTATATCAGAATGAGCCTCACTCAAAAGAATTTATGCTGCCACGTCAAGTGTACGAGCGCCGCAACCCCGCAGTAAGAAATTCTTATTCTTTCTGGCTAGACATATCAGATAGCCTGTATAATAATGCTTAGTAAAATTCAGTACAATCGATACGAGTGTAGGAAATTTCTACTATCAATAGAGATTGCTAATGCAATTATTGTGTAACTAGTATATGAAGTATGTGTTTAATTTTAATAAGTCTCAATCAGTTAGACCATACGAACAATATAGTCATTCAGTTAGATTGATGAGTGGAAAGCATTAAAGTTAGAAATGTGGTTCTAGCCCTCTTAAACAAATTTGGTGAATCGCTTTGACCATACGCACGTGTTTACAAGCAGAGTAGCATTAGACAAAAAATGTTGTGTAGGCACGGTGGAGATCTTCTCCGGTGATTGATAGAGGCGCACTATCATTCTCGTGGGTGGTAGTATACCCTATGAGTCAAATATTCTGGGGGATGTATCCCGTTTTAGAAATTCGTAGATTTGAGTTTGTGTTCGTGAGACACTAGAACACTTGAGTTCGTTAGTAAGACTCGGATCGTTAGACTAGTATTGTGCGTTAGGAGCTACTCAGACTGAAACTCTGTCGAAGAACAACCATAAGTGAAATTAGAACTCAAGTATAGACCGAACCTTAGGAACTCTTATATAACCAAAGTATTCGAAACTTAAGTAAACGTCATAGTTTATGAGTAATTAGAACAGTCATTTATTTTGCTAGTTTTATTATTTTAGAAAATCATGCACAGTACAATAGCATGCAGTTTTTCTTATAGCACAAAAGTATTTTCAAAACATGCATACTTTTCTTCTAAAATAATTTAAGTGTCACTAGGATGAATAGTTTTTCTTACTCTCCCTTTGGCTGACCCATATTTGAGCATGTTTTTACAGGGAACTCAGGTGGGAAACTGTGCTTAGGATGAGCGTGATTATGAAGTCACTCCTATAGTTTGTTTCCTTTCAGTTGTTGTTTTACTTTTAGTACCATACTGTTTAGTTTTTGATATATGCAATGTTAATTTTTAAGAATTTGTATATGTACCAGACTTTGTGTAATTTTTCATATATTTAGTGGTTTGGTTATTTTCTATCTAGTAGCTTTGTGAATTCATCTTGTTGAGGTACACTTTTACCCTTAGTTTCATATGCAACTTCGGTTGTAAGCTTACATTTCAGTTCTTTTCACTTATGTCTGCTATGTACTAGTTTTAGTACTATTTTTTAGTTGACTTCTTATCGCTGGACCCGGCCGAACGACTGATGGGTTGTTAAACTAGGTTGGGGTATTACAAATTGGTATCAGAGGTAGGTTTAGGATCCCTTGACCCAGAAAATTCACAGAATTATAGGATTTCATCTCAATCACTCTTTCAACGATAAAGTCATCAAGTTTTATCTAATTCTTAGTTGTGCATGTGTTTAAGTTTGTCCTTCTTAGTAGATCATTTATTGTATTTTCTCAGGAATAAATATTTCCTTTCCTCACATGTTATAGGTACCGCGTAATAGTGAGGCAGGCGAGCCTTCTTGCCAGAATACTACACTTGAGATAGCCATGAATGATAATAGTGCCCCAGCAATGCCTCCAACACCAACAACACCAGCAGTGCCAGACCCAGCAGATATGACCGCCATTATTGTTGAAGTGGTGGCCTTAGCTATAGTGGAATTCAGAAATGCACTGCATGCCACAGATTCAGCCGCACTTCCTGTGCCAGCTACAGGGGATTTAGGTATGGAGCACTATCTGAGGAACCTTCGTCATCTTCATCCCTCCAACTTCACTGGATAAGAGACGACAATGGAGACTGATGAATGGCTGATTAAGACCCGTAAACTTCTCGAGGTGATGGAGTGCCCAGAGAACAAGAAGGTTCCGTTAGTGGGTTTTTCCTAAAAGGAGAGGCCCATCAGTGGTGGACCAGACAATTGGCAGACGACCCCGCTCGTAAGTGCTTTAGTGTAACATTAGTCTTTACATAGAATTCCTTATTATTTTAGCATAATGGCTTGCGTTTACCCATGTTGTCAGGTCGTACCGTAGACATGTTCACCTGGAATGATTTCTCGTCAGCGCTAGCTAGCTAGTTTGTTCCTCCGTCCGAGCGCCGCAATCTGCAAGAAAAGTACCTTAAGTTGATTCAGGGGACAAGACAGTGGTGACTTATGAACGAGAGTTGACCCTTCTTTCTCGTTATGCGAGCACGATGCAGAGGGACGAGAACGAGAAGTGTAGCCGCTTTGTGGACAGACTATGTGATTCTCTGAGGCAGCCGTTGATGACAATGATGAATGTAGATTATAAGAGTTTAGTGGGCACTGACAGAAAGTTAGAAGCTGATCAACAAAAGTACAAAAGTGCAATAGTTTCTGTTCGAAGCGACCTCAGGAGGCACCTCAGCAACAACCTAGTAAGAATAGCCAGGGTAGAAACTGGAACAAGAAGCAGAGGCCAGTAGCCCAGAAAGGTGATCAGACTAGGACCAGAATCAAGGATTACCCCCTTTGCCCTAAGTGTTATCGCCACTATCTAAAAGAGTGTTTGGCTTCTGTGGGGGTATGTTATAAATGTCAGCAACCATGACACATAGCCCGTTATTGTCAGGGAGATTCTAGAAATCTGGTAATTTAAGTCAAATGTTGATTGCTGCTTATCTATGCATACCCTTTTCACATTAGTCTGCTTTAGCGTAACCCTCTCTTGTAGTAGAAATTTGAGGTCAGTGGTCCGAGTAATTCTGGGTGCTGACACGATACCTACTCCGGGATGTGGACTAGTGCAGCCTAGAGCTTATGGCCTTGGCCAACAGGAAGACAATGAGCAGCAGGATGTGGTGACAGGTATGTGTTATAGTATGACTGTCTTATAGAAAATTTAATTAAATCCTCCTTAGTGACGCTGTAAATTTTCATGTTCAACCATTCATGTAGGTATTTTTATGATATATAATATACTCTCCAAGATTCTCTTTGACACAGGTGCTTCACACTCGTTCATAGCAGAATCTCTAGTGCATAGGCTGGGATTAGAAGTTTGTCCAGAGGCATTACCGTTAGAGGTCATGACGCTCAATGGATCCCTCTTGCAGACCAGAGATAAGTGTAAGGTTCCAGTGCAATTTGGAGAAACGGAGATTATTTTAGAGACTTTGCTACTTCCTATCACGAGTTTCAATTTGATTGTGGGAATGGACTGGTTATCGGCGGTAAACATCAAGATAGATTGCAGAGATAAGGTGATACAGTTTGAAGGACCCAACCAGACCGCTATCACTTTCTAAGGCATAAAAAGAGTCACTAAGCTAATTATCTCGTCCGTTAAGGCGGTTAGATGCATTAGCAAAGGTTGTGAAACCTACTTAGTGTTGATGAATGCAGATGTCAAGGCTGACTTGACAAAAGTACCCGTGGTTCAGGAATTTCCTGATGTCTCCCCAGAGGAGTTACCTGGTGCCCCTCCTACTAGAGAGATTGACTTCCAGATCAAACTTTTACCTGGAGCAGCACTAGTGGCCAAGTCCCCTTATCACATGGGTCCCAGAGAACTTGCTGAGTTGAAGATTCAGTTGCAGGAATTGCTTGACTTGGGCTTTATTTGCCCAAGCACTTCGCCTTGGAGTGCATCAGTTTTGTTTGTGAAGAAGAAGGATGGTAGTCTGAGGTTATGCATCGACTACCGCGAGCTAAACAAATTGACAGTTAAGAATAAGTATCATATCCGCAGAATTGATGATTTGTTTGATCAACTTGAGGGTTCTTGCATGTTTTCTAAGTTGGATTTCAGGTCAGGCTACCATCATTTGAAGATTTGCGAAGCAGACATTCAGAAGACGGTCTTTAGTACTAGATACAGACATTATGAGTTTGACTCCATGACATTCTGGCTGACCAATGCCCTGTTCGCTTTTATGGACTTGATGAGTAGGGTTTTATGGGAATTCTTAGACCATTTTGTTATTGTCTTCATAGATGATATTTTAGTATATTCTAGGAGTGAAGAAGATCACGTCTCTCACCTCAGGACTTTTTTGGGGATGCTTAGAAGGAATTAGCTGTATGTAACATTTTCTAAGTGCGAATTTTGGCTGTCAGATGTTTCATTTTTAGAACATGTTATCAGTCAGAGAGGCATGTCCGTTGACCTGAAGAACATAGAAGTAATACGGGAATGACCGAGACCGAGAGCAGTCACGGAGGTCCGCAATTTTTTGGGTTTGGCCGGATATTACATGAGGTTTATAAAAGACTTCTCGAAGATAGCCTTACCACTGACTTCGCTTACCAGGAAGGGTAAAGCTTTTAGTTAGACAGTGGAGTGCGAGATGGCGTTTGAGGATTTGAAGATCAGGCTGATGACCGCCCCAATTTTGAGTTTGCCATCAGGATCAGATGGATTTCAGATATATAGTGATGCTTCGGGTCAAGATTTGGGTTGTGTGCTTATGTAGCATGGTAAGGTTATAGTCTTCGCCTCCAGACAGTTGAAGTTTCATGAGAAGAACTATCCCATGCATGAATTTGAGCTAGCAACGGTCATCCATGCTCTGAAAATTTAGAGTCACTATCTTTATGGGGTCCGCTGTGAGATCTTTACGGATCACAAAAGTCTCAAGTACATTTTTGATCAGCAAGAGATCAATATGAGGCAGCGCAAATGGTTAGAATTTCTATCGGATTATGAGGTGGACATTCAGTACCACCCAGAAAAGGTGAATGTGGTGGCCGATGCACTTAGCCGTAGAGGATTGAATTATTCTCTCCTTACACAGTAGGAGGAACTTGTGCGAGAGTTGTAAAGTCTAGAGATCCAATGTTGTGCCGCGTTCAAGGGTCGGATCTGTAAGGTTGAGTTGGATGAAAATCACTTGCAACCTCAAGAATAGGATCAAAGCGGCTCTACCCTTAAATCCAAGAATGTCATAGATTTGGGTTTTGACTAAGGAAGGTTAGAAGGAGAAGTTCAGTATACTTAAGGATTTACTACTGCGTGACAGTAGGGTGTGTATTCCAGATGTTAGCCACCTTCGAGAGGACATACTGTTTGAAGCCTATAATTCTAGGTGTTTGATACATCCAGGTAGCACAAAGATATATGCGGATCTGAAGAAGATAGTGTGGTGAACAGGCTTGAAGGGTGACGTTGATGAGTATGTTGGGAAGTGTGAAACTTGAAAAGCTGAATGTCAGAGGCCAGGAGGCAAGTTACAGCCACTTCCCATCCCATAGTGAAATTTTGAGGACATTTCGATGGATTTTGTTCATGGCCTTCCCAGGTCGTAGAGTGGGAATGATTCCATATGAGTTATCGTTGACCGTCTCTCTAAAGTTGTCCATTTCATACCTAATAGGAGGACAGATCAGGGTCCCAGATTGGCACAGTTGTATGTTGATGAGTTTGTTCGACTTTACGGTGTTCCCAAGACTATTATTTCAGATAGAGATGACATGTTTACTTCTAAGGAGTGAAGAAACGTTCAGGAGCGTTTGGGCACTAAGCTACATTTCAGTACCGTCTTCCATCCTTAGACCGATGGATAGATTAAACGTACAAATAGAACTTTGGAAGATATGTTTCGGATGTGCATTATGGACTTTGGAGGGAAGTGGACTGAGGCAGCAAGTGCGCGTGTGCGAGGGCTGCTCCCCGCACGGGTGCGGCCGCGTGCGCAGGGAGGCCCTTACGTGAGTGCGAGGCTTCTCGTGTGCGGGTGCTGTCTCGTGCGCGGGGCGTCCCTTGCATGAGCGTGGGAATGCTTGTGCGCGGGTGCGGCCGCATGCGTTGGGCGGCCCACGTGTGCGAACGCGGTCACGTTTGCGGGGCGGCCCCAACACGAGCATGCGCGTGCGCAGGTCTGCTTGTGTGCAGGCGCGCGGGTTCACCCGCGCTCGTGCTCGGGGGCCGTTTTCGTGGTCGTGTCGCTCTTTGTGCGCGTTGATCCTTTTTCTTTGGCTTGCTTTAGTGCCAACGCTCGTTTCTTTTGTAGGTGTCGAAAAGCGATGTTATGCAAAAATCAATGTGTCTTTCGTCGTTCTTGACCTCTACCTGCGTAGGCAGTTGGAGGAAGCGCTTTGAGATTTTAGAGGACGTCGAGATCGTAATCTCATCCCCGTTGGAGCGCGTTCAGCACCCTCCTGCGGGAAACTTTGCGATTACGGAGGGGTGCTTGAAGGAAGGTTTTTTGGAACCTCCCATTGAGGAAGCAATCACCGTACTTCGGTTCTGCAGCGTTTCGGTGATGCAGTTATCTCTAGTAGGCTTGACAATGATCATGGGGATGATTTACTTCTTTCGGGAGCACGACTCTCGGATGTCGGTCCGCCTCTTTCGCAAATGGTTGTAGGTTTGCCCTGGCCCAAGCGATCGGGTTGAAGTCCAAAGCTACAAGAGGTGACTGTCGTTCAAGGACAAGACTGACTATCGTCGTGGAGGGACGTTGTATGGGTTCGTTATGAACCAGTAGGAGTTGTCTAAGACTTGGCGAAATCCTCCTGAACATTGATGCCGTTTTACAGGGAAGGAGCATGACTTTACTATATTGTTGGGCTTTAAGGATTCGTGCGTGCGGGGGGGGGGGGGGGGGCTGTTCTTTATAAAATCAACACATTTGTTTTTGAGAAGCGACTAGTTCTTGCGGGCCTTTCAACAAATGTGGAGCAGAGTTGCGTCGTGCCATTGGAGCGAGGCAATATGTGAAGTTGGACTTTTTCCAGCGGCAGGGAGAAGGCGGGTCGTCCTCTGCTGCCCTGAGGCAATAATTGACATTGCCGACAACTGCCCCGATGATCTGGTTGTTGATTTGTCGCTCACAAAAACTAAGGATGTACCAGAGATTCTTGCGATCGCGCCATCCTCTCGTGCGGTCCCTGAGCAACCATTGGAGATAGGGAGGTGGAAGGAGCGAGAATTCTCTACTTACCGGGCGCTTCTCCGGAAGGTATGTTGGTTGCCCTCAACACTTTCCCCCTTTCGCCTTGCATTGTACATGAGAATATTTTTCGTGCTTACAGCTTGATGAGGCTCGCGCTTTTGAGAGAGCCGTGGGCTGCTAGGGGTTTTGAGGTTATGTGCCCCCGCTTGCTCGTACCTTGAGCGGAGATGAAAGAGAACCTTTATCGGGGATGGAGGAGAACCTTTATCAGTGCCTTTAGGAGAAGAACCTCTATTCGTTCGTGCCTTAGGAGAACCAGGGTTTGTCCGTGCGGTCGTGACAAAGAACATTTATTCCTTCACGCATTAGGAGAACCAGGGTTTGTCTGTGCGGTGGCGACAAAGAACCTTTGTTCGTTCACGCCTTAGGAGAACCAGGGTTCATTCGCGCGGAGGTGGCGAATAATCTTTGTTCGTTCGCTGATTAGGAGGACCGTGGTCAGTACGGGTGGATGTGGTGAAGAGCATTTGTTTGTTCATGCCTCAGGAGGACCGAGGTCTGTCCGGGTGGAGGTGACGAAGAGCCTCTATTTTTTCGGGCCCCAGGAGGACCGGGGTTCATCCGGGTGGAAGTGGCGAAGAACCTTTGTTCATTTGTGCCTCAAGAGAACCGAGGTTCGTTCAAGTGGTGGTGACGAAAAACCTTTGTTCGTTCGCGCATCAGGAGAACCGTGATTCATCCAAGTGGAGGTGGTGAAGAACCTTTGTTCGTTCGTGACTAAGGAGAACTAAGGTTCGTCCAAATGGATGTAGCAAAGAAACTTTGTTCGTTCGCGCCTTAGGAGGACTGGGGTTCATCCAAGTGGAGGTGCCTAATAACCTTTATTCGTTTGCGTCTCAAGAGAACCGAGGTTTGTCCAAGTGAAGGTGCAAATGAACCACTGTCCATCTCGCCGAGGAGAAGCATACAGACCTTTGTCCATCTCGCCGAAGGTGCAAAAGGGTTTTCACCGATCTCGCCTAAGGTGCAAAAAGACTTTCGCTACTCTCGTTTTGGAGGTGCATAAATGCTTTCGCCAATCTCGTATTGCGATGACCCATTTGCGATGGATGGAAAAACAGACACTGCATTGCTAAAAAAAAGATACATGTGCTCGTAAGTCCACATTCATGGCTTATTCTTCAAGATGGAAATAAGGAAAGCAGTAAGCAGTAGGGGGCATGTCAGCTTAGGCCTTGCTCGGACTTCCTTATCCTTGGTCCTGACCGGGGTGCGCCTGCTGAATGTAGCAGAGTTGTGTCGCATCCTGATCGCCTCATGCGACACCTATCCCACCCGGGGTGATGCATTTCCGTGATATGTGCGGGATGAAGAAAATCGCTTCGAATGGTGCTTGGAGCGGATGCCCGAAAATCGCGTTGTATGTCGATCTAGAGCCGACAACTACGAATTGGGCGTCCCAGGTCGCTTGCCTTGGGAAATCCTCTAGAGTAACATGGAGGGTGATCGTTCTGTTGGAACACCCTATTACTAATTTGGGCAAGGATCACTATGTTATTAGGAAAATTGTTTGACCTAGTTGTATAGTTGAAAATGTCAAATTAGAATGAGTCTAGGGCTTAAAACTTAGGTTTGGAGCTGCCCCTAGAACCATTCAGAGATTAGGATTAAGTACTGAGATAAGACAATTTTCGTCGAGCTCAGGTCGACGAAACGTCGAACTCAGTTCGACGTTCTCTTAGCTCAAGTCTGCAAATCGTTAAACTCCGGTCGATGATCTTCGAGCTCAGATCGACGTTTTGTCTTCAGCTATTTTCCAAGTCGCTGAGCTCAGGTCGATGATCGTAGAGCTCAGGTCGACGTTTTTTGTCTGCTGTGAAATTCCAATCTCTGAGCTCAGTTCAACGATCGTAGAGCTCAGATCAACGATTTCTGTGAGAGATCGACGTTTTCAGAATTCAAATTGAAGAACAGTTATGGAATAATTCAAATTCTTTCAGAGTTATTTTCTGCATTTATTACAAAGGATTTTCTAGCCGTTTCAAGCAATCTGATGCAAGTTTCAAGGAAGGACTAAATAGAATGTTGCTTAGGACTTTCCCCAGAGACAGTTGTCATTTATAGAAGTCATTTATGACTGAATAACGGCCATCTAAGTCAGATTTTTGATATACTCCTGCAGAAGAGAATAGAGACTACAACAATAACAACAATACACAGAGAATACAAAGAGATACAGAAGAATTAGATTACAACACAGAAGATTGAACAATACAACTTCTCTAATCAACAGTTCATCTTTTGTGATTTTCAAATCTACTGAATCTTCAAGAACACAAGAAAATTCTGCTGTAGAGGAGATCTTCTGCTACTCAACTCCTCCAAATCTTTAAGTGTTCAAAAGCTTCAACATCAAGGATTCCAGACACAAAACATTTCAGCATCTGCTGGAATCATCTTCTGCTGGAGATCTGAAGCATCTGAAGACCTATCACCCTAGCAAAGCTTTCACTCCTGAACTATTCTACATCTCAGGGGGAGCTTTGACAATATCAACAATCCACTAGTCTTCTCTCAGTGATTTGAGACAGAGAAGACATCATCACCTTTTTATTTTACCACCATCTGTACAGGGTTATCTCTCCCTTCAAAAGTGAACTCTTGGTTTCTGAGACCTGATCAAAACTCAGTGGTGGCAAGACACCTGATCAAAAAATCTGGTTTGGTTTTTGAGCACCTTGTCAAAAGTTCATTGGTGCCCAGGACACCTGATCAACCCCTTCCTGCAGTGGATTCCTACCAAGGGTGGTAGAAGAGTGGATGTACCCAGGTTGTTGGGGAACCACTATAGATCCTTGTGTCTTCTGGTTGCTGTGTGTTTGTCTTTGTTGTGTGCTGTGTGATTCTTTATTTCTTGCTTTGGTTTTTACTTCACTGCAAGAACCTTACACATATACATAAATTTAAGTCTTCCACTGCTATATTTTTTTAATTGTGAATTATTTTAAAATACTCTATTCACCCCCCTCTAGAGTTAAGGTAGATCTTTTCCTCACTTTCATGTTCCTTGTACAGGTACGAGCGCGTTGTCGAAGCCGTACAATGCCCCGATTGCTGGTTCGAGCCGCTCTCGAGGGACCTTACTGGTGAGCAGTGTGGATTCGAACGAGATGTCTACCGAGCTCCTACTGCCGACCAGTATCCTCCTGATGACGGGGGGATTTTGGTGTGGTGTGCGCACACCTTTCAGGTCTTTATCCTCGAAGCTGATGACGGTATCAGCTTGTGGCCTCAGGTATTCTGGGCTATTTTCGTGCTAAGGGACATAGAGGATTTGGAAGGGCAAGCCAACGATGGTTCTGACCTCCCATTTTCTTGCCCCCTTGCGCGCCTTGGCGTGATAGAGGCTTATCTCGTCCCGGTTGGTGCAATGGGGGTTGATTGGGTACTTGATTTTGCAAGTATCTTCCCAGATGCTCCTGCCAGATGGGGCGCTCTATCTCTTCCTTCAACCGGGTGAAGTCCTTTTGTGCCCATTCCCGCGGTGAAACTCGCAACACTGTACTTGGTCTCCTTGGTTCAGGATAAACAACTTTGAGCGTCGAAGCGTGCCAGAGTCTTTGATGGCCATGCGTACCCGTGCTCGGACAGTATTCATCGATGTGAATTCCCGACGTTCGCGGGGGCCTTATTCCTGGCGAGAAGTATCGCTGTATTCGTTGTTCTGATGGTGTGTTGCAGGCACTGGTTCAAACTCCCTCTTCTGCTTGGAAGACCATGCGAATTGCTGGCAGTGGGCTTCAATGACCTCGTCAGCCGCGATTTGTGCTTTGACCTGGTGAACGAGGTCGGCGTAGCTGGGGACTATTTCCCTCATCAGGAAAGAGTAGAACCTACTCGATAGAGTCCTCAGAGGAAAATGTCGCGAAGAATCTACGGGTCAGTCCCCAAGATTTGTCGCGCTTAGAGGTAAAGCGGCAGAAGAAGTCCTTGATCGTCTCTCCTTCGTTCTGACAGATGTCGGAAGTGTGCTAGTGATCTTTGACGATCCGTCAGTTGGCTAAGAACTGGTCGATGAAGAGAGGGGTGAGCTCTCCAAAGTTGTTGATTACCCACTCTCGCAGGGAGTGGAACTATGTGCGTGCCTGCCCCTTCAAAGTCGCGGGGAACATTTGACATAATAGTTGATCGGACACACTGAAGAGGCGCATGATTGTTTCGAAGTGATTTATGTACTCCAGGGGGTCTTTTACCCCATTGAAGGCCTCGAAGTGTGGTAGCTTGAACCTGTTCGGTACGGGGAGCGCCAAGACTTGAGGGGCGAACAGGGATCCATAGTGGAATGGGCGTTGCGCGTTCACAGAGTGCTGCCGCTCCTGGGCGTTCCCTTCCTCGATCATGTCACGGGCCTCCTGGTGGGTGAGTCTACGGTCGCCTTGCTGAGTGTCCACTTCCATTGGCCGAGGGTCAGACTAAACGTAATTATGGGGCTCTGACCTTCAGACGACATGCATTGAGCTTGCTTCTTCGGAGAGTTCCTCGACAGGGGGATCTTCTGGGTGAGCCACGCCCTGATGAAGGATGTGCTCTGGCGCTACCATCGGTCATGCCTCACATACGTTGTCTAGGCGAGGAGGGTTGGACACCTCCATCCTCTGTAAGAGGGTGAGCATTTCAGTGTGGCGCTCCTCCTTTAGTCGGACGTGCTCTTCTACCGCATTGGTGTAAAGGGCAGCGTTGATCATTCCATTGGGCAGCAGAGTGTTGCTCGCAGGTGAGTTGGTTGCAGCCGTTTGGGGAGCTCTGTTGGGGTCGTGCCGTTAGTAGTGCACACACTCCTTGCCATTGCTGCTGGTCGGGGAATGTTGAGACTTGTCAGAGCTTTTGGGAACACTTTCTCACTGACAACGCCAAACTGTTATGGGTCGCCCGATCTTTCTCCGGTCCGGAGAAATCAGACTGTCTTAGCTCGGAACTGGACCGAGCGAGCAACTAGTCAAAATGAATCACAACAAATGACAAGAGACATTTTTTACGTGGAAAACTCGGAAAGGGTGAAAAGCCACGTGGATGGAACAGTGCCAGGCCAAAATCCACTAACTTTTCAGGGTTTTATAGAGTTTGATTTGATCTCAGAGGGGCGACAGACCCCTACTCCATTATATGTAAAGAAATTGAGGAAAAACGACTAAGTCCTCAGAGTTTTGATGGAAGTGCTCCGACCATAGAATGTTGTCGAGCTCATGAAACCTTGGTGGGAGCGTTTCGGTTGGAAAACTCTCTAAATCCAAGGAGCTTCAAGAGGACCGCTCTTGTTGATGCGGAGTTTTGATGGGAGCGCTCTCGCAAAGGTGGTTGACGTGACTTAGAGACGTGTTGGAGCCTGAGCGTAAGGAGGAGAGCGGAGAGAATTCTTTAGCGGAGAATCAACCTTAGTCTACGATCTCGTCAAAAAACCTCAGAGCTCTCTCTTGCCTCTGGAGTTGTTTGTCTTCGAATGAAGGTCTGAGGGCCTATTTATAATTTTCTGGAGGGTCATGATGGTAATTGCACCGAGAAGGGATTTGTGCTGACAAACGGTGTTTGCTCCCGTTTAGATCACCCGGATCACCATTTTGCCGAAATGACGAGAGTGCCCTTTAGGCAATTCAGGCGACCCGGGCAAGGTGCTAGGAGGCGGTGGTGGACGGTGGCGGAGGAGGTGGCCAGAGATGGCGGGGTATGCCGGTGGCGGGGGTGGCCGCCGATGGCCGCCGACCACCGGTGGCGGCGATGACCCCCGCCGATGCGCGCACGTGCGACGTGCGTCCGCGCAGCGCGACCGTGGGGGGTGCTGTTGCACGGGGGTGTGACATTGCGGCCGCGAGGGGGGCGCGACCCCACGACCGCGCGGGGGCGCGGACACGCGTGTGGCCCACGCGCGCAACCCGCGCGCCAAGGCTGTGTGGGGTGCGGCCGAGCGCGCGCTAGTCGCGCGCGCCCACACGCAGGCTAGGTACGCCAGCGCTAGTACAACTCCTCCTTTGGGGGCTCCCGGGGCTTGCGGCTTTGCCGGGCGTAATCGGTCCGGATGGGTTTGCGCGTACTCGGTCCGAGTCTTGCCGGTTTGACTTGGAAATTTCAGGGGGGGGGATCAAAACTATTAAAATCCCAAATCACTAAACAATAGCATACCTTAAATCAAAGCACAAACACAACAAAATCCAACCCCAATAACAAATTCCTAAACAATATCACAACATTACTGTATAACCCCAATTTGGCGAGCCCGACCAGACTTACCTCAAAAGAGGTCAGACAAGCTTAAGGGCTGCAAGTGAGAGACCATGGTTCACCCAACCTAGAGCGTGCACGATCTCGCAAGAATTACTGTGACTAGTCCAGGTTTGGCGCAGGGTTGGCAAGCCCAACGCATCAACGAACTCAACGTAAGCAGCAAGCTCGGCAAATCAGTGAGCTCGGCAAATCAGTGAGCTCAGCAAATCAGCAAACACAATACAATTGCAAGTTGCTCAGGCGAATGAGTGAGTCCAGGGCTTAGTCTAGCTTTGTCCAGATGAGTCTCCGACCCCTTTGATTAGGGTACTCGCCCAGAAAATAGCAGGATTCCGCTGTCCGCAAACCAATTTGAGCTGCCAATATCAAAACAAAAAGACGGATGTCGTTATTAGCAGACAAAAAAGACTATTTTACCCTCAATCAAATTTTTTGCCTATAAATAGACCCCCAAAGTACCTCGGGGAGGCCGACCCAGCCTCCTAGAGCTCCTTCTTTCAGAGACTTTTTGCTCCGTGCCATCTGAGGTGCCGAGTTCAGCTTTTGTCTTTGAGAGGGGAAGTTGCGAGTAACGCCTCCCCGCTGCAGCTCAACAGGTTTGTGCGGGCAACCAATTTTCACCTAGTGAGGGCTGACTCCGAGCTCAGAGTACCTCGGTCTTGTGCGCCCAACGACGAGTCCAATAACTCGAACTGCTCCCTCTTAATCCTAAATCCGTTGAACCGGTATCCAGATTTTAACAATTGATTATTAGGGCTTGATTAGTGTTTGATTTTGAGGTTTTGGTGGCGTTCTGATGTTAAAATCCATTTACGGAGGAGAATTGAATGCAGAAGCAATGCAAGTTTAAGTACCTCATTTAGGGAGGAGGAATTCCCAAAAATCTAGACGGAGTAGGACAGGTCGCCGTCTGGGAGACTATTTCCATCACCAAACACAGGAACGCCGAAAGATGTCTGATCGTCGGCATTGGAGAAGGTCCCTGAACTGATCACCGACAAAGTTCCGATCAACGTTAGCCGCTGACAAGCTTGATGTGCACACTGGAGGAGGCATCCAAACAGAATGTGCAAAATGCCAAGTGGCATGAGACTTAGAAAACAAATGAGTTTTTTTTAGAGCATTGTTAATAGCACACCTTATCTCGCATTGGAGAAGGCACTCCACCTATTTTTACTCGGCTATTAGCACACCACCCCAAAAAAAAAATCTTAGACATGAATTTGGAAATTAATAACACTTATTTGAGAACACCACAACATAATCAAAACATTAAAAATGATCAAATGAACACCACCATTTGAAAATTTAAGAAGGCCACTCAAACATGAACATATGCATACTAAATCAAGCCATAAGCCTAATAGCAAATAAACTCTAGATGGGCGTTAACGAAAAGAGGAACTTGACAAGAGGAACTTGACCAAGATTCAAGCACAACCACACCTTAGAAAAGCCGGATGGAAGAGAACTTGCAAAGATCCAAAGAAAGTTAATGGAGGTAGGAAATACAAGGAAAAATCGGGAAAAAAAAAAGCATACCGAAATAAGTGTATCATTCGTTAACGCCCATCTAGAGTTTATTTGCTATTAGGCTTATGACTTGATTTAGTATGCATATGTTCATGTTTGGGTGACCTTCTTAAATTTTCAAATTATGGAGCTTCATTTGATCATTTTTAACGTTTTGATTATGTTGTGGTGTTCTCAAATAAGGTGTTATTAATTTCCAAATTCATGTCTAAGATTTTTTTTTTTTAGCTAATAGCCGGAGTAAAAATGGGTGGAGTGCTAACAAATAGCGAGATAAAGTGTGATGCTTTTTTTTAAGAGTTTGCATATAATAGTTAAAAAAAAAAGACTATTATAAATAGCCAAATACAGCCCACGTATAACAACACCCTCCTTAAAACCTCACACGAAAAAAAAAAAAAAAGAAGAATACTATTATGCACAGGAGAAGCGTGCATTAATTGCACCTAGAAATCTCCCTTTGGGATAGCCACCCATTAACAATCCCCGTATTTATTCGTGGAAGCCGAGAAAGAAAATCTTCAATGTCTGTACGTTTTCTCGTATTCCACAGGCAATGTGAAAAAATCTCGAAGCATCTTCCTCGCTAGATCTCCGACTAACCCTCCCCGTTAATGGCAGAGGTGGTTCGATACGTTCTCTCCTTCTCTGGATAATTTCAACTGGAATCCAATCTGCAGTATGTTTTTCTCAAACATCGCGAGGTCCAACATTGCTTCACGCCTCCGGCCATGGTTGCTGGAAGAACCAGACCTGGAGATAAAGCTGGGGTTTCTATCATCGAACGGCTGTGCAAAGAACCTGGCCTTCGATCCCTCGTTCCTAAATCCTTTAATCGAAAGTTCCACGCGCTTGGTGTTCAAGACTGTGAAGGTTGGGGAACTCCGCTTGCGACTTCGCCCCTGGTCCACTCCCTCCATTCTCGTGGAAGTGCTGGGACTTCATGTAATCTTAGCTCCCAGGTCGGACTAATTCTTCTTCCTGTTTTATTTTTTTCATCTAATGCGTCTAGAACTAGGAATTTGAGCTTTGAGTCTTTGACAAGAAGGAATCTCTTTTGATTCCAGGGAAACGAATAAGCCGCAATATGTTCCCAAATACTCAGCTGCGAGGAAAAAGCAAGAGGTGATTGCCTCTCTTGACCCCGAGGTATGCGAGCGTTTCGTGTTATGCGACTTCACTTTCCCACCATATATATGGCCACGAAATAGAGAACGAATGTGCTGCTTTCATTACTTTTGCTGCAAGATGGTTCTTGTCAGCTGCCAGCTGCACTGCTTCATGGAAATTTGGCAGTAGTCATTATATTTCAAAAACTTTTGAGAACAGATACACTTTTTCTTATGATGATATTAGTGATTTTGCAAGGTACCATTTGCACTTCACGTGCATGATGCCTTGCTATCCTTTGTAATGAACTTCTTTGTCATGAAAATGCTGCAACCCAATGCAATCAAAAGTAAATAGAAATTCAACAACAAATAAAAGACGCTGAAGATTTATGTGCTTTAATTATTCTTCACTATATGAAGATGAGATTATAAATAACTACAAAGTTATTTTACTCAACAAAACCAAGGACCTACAATCAACTCCTTCCCATATCCAAGTAATTGTAACGGGTAAACCGGATAACATACTCATGTTTCAGCTACATAGAGAAATGAAACCGACAAAAATTAGTTTCTCATCCAGAGGGGGAGGGGACGTTCAAATGATCTGATGAGATTTGTGCCATTTGCTCAACGCGCTTCACTGCAATATATTAATTTTTGTCTAGGGATTTAACCTCACGATTGGTTACAAGATCACTTTGATCTCCAAGCTGAAATAGAAACAAGAATATACACAAGACTTAAAATGATTCAATTGGATTCCACACCAAATTGATACAACACAATAATTAATTCATCTCTAATTCAAGTAAATTCAGCAAATTATCACCTCGGCTTGAATTCCCTAAGTCATGGCACTATTTGCATCCAACGCATCACTAGTCCAAGTGGATACTATAACATCCTAATGTAATTATGTAAGTACGTATAAACGAGTTGGCCGTAAAAAACAAAGTTGTTGCAGTATATGTGATGTTTATGGTTCACAAGAAGTTTATATTTTCATAATTTGTAATGGTGAAATAATCTGCAAATAACTGGATGGAAAGAAGCAGTGGTTGCACAAGAGCACTCGATCATGTTTTAGAACAAAGCTCGACACTGCGTTGGAAGCGTAGCTCATTGGAGGCTAAGACTTACAATTTTAACTTTCTAACCGTCATCTTCAGGATAGGATCTCATATACATATTTAAGTGAGATGCAACCACTTGTAGTAAGCTTAAGCTATTTTTACGATTCTCGCACTCCTTAAATTGGAGCAATGAATGAGGCACATCATTCCAATTTCCAGTTTGTATCTTATGATTATAATCTTAGTACCCACAAGAAGCTCAGTGAAGATATTTTCAAGATGGATTGTTCCATCCATCATCTTCTCTCGAACAAGGTGACTATTTATTTTGATTCTATGTATATCACAAACGAATTTTCACACAATAGATGCACTAGAATCTAAATTTCTCCTGTAGTTGTTTAAGCCAAACCATTTCATAAAGTTTTTTGAGCTATGGTCTTCTTACTCCGACTCATCACTGGACATAATCAATGTTCTGTTACTTCTTGCTTTCGATGACACCATATTATTTCCCACAAATACATAATAGCGCGCGATGGAGCTTTTGTCAAATGGCTATCCAACTCAACTAGCATCTGAATGCCCTTCCACTTTTATACACCTATTATTCTTGTACACAAATCTATCACTTGTAGAGTTGGAGTATCCTTCAGCTATAACTATCGAAGAATGCCATACAATGGAAATTTTGGGAGTAGCCATAAATATACCTTATTCACAAGGAAATTAAGTAATTTAGCCCACACACTAGTCTTCTGCCCAACATTCGTATACATATTCCTACCCCTTTATCTTTCATGAATTTGGCATTCAACCTAGTTTGGCTTTCCACTAGATTGCAGACTAACATCTTTAAGAAGATTCAGAGTGTATTTATGCTGAACATATCCCCTTAGAAAACCGTACCATCTCAATCCCTAGAAAACACTTCAACTTGCTTGTATCCTTGGTATGAAATTAAATATTACTCTGTTTAAATGCAATTTTGATCACTAGTGTCATTTGCATCACCTATACTCACATTCATAACTCAATGTTCAAATTGTCCCTTGGCATCACAATAACTATCCATGTTTAACTTTTTCAAGGAATTAAATTTTCTCCAAGACATAATAAAATGATGTATATCATTTGTCCAAGGGAGGGATTACCCAATCAACATAGGTATATCCAATGATTTTCTAATGACTCCGATATGTAATAGTAGTCCATACCCAATGAACCCACTAAATATTATCGAATCTTAACCATAAATCTTATTGCTCCTCCAATGATTTGAGAAACTGAGTGACTACTTATATAACAAATTATGCATTTGGATGTTTGACAGCAAGATAGTTCAATATCCACTCAAATTTGTTCTGAATCAACATATGTTTCCCCTCTGTGTTAGTATAAGCTTATATTTAGATCTATAAGTGTGTTTAGTGATTTTGAACTGAGTGCGTCCTTTCTCTTCTGTCTCCATGATTGCCTTTATTCAAGTTTTCTTAGGTCTTGTTGTTATTCATGATTGACCTCAACATCAACTTGGTTAAGAATAATTTTCTTCATTGTCACCTGGATGAAAAAGTTTACATTGGTGCAATCTCCTGGTTATGTTGCTTAAGGAATATGACTTAGACTGCAATGGTCTGAAGTAGTCACCACGAGCACGATTTAATATATTAAGCTCGATACTTCTACTATTTGGCATAATGAAGAGTAGTTTCTACCGCTTTATTTTTCATTATATATCTGGGTCAGGAAAGTGAATCACCTTGATCATTATGTTGAGGACATCATTATTACTAGCGAGGATGAGACAACAACAAACATCCCGGAACGTGGGACGAACCAAATTCATATGCTATTCAAATCTAATGCGTTCATTTCCTTGCTCATAACATGTCTCTACCTAGGATGATCTTATAATGTCTCGGGGATTGCAACAAAAGATAGTGATTTACATAGCATGAAGATAAATAATCATAGGATGAAAGAAATGTGTAGTATGCTAGATGAGGGTTACACACAGTGTTGGGTTTAATGTATGGACATCATAAGCGGATGTGGAAACATATGTAACATCTTCAATTGCAGAAGTTCATCGATTAGATAAGTGATTGACACATGCTCCTAACATTTAAAGTATTAACTTTTACTTTTAAATTCATGGTCAAATAAGATTTATTGCCATTGTCACCACCGTCGATTGAGGTAATTATGCTCTTTATCACTTTTTTGGCAGGCAATGAATTAGTTAAATAATTAATTATTTAGTAAGACTTATCACAAATTTTAGTTTGTCGCGATTTAGTAATTTACTAGAGCGTGCCACCTTTAGTCACTATGGAATTGTTCAATGTTGGCAATTACGTAATATGGAATGTCAGAATTTAGCCCACTACCCTTAGGATTTAAGAATGAGAGTCGCGCATACCGTTTCATTCAAATTACTCCTTTCATTGTAACCGACAACGCTTAAAAGGTGAGTAGTTGTGGGTAGAGTTTTCTTCCATTAGTTACGCACGCTATAGAGAAATCATAAGTCGCGTCAGGGCTTTCCCCTTCACTCGCCATATAGAGTCATTCCCCCTTCCTTTTGTCGAATGGAACACACGCTGCAGAGTTGGAAATTACTGTTAGGGTGGCTTCTTTCCGTCGATTGGAGGCGTCAAACCTTTCTCTCTTACTGCAGGCCTTTGACGACGCACTCTATTTGGTCGTTGGAGGCTCGACGACGCACCTGCGACCATAAAAAGTGTGGATTCTGACTCCAGTTCTGAAAGCCGCACGATCTCCCCTTCTTCCAGAGTCGAGGATCCAACCCTCCTGTTCTGAGAACTGCCGGCTCGTGTAGTTTCCCACAGTTTGGAAAAGGTAAATGCCTCCTTTTGCGTTTCTTTCTTCAATTCACTCATTCCGTTTCTTCCAACATTTGAATGTTGAGGTGTTTCCAGTGAAACCTTAGAAGGAACAGGGTGATTCCCAGATCCATTCTCTTCACTTATTAATTTGTTTAGAGTTTTTATTTAATTTCAGGAGTTGTTTAAGCGTTGAGGTAGATCAGAGAAGTTTGCATAATTTTCGATTCAACTTTGTGAGTCATGCCACCGCGCCGCTTTTATGAACATCGTAACACCTATGTAAGAAATTATGTTCCCTTCAGTTAGACATACCCTGTAGCTTTCTTTATGAATTTTTCTTTTTGTACACATGCAAAAATGTATGAATTTTTTGAATACATGAAGTTAAGTATAACATATTAAACGTAGAGAAAATGAAATACTTAACTTAAGATTAGTGGCCTCGTGCGGGTGCGGACATGGACAAAACACACATCCAAAAATCCGAGGTAGAAAGTAGAGGGGGGGGGACAAAAAGGGTTTGGAGTGGTGATTTGTGGCCAAGGATACATGTCGGTAACCGATTAATGAGGTACGCCGCAGTGAGAACCGCATCACCCAAAAAAAACTTAGGGAGATGCATCTTCAGGAGGAGATAGCGAGCGACCTCCAAGAGATGACGATTCTTGCGCTTGACAATCTGATTTTGAGCTGGGGTAAGAGACAAAAGATGTTTGATGGATAATGTCATAATCATCACCGACATCAGAGAGATGAGCCGAGCGAGAGGGAGGAGGTCGGCTCGAACTGTGACCAGAGCTATGTCTGCCACGAGGAGCAGGACCCCTACGATAAGAAGGAAAGCCATGGTGCTTAAAGCATGTGTCCTGAGTATATCGGGCTTTCCTACAATAATCACATATCACTTGGTCCTTGTCTATAGGCTTGCCCTTAGTGCCACGAAAAGAGCGGCCCCTGGGACTTGACCGAGCTGCAAGAGCAGAGCTCTCAGTAGCAGTGTCAGGCAGGCGAATCTATCGGCGATCATATTCTTGTTGAACCAAACTATACACCTCAGGTAAGGAAGGTAGGGGAGAGCGACCAAGAATCTGAACACTGATGGGATCAAGGTCATAATGGAGACCATGAAGAAACTTGAAGATCCGATTGGGTTCCTCTCGGGCACGAACCAACACCTCATCCTTAGGAGAGACAAGAGTAAGCGCATCGAAATGATCATACTCTTGATACAGCTGGGTAAACTCCAGGTAGTAGGCAGCAGGAGGACGATCCCCTTGGCATAAAAGAAAAATCCGTCGCCGCGACTGAGAGATCTGATCCGTATTGCCTCGACATGAATAAGTAATCTCAGCACTTCCAAATATCAGCTGCTGTATCCGGGAAGAGATAATTGCGGGCAATAGACTCCTGCATGGAGTTGGTGAGCCAAGACATAACCAAAGAGTTCTCGGAATTCCATTGTGGCCAATCGAGAGAGGTAGGCAAAGGCGCCTTGGTAGTACCAGTGTACCACTGAGGTAGCCAAACAGACGGTGACTCTTGAGGGCCAAAATGACAGAACGAGCCCACGAAAGATATTTTGTTCTGTCCAATCAAATAGTAATAATCTGAGGAGTCTCGTGATCATTAGAGACACGAAGAGATCCAATAGAAGGCAGAGAATCCAGAGGAGCACTTTCATCGGAGGAGATATCTGGAGTTTCACCACTCCCTGACATCATAGACGAGGTAACCGAACACCATCTCACTCATAGAAAGAGGAGAGGCCCAGAGGAGAACATTCACGCCAAGCGAAGAAGGGACATCCCTACAAGAAAGGGAAATAGACGTCGAAGAAGTGATCCCTGCATCAATCCGGCGTCGAAGAGCTCAAACAGCCATGTGAGGGTTGAGGACGCTGACCGCCGCTGGCGGGAAGAAGAAGAAAAAACCGAGAAAATAAAAAAAACGAAGAAGGGGGAGGAGAAGAAGAAAAAACGACGGGCTCGACGGTCGGGATCGGTGGGAGGAAAAGGAGCGGAAGAAGAAGGGATGAAGCGAAGGAGGAGCGGAGGATGTAGAAGCGGAGATCGGCAGGAGGCGAGCGGCGAGCGGAATCGGTGGGAGACGAGCGACGAGCGGGATAGATCGGCGGGCGGCGAGCGGCGAGCAAAACTAGGTTACGGGCTCTGATACCATGTTGACCGAGTAAAATAAATTCTATTTCATAAAGAGGGGGTTCTCCTGTCATATATGAGGGGAATACAATAAAGGTAAAAAACATAAATTGGTAAATCTAACACACTTCTTTCATCTTTACAATATTGTATCAATTTATTACTGTGCTTAATTTGCTTCATATCATGAGTACCACCATACTTTTGAATTGTTGCTAAACAAGGTAGAGGTGGTACAACTTGGGCTTCAAATGTGCTTTTAGAATGTCTTTCGATCATGACACGATTTTTGATTATACCCCTTGTCATAAAACTGTGCTTTCTCAACAATGGGAAAATTAAGCTCTTGCGAGGAAACAAAAATAGGAAAGAAAACTAAAAGCCTCAATGCTAGCTTTAGTCAATGAGGAAGATGAACCAAAGAAGGTGTACACTCAAAAAAAGTAATGTACATTGAGACACTGTTGATGAAGGAAAGGAAAAACCGTGTTTGACATGAGGAGCTTGTGATCGCAGACTCTCGACGAGAGTAATGCCTCGTTGTTAGCTCTGCGAATGATGACAAGCAGAAGAAGATGCAAATGACAAAGGAGGAAACTGGACATGATAAGCTCTCTCACTCACTTCTCGAAAAAGAATTGTGTTGAAGATGAAGGAGATAGGGGCCACGCGTGTGACAGTGGGAGATGAACCCCCTTTGATACCATGACAATATGAAAAATAAATCATCTTATTCTATACCACCTCCTCAATATATACACTTGTACAAGTACCCTCACCATTTCTATATAGAATGTACAAACGGATAAACTATAAAGTGTCTGCATCTTTAATTAATGAATTTAGTGTTATGTATTTTCAGTCACATGATTCTATTATGGGTCTTGTTTTGATGCCTTTTAATTAAATAGTTAGTATTTGATTAAGCGCAATTTGTAATTCTATTTTTTATGTCAGGTATTCATACGTATAGTCTAGTTATGTTGAATCTTTTGGAAACGTGTGTATTGTATTTAAAGAAGTCTTAGGGCTAGTTTGGTGCGGCGGTCGAAATCCCGCGGATTTCTTCTGCGCCGCGCGACCACCACCACGGTTCCCGCGGTGCGGAAGAAATCCACGAGATTTCCGCAGTTGCTAGCAGTGGGGTAGAGCCCCACCGCACGACCGCGGTTCCGCCAAACAGGCGGAAACTGCGGCTGGACGGTTTTGTCCGCGCAATCGGCGCGGATCCACCCCGCCAAACATAGCCTTAAGGTACAAAACTTATGAGCATGAAGAAATTTTCTTTGAGTTTAGTTCTCAAGTTCTTTCTTCCAGGCTTAGTTATTAAAGGCACACGTTGTACCAAGGCCCAAAGGGTTCTTGGAGCTAAGCGCAAGGCTCAAGGCGTAGGCGCGCGCCTGACGAAGGCAATGCGCAACAACATCCATTTTAAATAACCAGAATCAAACATCATTTCAGCTTCTCGATAAAATGCTTCATTTAGTCTACGAATTAATCGTTCATTACTCTCATTTATTTCTTCTAAAAAATAAAATCAATGTGATCACTTGCATCATATCTAAGTCCCATCGCTTAATTATCTTTCAGAAATATTAAATCAATAAAAAATTATTGAGTTCTTACATTATTATTTTTTAAATTTACAACAAAAAATCTCATTTAGGCGCGCCTTTTATGTTACAAGGCACAAATAAGGTGCACGAATGTGCAAACCTCTGAGTCGAGCCTGATGAGCCTTGAGCCTTAGGCGCACCTGAGGCGCGCCTTTAACAACATAGATTTTAGGGTGTAGACACTCATATAATGAGTTCCTGCCTTTGGAAGCCGCGCTTAAGGCACTGTGATACTGTGATCTTGGATCATAACGATTTTGTATCCAATCCATAGATTATCATTTCCCTAGTTGCAGCTGCTAGTCCGCTTTGCTTCGAAGCACTGCCCAACCACCCTGATGCACCCTGCGGTGCATCGTAATATTTTATCGTATTTATTTATATACCGCATTTATGTATTTGTTTCATGTTATGTACTTGTTTTATTGTCCGGCTCATCGGCTTGACCACCCGATGAGATCTTAAATAAATGAGTTCGGTATTAATAGTAGTAGGACAGGAACGGCAAGCCCAACATTAATTAAAAAGGTGCATGATTGGAAACATTTCAAATTTTAAAAGTGTCTTGCATGATTTTAGGACATAGTTTGGAAACATTTCGAATTTTAAAAAAGTGTCTTGAATGGAAGATTCTATTTTTTGGAAAGAGAATTAAGAGGGGGATATTTCTTGCCCAAAATGGAGAGATATTTTTAGCACATGAATGGAAGATTTTATCTTTTGGAAAGAGAATTAAGAGAGGGATATCTCTTGCCCAAAATGGAGAGATATTCCAGCCAGCTTATAAATTCCATGGTCATGTGCAGTGAAAGCAGGTCGGACAGAGTTTAGAACGGGAATCCCGGTTCTTTGCTCATTGCCGACAACCACTTCACCGCGCGTATCGCCAACATCGCTCAGTTCGGAGAAGCGCCACCGCCTGGAAGCCCGTGCACGAACATACGCCGGAAGTCCTAGCCCTGTCATCGCTAGCCCGCGCCGACGCCTCTTTGCCTGCCCGAATAGTTTGCAAACGGACCGTCGTCGACTTCGGAATCTGCTTCCGACGGTCTGGCCTGTTCACGCCGTCGACTTCAACCCGTATCCGGCCGATAGATCTTGGGGCCACTGTTCCTGTGCGGGACCGATTGGAATTGGGCTTGCTTCTGCCGCCGTTTGGTATACCGGTCACTCCTTTTTCTTAGTATTGTTTCATGCACTTCATTTAATTACACTTGGGCTTGCCGTTGCGTTCTCCTTATTATTAATATCATTATTCATAAATTGTTGAATGTTATTCATGTTTGTGGCCGTATAAATCTCGTAACGGATCCGAACCGTAAGGCGCGAAGAAGTTTCACTCGAACGCAAATTAATAAACTTTTAACGTCCAAAGCGACGAGCTTGGTTTTCGCGCTCGAAAATTCAGTTTTTTTTGGCCAACTCGGCTCTCATTTTCAAATTAATTTTTAATATAAATCTGGGTTACATCACACCCCTTCCTACTCACCTCAGTGGCTTACTGGCTTGTCCACTTTGCAGTCTCCAATCCTTTCCAATTCAATGAGATCACTAACTAATCCGAGCTATCAACTTCAACTTGGAATGCCTCTTAGTTCCATTCGATCCGTCCAAGACTTTGTTTCCATTGACCGATCCTTCATCCTATCAAAATAAATTGAGACAATCAATTTCCTCCATGTTGATTTCCCTACAGATAGTAACATCAATCTATCTCTCACTTCACACACAAGGTCGATCACCACACAGTGCCTTTCCCCATTCATGCAGTCCAACTCTCTGGGGTCCAAACTGAAGCATGCACACTTCTCCCTCAACAACAACCTATCCCAAAGAATGAGCCCTAGATATCCTAATAACAGGCATGTGCGACTCCAACGATCAAAAATAGCAATTAACCGAACTTCTTAAGACCTTCAAGACAAATTTGGAAGCGAACAAGGCATGCCAGACAATGATGCACATCAAAAAATAGTTGACGTGCAACAAATGGTGAGCTTCAACACCTTCATCAACATAATTTACGGACTCTTCCACTATTGTAAGGCGCCAATGCAACAACGCGTATGCAGGTCGACAACGAGAATGAGATTCTTACCATCTTTGTGTTTTTCAAAGTGTTGATCAATCGGAACACCGACACTATCGAAGACTACTAAGATGACTTAATTCCTCCGTTATACTCCAAAACTTTAGTCTCTCTCCATTCATTCTTGTGCCGCCACTTATCCATATTGTGCTTAGCTAGTGGGCTACAATCATTGACTAATAGCCATCTCTTGTCTCCGCCGGTCTCATGCGTGTCCTGTGTGAACTGCTATCCTTTCCTTTGTTTCAAAGTCCGCGTGGTTTCTTGCCTAGAAACTGCCCACCCCCTCCTCACTTTTGAGCTCTTGCAGTCTTATCATTTGAGGACTCGCCCCCGATGGGCACGAATGTTACATCGACGACCTCGACACTTTCGACTCTTACTTCAACTCCTTTTCCTCAAACTTGAGATGAACTCCGAATCACTACTATCTCTTTCAGCGGGAAGAAGAATTTTGTCGAATGAGTGCGCTCGGTGCGCCACATTCTCCAAACCAATGGGCTTCTTCATCACCTCACTCGGGCCAACCCTACTGATCCCATCGAGCAATGGCTTCGAGACGATGACTGAGTTCAATCTTGGATCTTGAATTCCATGAATAATGAACCATATCAAATGGCTATGTATCGCACCACTGCCAAAACAATGTGGAATGAGCTCCACTCTCTACTATGGGAAAGATAGTGTCCAACACTTATTTGATATTTTCATGGCTCTTTAAAATACTGACCCGGGTGCAGATGACGACTTCACGCCCTTTGTTACCTATTCCAAGACTCTTGTCGAGGTCTGGATTTAGTACCAGCCCCCAACAATTGGATCTAACCGCTCAACGGGCTCGAAAAGAAGCTATCGGTATTGTATCAATGATGGTCCGAGTTCCCCCGCACCTCCACAGTGTTCGGGTACATATCCTTTCCTCTCCTACTATTATTTCTCTATTCGATGTCTGTTCCATGCTGCTAAAGGTAATGCCACCACCCGAACTCCCGGTGTCATCTCCTCCGGTTCTCCTCCACCGTGGTTCTGATAATAGAACTCCACCTTCTCTTGCTCGTGGGGGCCGTTCTAGATATCAGGGTGGTGGGCGTGATGATCACTATTGTTCTAGGGGACAACCCCTCGCTCGTGTACTCATTGTGGCTGAAACAATCACACTGAGACTACTTGCTTTAGGAAACATGGCTTTCCACCGCCCGCTTCTTCTCCGCCGCATGTTTCCCCTGTTGTTGATAGACCTTCCTCCTCTTGTGCTGACATTAACACCTTATGTGCAGAACTCCAGAACCTCCGCGCATCTCTCACCCTTCCAACTCTGTTGCCTCCGTCTACAACGAAGGTACCTCATGTTTATCCCATATTCACTCTAGGATTGTGGACTCAGGTGCCACCAATCACATTATTTTGACAATGCCTTCTCAGTACCTGGACTCTCCATGTCCTAAGTTCATTGCGGTGATGAGTGATGACACCACTCTAGTGGCTGACATTGGCGATGTGTCACTAAGCCCTCTCTATCTCTCTGCTCCGTTCTTTATGTTCCTGAATCTTTCTTTAATCTACTTTCTATTAGTCATCTTACTCAAGATCATGATTGCTTAATCACTTTCTCCTCTTCTTCCTTTGTTGTGTAGGATCGGCAAATGTTGACTATCATGATTGCTTAGTAGAGGGAGAGTCTCAAATGGGCTTTACACTCTGGATCTTCCCCCGACTGGTCTCTCTTCTATCAACTCTATTGATTGACACCGACGTCTTGGTTATGCTCGTCTTCCTATCCTCTAGAAGGCTCTTCTAGATTTTCCTTTATGTACTTTTGTTTGCGAATTGTGTCTTTTTGGGAAATACGTTCTGTTTTCCCTTCTCATTGTATTCGGAGCTCTACTCCTTTTGATTTAGTGCATTCTGACATCTGGGGTCCTTATAAAACAACTAGTGTCTCTGGATATTGTTATTTTATTACGTTTATTGTGTAACACCCATTCTCAGTTTTACAAAAATCAGCCGTCCGTCCGGGTCAGCGATATCAAGAGAACTAGGAAACAGTATTAAAACTAGTACACAACAGGTATAAAGAAAAATACTGAGGATTTAAACTTACAACGGAAGCTATGAAAGAAACTAATGGTAATCACATACCTTTATAAGCTGGATTCACAGAGCCACTAAACATGAAATGAGATGAAAGAACTGAAAAATTTGAAGTAACATAATAAGTCTGATACATGATATTTAAACATTAGCAAAATACAGTTTCCAAAACTACAAGTGTATACTGAAAGAAACAGAAAACTGAACAGGAAATCAACTACAAACTGACACCACAAGGACGCTCATCCTAGGCGTAGTTTCCCACCTGGGTCACCTGTAAAAACATTGTCCACAAAGGGTCAGAGTAAGGAAAAATAACTCCTCCTAGTAACACTAAAACATTTTCTTAAATGATGAATGCATGTCTTTAGAAAATAGTTTTGTTCATTAAAAACTTTTATGCTAGATGTTATGCATGCCTTTACAATGTTTTCTGGTCAACACACACATTCGTTTTATATTCATGAACTCTCATTTTATTTACCCAAGTCCCGGCGTTCACTATCTAGTGTACTGTCTCACGTCAGGTCTATACTTGAGTTCTAGGCGGCTTCTAATATGCACTTTTACTTGGAAAGCTCTAAGCAGAGTAGCCCCTAAAGTGCATCTGAAAAACTGACGACCCGAGACCATCTTTCGAACTTAATTGTTTTAGTGTCGCGCGGACACGATCTCGAATCTACTGTCTCAAAGGGGAGTCAACTCCCAAGACTCTACTGCTCATATGATACTATATGCCTTATGAGAAAGGTAGTGCGCCTCTACCAAGCACGAAAAGACTTATGCGTGCTTACTGGCTCTTTTTGGTCCTACGCTACTCTGCTTGAGACATCTCTTTTGGTGTACTACTGAGCGACCCTTTATTTTCTTGTGGTCGGCTAGAAGGGACGTTCACGCCCTTAATTAGACAAATTTCCAAACTTACGTATACGTGTAACGGTTTCGTACCTAACGTTATTATACATGATCTGACTATTCAGGCCTGGAAAAGGGGTTATCCTCCACTAATTCTGTGATCGTTTTCCTACCGCCACACCTTTCTATGCATGATTATGATGCTTGTACGAAACTTATACATGCGTACATAAAATAATTTTCTTGATACATCTAACTAACAGGGATTAGACTTCCTTGTAGTGGTGGTGCGATGCTTGTACACTCGGCGCGACGACATTACTTTTTCGAAGAGAAACTGACTACTGAGAACTTCCAGAACTTGCCCCGAGGCCACCAAAAATCTGCAATCCATGACAACTCTAAAATTTTGCATTTTTCGCTTTAGGGTTTTCGGTAAGGAAACTCAAAATGTCTAGGGTTAATATGAAGAACCAAAATAGTGTAGTACCTCTTTGTGAGACCGATTAAGACTCAACAATGCGATCAACTCCAAATTTTGCGGTGGATCTAGTACTCCAATCCCTAATTAGGGCATGAGGGAAGGAGAAGATAGTTAAAATCAACTTCCAATTAGAAGGATATCCACCAAGAAAAAGAAGTCAAGTGAGGAACTAAACTCACCAGAACCAAAACGAAACTTCGGCCCTCTAGACTCCCACCGGTTAGGGATGAATCGGGCTCTCCTACGACACAAGAAGGGAGGAGGAGACTCGCCGGCCCTGCAGAGGAAGGAGGGAGGATCGACGCTGAGTATTGGAGCGGGGAAGACGTCGCTAGGGTTGCGGGAGGCGGAGCGCACGGTCTTGCGGAAATGCCGAAGTCGGGAGGGGGGTGTTTGTGGTTTCCGTGAAAATGGATTACGGGATGTTAGCGGCTTGAAAAACTCGGCAAGGTGCGGTTATGATAACCGCTGGGAAAAAAAATCCGCCCCCTTTTCCCCATCCAAAGAGGTGAGAATTGCTATACGCAACCCACTCCTAAAGTGCCACTCCACATTAATTCCTTATGAAAATAAAAATGTGCTGCGCAACCCTATTACAAAAAAAATGCGTCACACAAACTTTACGACTGATATAAATCAACTAATTTACGAACGCGATTTTAAACATACTAACATTGTACCTCGACGACGCGCTGCCTCGATCAAAATCCTTCGCGATTTGACCCTGCAATTTAATTAAATCTTTGCGTCAAAGATACGGATGTTACATATTGATGACCATTCACACGTGACATGTCTGTACCCGACGTGGGATCACTCTGAGCTCCATCATCCTTCCACATGTATTCTTTAGTTGGAAAACGTATATGGTTGGCTTATGATTTATCACGTTCATTTAGACACTGGATGTCATGTTTTATCTAACTAATTTCAGGGTGCTTCTCTGCATGATGCTTTTGAAAAGATTTTAGCCAGTGATATTCCAGCTGATCCACCTATGATCTCATGGGCAGATGTTGTTACTAGCTGTTCTCAGATAAAATTCCAGGATGTTATCCTAGAACTTCAAGTGCTGGAGACGTCACATGCATGCTTATTGAAGGTAGACGAACTTTCTTTTGAATCTGAGTTTCTTCATGGTACTTCCTTGTTCAGAAATTTTTTTCTTTCACTATTTGTGCCTCGAAAAGGGAGTGGATTATCTATAAATTGCAAGATTATGAAATATGGTGTGAAGGAGAATGATCAGATAAAGTGGATAACATCCTTGTTGGGCCTATCTGCTCATGTCAAACTACTTGGTCTTCATCCTATGAGCAATTACATGCACGTTCCATCAATAGAGATGAAACTTACACCAGAGGTTATTCATCTACTTCCTTTAATACTGGATCTTTTTTCTGAAGAACAAGGCGGTGTTAGGACCGGAAAGGAAGTGTGGAGGACTGCTGCAGATAAAATTTATCATTTAAAATTAGGGGCGAGATATTCTCTGCAAAATGCAGTTGGGATGGTGGTTTTATGGTTACGCTATGTATATACTTATAGCTCTTTACTAACAGTTGCTTCTAAGAGAAATGCACTTAAGAATTCTGTTGATAGAAAGCTGATCATCCAAGGTAAACATGACTTAGTTTTAATTTCTGAACTCGAAGAAAAATTACCTGCACAAATGGTTGTGCAAGCACGTCGAATTGCACGGGACAAGAGATTTCAAGTATCAGCTGATCCTGAAGAACCAGTGATTTTCTTTAGCACATTCTTAAGAAAGATTCTTTCACCTTTTTGGCTTCTCTGGAAAATTATCTTCTTCGTTTTCCAGGCAGTGTTGCATTTTTCTTTAGGGAAGCTACTAAAATTGAATTGTACTATCCATAGCTCAACTACACTTGATGATGTTCAATCTTCTTGCTTCAGCTTTGAAGAAATCTTGATCACGTGTTCTCATTCAGATCTGGGTCGTTTTTGTTTCACTAAAGAAGCAAAAGTGGGGGACAAGTTGAAATTGGCTTCATTTTGTCTCACTTTAGGGCAATTGTGCTTAATTCGCCAAACTGATGAAACTAAAGTATCTTTTTTCATGGCTCTCGGGGAAATCAAACTTTCCATCACTGCTTCATTGCAAGATCTCCTCAAGCATGATTTGATAATCAAGAGAAACCATTCTTCTAAAGCAGCTAATCATAAAGGTATTGATGAGTCAAAGCTCGTACTTTGGGGTGAACCTGCTTCATTATATTCACAAGTAATATGTAATGATGATTCTTTGAAGCCCTTTGGCATTCTTTTGGAGAATGATGTCAGAGACCTGTGGTCAACCTGGAAGAAAATTAGATCACAACATGAAGTAAATCTCCCACATAAAGGCACATTTCTATTGGGCGAACTTAAACACTTTCTAAAAGATCCCTATGTGAAGGATGGAGCTTACGGACTTTGGAAGTACTGCCTAAATGTTGGGAAAATATGCCTTGATCTAGATTATTCATCTATTCTTTCTGGAGGTGCTATGCTTAGACAACTGGATGATCATTCTCAATGGACAACTACAGCTGGGAGTATGCCAACTATTTCATCCACTTTAAGCAACACTGTAGATATATCTGGAGCCAGCTTGGAAAATGCGATAGAACTCTATGAAAATAAATGTGTTGGTAGCATTCTTAACATGATTCCTGGTAAGAACATTCAGGTTGGGGCAGTCATTGCAGGCCTTGCTATTCAATTGTCTCTTAACGATGGCTTTCCAGGCTACATTGAGAAAGATAACAGTCCTGTAATTGCCCCGGTGAATAGCTCCCATTGGCTTACACTTGATATAGGAAATACAGAATTTGTTATCTGGCCCGCTTCTAGCGCTGTATTAGTTGCAATGATGGCAGAATCTTATTTTGGAGAGGCACGTTCGGACTATCTATGGTTGAAGGAGCCACAAAATTTTGATGCTTATCACGAAGAATTTGCAAATGATAAATTTGTTTCACGTGGGCGCATTGCATTCAATGCTTGCTTGAGGTCAATTGTTGTCAATGTTTCATCTGGTTTTGAATCGACTAAGCACACCCATATTGTTGAACCTATTTCAATTACGACCCAAGCCTCAATTTGTAGGTATAATTTTGCATGCACATGCCTTTTTTTTACATTTATAATATTTCACTTTGAATTTATGGCTGCTTCTTAAATGATGTGATCCTGTTTTGATTTAATTGGTTTAATTGTCTCCTCAAATCTAGCCCTAGTTGCACAGGGACGGGACGAGATATAGGATGCAATATGATATAGATACAAGATTTGCGATTTATGACAAAACTTAGATATGAGATATATTGTTCAAAGTTTTAATTATTTTAATATAAATAATAATTAATATGAATACGTGTAACAATTAATAACTATAGGGAAAACATTTGGTCTAAGCTAACATGATGTTCACTTGCGACTTGTGAGATATTTGAAAGATTGATGGAAACTCACTTATAATGAGTTGGCCTGCTCCTTCAAAATTCACCACATTATCAGTTATAAATTGAACCACCTTTTCATGTCCGTTTTTGTTAATCATCACTTTTGATCAATGTGACTACAAGATATTTATCCTTTGTTTGACCTTCACAATTTACCGTTATACTATTTTTTTGCATCCGTTATCTCCATGAAGATTATGAGCAACCATCTTCGGGAATCACCCCAACCGTTGCTCACAATACTAACACCCTTATCAATCCACATAACTCGAATAAGCTCCAATCTCTTTCTAGTATCATTTTTTTCTTTAGCAAAATGGTGATTTTTAATGAATTATACCCCAGGGGCACATAGCTGATACAGTTATTATTAGCGACAAATGTATATAAGATTCTCTCCAGTATTTTTGTAATCAGTTGTTTATACATTTTATGCAAAATAGGATAAATATATATGAATATTGTATATAATTTAATAGTTAATAATTAATAAGTTATATATATATTTGATTTACATAGTTTTGAATAGAAAATTAAAATTTTGGTAAAATATATGATGTATATGAATAATTTATTTTTTGCTTAAACTTTATAGTTGAAATTCATCAAAAACATTAATGGTGCTAACAAAATGAGTAAGTGGGGCTAGAGAACGATAGAGCAACAACAAAAAAAGTATGTTGATGATGCATTAAGCTATATAGATACTTAAATAAATATAATTATACTATTCAGAAATATGCTTATACTAACCGGATGCATAAAGACAGATCCAATGTGATATGGATCGTGACACAAGCCTATACGATGATCAGAGCAATCTATTTTGTGTGGATCGTCAATCTGTGAATTTTAGTTTTTTTTTATTTTTTTTATTTTGATGTATTTGAGAGCATTCATGATCAGTCATCATGATCAAAGAATCATGACCGTACATGATGACTCCTTAGTCTATAAGCAGAGATAGATGGTTCATTTTGAGGCATTGAAAGATTGAGCGAAGATAATCCTCCTCTTGATCACTTAGTGCCGAAGCCGGAATCCAAGTGCAAAATTTGGAAGCCGACCCTCCCATCCCCTCCCCTCTCCATCTAGCCGACCACCCTCCTAGCTCTACCTCCTTGGCTGGTCACCTCTCCTTCCCCACCTCCACTGGCCAGCCACCTCCCCATCCCCTCCACATCTCCTTGCTAGCCACCACCACAAACCCAACACCTCTCCAAAATTCCTCCCCACCACCTAAGGGCTGGCCACCCCACCCTCTCCCAAACTCCACCAGCACCACGACCACCACCACTCATTTCCATTCAACTTCAATTTTCCGACGATTGCCGGAAATCACCTCTGGCGACCTCCCTCAAGACACCACCACCTCCTCAAAACTCCCCCACCACTTTAAATCCTTTTATTTTTCAGTTTTCCGGTGATCGTCAGAAACCTCGTCTGGCCACCAACACCATGTCCGGCGATCTCCTCCAGTCACCTCCGGCTAGCCACCACCCCAACCATCAACATAAATACCATAACCTCCTCTCCACTATCCCACTCTCATATTATCCCCATTCCCTTAAATTTAGGACACTCCTAAATTATCTCCACACCCTCCATTCTCCACCTCCCCATTATCTCCTCCACAACGTCACGCGGATCTTCTTCTCATCACTCAACCGAGCCCCACATCCTTTCCCATCAGCCGGCTAACACCTCCCCCACTCCCAAAAATCCATTTTCCGCTTCTGAATCTTATTAGTTTGTCCAGGAATGCAAAAATCTTCCTCCACCTCCCTGGAATCTACCTTCCATCCGCCCAACTCCACGCCTCTTGCCCCCAACCATCCTGTAACCCTCCCAGCTTCAACTACAGCCACTGGAATTAATTTACTGCAGCCCAATTTTCTGTTCTTCACTTCAAAACTGCCCAGGATCCCTCCCAATCACAGATTCCAGCATTCTGGAATTAACTCCAGCAACAATCCGCACCCCCAGGACATCCAGAAGCCAAGGGAGATTTCTACCTGCAGCTATTACTCCTTCCACAGCCTCCCTGTGCCTCCAGGAGTTCTATCATTTTCTCTGCCACCTTCCAGCACGCCCCAGCTTCATCCAGCCCCGGCAAACCCCATCCAGGGTCTGATTCTTCTTTTCCAGTTCTGCCACAGCTTTGCCCGACACTCTGGGTTCTTCTCGGAGGCTCTGAAACAGTACTTCGTCTCATTCCTGACCACTAGAGGCTTGACGGATACCCACCAAATCCTCGCCTTGGTTGTGTATGTCTTTATGTTGGGTACTTGGTTATCCTTTATTTCATGTTGAATTAGTGATTATTGTCTGAGTCTGCTTTATATCTTTTTGTAAGTGTTGTTTTTAGACCATTTGTAGCTAGGCTATATTCATTTACTTATTTGCTTAAGATTGGTGTATTCTCTCATTAACACTACACACATGTTTTTCATTTTGTGAAGTTTTCTTCTAATGTAATTTTTATTGCAAGTACAAGTTGTCGGATTCGTATGGCATTTAGGAATCATTTATTATCTTCCAATAGGACTGTCCTGCTCACAATGAACTTAGCTTTTTCTTCTTCCGTTCACACAAGCCTCAATTTGTAAGAGTTATGGCGTAAGACAAGGTCTGGTTGCTATTTGTGCTCTTTTATTTATTCCATGCGTGATGAGATAGCGGTTTTATAAATGAACATTTATTCTCATAGTAAAACCGTTGAATGGGGCACCATGCCACTCTTCAAAGGGTATAACGGCCAACCCCACACCCAGATTGCAGTTCATACACCCCAACAATCTCTCCACATCATGGCCTCGTCACCCACACAAGGAGTATACCACTTTATACCAGCGTGGTAGGTTGTTGAGGCCCTCCATCTGACCTCCTCTATAAGAGGGGACTTGCTGCACCTTTATACCCAACCGTGCTGTAGCGGGGTTGGGTATAAGAGGACAAACCTTGACCCGCCGACCTCCTTTATGAGGGAGGACTTGCTACACCTTAGCGTGGTTGGGTATAAGAGGTGGAGAAATTCCCCTCTTATTAAGGAGGTCGGTAGGTCGAGGTTTGTCCTCTTATACCCAATCATGTTGCATCGCAGTTGGGTATAAAAGGTGGAGAAAGATCCCTCTTATAAAGGAGGACTGCGCGAGGGCCTCAACAACCTACCACACTGGTATAAGGCGCAATTGGTATACTCCCTATGTGGATGGAGCATTCTTGGTGTGTAGAGATTGTTGTGGTGTACGGACTGCAGTCCGGGTGCGGGGTCAGTTGCAATATGTGAGGGCAAAAATAGTAATCGAAATATGAATTCATCCACATAGTGGGGTATTTTATAGCGTTACAAATGACTCATAAAGACCGACTCAAGATGTGGGACTAAACCCACTCACACATAAAATTAATATAATAATACTAATACTAATAAACTCAACTCTCCCCCTCAAGATGGAGGGGAAACCCCTAGCTTGAAAATATCATAAAATAAATGGTAAAAGTGGTAGGCAAAATCGAACAAGACAACAAATGATGGAATCTTGCAAAGAAGGGAAGCTAGCAAAGAAGAAATCAACAGACGGGTGATCGAGAATATTTTCACATATGCTACAACCCTCTTGATAGAGAGGAAACCACACACACGAATCTACGAGACCGCGGGGATAACACCAGATACAGATCTGCTGGACTGCGGGGACAAGAGGGAAGGGGAAATAAAAAATCGCACACACGAATTAACGTGGCCACGAGGATAACACCACACACAAATTTACGAGACCACGAGGATAAGAGAGAAAGGGAGATAAAAAATCACACACGAATCTACGAGACCGCGATGATAACAATATGCAAACTTATCTGCAGGGATAATAGAGAAAGGGAGATAGAAAGTCACACACATGAATCCACGAGACCTGCAGGATAACACCACACATGCAGATCCACGTGACTGCGAGGATAAGGGAGAAAGGGAAAAATTCAACCACCAAAGACCATATCATCTACCAATCATCAAGGAAAAACTTAGGGAGACACAAACATCACACGACATAAGCCTGAAGGGCCGTGTGAGAGGAAGGCGAAAAATATCATCCAAGACACCTTTGGCCCAAACAACCCCCTCATGTGAAACACAGGTCAATGCAGACATAACAATACCTAAACAAACAGTAAGACACGTAAAGACAATAAACTAATAAAACGACCAACAAACAACACCAAACACTAGCATCAACATCGTAGACGAGAGAAGCGAGCAACGAGATTCATGACAACAGAGGAAACTACGAAAGAAGACGAATAAGCACGTCAGGCACATGCGAGGCAACGCAAGAGAAACCACAAAGCGGGAAGAAGACGCAACAAGCCAGAAGCGTCGACGACGGGAGCTTCAAGACCAGTGGATGGTGGCTCACGCATGTCGATGGGGGCTCACACATGTCGACGGGAAGGAGAAACGGCTGTCAGATCCGATGGAAGAAGAAGATACACTGCCGGAATAGGAGACGTATGGACAAGATCGACGTGAAGAAGAAGGGACGTCGTTGATGATGAGCAACAATAGGAGACATCCAGACGGGATCACTAAGACCAGTGGGGTCGCAGCGGAAGCCAGGATCGGCGATGTCGACGGAAGATATGCGTGTCGTCGACATCGGTAGGAAGACGGAATGGGAGAAAGAGGCCTCCATGTCGAGAGCCACGAACGTCGTGGGGAGGGGGGTCCGCTCCCGTCGATGGAATCAAGCATCGATTCTGTCGACGGGAGCCAAGGCGGAGCAGCCCGAGGAAAAGCCTAGCAACGCAGTCAACCAGGACGAAACAAAGAAGCAGAAGCGAAAGCGAGATAGGACCCATCAGCGAGAGCGAGAGGAAGAGGCCGCTAGGGTTCCAAAACACGTAACACTTGAGGAAGTTTACTCTGCTCTGATACCAAGTTGAACTAAAGGAGGAGAGGGGAAAAAATACTACTAATAATAAACTCAACTGTGTCGGCTAGTATACTCTTCGAAGAGTGGCTTGGTGCCCTATTCAACAAAAATGCACTTTTGTTGAATGGAGCACCAAGCCACTCTTCGAAGAGTATACCGGTCGGCCTCGCACCCGGACTACAACTCGTACACCCCAACCATCTCTCCACACCAAGACCGCGCCACTCATCAAAGAGTGTACCGGCTACCCGACTCCATACCAGTGTGATAGTTTGTTGAGGTCGGGCCTCGACCCGCCGACCTCCTTCATAAGAGGCTCCTAGGAGTTCCTCTCAAACCCATCTGCGCTGCAGCGCGGTTGGGTATAAGAGGTGGAGCAAGTCCTCTCTTATAAAGGAGGTCAGGTGTTTGATCCTGGGGTGCCTCAACAACCTACCGCTCACTGGTGCGCCCAGAGGAGAAGAGCGGAGAGCTGGTTGGGTATAAGAGGTGGAGCAAGTCCCCTCTTATAAAGGAGGTTGGTGGGACGAGGCCCGACCTCAACAACCTACCACATCGGTATAAAGCGTGACCGGTGTACTCCTTGTGTGGGTGGCACGACCTTGGTGTGGAGAGATGGTTGTGGTGTACGGACTGCAGTCTGTACTTGGGGTGTACAGACTGCAGTCCGTACTTGGGGTGTACAGACTGCAGTCCGTACTTGAGGTGTACGAACTGCAGTCCCGGGTGTGGGACCAGCCTGTATACTCTTTGAAGAGTGGCTCGGAACCCCATTCAACAAAAAAATTCAAACTAAATCTAATAAGAAGATCAATGATTTTTATTATTCAATTGAATGCTTTTTTTATACTTTTTTGTATGTACAATGCTTCTTTTTATACTAATAAATATATTTCTGATACTTAATAGTATATTTCAGAGACTATCACCATACCTTCTATGGAACAACTGATTTTCATTCTGTGGCTCTTATTGTAATATCATCAAGTGCAGCTGTTTTATTTTACATGGATGTGCTCAAAAAATTATTTCAGGTGATGTCTGTTTGTTTCAATCTGAAGCAGTTTTCTTTCTCATTCCAATTGATCTGTTTGTTGGTAAATGATCTTTGCATTTTGTAGCACTTCTTCCCATACCATTATTTTGACATATGTCTTATAGTAAGTGCACTGTATACTCCTAGAAGTCCACAATCTACCATAATTCTGTCTATCAGATTCATTTTTGATTATGGTTAAGGTGTCGCCGTGTGGCTTTGAGGTCACGGGTACGAGTCTTGGAAGCAGCCTCTTGCAAAAATGCTGGGTAAGGTTTGCCTTCATTTCACCGTTTTGGTGGGACCCTTTCCCGGACCCTTGCTATGTGCGGATGCTTTGTGCACCGGGCTGCCCTTTTTTTATTCATTTATTTGATTATCCTGTTAAATCTTCAAATGTTGCCGTGGAAGGCTGTAAAGTCAGGGATCTTAGTACTATACAAATTCTATACAATTGAAGTCATCAAATTTCTCATCTAAACAAATACTGGATTTCTATCATATACAAAGGAAGGTCCTCTAAGGATGTTGAATATTTTTTTCAATCCATGAATCCATAGCAATTTTTAAAGTTGGTGGACAATGATCCATCTGTGCGTTCTCATTCAAGTTTATGCACTTCATTAAACAGTAGTATTTCTGTTCACATAAATTGACTGAGGATCTACTACAAGTCTGGCTCTATGATGTTTCCCTAAAATTTCATCAAAAATTTCATTTAAATTTTGTTAGTTCTATTTGATTTGAGATTTTATTGCACAATGTCTACAAAAAATGTAACATGCTAATATATGTTTTTAAAAAATCACTGCAGTATTAACCTCCTCATATGAAAGTTTTTAAAATAAATCCAAATCATTCACCACCACCACAACAACAGAACACATATAGTCCCCAATCATTGGGGGTATGGGCGGGAGAAGATTGGAAACATACCTAACCTTTGGCACTATGCACAAAGTGGCTTCTCTCAGAGGAGAAAGACGTTACCTTTGACAATAAATGCACAAAGTGGCTGCTCACAGATACCAATGAAATAGTGGCCCCCTATACCCTCACGTTTGCTGCGGAATCATGTCCTCAAATCAAAGCCAAAGACATTAGCGAGGGCAGACCCAAGAATCCATTTTGATTTATGTGCACATAACCATGCTTCCTTCATTCATCATCCAGAGCATTGGCCTTGCACAATAAATTTAGATCATTCACCATACTTACAAAACCTCTTAATTTTTCAAATGGTTAATGCCTATTAGATTACAAGAAGTTTCCAAGTATTCTATTCCGATTCCTTATATCATTTCTGTATTCTATATGCGTGGGTGAGAAAGCTAAATTTTTAGATAATTCAGGTTTTAAATTATGGTACACAGGAAAAAATAAAACAAGTAGTGAAGTAGGTATTATTGTGGATACTACTTGAAAGGATGAAGTTGTTGGGGTAAGTAGAAAAGATGATAGAATCTTAGCTCTTAAATTGGTCATAGGAAAAAAAACTATTAATGTGATCAGTGCTTACGCGCCACAAGTAGGATTAAATGAAGCTATTAAAGTGCAATTTTGAGAAGGCTTAAATGATTTAGCAAGAGAAATTCCACAAAAAGAGAAGATTTTCATAGGAGGAGATTTAAATGGACATATAGGGAAGGAAAATGTAGATTCCACAGCCGTTCATGGAGGATATGAATATGGAGAAAGAAATGAAGGACGAACCATTTTAGACTTTGCCGTAACACATGAGCTAATTGTATCAAATACGTTTTTCATAAAAAGGAAAAACATTTAATTACGTTTAAAAGCGGACCAAATAAGTCACAGATTGATTATTTTATGACTTGAAAATGTATAAATGATTTGTAAGGATTGCAAAGTCATACCAGGAGAAAGTTTGGCAACACAACATAGGTTAGTGGTGTTAGATGTACAAATTAAATATAATAAGTTTAAGACGAGAACAAGAATGTTGCCAAAAATTCGGTGGTGGAACTTGAAGATGGAAAAAAAGGTTGCTTTTAAGAAGACAGTTATGAAACAATTAGTTGATGACCCTTATGTTTATCCTAATACCTCATGAAAATTATGTCTTCACATTTAAGGATAAGTGGAAAGAACATACTTGAAGTATCAAAAGGTCGTGCGTCCCCAAATAAAAAATCTTGGTGGTGGAAAGAGGAAGTTCAAGACAAAGTGAGGGCAAAGAGGGTTAGCTATAAATCACTCTACGCTTGTTGAAATGATGAAAACTTAGCCAGGTATAAAATCGCCAAAAAAGAATCTAAACAGACAGTAAATAAATAAGAAGTCAAGCTTATGAAGAATTTTATAAGCGACTAGATACCAAAGATGGAGACGTGACATATAAAATTGCTCGAGGTAGAGAAAGAAAGACAAGAGATTTAAGTCAAGTAAAATGCATAAAAGATGAGACAGATACACAGTTTTGACGGATGATGTGGATATTAAAGAGCGATGAAAAAGATACTTTTATCACCTCTATAATGAAACAAAGAAAAGTGAATTGAACTTGAAAGAGTTAAGTAAATCAAAGGAGTATAAGAACATAACATTTTATCATAAAATTCAAGTATCAAAAGTAAAAGATGCTATAAATAAGATGAAAATTAAAAAGGCGGTTGAGCCAGACGATATACCCATCGAAGTATGTAAATGTCTAGGAAATGAAGGAATTTTGTGGCTTACATATTTTTTCAATAAAATCCTGAAGTCAAAGAGGATGCCAGACCAATTGAGAGAAAGTATATTGTTACCTTTATATACGAATAAAGGAGATATACAAAATTGTGTTGAATTAAATTGAGGAGTCATACCATGAAACTATGAGAACGAGTAATAGAAAGAAGATTAAGACAAGAGACTAATATCTTGGAGAATCAATTTGGATTCATGCCAGGGAGGTCGACCATGGAAGCTATACATCTCTTGAGGAGACTCATTGACAACTATCGAGAAAAAAAAACAAGATTTGCATATGCTGATTATTGATCTTGAGAAGGCTTATGATAGAGTTCGAAGAGAAATCTTTTGGAGAGTCTTAGAAAAGAAAGGTGTAAATATATCATATATTGACACAATCAAAGATATGTATACAAGTTCAGTGACAAGGGTGAGGACATCTGAAGGATTAACACAGGAATTCCCTATTACTGTTGGATTACATCAAGGTTCAGCTTTAAGCCCTTATCTCTTTACCCTTATCTTAGATGAGCTCACCAGACATATCCAACAAGCAATACCTGGTGTTTATTGTTTGCGGAAGATATCGTTTTGGTTGATGAGACGCGCGAGGGTGTAAACGCAAAACTTGAATCTTGGCGAGATACTTTAGAAAAGAAGGGTTTTAAGTTGAGCAGGGCAAAAACAGAGTATATGGAGCTTAAATTTAGCAGTATCAGAAGGATAGATGACTTCGTTATTAAGTTGAGTGATCAGGATATTTTCCGTAGTGAGTGTTTTAAATATCTTGGATCGATAGTTCAAAAAGATGGAGGTATTGATAAAGATGTGATACATAAAATTCAAGCGGGTTGGTTGAAGTGGAGAGGCGCGTCGGGGATCTTATGTGATCGTAAAGTGCCACTAAAACTTAAGGGCAAGTTTTACCGTACTGCAATTAGACCCGCGATGCTCTATATTTATGAGTGTTGGGTAATGAATTGTGTACATGAGCAAAAAATGGGAGTTGTGGAGATGAGAATGCTTAGGTGGATGTGTGGACACACGAGATTTGATAAAATTAGGAATGAAAGTATCAGGAATAAGACAGAAGTAGCACCAATTTCAGAGAAGATGCGAGAAGCTCGTCTAAGATGGTTTGGACATATACAAAGGAGACCATTAGAGACACTTGTTAGGCGTTGTGAGAGTCTAATCACTAGGCATGTTAGACGAGGGAGGGGTAGACCAATAAAGACTTGGAATGAAACTATAAAGAAAGACATGATGTACTTAGGCATTAGTGAGATTATGACACAAGATATGGCACAATGGCGACAAAGGATCCATATAGCCGACCCCACTATAGTGGGATAAAGGCTTGAGTGTTGTTGTTTTTGTAAACTTTGTCGGGCTTTAGTGTACTTAGGCATTAGTGAGATAATGACAAAAGATAGGACACAATGAAGACAAAGGATCCATGTAGCTGACCCCACTGTAGTGGGATAAAGGCTTGAGTATTGTAGCTGTAATCCTTATATGCTTTTCTAATTGATAATGCCTGCACATGTGATCTACAAACCAAACCACTGGCTAGAATATTTAGTTGTGAAGCCATCTGTTGTGACGCCACCAAAGTAAGGTGTGTTAATGTTACACTTTATTTACTATATGTATAATGGTGTGCTGATAACTAAGGGCTGAAATGAGCTTGTGGACTTGAAATAGGTTGAACTGGTTGATAAAATGACTGGAACCGGCTAATCCCAGTCAAATTGGTTGCGTGTCGTGCGTATCTTAAGCGGCGCCCGATAACAAATAGAATGAATAGGTGCTGTTCATTTCTATTATCTCCCGATCCCGCAAGGAGCTGCAGGCGACGGACGGACAAGCCGCATCCGCCGATCATCACCGAGAGCTCAAATCTCCTCCGTTTCTTCCGATTTTTCCTCCGATTGAAAGGTAATCTCTTCTTCTCTAGTCTTCTTGTTTCCTTTTCAAAGATTTTTTTTACGGATTGAAGTAACGGAAGACGTAAAGGAATAAAGTAATGACATGGGCTAAGGTAAGGGTCAACCCAACAGTGGAGGTGGGGTGAATGTCCTCCTAATGATAATGTAATGAAAGTTAACGTGCGAATATGAAAAGACACGTTAAGAAATGTGTGCGAATATGAAAAGGCACGCAAGCGCGTTATATAAATGATACGAAATGTTAATATTCCCTTAACACTGCCCGATAACAAAAAAAAAGTATAAGAGATAAAGATAAGAAAGTAAAATCCCGCATGAAAAGATATTTATATGAAAAGAATGAGCAAAAGATGAAAAAGGTAAACAATAAAAAGATAATGAAAATGAATAATATGATATAACGAGAGAGAACGTAATCAAGAGGATAAACTATGAAATCCGTAAGATATTAATAAGACATCATAGTAAAAAGGAAAAAATGAGAATTCATTTAGTCTCAGACTAATAAAAAATGTAACTAAACAGGTCAAGAAGGAAGCTACTCCAGACACGTCTAGCCGGCCCCCTACTCGACGTGAGAAGATGTATAAAATCTTGGTTGAGGTCGTCACCGCAGTCTTTGGAGTCCTGGACGCCCACAAAGCTGCATGCCGTGATCCATATTGCTCGCATGATGAGTTTCAGTTCTGTTTCCAGTAGTTCATAGTATTTCATGATATGTAGTATAGTACTATAGTTTTGATCTGTTACTCTACTCATATTATGTTACATGTTTTACTGTTCTCGGAACACAGATGTAAGATACCCACTTTTGTATGTATATGCTGAGTTATCTTTTTGATGTCAGATGTACTATATGACCTTGTGATATAAATAACATGCTTTACGTTTCTGCACCTTTCTTTATGTACTCATAAATGCTGAATGTTAAATTCCCTGACAACTCTGTTAAATAGATAAATGAAATGAAAATTGTGATGGTGCCTAGAATGTAGGGCCGTTACATCTGTGCTGCTTATTTATCCATTTTAGGATTTTTAAAACATTTGATAAATTCAGTTGTGAATTAAGGCATAATGAAAAATTATAAAATTAAGCAGAGGGTCAAAGCCAAAGATATGAATGAATTTAGAAATTTGCTGGGGTTAGGGCGTTCCCAAAAGTTTTGCGCCTTGATCTAACCCAATTGTGGTGAATGTAAACTATGGTTTGTTAGGTCCAATATTAGTATTACGGTTATTATTTTGAATATGTGAACTTCAAATGGAAAAGTGATTGAAAAGTAATCAGGATTGATATAAATCTTTATAGGTTGAAAAAGTTAATAATTTGATTAAGGTTGGGATGGTTGTGGATAAAGAGGTATAAGATAATTTATTTTAATATGCTTAGTAAAGTTGTAATAGGATTGAATTTTAAAATGTTGGATTTTCATATCTTTTAGCTAAAAATATAATGCTATATATATCATATTAAAATAAATAACACATCCTATATTTCAATTTTCTTATATATCTTTTAAAAGTAACAATTAATATAACAAATAGACAAATTAATACAATGTCGGAGAGGAACCCGGTGAGAGGAAGGGCCGACAAACGTGAGGAAGGAGATTAGGGCTGAGAGGAAATTCTTAGGGAGCAACCCTAATTTGCATTCATTCAAGCATAATCCAGAAAGAAGTACAACTCCATCCTTTATAGGCGCGAGGTGTGACATAATAAGAAATAACAACATAAAGAGAAATAAATAAACGCGTATAACCAAATAAGAAATAACAGAATGGGAAATAAATAAAGACCTCAGGCTGGCGCCGCATCTTTGGTCTCTCCTCCCGCGGATGGAGCCGTCATCGTCTTTCTCCGCGTGTAGACTCGCCTCCATGTCTCGTCATCGTGCAAGTCCGTAACAATACCACCGTTTGGAAAATGTGCCTTATTCTCATGATAGTAGTCAGCGAACTGGTGGCGAAAGTCATCCCGAGGGATCCATGTAGCATCAGAGTCTGGGTAATTTGACCAGGGGACCAAAATTTCCTCCAAAGTGGGGTCCCAAGGCAGAGGGCAGCAACGATCAAGTATCTTGGCCAGGTAGTACGGTGCCTTGCCGACGAGATCGACGTCGGTTGGAATGTGCTCTGTGGTGGCGTGGTTGCCCACCATACGACGCAACTGAGAAACGTGGAAGACCGGGTGTATGCGGCTCTCGGCAGGGAGTAGGCGATAGGTGACCGCGCCGTTATGTATTAGTGCCTCAAATGGGCCAAAGAACCGTGGGGCTAGCTTCGGGCAGGGCCTTTGGGCTACAGACAGCTGGCAGTACGGGTGCAATTTGATGAACACCTCCCCCTGGAAGGAAAGGTCGTGCCACTTCCCACTTTCTGTTCTCAAAGGAGGACATCTTCTATTGGGCTCGGAGGAGGTGATGCTTCAGGTGATCCAAAATGGTGTTACGGTCCTGCAGAGCGGTGGCCAAACTCTCGACCTAACACTCGCCCGACAGATGGCGGAGAATAGAGGGTGGAATCCGGCCATTGACATCCTCAAACGGGGTGGTACCTACAAGTGTTCTTGTTACGGAACTACACAATGCCAAGCCATCATGGAGAGTTTACACGCGCCGGACACAAACATCGAACGACCCCACCGAGCCCTCGGAGGAGATCACCTCTTAGACGTTACCTTATTATTTATTTTCAGCATTTATGTTTTATTTTCAACATTTATGTTGGCGGATTGTTTGCGTCGTCTTTATGTTTTTGCACCTCAGATGCCTATAAGGGGTAGCGTCTGTCGTGTTATGTGCATGCTGGATGAATTTGAGTTTTTCACTTTTCTCTCCTAACCCTAATCCTCTCCCTCTCTTTCTCTCTTTCTCCCCTCTCCCGGTTCTCATCCCGACCCGCTCGCTTCCACCGCTCCTTCCCCAAGCTCGCACCAACTGGTCCGACCTCCGTCTCGCTCGCTGCAGGCCTCCAGTGATCCTACGCTCCCTGCCGCCAACTCCGTGAGCCGCCGCCTGAGCTGAATCAAATTAGAGAGTAAAAATAATTATTGTTGTATTCATCCACTTAGGGGGAATATGTATATATATAGGAGATACAAGGGGAAAATCACCCACACACATAAACTTGAATACAAGGGGTAAATATATAACGGACAGCTGAGATAACACGTCAATACTCTCCCTCAAGCTAGCGCGAAAAGGTCAAGCAAGCCCAGTTTGCCACATGTAGAGAGAAGTCTGGAAGGTCCAACCGCCTTGGTGAAGACATCAACAATCTGCTCTCCGGAGGGAACATAGGACGCTTCAAGAGTCCCTGAACGAATGTGCTCCCTGAGAAAGTGAATATCAACCTCAATATGCTTAGTCCGCTCATGCAAAACTGAGTCGGAAGCAAGCATGAGAGCGGACTGGTTGTCGCACACAAGAGTCGAAGAACCAGAGGGAGGAGAGGCAAGCTCGGCCAAGAGAGTACGCAGCCAAAGGAGCTCAGTAGCGCCATGGGCCATAGCACGGTACTCAGGCTCAACAGATGAGCGGGAGACAACACTCTGCTTCTTGCTCTTCCTGGAAATAAGATTGCCACCATAGAAAGTGCACATCCCTGAGGTAGAATGTCGATTAGTAAGGGAACCACCATAGTCAGAATCCGTGTAACAAGTGAGATCAAGGGTCGGAGATGAACGGTAGAAGTGCCCTAGGACAGGAGAACCCTTCAAGTAGTGGAGGATTTAAAATGCTTCATCTAGGTGAGAAGTCCGGAGTGCATGCATGAACTGACTGACCACACTTACAACAAAACTAATGTCTGGGCGATTGTTGGTCAAGTAGATAAGTTTGTCAACAAGACGCTGATATCTGCCTGGTTCAGGGAGAGGATCACCAGACTCGGCGTGAAGGCGGTGGTTCGGATCCATGGGTGTAGACAGAGGAGAACACCCAAGAAGGCCAGTATCACTTAAGAGGTTGAGTGTATACTTGCGCTGAGACAAAGAGATCCCCTGCTGAGATCTGACAGCCTCAATCCTGAGAAAGTACTTCAGATGCCCCGAATATTTCACTTCAAATGCCTTCTGAAGAACCCCCTTGATCTGAAGTATGCCCGAGCTATCGTCACCGGTAAGAATGATATCATCCACATAAACAAGAATAATGACCCTACGACCATCCACAACAGTCCAAACAAAGCACGTGCGGTCGACATGACATCTGGTGAACCCACTCTAAAGCACAACAATACCAAACCGCTCAAACCACGCACGAGGAGACTGCTTCAGCCCATACAAGGACTTCTGCAAAAGGCAAACACGACCCAAATACTCCCCCTGAAGCTTGTAACCGGGGGGTGGATCCATATAAACTTCCTCAACAAGATCGCCATTGAGGAAGACATTCTTCACGTCCATCTGATGAAGAGGCCACCCATGTTATGCAGCGAGAGAGACAAGCATACCTACAGTAGAGAGCTTGGACACCGGGGCAAAGGTCAAGCCGTAATCCCCAGGAGTTTGAGTGAAGCCCTTCACGACAAGACTGGTTGTAGCGGTCAAGAGAACCATCGACATTATACATGGGAGGGCCTGCGTGGGCCACGAGTGTATGTCTGCAACAGAAGAGAGTCGTGCAGCGGAGCAAGGGCAACCGAAGCCGGCTGTGGCGGAGCAGAAGGAGCAACAGGAACATGAGAGGTATCATAGAAGGGGACATATTCAAAAAAGCGTAACATCCAGGGAGTGAAAAGTTTTGCGAGAAGAGGGGTCAAAACACCGATAGCCCTTGGAAGATGAGGAATATCCCCAAAATAAGCACCAGATAGCTTTGTCATCAAGCTTTGTCCGAGTCGGACGACGGTCCTGGACAAAACACGCACACCCAAACACCCGGAGAGGGACGGGAAATAGAGGGCGGCGGGGAGATAGAAGACTAAGGGGTACCCAACCCGCTAGAGGCTGACAAGGCAGAAATTTGACCAAGAAGGTCCCCGTAAGAAGGGCGACACTCCAAAACGACTTGGGGACGTGAGACCCACGAAGAAGAGACCGGGTCACATTCAAGAGATGACGATTCTTGCGTTCCGCCATTCCATTCTGTTCTGGTGTATAGGTAAAGGAGAATTGATGAAGGATTCCTTGGGTAGCAAGGAAAACTGTGAAAGAGGAAGAGGTATACTCCCCCCGTTATCGGAGCCAAGTACCCGAATACAAGAGGAAAACTGAGTCTTAACCATATTAGTAAGCTGGGTATATAAATCAAAGACATCAGATTTGACACGCATAAGATAGACCCAACAACAACGAGTAAAATCATATATAAAAGTAACAAAATACCAAAACCCATCATAAGAAACAACCGAGGCAGACCCCCAAACATCTGAATGAATAATATCTAACGGTGCAGAACTACGAGAAACAGAAATAGGATAGGTAGTCCGTGTATGTTTGCTAAGCTGACACACATCATACTGAAAAGAGTTCTCAAATGAGACACTCGAAAAAAGAGACAACACGATCTGAGGACTCGCATGCCCCAGTCTAGCATGCCAAAGAACAGGTGAAGTAGTAGCAGCAACGATGGATGGGGGTGAGAGACAGGGCGAAGGAGGTGGAAGATCCAGCTGGTATTGCCTGTCGCGCTCACGGCCGTGGCCAAAAGTCCTCCTCGTGGTCAAGTCCTGAAAAACACAGGCAGAAAGAAAAAATGTCACCGAGCAGTGCAATGAACTAGTCAATTGACTAACAGAAAGAAGATTTAAAGCAAGTTTGAGAACATGAAGAACTGAACCCAAGGAGAAAGAGGGAGTCAGAAAAACTGTGCCCCGGTGAAGGATAAGGGTCACAAAGCCATCGGCAAGACGAACCTGCCGATGGACGCTCGGAGACTCAAGAGAAGAGAACAAGCGCGTCTCACCAGTCATGTGATAAGTGGCCCCAGAGTCAATCACCCAGGGAGAAGAATACCCCTCTTGAGTGACATGAAAGGCCATCGGGGTACCTGACGCAGACGCTGAAGTCGACGAGAACGACGAGGAGGTAGGTAACGGCTGAGCAGGAAGAGGCTGGTGCGGAGTCTAAAACGGAGAGTGCAGCTGAAGCTGAGACTGGAGCTGCTGCATTTGAGCCATAAGCTGACTCCAGTCTACGGAAGGAGCACCGGAAGAGGCACTAGAATCAGGTAGGCCCCCAAAGTCTGAAGAAGTAGCGGCGGCAGCACGCGTGGCGGGGGACTGCTGGCGTAGGTGAGGAAAGAGCAGCCAGCATCGGGCCTTCTCATGACCAGTCCGGAGGCAGTGCTGACACTGAACAAAAGCAAATGGGCTGCCGCGGACACTCCCGCGACCTTTATAGGTAGAAGTACGCCCCCGCGCACAGAAGAAGGACGACCTGAAGCCAGGGCCATTTGGTTTGGAATAGGAACAGAAGCTGGAACGGGCGAAACAACAGTGAGGCGGGCACGTCGCTCATGCTCCTCCACCATGGAATAAGCATCCAAGATATCAGGTAGAGGGTTCATTCTGAAAATCTGAACCCGAATCTGCTCAAACTCGGGCCTCAAGCCCATCAGGAACTGATAGGTCTCCCGCTTCTCCTGCCGCCGCTTGGCAACAAGTAGATCCTCTGGATGTGGAAGAGCACGGTCAGAAAGCTCCTGGAATCTCCCTGAGAGAAAGGTAAAGTACTCGTGCACAGTACGGTCCCCCTGAAGAGCAGTAGAAATCTCCTGGAAGACAGAATAAATCCGCGTATCAACGCGTGTGTGACCGTAGGTACGCGTCAAGGCAGCTCAGAGAGACGACACCGAATCGAATCGCATGAACTGCTCGTAAATACGGGGCTCCATGGAGCACTGAAGCCACCCGAGAATCTTGAAATTTTCCGTGCGCCATTGACGGATAGCCTTTTCGTCAGAAGGCTTGGGAACACCATTAGGTTCAAGCCAATCAAGCTTGTGATGTCCGGCAAGATGGACTCGCATGGAGTTGGATCAAGCGATAAAGTTTTTTTCATTGAGAAGGGCGGTAGTAATGCGCCGAGCAAATCCATCATTCGAACCGAAGAGAGAGAAATCCATGGGATGGGAACAAGAAGAACCCTCCAAAAGGAAGGAAACCTTTAAACATAAGAGGAAAAACCCATCCCAAAAAGGAAGGGTCGTATATCACAAATCTAGGTCATGAGAAGAAAAGAAGTGAGGAAGGGGCGATAAACACCAACCAAATCGGCGGCGGAAGAAACAATCGAAGGGAAGAAAAAAAAGGAGAAACCGACAACAGCAAGATTGACGAGTTCGAGGTCGGCGAAGGGGCGGGATCGGCGACATCAACAGGATCGACGATGCCCTCACATCGCGTGAACACTGCGTCGAAGGCGGCTAAGTGGCGGGATCGACGAAGTCGCACGATGCGGGATCCAGAATTGAGGGCGAAGGGGCGGGGTCGGGGTTCGGCTTTTTCTCTAATACCAAATCAAATTAGAGAGTAAAAGTAATTATTGTTGTATTCATCCACTTAGGGGGAATAGGTATATATATAGGAGATACAAGGGGAAAACCACCCACGCACATAAACTTGAATACAAGGGGTAAGTATATAACGGACAGTTGAGATAACACGTCAATAAGCCGCACACCCCTCACATCGGTTCTGCAATCGCGCCTTCCGCGACTCCTGCGCCGCGGTTTTCGTTGCCCGCGCCTCCCGCGGCTTCCGATCCCGTACCACCAACGCCATATCTTCCTCCGCCGCACTGCCGTGCTGCGCCCTCCGTGCCGTACCGCCGATGCTCCCCTACGGTTGATCCGTGCCGCCCCAGGACTCTGCCATGGCACCAGCCACACGTTCCACCGCCGAAGCCCCATCGACGGACTATAAAAAGGCCCTCCTCCGCTGTATCGATGCACAAGAGTCTCTCGTGGCCTCTATGCATTCCTACCTCCTCTCCCTGCACACTAAGTTCGACGCCCTCTAACCCTTCGCCGCCTCTTCCGCCAACGGATCCGCGGGCCCTTCCACCGGCACGTCCATCTTCGGAGCGGCACCCTTTCCGGATAACGGAGACTCCACGCCCCTGCTTCCTCCAGGCTGCCCAACCCTCGCCCTGGACCTTCCCATTTTTGCCGGTGTAGACCCAATTGGGCGGATCGCCAAGGCAGAGCAGTACTTCAACCTCCACCACACTCCCAAGCAGGACAAGGTGTCTGCACAGTCAAGGAATTTCGGGCCATCATCAACGACTTTGAACCGGAGATCACTTTGGCGGATTTCGAGGATCTCGAGATCACCGAGGAGGGATAACCCCGTGGTCGCCGCGGACGCCGACCTTCACAGTTTGGCGCTTCCATGTTTCTCGGTGGGCGGAATTTCAGGGCCCCAAACCATGAAGTTGGCGGGCAAGCTTGGCGACCGCCACATTGTCGTCATGGTGGACATCGGGACGAGTCATAATTTCTCTCCGCTCAACTGGCCCAACAACTCCGTCTTCCGATGGAACCTTCACCGGACTTCATTGTCAGTTTGGGCGATGGTTGCCGCCTTTCGATCCAGGCCGTTGCCCGTCCGTCTCACTCTCAGTAGGCCCTTACTCGGTGACGGCAGACTTCTACGTCTTTGGCCTTGACGGGATTGACGCCATCTTGGGAGTGGCGTGGCTCTGCACGCTGAGTGACGTATGAGTCAACTAGAGGACTATGATGATGCGATTCCTCCAGGACGGTCGGGAATGCTGCCTTGTGGGGGATGCCGTCCTACTTCGCTCCCCCTCCTTTCGCACGATTCAGAGGACTTCGCACATCGATTTTTCGGTATGGCTCCGGTCCATCTCGAGTACCGCGCTGCCGACCCCATCACCACCACCGTCCCTTCAGGCGCACCTGTCTGAGTTTGCGGACCTCTTTACTGCACCATCCGGCTTGTCGCCGGCTCGGCCGCACGATCATGCCATTCCTCTTCAGCCCGGCATATCGGCAGTCTCGATCCGACCATACCGCTATGGGCACGTCCAGAAGGACGAGATCGAGAAGCTCGTTCGTGACATGCTGATGGGGGACCTCATCCGCCCCAGTGTAAGTCCTTTCTCCAGCCCGATCCTCCTGGTCAGAAAGAAGGACGGTAGCTGGCGCTTCTGTGTGGACTATCAGGAGCTCTACAAAGCCACTGTCCCATACAAGTACCCGATCCCGGTGATTCAGGAGCTTTTAGATGAGCTCCACAGCGCAACCGTCTTCACCAAGTTGGACCTCCGTGCTGGCTACCATCAGATTCGCGTCTGGCCGGCCGGCGTCGCCAAGACGGCCTTCAGGACACATGACATCCACTATGAGTTCCTGGTCATGCCATTCGGCCTGACCAACGCGCCAACAACCTTTCAGGCCACGATGAACGACATTTTTCGTCCGGTACTTTGACAACACATTCTTGTTTTTTTGATGACATCTTGGTCTACAGTTCTTCTTAGCAGGAGCATCTTTAGCACGTCCAGACGTTGACCACTCTATGACACCACCACCTTAAGCTACACCCAACATATTGCTCTTTTGGGGTCTCGGAGGTGTGCTACCTGGGACACACCATTTCCGCTACGGGGGTCGCAATGGACAGCGATAAGATCGAGGCGGTCCTCCAGTGGACAACACCATCTTCTCTCTGCGATGTCCGCGGGTCCTTGGGACTGACGGGGTGCTACCGTTGATTCATTTAGGGGTATGACACGATGGCCCGATCCCTCACTCAGCTCCCAATGAAGTCTGTCGAGGGCTCCTTCGAGAGGTCGACGGCGGCCTCCACCACTTTTGTCGCTCTTCAGCAGGCCTTGGTTTGTGCCCCGGTGTTAGCCATGCCAGATTTCTCCCAACCCTTCCTGGTGGAGTGCGATGCGTCGGGTGTCGACGTGCGAGCTGTACTTATGGAGGTGTAACACCCCAACCTTGTTTAACAACCCATCGGCCGTCCGGCCGGGTCCAACGACAAGAAGTCAACTAAGAAATAGTATTAAAACTAGTACATAACAAACATAAATGAAAAGAACTGAGATGTAAGCTTACAGCTGAAATTGCAAAAGAATCTAAGGTTAAAAGTGTACCTCATCCCGATGATTTCACAAAGCCACTAAAAGTGAATAGGAAACAAATAACTGTATATCCGAAAGTTTAACAATAAGTTTGGTATAAGAAAATCTTAAATGTTAACAATACATGTATCCAAAACTAAATAACATGGTATTAGAAATAAAACAACGACTAAAAGGAAACAAACTATAGGAGCGACTTTATAGTCACGCTCGTCCTAGGCACAGTTTCCCACCTGGGTCCCCTGTAAAACATGCCCAAAATATGGGTCAGCCCAAAGGGAGAGTAAAAAAAACTTTTCCTCCTAGTGACAATAAAATTTGTTTTAGGAGAAAATGTATGCATGTTTTGAAAATATTTTTGTGCTATAGAAAAGCTGTATGCTAGCGTACTGTGCATGGTTTTCTAAAACTAAAACTAGCAAAATTCATGTCTGTACTACTTACTCATATTGTGTGACATTTACCCAAGTTCCGAATAAGTTGGTTACTAGGAGTTTCTAGGTTTGGTCTAAACTTGAGTCTAATTCCACTTATGGTTGTTGTTCGACAGAGTTTCAGACTGAGTACTTCTAACGCGCAATACTAGTCTAACGATCCGAGTCTTACTGACAAACTCAAGTGTTCTAGTGTCTCGCGAACACAGACTCGAATCTACTAATTTCTAAAACGAGATACATCTCCCAAACAATTTGATTCATAGAGTATACTACCACCAACGAGAAAGATAGTGCGCCTCTATCAAACACGGGTGAGGATCTCCACCGTGCCTCTAACATTCTTTGTCTAACGCTACTCTGCTTGTGAACTTGAGCGTATGGCTAATGTGATTCACCAAAATGGTTTTAAAATGACTGAAGCCCCACTTCTAACTCCAAGGTTTCCCGCTCGTCAATCTAAACAAAAGACTATACTGTTTGAATGGTTTAACTGTTTTGGGATTTATTAAAATTACACGCCTACCACTTACACTAGTTACATATCAATTGCATTAGCAAACTCTATTGATATTAGAAATTTCCATACACCCGTATCGATATTACTGAATTATACTAAGCATTATTATACATGCTATTTGATATGTTTAGCTAGGAAGAATAAGAATTTCTTACAGTAGTGTTTCTTCGCTCGTACACAAGACGCGGCGGCATATTAGTGTTCGACACTCCCAAAATTTCTTTTTCGACCGAACGTCAAGTTGACAACTCTTGAAACCTGAAATTAGGCATACACCCTACTGAATTTGTCGGCAAACTAACTAAAACCATCATGGGAATAGACTGTAGAAAAACATAATATCTATAAAGGGTTGATACCTCGCTCCTAAAACCACGAAACCTTACACTGCAGGCTAACCAATATTTGAGTGAAAGGGGTTGCAAACTTCGATTCCTGAGATCGAAAACAGGGCGAACATATAAAAACTGAAATCGTTAATATAAAAATGTCAAATTTCATTCTCCGGTGACTGGACGAGAAGTGAAGATTCGATGCAAGCCAACATTTCGAGAAAACTTACCCCAAGGACAAGTTGTCCACGGTTTCGAGCCGGAGGAACAGCACTCCTGCGGAAATTCCTGAGAAATCACATGAGAAAAGGGCGGCAAATAAATCTGAAACTCTACTATAACCATGAGAAGGAGTCGGCTAAGGCTGTATGGGCGGTACTCACCTTCTCAGGAAGTTTACGGAACCTTAGCCGACCGGTTAGGGCCTGCTATGCCGCCGCAAAGGAAGGAGGAAGCAAATGCCGGCTGATATCAAGCAGCAACAGGAAGGATCGCCGCTGGAGGAGTGAAAACGGAGACCGACTGCTGGATCTAGTGCTTCGGCTGGTATGAAGATGTCGCCAGGAAGAGGGGGAAACAACGACCGTTCCGCTGCGGGAGAGGCGTGCGACAGTTAGCGAGAAGTGAGGGTTACAGGCTTATAATCTTTCGCGCCCCTTTTGCGGTTTTGACAACTTCCGGGTGAGGAGAGACGAACCGCTCTTCAAAATATTATGAGGAATTTCACACTTAATTTATTATCAATATGCTATTCCATTACACTCCGATACTTAGAATTTGTGCTACACCCTCGCACTAAAATTTACATGTGGCGAACACGTACAAAACGACTGATTTCACTCCAACAATTAACGTAACACAATTTAACATACTTAATTCGTACCTCGAAAAGACGCTGTCGCGATCAGATTCGTTCGTGCTCAGACCCTACAATTTAACTATATTTAACATCAGTATACGGATGTTACAAATCTCCCTTCCTAAATAAATTTACGTCCTTGAAAATTACAAACATACCTGAGTCGAAGAGGAAATCATAGTCAACATTGCTCCTAAGCTCATCCTCTCTTTCCCGCGTATATTCTGGTCGGCCATAATTCATTTAAAGGACTTTCACAAACGGAATCTCTCGACTCCGGAGCTTCTGAATCCTTGAGTCCACTATTCTGACTGGTTTGACATTGATTCTAAGATCTGATTTAATTGGTGCCTCCTCGGTACTGATTATCTGATTAGGATCTCTAACTGTTTTCCTCAGATAGGAGACATGGAATACATCATGTAGACCACTCATTTCCTCAGGCAAAGCCAACCTGTACGCAGCCTCACCAATGTGCTCTAGTTCCTCGAAAGGACCAACGAATACGGGACTCAATTTCTTTATCCGCTTAATTTGAGAGACTCCTCTAACTGGTTTGATTTTCAGATATACGTAATCACCAACACTAAATTCCACTGCCTTGTGCCTCTGGTCATAATACTTGGCCTGGCGATCCTGAACTATCTTCATACGTTCTCGAATGAGCTTGATATGATCAGTGGTCTTGTCAATCCATGATTCCCTGATGTTAGATTTTTTTTTGCTTTTAGCCCAACACAACGGTGTCCGACAACGCCTACCATAAAGGGCCTCGAACGGTGCCATCCTAATGCTTGCCTGAAAACTGTTGTTGTAGGAGAACTCGACGAGAGTAACGTACTTCTCCCACTTCTCTTCGAAATCCAAGATACACATCCGGAGTATATCTTCCAAGGTTCTATTTGTATGCTCAGTCTGACCATCTATCTGGGGATGGAAGGCGGTACTGAAATGTAGCTTGGTGCCCAATCTCTCCTGAACATGTCTCCACTCTCTAGAAGTAAACCCGCCATCTCTGTCTGAAACAATGGTCTTGGGAACACCGTGAAGTCGAACAAACTCATCAACGTATAACTGTGCCAATCTGGGACCCTGATCTGTCTTCCTATTGGGTATGAAATGGGCAAATTTAGAGAGACAGTCAACTATAACCCATATGGAATCATTCCCACTCTGAGATCTGGGAAGGTCATGAACAAAATCCATTGATTTGTCTTCGAAATTCTACTTTAGGATGAGAAGCGGCTGCAACTTGCCTCCTGGCTTCTGGCACTCAGGTTTAACTAACTTACAAGTTTTGCACTTCCCAACATATTCAGCAACGTCACCCTTCAAGCCTGACCACCACACTATTTTCTTCAGATCTGCATACATCTTTGTGCTACCTGGATGTATCAAATATCTAGAATTATGGGCTTCAAATAGTTAGTCCTCTCAAGGTAGCTAACATCTGGAATGCACACCCTATCGTCGTGCAGTAGTAAATCCTCAAGTATACTGAATTTCTCCTTCTGACCTGCCTTAGCCAAGACCCAAATCTCTGACATCTTTTGATCTAAGGATAGAGCTGTCCTGATCCTATCCTTGATGTCGCAAGTGATCTCCATCCATCCCAATCTTGCAGATCCAACGTTTGAACGCGGTACAACACTGATCTCAAGCCTTTCCAACTCTCGCACTAACTTCTCCTGCTGAGTAAGGAGAAAATAACTCGATCCTCTATGACTAAGCGCATCAGCTACCACATTCGCCTTCCCTGGGTGATACTGAATGTCTACCTCATAGTCTGACAGAAACTCTAACTACTTGCGCTGTCTCATATTGATCTCTTGCTGATCGAATATGTACTTTAGAATTTTGTGAGCCGTAAAGATCTCACAACGGACCCCATAAAGATAATGCCTCCAAATCTTCAGAGCGTGGATGACCGCTGCTAGCTCCAGGTCATGCACAGGATAGTTCTTCTCATGAACCTTCAACTGTCTGGAGGCGAAGGCTATAACCTTACCATACTGCATAAGCACACACCCCAAACCTTGACCCGAGGCGTCGCTATATATCTGAAATCCTTCTGACCCTGAAGGTAAACTCAATATCGGGGCGGTCATCAACCTGGTCTTCAACTCCTCAAACGCCAACTCGCACTCCATTGTCCAACTAAAAACTTTACCCTTCCTGGTAAACGAAGTCAGTGGTAAGGCTATCTTCGAGAAGTCTTTAAAAACCTCCTGTAATATCCTGCCAAACCTAAAAAGCTGCGGATCTTCTGTGACTGCCCTCGGTCTCGGCCATTCCCTTATTGCTTCTATCTTCTTCCGGTCAACGGACATGACCACTCTGACTGATAACATGTCCTAAAAATGCAACCTCTGATAGCCAAAATTCACACTTAGAAAATTTTGCATAAAGTTGATTCCTTCTGAGCGTCCCCAAAACAGTCCTGAGGTGAGAGACGTGATCTTTTGCACTTCTGGAATACACTAAGATATTATCTATCAATATAAGAATTCCCGGCTATTCATCAAATCCAAAATTGGTCAGACAAAACGGCATAACCATGAACTCATAATGTTTGTAGAATGCCGTCTTCTGAATGTCGCTTTCCGAATCTTCAACTGATGAAGCCTGACCTATTAACTTAGAAAACGTCAAACCCTCAAGCTGATAAACAGGTCGTCGATCCTGGGGGACGTCAACTTGTTCAGCTCGCATGCATAGGTCACAAACAAAAGCACCCCAAGACGAAGTACTGGGGCGAATAGATCCAAATGAACATACACTTGACCATGTCCGTAATCTGGGTCCTGAATGTCGGTGGCTTCTGACACTGTCTAATGCTGCCTTCCAGATGACTCCCTTCAACCCCTCAGATCAGCGATATAAATAAAATAGCCTGACAGCAGGTAAAAAGAAATATCTAGAAAGATTTAAAACTTACAATCTAGGAAATTAACTAAGGGTAAACACAGCCTCAAAAAACGCCACTACACATGCAAGAACCCAGATCAAGTTGATAAAACATTAACAGGTACATTGTCCACAACTACAAGTACATGCTAAACTGAATGAGAAAAAATACTACAAACTGACGTCACCAAACGCTCATCCTAGACGTAGTTTCCCACCTGGGTCACCTGAAAAACATTTCACTCCTCCTTGTGACAAGTTTTCTGATGTTGCCTTTAGAAAAAAAAGCATTAAAAACGCATGGCTTCGCACTACTTTCTGGTTAATGTACGTGACTTTTAGTTCCTAACCCAGTCCTGACGTTACTAACAGTGTACCTTCTATACTTGAGTTCAGTGGCTTCTAAACATCTACTTGGAAGACTTTAGGCAGGTGCTAACGCGCAATCCCAAGACGAATTGTAGTGTCTGCAGACACGGTCTCGAACTAAAACCCAGACTATACTGAGGCATACTCTCTACCGCAACTTGTGTGCTCAAATGCCTTGCAACTACTGATGAGTTCGACTCATTGGGGGCCAAATCCACGTATAAAGGAGACTTTGGCGTCACTGGTGCTGCTCCAGGTACAAGAGCGGTGTTGCGGCTCTCGTAGACTCGGCGCGACGATCTTGAAGCTGGGGATCTTCAAGCTGCCTCGAACCTACTAGTGTCCTGCAATTTAAGGATTTTCCGGAGGAAAATTTCTATATAACACCAAAAACAAATGCTAAACTTCATAATTTACCTTTATTCTGAGGCTCTCAAAGGCCCAATCCAAATTCTGCGGAGAACCACGAACACCAAAATCTAATTCAGATGAAATCTACTTGAACTCACCGGGTACCTTTGATAAATCGGCCTTGACTTCTGCATTCATCAACACTTAAGAAGGTTTCAAACCTGTTGCTAGAGGGGGGAAAAATGCATCTAACTGAATATAAACCCATTCTCCTTAACTAAAAAAATGGTTACACCCTACAATTAACGCACTTAATAAACTAACGGTCGCTAACAATAGACAAAGTAACATTATACCTTCAGCTTATTCGTCGCGATGACCCTACAATTTTAAATAAATTTCGTCCATTAGGATGTTACACTTTATGCCCTGGAAAGTAACAACGATTTGGCTGAGTCCTTCAAATGGTATCAGCTTATTTCTGTAGTCTATCTTAGCGTTCACAATCGATAACCAGTCTATCCCTACTATCAAATCGAAACCCGTGATAGGGAGTAGAAAGGCTTCTACAACAATCTCCGCTTCTCCAAATTGCACTGGTACCCTACACTTATCTTTGGTCTGCAAAAATATCCATTGGGCTTCATGACCTCTAACAGAAATGCCTCTGGACAGACTTCTAATCCCAGTCTATGTACTAGAGATTCTGCTATGAACGAGTGCGAAACGCCCGTGTCAAAGAGAATCTTAGAGGGTACATTATATATCATAAGAATATCTACATGAATGATTGAACATGGAAAATTTACAGTGTCACTAAAGAGGATTTAATTAAATTTTCTATAAGACAGTCATACTATCACATACCTGTCACCACATCCTCCTGCTCCTTGGCTTCCTGTTGGCCAAGACCATAAGCTCTAGGCTGCACTGGTCCACGTCCCGGAGCTAGTCTCGTGTCGGCACCCATTGGTGCTTTTCCTTTGTCGGCTTTACTCAGGCCATCGAGCTCAAATTTCGACTACGCGAGAGGGTTATGCTAAATCAAACTAAGGAGAAAAGGGTATGTGTAGGATAAGCAGAAATTAAAAATTAAACTTAAATTACCTGATTCCTGGAAGTTCCCTGACAGTAACGAGCTATGTGTCCTGGTTGTTGACACTTGTAACATACCCCTGCGGTAGCCAAACACTCTCCTAGATGGTGTTGATAAAACTTCGGGCAAAGGGGGTAATCCTTGATCCTTGTCCTAGTCTGATCACCTTTCTGGGCTCCTGACCTCTACTTCTTATTCCAGTTTCTACCCTGGCTATTCTTGTTATGCTGCTGCTGAAGCGCATCCTGAGGTTGCTTCGAACGAAAACTGTTGCGTTTTTGTACTTTTTGCTGATCAGCTTCTAACTTTCTGGCAGTGCCCACTAAACTCTTATAATCTGCATTGACCATTGACATCAACGACTGCCTCAGCGAATCACGTAAACTGTCCACAAAACGGCTGCACTTCTCGTTCTCACCCCCCTGCATCGTGTCCGCATAACGAGAAAGATGAGTCAACTCTCGTTCATAAATCACCACTGTCTTGTCCCCTTGGATCAGCTTAAGGTACTTCTCCTGGAGACTGCGACGCTCAGACGGGGGAACAAACCAGCTAGCTAGCGCTGACGAGAAACCATTCCAGGTGAACATGTCTGCGGTACGACCTGAAACATGGGTAAACATAAACCATTATGCTAAAAGAATAAAGAAATCTAGGTAAAGACAAATGTTACTCTAAGGCACTTACGAGCGGGGTCGTCCGCCAATTGTCTGGTCCACCACTAATGGGCCTCCCCTTTCAGGAGAAAACACGCTAACAGAACCTTCTTGTTCTCTGGGCACTTCATCACCTCAAGCAGTTCACGGGTCTTAATAAGCCAATCATCAGTCTCCATAGGCGTCTCTTCTCCAGTAAAGTTGGAGGGGTGAAGATCGCGGAGGTTCCTCAGATAACGCTCCAACCCTAAATCCCCTGTAGCTGGCACTGGAAATGCGGTTGGATCTATAGTGGGCAGTGCATTTCTGAATTCCACCATTGCTAAGGCCACCGCTCTAGCAATAATGACGGCCATATTGCTGGGTCCAGCACTGCTGGAGCTGCTGGTGTGTAGGAGCTGGAGGCGCTGCTGGGGGCACTAAGAAGGATAGAAGAATTAATGATGCCTGAGAATAAAACTAAGGATCTACTAAGAAGAACAACACATACACATCTTGAAACCAAATAGAACTGGATGACTCTAATGTTCAGAGAGTGATTAAAATGAAATCCCATGGCTCTGTGAATTCTCTAGGTCATGAGATCTAAACCTGCTTTGATACCAATTTGTAACACCCCAACCTAGTTTAACAACTCATCAGCCGTCCGACTGGGTCCAGCGACAAGAAGTCAACTAAGAAACAGTATTAAAACTAGTACATAACAGACATAAATGAAAAGAACTGAGATGTAAGCTTACATCGGAAATTGCAAAAGAATCTTAAGGTTAAAAGTGTACCTCATCCTGGTGATTTCACAGAGCCACTAAAAGTGAATAGGAAACAAATAACTATATATCTGAAAGTTTAACAACAAGTCTGGTACAAGAAAATTTTAAATGTTAATAATACATTTATCTAAAACTAAACAACATGATATTAGAAGTAAAACAACGACTGAAAGGAAACAAACTATAGGAGCGACTCCATAGTCACGCTCATCCTATGCGCAGTTTCCCACCTGGGTCCCCTGTAAAACATGCCCAAAACATGGGAGGGAGAGTAAGATAACTATTCCTCCTAATGACAATAAAATTTGTTTTAGGAGAAAATGTATGCATGCTTTGAAAATACTTGTGCTATAGAAAAGCTGTATGCTAGCGTACTGTGCATGATTTTCTAAAACTAAAACTAGGAAAATTCATGTCTGTACTACTTACTCATAATGTGTGACATTTACCCAAGTTCTGAATAAGTTGGTTACTAGGAGTTTCTAGGTTCGGTCTAAATTTGAGTCTAATTCCACTTATGGTTATTACTCGACATAGTTCCAGGCTGAGTTGCTCCTAACGCGCAATACTAGTCTAACGATCCGAGTCGTACTGACGAACTCAAGTGTTCTAGTGTCTCGCGAACACAGACTCGAATCTACTAATTTCTAAAACGGGATACATCTCCCAAACAATTTGATTCATAAGATATACTACCACCCACGAGAAAGATAGTGCGCCTCTATCAAATACGAGAGAGGATCTCCACCGTGCCTCTAATATTCTTTGTCTAACACTACTCTGCTTGTGAACTTGAGCGTATGGCTAAAGCGATTCACCAAAATGGTTTTAAAATGACTGAAGCCCCACTTCTAACTCCAAGGTTTCCTGCTAGTCAATCTAAGTGAAAGACTATTCTGTTGTAATGGTCTAACTGTTTTGAGACTTATTAAAATTACACGCCTACCGCTTACATTAGTTATATATCAATTGCATTAGCAAACTCTATTGATATTAGAAATTTCCATACACCCGTATCGATATTACTGAATTATACTAAGCATTATTATACAGACTATCTGATATGTCTAGCTAGGAAGAATAAGAATTTCTTACAGTAATGTTTCGTCGCTCGTACACAAGACGCTGCGGCATATTAGTGTTTGACACTCCCAAAATTTTTTTTTCGACCGAACGTCAAGTTGACAACTCTTGAAGCCTGAAATTCGGCATACACCCTAATGAATTTGTCGACAAACTAACTAAAACCATCTTGGGAATGGACCGTAGAAAAACATAATATCTAGAAAGGATTGATACCTCGCTCCTAAAACCACGTAACCTTACACTGCAGGCTAACCAATATCTGAGTGTAAGGGGTTGCGAACTTCGATTCCTGAGATCGAAAACAGGGCGAACATATAAAAACTGAAATCGTTAATATAAAAATGTCAAATTTCATTCTCCGATGACTGGAGGAGAAGTGAAGATTCGGTACAAGCCAACATTTCGAGAAAACTTACCCCAAGGACAAGTTGTCCACGGTTTAGGGCCGGAGGAACAGCACTCCTGCGGATATTCTGGAGAAAGCACAGGAGAAAAGGGCGGCAAATAAATCTGAAACTCTACTATAACCATGAGAAGGAGTCAGCTAAGGCTGTAGGGGCGGTACTCACCTTCTCAGGAAGTTTACGGAACCTTCGGAGAACTGCCGACCGGCTAGGGCCTGCTATGCCACCGCAAAGGAAGGAGTAAGCAAACGCCGGTTGATATCGAGCAACAACAGGAAGGATCGCCGCTGTAGGAGTGAAAACGGCGACTGACTGTTGGATCTAGGGCTTCGACTGATAAGAAGATGTCGCCAGGAAGAGGGGGAAACAACGACCGTTCCGCTGCAGGAGAGGCGTGCGACAGTTAGCGAGAAGTGAGGGTTACGAGCTTATAATCTCACGCGCCCCTTTTGCGGTTTTGATAACTGCCGGGTGAGGAGAGGCGAACCGCTCTTCACAATATTATGAGGAATTTCACACTTAATTTATTATCAATATGCTATTCCATTACACTCCGATACTTAGAATTTGTGCTACACCCTCGCACTAAAATTTACATGTGGCGAACACGTACACAACGACTGATTTCACTCCAACAATTAACGTAACACAATTTAACATACTAAATTTGTACCTCAACAAGACGCTGTCGCAATCAGATTCGTTCGTGCTCAGACCCTACAATTTAACTATATTTATCATCAGTATACAAATATTACAGCAGGTCGGCCGCCCTGTGGCCTATTTTAGCCGCGCCTTCTCTGACACTATCCATAACTGCTCCGCCTACGAGAACGAGCTCATGGTCCTCGTCTTCGCAGATCAGCACTGGCACCCCTATCTCCTGGGCCGACGGTTCGTGGTCCGCACCGACCACAACAACCTTCACTACCTCCTGCAACAGAAGATTGCTACGCCCGTGCAACAGGTGTCTGTGGCCAAGCTCCTAGGATATGACTTCAGCATCGTGTTCCGACCAAGAAAGACGAATCACACGGCCGACGCTCTCTCTTGCAATCCCATCCTAGCGGCCATCTCCCGTCCGATTTGGGAGGATGCAGATGCCCTCCGACGGACGTCAAAGCCGACCCGACGCTCAATGGGATCCGGACACCACTCCTCAGGGACGCAAATGTTCGACCCCCTTACTCCTTGGTCGACGACCGCCTACTCTTCTGGGCCCGCCTCGTGCTCGCCCACTCCCCGAGCATTACGCTGCTGTTAGCTGAGTTCCATGCTTCTCCGACGAGGGGACACGCCGACGCCTACCGGACATATCGTCGGCTGGCAGCCTCCTTCTACTGACCTCACATGTTCCGCCAGGTAAAAGCAGTCGTGGCTGCCTGCCTCATCTGCCAGTAGGCCAAATATGAGGCCGTTTTTCCGGGTGGTCTACTTCATCCCCTCCCGATCCCCGAACGGGTGTGGGACGACATCGCCATGGATTTCATCATGCGACTGCCCCGCTCATAGGGACGTGATTGCATCCTGGTCGTGGTGGACCGACTCTCAAAGTTTGCACATTTCATTCCCCTCCTCCGTCTATACCCGACAACCACAGTCATCGACAACTTCATCCAGGGGGTCGCGCACCTCCACGGATTTCCTCGGTCAATTGTCAGCGACCGTGACCCACTTTTCTTGGGTACCTTTTGGACTACACTGTTCCGCTTGTAGGGTACCTGTCTACGCATGGGCACGACGTACCACCCACTTACCAACGACCAATCAGAGGTACTCAACCGGTGTCTGGAGACGTACCTCCGCTGCTTTGTGGGGGAGCAACCTCATAGTTGGGCCAAGTGGCTCGGGTGGGCCGAGTACTCTTACAACATCGTCTACCACCAGACGGCCTACACTATCCCATTTGAGGCCGTTTATGTCCGATCTCCATCGTCTATTGTCCGCCACCTTCTGGGAGAATGTCAGGTGGAGAGCCTGACCACCGCTCTCCGCGACAGGGACACCATTCTGGATCATCTGAAACACCACCTGCGACGGACTCAACAGAAGATGGTTTCCTTCGCCAATAGGAAACGCCGAGACCTTTCTTTTGAGGTGGGCGAGAGGGTCTTCATCAAGCTCCACCCTTACCGTCAGCTTTTGGTGGCCCGCCGACCGTGCCCGAAACTAGCCCCTCGATTCTTCGGGCCATTTGAGATCATCGTCCGCATAGGGGCGGTCGCTTACCGTCTACCCCTCCCAGCCGGGAGCCGTATCCACCCGGTCTTCCATGTCTCACAACTACGATACGTGGTGGGCGAGCACGCCACCACAGATCCCTTCCCGGCCGACCTCGACCTTGCAGGGGAGGTGCCAGACTACCCCGCTTCGATCCTCAATCGTAGATGCCGCAGCACGGGGGACCATACATCGAAGGAGGTTCTTGTGGCTTGGACCGGACACCCCCACTCGGAAGCGACCTGGCTTCCCCGAGATGATTTTCGCCGCCAGTTTGCCTACTACTGCCTTGAGGACAAGACACATTTTCCAGACGGTGACATTGTTACGGAACTACACAATACCGAACCACCATGACGAGTTTGCACGCGCCGGGCACGGACATCGGACGGCCCCACTGAGCCCACGGAGGAGATCACGCCTTAGCCGTTACCTTATTATTTATTTTCAGCATTTATGTTTTATTTTCAGCATTTATGTTGGCGGATTGTTTGCGTCGTCTTTATGTTTTTGCATTTATGTTTTCGCACCCTGGATGCCTATAAGGGGTAGCGTCTGTTGTGTTGTATGCATGCTGGATGAATTTGAGTTTTTCCCTCTTCTCTCCTAACCCTAACCCTCTCTCTCTTTCTCTCTTTCTCCCCTCTCTCCCGATTCTCATCCTGACCCGCTTCTTCCCCAAGTTCGCACTGGATTCAAAATAAGTATTAATAGATATTAGTATCAATCATCACCCTCTCTTCTTGAGTGTGTTGTTTCATAATCATTTTATGCTGTCTCATAATCCCCTTGGGAAATGTCATTTATATGATCTTTGTCCTATGATGGGATGAGGACTTTAGTTTTCCTCAACTTCTCGAGTGTTGAATTTGATAATTAGAAGATTAATTCTCTGAATCAACATATTGATTAATCAATGTGTTAACCTTTTAATGATTAAACTCTCTTTGATACCGATTAAAATTGCGTAATGGATTCAAAGAATCTTGATCTAATTACTTTAGAGGGGTGCGGTGGGGGGTGGGGGTGGATGGGGTGAATATAGTATTATTAAATTTCACCACAAATAATCATTTCCCTTAAAATTGGGTACGCCCTCTTTTCTACCACTTGTAAAATTTTTACTATCCATTGTTCTTTTACCGATGAATAGAGTCTTTTGATAAGGAGACTCAAAGAACCACACTCGGAATCTTTTGATAGAAGATTCTTAGAACCGTTGAGTCTTTTGATAATGAGACTCTTTGAACCAAAACTCTGAGTCGTTTGAAGAGAGATTTTTAAAACTCTTGCAGAAATCTGTCGGAGCTATCGTGAACTTTTCCACAATGAGATCCAATTCTTCAACAAATTTTGATTGGATCTTGAATTTTGCACAGTGTGGATACAATCTTAAATTGATTTGCCTTTAATCTTCAACCCGAGAGAGGGAAAACTCAACAACACTCTTTTCCTTCCGAATGCCTCAACAATCTTTCTCAGAGATGAGTTAGAGAATGAGACAAATGAGTTGTACCCGTAAGAAAGAGAGAAGAATGAATTAGATGAGAAATAAGTCTAAGAAGAAATTTGCTGCAATCTGCATATCTTTCTATTTATTTATATTCCTGTCAAAATCCTTCGCTCACAATTTCAAAAACATTAGAATAAGACAACATTGAATATTTTCAAATATTGAATTTTCCTGTAATTAGAATGTCCAATATTCTTGGTATATTCTTTCCTGAAATAATTTGCGTTCATATTTTAATTCTGTAATGGCTCAATCTAAATTCTTTGATTATAATTTGAAAATATGTTAAGAAAGATAATCTGAAATACTGCCTTTAGTTGATGTAACCTGTTTAAACTTCGACTTCATCTTGACGTAAATCTACTGCATTGCTTTTGTACTCCGAGTAACATAGCTTGTTCTGACTGCGGAGAAGTTGACCTTAGTTGAGAATTAACTTGAAGTAAATTCTTTGCCGTTGATGCATTCTTCAAGTATTCATCTGAGCTTCTACCTATCATTTCTCAAGTACAGACATACTCTGTTTTTCTATACAATTATAAGACATTTCCTAAATCACTTTACATATTCTGTTATATTAAATCAGGAGATTTTTCTCATTATTTTCCCCCCAAAACTCTTCAACCCATGGTTCTTCGAACCTCCAGGTACATTGGAAGACCAAAGAGGCATCACCAACTACTTAGATCCCATATTCAGCCTTAAAGGCGGCCTTCCACTTGTTGCCAACCTTCATTCAAATTTGATGATACACTTTTAAATCTACCTTGGAGAACACATTAAATCCCTGCACTTCATTAGGATATCGACACTTTATTGTAATTTTATTAACGAAACAATTGTCAACACACATGCACATGAGGCCATCTTTGTTGGGGACCAAATGGGGGGTATAAAGCACGTGCTCATTGACCCTCTCACATAACCCTTTGACATAAGTTCATCCACTTACATCTTTAAATCCCTATTTTTCTATGAGTTACGTCAATAGTCTGGACTATTTAGTAGCACAATTTAAGGGACAAGATAAATCTGATGCTCAATTCCACTTAAGGGAGGAAGTTATCTAGGTAATTCGTCATTTCTTCTAAGCTTGGCTCGACGAGAGGTGGAGTCACAATTTTTTAACAATCCCTCTTCCATTATTGAAAATACATAGGCCCGTTCCTTCCCCTCCAATCTAATTGCCATGGTTGTCCTAAAAGGATGTGGCATGCCTTCATAGCCGTGATATCACAAAGTATCTCATCCTGGCAGGACCTACCAATTAATAAGGATACTAGGACCTACTTAGAGACTTTCACCTTATTTGTCTCATTGAGCCATTTGATCGTGCAAGATTCTTGATGTGAGGTTGCAGGTAGACCCAATTTCTCCAATATAGTAGCAGATTCCACATTCGTGCAACTGCTGTCTTGATTGATAGTACGCCCAAATATGTCCTTGAATTGTGCATTGAGTTTGGAAAAGATTCAACCTTGACCATTATAAATCTGCCGACTTAGGGTCTGTTTGGCGCGCCGTTGGGGCTCCGTCACAATTGCAGCGAACGCCACCGCCGAAGCGTCCCCGTTTGTTTTTCCGCTTTCTCCCGCCGTTCCTAGCCGCCTCCCTCTACAAACGGCAAAATACCGCCATTCTCTGTCGCCTCCCTTTACCTCTAGTCCGATATCGCGGCGGCATCTGTCTCCCTTCCCAGCCACCGACGGAGTCCCAAACGGGCCCTTAGATTCTTCCTGACCACCATATTTTTGTACCTATCTTTGATACCAAATGTTGTAATCCCGGGCAGTCATGAGAGAAACTTGCAACAAAATCTTAAATTTATTGTCAATAATACCATATGCAATCCAAGTAGGAAAAACACTATTGTTCAAGAAAAAAAGGGTAAATTCAGCTCAAAACTTGATTGAACTTGCAGTAAAAACAGTGCAGGAAATGACAAACTGTTCCAAAATCCACTTTCCATCATGTAAAATAGTTCCCAAAATTAGAACAGTGCTTCGCCATAGGTCAAGATTAAATCAAATAGCCCAAAACACCTACATAGATTAGGTCAACTTGATTGCACTGTCACAAAACATGGACAGCACTTGCATAAAATCTGGAATGAAACTAGACTAGAAGATGATACAAACTCGCCACTTAGAGGATAAGGTCTTCAGCCACTTCCCTAAGGATATGATTCCCTCTCCATGCTAAGGGGGACACTAGGTGATAAAAGCTAAGGAAAGCTCTAAACTCAATAACAACATTTCAAATGTGAAAAATAGACCTTCAGATGCTTTTATAACAATATTTTAAAAGAAGGAAATAGACTTAAGTGATCTATCCCAAATCCATGATGTCTTGACTGCCCCATTCTCTGGTTCCATCTGAAGATTTAACTTCACTATGCATCAACAGTATTCATTAAAACAACAACAACAACACTCAAGCCTTTATCCCACTATAGTGGGGTCGGCTATATGGATCCTTTGTCGCCATTGTGCCCTATCTTTTGTCATAATCTCACTAATGCCTAAAACATCATGTATTTCCTTACCATCACCAGTATTCATTAACAAGACAATTATTTTGTAAATTCAGCACGTTTCCTCCTAAGTTTAAGGTTATTTACTTTTATACAATGTTCTCTTCTAGTGACTAGACTACATTTTCTCAGTGTAAGCGAAGGATCAAAATAATTTTCTTGTTTCTGTACTACTGATGATCGATTTCTAAGCTGATTATTAGCATTAGAGATGTTTATTTAAAGAAGATTGAAGGTGCATGAGGCTCATAATGGCTGTTGTGGTTGTGAAACACTGTTATGGAAGATAATGGTCAAACTACTGCATTATATTTGCGCCAAGAGTCCGTCCGTTTTATTGTTCTAATTACGTTTGATCTGCAGAAGTAGTACTTATTTGGATGTACAATTATCTTATTAAATAAATTCAATTACTCTTGATAATCTACTAATTTTTTCTAAACTTTTTATTTACATATGTTCTTCAAATCTTCTGTGATAAAATTAGCCAATTTTTACCAATGCAAACAGATTACTTATACACTTCAATCTACTATTGAATTTACTTATTTCAGCTTTTTGAAGACACATTTTTGGAGGTGGATGCCCCATGTAATAATTTTTCTTCAGATGATCTTCGGAGTCCTTGGATGCTTGTTAAAAAATCAAGGGATGATTTCACCCATGATTTTTGCTCATTATCAACTGATCATGTCACTAACCTCCACAATAGGGTGTTTCTGATAAATGCAACTTTTGATATTGGATCAGTAGACATTATTTTAGGTGAATCAAGGAATACTAGGATTTCAAAGTATGCCGATCTTTCCAGTGGTAACAGGCCATATTTGAGATCATCTTTAAACAAGGAAGGGACACTTGGTTTGGATTTGCTTAATTTACCTGGTTTTGGACTTGGATTATGTATTCAAAATTCTTGCATCAATCTTTCTTTGGAAGCTGGTACTTGTGATGTACTAATTGATCTATCCGGACTTCAGGCAGTTCTACTTGATAATCAGAGAGTGATGATAATGTCTGATGATATGTGTCAGATGAAGGATATTCTTTCAGAGTCCTTGAAACAGAGTTATCAGTTTCGTCTTGCTCATTGTAGGTTAAAGACAGGTGTTAAACATCGTTGTGGCATTCTAGGTTTTTCTTATCCTAACAATATGATACATAGCCATGATTCAACAAATTTTCAAACATCATGTGAAGTAGAAGATGAAATATCAAGCAACCTTGATGATGCTGATCTTATTTTTGAATCTGGTAAATTGCATGCTACTGATTCCCATGATCCAGCTTCAGCTTGTTTTTTTGTAGTTGTAGCTCATCTCGGCGATATAATTATGTCAGAATATCATGCTGTATCTCTATTCAAAAGAGTAGATCAGCAAACTACCTTAAAATTGTTGATTTTTTCTGGTGAAGGCATACATAAAATTGTTTGCAAACTGAAGGTACTGATGCCTATTATAAAATTTGTCAATATTATGTGTTTCTTCAGTGCAGTAATACCGGTCCATGGAGTATTATGATTCTGCCTCATTTTTCATTGTTTCAATGAGATGATATTTTTATCTTTCCGCATTTTCACTAATGGTTATGACCATGTAATTTTTTACACTTCTTAAGTGTAAATTGAAAAAATGTCATCTGTCATCATCATTTGTTTTATAATATCTGCTACGAGTTGAGCATCATTTACGTTTTCTTCACATTGATTAACTTAGTTGTTAACTTCTGTCATCTAATGCAACATATGTCAGGGTGGCTGTATCTTTCTTGAAGCACTAGCTTTAACTAAGTTTCTTCACTGTTTTCAAGTATTTTCGCTCTTGATCTCAAATTTCCCATCAAGAATTGTTCATGTATCCAGAGAACTATCCATCTCCAAAGTTTCTGGAAATAATTTGGCTTCACTAAACTCACCATCCAGTAATGAACAAGTTATGGACTCTGTAATATCAGCTTCATCTTCAAAAATACAGAAAGCCACACGATGGAGCTTCGTTGATGCTCTTACTATTGATGTAACTCAATTTTCAGTTACCCTTGCTGTTGCAGGCAGTTACGGTGTGTAGTTTTTATCTCTAAGGGTTCGTTCGTTTGGACGGAATTGAGATCCTGGAATTGGAGTTGAAAGTCTAATTCCAATTTTATTTTTTGCTTGCGCCCTTGAATGATGAAATTAGAATTTTAATGAATTCCATGGAATTCATTTTGAACTAAAGTCAATTCATTTCAATCTATATAAAAATTGAATAATTCCATCCTGGACATTTTTTTCGCCCGTGGGAGCATGTTTTCGCCAGGGCGAACATTTTTCGCACAAACGATTGTTTTTCGCCAAGGCACGCGTATTCGCCCGGATGCACGTTATTTCGCCAGGGCATGTTTTTTCCCCAGGCACATGCTTTTTCGCCCGGGTGCACGCTTTTTGCCTGGGCGCACATTTTTAACTCAGAAACCCCTATTTCGCCCAGGCAAGCAATTTTTACCCGCGCGTGTTTTTTTGCATGGGCGTATTTTTCTCGCCAGTGCGCACACTTTTTGCCCGCGTGCGTGTTTTTTCGTCTGGGTGTGCACTTTTTCGCTAGGACTCGTGTTTTTTCCCGGACTCATGTTTTTCGCCCGGGTGCGCACTTTATCGCTCGGGTGAGCATTTTTTGCCTGTTTCGCGTGAGCACGCGCTTGATCGCCCGGGCGCGCTGGGCCCGTGTCTTTCGCCCGGGTGCACAGTTTTCACCTTGGGTGCACACATTTTCGCTCGGGCGCGCTCATTTTTGCTCGGGCTCTTGTTTTTTCTCCCGGACACGCGTTCTTTACTCAAGCAACTGTTTTTTCGCCCGGGCGCGCGCTTTTCATCCCGACACGCACTTTTTTGCCCGGGTGCGCACATTTCGGTTGGGTGCACATTCTTCGCCCGGTTGCCCGTTTTTCGCCCTGTGGCATATTTTTCATCCGGGTGCGCATTTTTTCATCCGAGTACATGTATTTTCGCTCGGGCATGCGCTTTTCACCCGAGCTTGTGTTTTTGTTTGTGCACGCGTTTTTTGCCCGAGTGCACATTTTTCGACAGTGGTCGATTTTTTGCCCTGTCAAAAATATTTGGTTCTTATTGAATGCATTATGCTATAATTAATGTCAATATATGTGAGAGAATAATAGGTTCTTCATAATATAGGTGAGTGAATGTTAGGTTTTTCATAATATATGCGAGGGAATGTTTGGTTCTTCATTGCCATTGATAAAAATAATAATTGTTCGATTGACTTTTATCTAACAAATGAACAACAAAATTGATCAATTTCACAATATTCTCCGATTTTGTTTATTGGGCGAACACTATAATTGGAATTAGACCAATTTCAATTCCTAGAAAAATTTAAATTGATCTAAATTACAATATCCAATTTTATTTCCATCCAAACGAACGGGCCCTAATGACTTTTTGATCCCTCCATGCAAAATATTTATGTTCTATATTTTTTTTGTAAAGGTAAAGTGGAGGAGCTCATTATTGAAGTTGATTTGCTTATAAGACTTGTGGGTTTTGTAAGAAAGATTGTAGTGGATCTACACAGGTTAACAGTTCTCACGCAACACCTACACAAGGACATGCTAAATGAAATCGAAGAGATGCAGATGCTCCATTTCTCCTCCAAAACTTTTGGTTCAGCTGCTCAGGCACCATTTGAAACTAGTAGTCCCCAAGATTCAGACTGTATATCTGATGTAGCTATTAGTGCTTCTTCTATGCTACACCCAACTATTGAGAATGAAGTGAGCAGTTGCTCTGCTGATTCTTCCTATTATAGGCATTCCATCTTAAATCATATGATTGGTTTTGCTACAATTGAGAAAGTTGATTTCGAAGGCGATAATCTTGCTGTGGAATTCAATAGTAACTGGGTTGGAGAAGGATCTATCTCTGGCTTAAATTTGATGATAAAATTATCTCAAATACAGGTTGGTTACTTACAATGATTTCCTACTATGGTCCAATAGAGTGATCACATCTTGATATAATTGAAATTAAATGGTTTATTCGTCTGAATCTAATTACTTTGTTACGATGACAAAATCATATATCTGAAGTTATTTATTTATCGTTTACTTTAGCTATTCTAGTCATTTGCCATGATGACGTTTTTTGTTGGACCCGTTTTCTTTCAAGATTCATTGGGTGCAATGTTATTTGAGTTAATTAGCTGTATTGGAAAACTTACCCATTTATGTCACCGTTGGTGAAACATGGGATAAATATGGTCAGATTGTTTTTCACCTATTTATATTTTCTCCTGCAATTCTATAATCTTTGATCATATTGAGTTGACTTTTAGAGCAAAAACTGCACTTTTCTCTTCCAATTGGGTTCCTCTAGATGATAGGAATACCCGAAACCAAATTTTGACCATTGCGATCTTAGTCAAAATGGATGCACATTTTTTAAAGCTTTAGCGCAGCTGTGCATCCTATGAAATATAAGCACAATGTGAAAAACAGTGATATTCCGTGGGATATGGAGTGTCTTGGAAACACAATATATGTATTCGCTAAGATACAACGATGCTGTGTCTGAATTGGGGTTAAGAGATTCAGCAGTACAAGTATCATTATGTTCCTCTCAAAAAAGAAAAAGCCACACTAATTTGTAAGCATAAACCTTAGGTACATATATTTATAGAGTTGCCTACGAGTAATGATCTGTGGCTCTCGAGTATGGGTTTTCCATCAATAGCCAATGACTGCGATCAATCTTCTTTCCTTCAGTTGTCGATCTTATTTCCTTCTCCCGTAGACTTCCGTCAATGAACACGACACTTGAGCTTCTTTCTCCTTCATTGCTCTCCCCGCCCCCTCCTCGGTTCACTAGTCTCAGCTGTCCATACTTCCATTTCTCTTGGCACAAAACAGGTGCCCTTAACCCACTGTAGGAACCCATAATTTACATAAGCTTCTTTCTCCAGATATATGATTCGACTTTTGATCGCATTTATCATTCTATTGCAATGCATATGTTAGTATGGTGCCAAGTGATACTTCATTATACACTTATAGTTAGTAATTCTTTGGCACATGTTCATTGTTTTTTTGTTATTTTGCAAAATTGTTGTTGGACACTTATATTTAATTTAACACCCCAACTTAGTTTTACAACAAATCAGAAGTCCGGCCGGACCCCGCAATAAGAAGTAAACTAAGTAACAGTAATATAACTGGTGCATAGCAGGTATAATTGAAAAGAATTGAAAGTAAACTTACAACGAAAGTAGAAAATGCAACTAAGGGTAAAAGTGTACCTCAACAATTCTGAAATTCACAGAGCCAACTTGATTTTAAATTTAACCATACATTTGAAATATTAAGTGATGTCTGGTACAAGGAAAAACTTAAAACATTAAAATTACACTGTGTCCATGAAAGGAAAAACAGTACAATACTGAAAGGGAAACCAACTAAATAAAAGAACTATAAGGTTAACTCCGCAAACATGCTCATCCAAGGCGCAACTTTCCACCTGAGTCCCCTGTAAAAATAGGCATGAAAATGGGTTAGTCAACAGGAGAGTTAGAAAATTATTCCTCCTAGTGACACTAAAAATAAGTTGAAAGAAAATGAATGCATGCTTTTTAAAAAAAATAAGTTTTTTGTACTATAGAAAAACTATGTATTGGTATACTATGCATGCTTTTCTAAAATAATACTGACACATAAATGTTTGTTCTGGCTTACTCAAGTTAAACATATTTACTCAAGTTCCAAAAATTTGTTGACTAAAATGATTTCTAAGCTTCAATCTATACTTGAGTGATAGTTGGCTTATGTTTGTCATTCAATAAATTCTAGGCAGAGTAGCTTGTAATGCGCAACTCTAATCTATCGATCCGAGTCCCTACTAACGAACTTAGGCATTCTAGTGTCTCACGGACACGAACTCGAATCTACTAATCTCCAAAAAGGCGGTGTCCCCAAAAATCTAGGCTCATACGGTACACTACGCCCGATGAGTAAGATAGTGTGCCTTTATGTAACACCCCTTCCCAGTTTTACAATAATCAGCCATCCGGCGGGGTCAGCGATATAAAGAGAACTAGGAAACAGTATCAAAACTAGTACACAGCAGGTATAAAGAAGAAACTGCTAAGAATTTAAACATACAACGGAAGTTATGAAAGAAAACTAAGGGTAATCACATAACTGAAAACTGGATTCACAGAGCCACTAAACATGAATTAAGATGAAAGTACTGTAAACCTGAAGTAACATAACAAGTCTGATACATGATATTTTAAACATTAACCAAATACAATATCCAAGGTTACAAGTGTATACTGAATAGAAGAAAACTTAAAGGAAAAAAACAACTACAAACTGACACCACAAGGACGCTCATCCTAGGCGTAGTTTCCCACCTGGGTCACCTGTAAAAACGTTGCCCACGAAGGGTCAGAGTAAGGAAAAATAACTCACCCTAGTGACACTAAAAACTTTTCTTGATTGATGAATGCATGCCCTTTTGAAAAATAGTTTTGTTCATTTAAATTTTTATGCTAGATGATTTGCATGCCCATACAATGCTTCCTGGTCAACAGACCTACCCGTCCTACGCTCATGAACTTTCATTATTTTTACCCAAGCTCTGGCGTTCACTAACTAGTGCGCTGCCTCACGTCAGGTCTATGCTTGAGTTCTAGGTGGCTTCTATCCTGCACTTCTACTTTAATGACGACTCGAGACCATCTGACGAACTCAATTGTTCTGGTGTCGCGCGGACACGGTCTCGAATCTACAAACTTTCTCAAAGGGGAGTCAACTCCCAAGACTCTACAACTCATGGGATTTCATATGCCCCATGAGAAAGGTAGTGCGCCTCTACCTAGCACGAGAAGACTTAGGTGTGCTTATTGACCCTTTCTGGTCTAATGCTATCCTGCTTGAGACTTCTCTTAAGTGTACTACTGAGCGACCCTTGCTTTTCTTGTGGTCGACTAGAAGGAACGTTCACGCCCTAACTTAGATAAATTCTCACACTTGCGTAAACGTGTAAGGTTTCGTACCTAACGCTAACATATGTGAACTGGCTATTAGGGTCTTGGAAAAGGGATTACCCTACAACAAATTCCGCGACCGTTTTCCTACCACAACACTTTTATGTGCATGATTATGATGCTCGTACGAAACTTACACAAGCGTATATAAAATAATTTTTCTTGTTACGTCTAACTAAGAGGGATTAGATTTCCTTACAGTGGTGGTGCGACGCTCGTACACTCGGCGCGACGACATTTTCTTTTCCGAAGGAAATCTGACTACTGCGGACTTCCAGAACCTTGCCCCGAGGCCACAAAAAATCTGCAATCCAAGACAACCCTAAATTTACACATTTTTCCCTTTTAAGGTTATCGGTAGAAAAAATCTCAAAAATGGCTAGGGTAAACAACAGAGGGGGCAACATAGTGTAGTACCTCTATGTGAGAGCGATTTAGACTCACAACGCGATCAATTTCAGATTCCGGTAGATCTAATACTCCGATCCCTATCTAGGGCAAGGAGGCATAAGAAACTAGTTTAGAAGGATTTCCACGAAGAAATGGAGACAAGTGAGGAACTAAACTCACCGGAACCAAAACATTGCCTTTGCACTTGACCTACACCGGGTGGGGAGGAATCCGTCACTCTTACGGCACAGGAAGTGAGGAGGGTCCTCGCCGGCGCCTGCAGAGGAGGGAGGGAGAGCCGGCGCTGAGAAATGAGGCGGGGGAAATCGTCGGCAAGGGTGCGGGAAGCGGCGTGCTTGGCTCGTCGTGCCGGCTTGCAAAAGACCGAAAACGGGAGGATCGGCTTGTGGTTTTCTGTCGCTCGTGAAATGGGATTATGGGAATAAATGTTTACGGGCTTGAGGCAAGTATCAACCGGCATGGTTCGGTTTTTATAACCGCCCCTCCCCTCTTTTCACCTAAATGTTGTTAATGCTATTGGCACCCCACTCCTAACGTGCCAATCCACTTTAACTCCTTATAAACATATTAATTTGCCGCGCTTCGTTACTAAATTAAAATGCGTCTCACTACCATTACGACTAACATAAATCACAAATTAACGAACACGACCTTTAAGCATAGTAACATGGTACCTCGACGACGCGCTGCCTCGATCAAAATCTTTCGCGACTTGACCGTATAATTTAAATAAATTTTGCGTCAGACTACAGATGTTACGCTCTATCTAGCACGAGAGGATGCCTCAATCGTGCCTACTGATCATACTCTATCTAGTGCTACTCTGTTTATTCATCTGCGTCTATTATGCAGTGCATCATATTAGTTAAACGACTAAAATTTTTATTCGTAAGATTTTTCCGCATCGCAAATATATACGAGTGTATATGTTCCATAATTTTTCACAATTACTGGAAGTGTAACCATTTGAGAAATTTAAATATTACTTATAACTTACGTATATCGGTGAGATGCTTGCTGAGTTATAGTTTTTTAATAATAATTGCAGTTCTTATAACTATAAGAATTTTTTGAATAGTGAAGGACATTTTATGTGCAAACTAACTCGTTTGTCTAACCAAAAAAGATAAGAATTTCTTACCGCGGTATTGCGACGCTCGTAAACTTGACGAGGCGACATGATACTTTACAAGTTATATCCTGGAGGCCCAAAAATAGTTCTCCGATTGCCAACAAAGTTTTCCCTCAACAAACCCCACAATACCTTAGCTTGAATAAATCCCACATATGGCTTACTAAATTTTAAGATTATTCATTATGAGGGAAGGAAAGGGGGTTTACCACTTCTCTATTAGTGGAGGGTTGCTAATTCTGAACCGGAAAGGCCTCGACAAAGCTTTGAAATTTAAGATCCAACCACGGTCGAACGGAAAGAATCCCTAATCAACACTTCATAAAGCTTACTTTTGAAGTTCTGAATGGGGAGTTTTACATGTGTTGACTGGAAAAGAGAAGAGGAAGCATAATACCTGTCTAAAACTGAAAAAGATGGTTGATTGACCACAATTTTTCACTAGGATGTCTCCATGAGGACTTTAGAAATTTTTGTGGAAGGAGAAACACCAAACTCCATGTCATTTGACTGAAATTTTTGTGGAAGTCTCCTGACAGTTATAATGACTGGGAAAGGGAGAGGGGATCTGGACAGCAGTTCACAACACAGAAAGGGAAGGGAAACCTCTTCCCACAGTCAACGTTGGCTGCTGATGAGGGAGTAGAGTCGTCTAGGGCTAAGCGCATGATTCACCAAGCAAAGACGTCGAGGAAGAGAGAATCCCGTGCCTGAAAAATTTGCATCCGGCGTGCGACTGGAAGGAAAAGAGGCGGTTCCTTCAAACTTTGTCGTTGATGAGCAAGGGCTGGCACGGGATGTTGACGAGTGCTGTTTGCGAGTAAGGGTAGTAGTAGCAGTTTCTGAAATTGCTCGACTGAGAGAAGTTTTAAAGGAACGCGAGACCTAGGGTAACCGTTCCAATCGGAAACCGTGTGGGGGGGGGGAATAGACCGAGCGACGGTTTTTGAAACTGCGGGGGAGAAAAATAAATCCTGCCATTGCTTTTAATTGAGTGAATTTGACTTTTCTAACTTATTACAAGATTGCCATTTCACTCAAACCCTTAGAATTTATACTTTACGCCATCGCGCAGACATTAAAAAGCGTCAAACATATTATAGTAACAACAATTTATTTATTAACACGTGACAATTAACCGTAACAATTTCGTACCTCTACATGACATTTGTTCGGTCAAATTCGCTCGCGATCTGGCCCTGTAACCAAATTTAATTTTCGTAAAAAAAATTACGGTTGTTACGTTTATTGTATTAGAATTTAGAATTTAGAACTGTGAAATGTCAACACTAGGCAATAGTGTTCAATCTTGATGATAGTTTATTTCAATGATGTTTCCCCTATCTGATAGTTGATTTTTTTCACTGGAAACTTTGGTTAAAATCAGGTCCAATCAAATGAATTGTACAATAAGTGGAATACCAATACTCCTTCATTTCATGCAAGTTTGTTTGCTCGTCCAATTAATTGCTACCTATTCCACAGCCATCTATTGCTTTCAAAAATTAACAATATCATTAAGAATATTGGGATAACATATCGAGCCCTTCCATAAGAGTGCAAAGATTTGTCATATATTTTCTTAAGCCGCTACCGATAGTTCTTTGGATATTTGTTATTGAATCTTAAATCCATAATGACGTCAATTTCATTACAATGATATGTTGGCTTTTTGGGGATGTCACAACACTTGTGCACGCAGCGAAAATAAGAACAAGAAAAACCCAAACGAGTTCGGATTTGACAATATTCATGAATCAAGAAGTAAAACATGCTGCAATAAAATTACATTTGAGGGATTGAGTCTAAACTCAACCTAGATGCTCCAGAAGAATCGGGCCAGCCACTCAGCGGCTTGAGTCTTGAGCACATAAAGTATATCCGCGCCTCTACAGGAAACCCACACGATCGGGAGAACCCGTAGCAACTTGTCAAACAAGCACTAGGTCGGGAGAGGACACTCAATGTCTCCACAGATTAGATCTGTTTAAGGAGAGGCGGAGGCGACACTCGCCGGGATCGGAATCGGAATCGGCGACGGGATCGGCGACGGGATCGGCGGTACGCTTCCGTCGGCTTTCTAGGGTTATCAGTCTTATCGCACAGTACGACTCGTGTGCTTAGACAGACAAAATAAAACCGTAAACAGTAAACCCTAAAACTTTCTATTTATACTCCAGGAGATAAATAGAACAACTTTCCATCGCTATTCGCAGACCCAAGACTTAGATTCCAGAATTCAGCAAATCAACATTTGACTCAGCACGGGCGTTGAGTGAACTTAACACACTCAACTCTGTCAACGCTTTCTGCGCCAGAAGCCAGATTCGTCGAACGACATTCGTCGAACGACATTCGTCAAACGACACACGATGAACTGCATTCGTCGAACGGCGCACGACTTCTGCGCCAAAGGCCAGATTCGTCGAACGACTTCTGTGCCGAAGGCCAGATTCGTCGAACGACATTCGTTGAACGGCTTTCGTCGAACGACTTTCGTCGAACGGCGCATGACTAATTTGCCAAAGGCCAGATCCGTCGACTGCGCCATGGCGTTGAGTGAACATAAGGTTGTCAACGCTTCTGCGCCATGGCGTTGAGTGAACTTAACACACTCAACGCCAAAGGCCCGAGGCGTTGAATGACGTTGAGTAAACTCAACGCACTCAACGCTTCTGCACCATGGCATTGAGTGAACTAAACACACTCAACGCCAAAGGCCAGAGGTGTTGAATGGCGTTGACTGAACTCAACACACTCAACGTTTTTTGCCTTGGAATATTTTAAGCCCTTTTCAATTTCTTTCAACTCATCATATGAGCTAAACCATACAGATCCAAACTCCCAATTTCTCCACAATCTTATGTGCGACCCTGATAGACTCATACTGAGTTGGTAGTAATGCTACATGCTTGATCACTTCCAGATCACAATGGTAACACCAACAGGATATGGAGTTGACAGACCGATTGAGGAGGTTGAGATTATTTTGAATTGTATTTCCATCTTTACTATCGTTCACCTTATTTGTGTTCCGCGTCCATTATAATATTATATAAAAGGGAAAGGGCTGGATACTTGCTACTCTCATGCTTAGCTCTTAGATAAGCTACTTAGCATCTCCTTTCAATCAAGACTTTCTTTGAAAATCAATGCAAGCTCACAATTCTTTTCCCTCAGAAAAGCAAGTGCACACCATTTCTATCTTCACACCTTGACATGACACGTTTTTTGTTGGGTTAATCACATGCTCTTGTTCATTTTCTCGTACTGGTAGAATCTACACTTGAGAAAGATTGTATATTTGAGTGAAATACCCCTGCAAACATATGCTTTATTTTTTTTAGTTGCTTTAACACTGCTCCACATCTCTATCTATTCTCTTTCACTCGATCGCACACGTTGCACTATACTAAGCTATGATCAAAGAGTCTGTTAACATGAACAACAAGCTTTTTTTGAAAGAGAACTTTGCCTTTTTTTTCTAGTTCTTGTGTCTTAAGAAAACAAATAAACAGTCAGAGATAAATCCCGAAAAATGGGGCTCCTTGTTCTAATCCTTCGTACAAGTCACAAAATGGATCAAATTATGTGCAGGGAAGACCTGCTTATACTATAGCTATGCATAACTACTCACTTACCAGAGAATACATATCGTTTGGATGTGAAAATTCACATATACCTTGTTACGGACTTGCACGATGACGAGACACCGTGGCGGGTTTACACGCGCAGGATGACGACGACGGCTCCGTCTGCGGGAGAAGAGACCGAAGACGCGGCGCCAACCTGACGTCTTTTTTTATTCCCTATTCTGTTATTTCTTATTTGGTTGTACGCATTTATTTATTTTCCTTTATGATGTTATTTCTTATTATGTCACAACCCGTGCCTATAAGGAGTGGAGTTGTACTTATTTTTGATTATGCTTGGATTAATGCAAAATTAGGGTTGCTCCCTAAGTTTTCCTCTCAAACACTAATCCCCGTCTTCTCCCTCATCCCCCGTCGGCCCTCCTCTCACCAGATTCCTCTCGTGTTCGTATCAATTTGGTCCGACCTGCCTTACTGCCCGTAAACTCGCCGCCGGTGCTCGTGATCGCCGCATCTGAGAGTCCACGATCGTTCGGCCTGTTCTGAACGGCGAGAACGCGCCGACCCGTTCCTTCGATCGGCCTGTTCCACTCCTTCGATCGACCTATTCCGCGCCTTCGATCAGCCTGGGCGGTGCTGTTCCGACGTTGGCCGGTCCTTCCGCTCCATCCATCGGCCACCGAATCTGCTGTTTCCGCCCTTCCGCACTAAATCCGCCTCCTTTAGCCTCCGACCAATGTCTCCAGCCCATGACTCCCACCACCCTCTCCTCCGGCGACTCCACTCCGGATACCGCCGCTGAAGCTCTTACCCGTTACGTTGAGGCTCAAAAGCAACTCGTTGCCTCCATGCATGCCTCTCTCCTCGCCCTCCACTCCAAGATTGACTCCCTTTAGGCGTCCGTCGTCTCCGTGCCCGTTGCGTCCGGCACTGGCGCGCTTGCCGATAGCGGCTCTCTCCTCGGCGCCGGGCCGCCGACCGTTTCCTTTGGACAACAGCCTCCGGCCATTCCCGGCCGACCCGCTCTGTCCCTCGATATTCCTTCGTTTGCCAGTATAGACCCGATGGGGTGGATCGCCAAGGAGGAGCAATATTTCGTCGTCAATTACACATTGGAGCCCTACAAGGTGTCTACGACTATGGTTTTCCTGGACGGCTCGGCCCTCCATTGGGCTCAGTGGCTTTGCCAATCCAACCCAAGCTTCTCCTGGTCCAATCTCAAACAGGAGATGATTTGGCGGTATGACACTCGCTACTCTGGCTCTTCCGCCATCGAGCGGCTATGCGGCGTCTGCCAGACAGCTAGCCTGGACGACTACATTGACGAGTTTATCGCCTTGATCACTCATGTCCCGGCTTGCCACCAGACCAATACCTGAGCTTCTTTATGCAGGGGCTCCTGCCCCATATCCTCTCCCAACTTCACGCGCACTATCTCCGCACAGTCTCGGACGCCTTTGACATGACGCGTCTGGTGGAGCCGACCTCGTCCCCAGGGCGCCTGCGCTTGCAGCCTGTCACCACCCGCCTCGCCCACCCTGGCATCCCCCTCCTTCAACAACCCCGCTGCGGCCTCCCCTTGGGGGAGACCGATCTGACCGACCGGTGGTTCCCTAGCGCATCTCCAACAGTACCTACAATGAATGCCGTAACTAGGGCCTATGTTTCCGGTTCCATCAACCCTACTCTCCTATGCATGTATGCTCCATCAAGGAGTTCCACGCCATCATCGACGACGTCGACCCAGAGGTCACCTTGGCGGTCTTCGGGGCCTTAGAGCTATCCAAGGGTGATGGCATGGCGGATACCACTTTGCCTACTTTCCACCGCTTAGAGCTACCTTGTTTCTTGGTGGACGACATTTCCGGCCCGCAGACCATGAAGTTGGCAGGAACGTTGCGTGATCGTTCATTGTGGTCATGGTGGACAGTGGTGCAAGCAACAACTTTCTCTCAGCCCAGCTGGCGCATCAACTTCACCTTCCCTTGGTCCCCTCCCCTGACTTTACGGTCTGTTTGGGTGATGGGCGTCGTCGGCCGACCCATGGGTGCTGCACCGCTCTCTCCCTAACGGTGGGGTCCTACCCAGTGACCGCAGACTTCTACGCCTTCGGGCTCAGCGGTATTGACGCCATTTTTGGCGTGGCTTGGCTCCGCACGCTGGGCGAAGTGCAGGTCAACTGGGAGAATTTGAATATGCAGTTCCAATATGAGGGCCAGACGTGCTGCCTGGTGGGTGACTTCGCTCTGCTACGTTCCTCGGTCTTAGCCCTTGCGATTCAGCGGACCGCCGACGTCGACTTTTCAGCATGGATGTTGTCGCTCTTTGCTCCGGCACCACCGCCTCCTTCACACCCCGCCTACCTTCAAGCATTACTCGTTGAGTTCGACGACATTTTTGAAGCCCCGACTGGCCTTCCGCCGGCTCGCCCTATGGATCACGCCATTTCTCTCCAGGCCGGGACGACAACTGTTTTGGTTCGCCCTTACTGCTACGGCCATGTGCAGATGGACGAGATCGAGTGGCTGGTCCATGAGATGTTGCTGGGGGGCCTCATCCGCCCCAGTGCGAGTCCCTTCTCCTGCCCGGTCTTCTTGGTCCAGAAGGACAATATCTAGCATTTCTGCGTGGACTACCAGGAGCCCAACAAGGTCACCATCCCGAACAGGTACCCGATCCCAGTTATTCAGGAGCTTCTGGATGAGCTCCACGACGCCATATTTTTCACCAATCTGGACCTCCGAGTGGGCTATCACCAGATCCGGGTACGACCCAAGGACATTCCCAAGACCCCCTTTCAGACGCATGACGGTCACTACGAGTTCTTGGTCATGCATTTCAGCCTGACCAATGCACCGACCATCTTCCAGGCGACGATGAACGACATTTTCCGGGCGGTAGTTCGTCGACACGTTCTTGTTTTTCTTGATGACATTTTGGTCTACAGTTCTTCCTTGCAGGATCACCTTCAACACGTACGTCTCACTCTGACCACCATCCGACACCATCTCCTCAAGCTCCATTTGAAGAAGTGCTCTTTTGGGGCGTTAGAAGTAAGCTATCTCGGCCACACCATCTCGACCCGGGGAGTCGCCATGGACGAGGAGAAGATCGCGACGGTCTTTCACTAGTCGACTCCTACATCTCTGCGAGAGGTCTGGGGATTCCTCGGCTTGACGGGATACTACTGCAGCTTCATCCAAGGGTGCGTGGCTCTAGCCCGACCACTTCGCAGGTTCTTGAAGAAGTCTTAGGAGGGTCCTTTCTAGTGGACGGCCGCCACCGCCGCCTTCACCGCCCTTCAACAGGCCCTAGTCCGTTGGCCAGTGTTGACCATGCCGGATTTCTCTCTGCCATTCCTAGTGGAGTGTGACGCATCGGGCTCTGGGGTGGGAGCCGCACACATGCAAGCCGGATGGCCGATAACTTACTTCATCCGCGCTTTCTCCACCACCGTCTGCAGCCGCTCCGCGTATAAGAACGAGCTTATGGGCCTTGTTCTCACCGTTCAGCACTGGCGCCCATATCTACTGGGCCGCCCCTTCGTGGTCCACACTGACCACCACAACCAGCACTACATCCTCCAACAGAAGATCACAATGCCCGCCTGACAAGTGTGGGTGGCCAAACTCCTGGGATATGACTTCACCATCGAGTTCTGCTCGGGAAGGGAAAACCAGGCGGCCTATTCCCTCTCTCGGTAGAGCCAGTCGCCAGAGCTCACAACTATCTCTCAACCGGTGTGGGAAGATGCAACAACCATCCAGTACGAGGTCGAGGCCGACCTCGTGTTATCCGGGATCCGGACAACGCTCATAGCGAACGCCTTCTCCCACCCACCATACTCACTTGTAAGGGGCCGCCTGTTCTTCAAGGGCCGCCTTGCTCTAACACTCTCTTCTCTGAGCATTCCCCGCCTCCTTGTCGTGTTTCATGCTTCGCCCTCTGGAGGGCACTCCGGGGCTTTCCGTACCTACCGCCGTTTGGCCGCCTCTCTCTACTGGCCCCACATGTTCCGACAGGTTAAGGAATTCGTGGCCGCTTGTTTGGTTTGTCAGAATGCCAAGTACGAGGCCGCATTTCCAGCTGACCTTCTTCAGCCTCTTCCCATTCCGGACCGCGGTTGGTAGGATGTGGCCATGGACTTCATTACTCGGCTACTACACTCCCAGAGATTCGACTGTATCTTGGTTGTGGTGGACAGACTGTCCAAATACGGTCATTTCATTCCCCTTCGTTACCCCTACACCGCTCTATAATCGCAGACAGCTTCATTAGCGGCGTCGTCTGCCTTCATGGGTTTCCTCGATTGATCGTGAGCGATCGTGATCCGTTTTCTTGAGCACCTTCTAGACCACACTTTTCCGGTTACAGGGGACTCGCCTCCGCATGAGCACTGCTTACCACCCGCAGACGGATGGCCAGTCCGAAGTCCTCAGCCGCTGTTTGGAGATGTACCTTTGCTGCTTTGTGGGGGAGCAACCCCGCGAATGGGCCAAATGGCTATGTTGGGCCGAGTACTCCTACAACACTGCTTACCACAACACAACATAGACCACCCTGTTTGAGGCTGTGTGTGGCCGACCGCCACCCTCCTTTCTCCGCCATCTGCCACGAGAGTGCCAGGTCGAGAGTTTGACCACCGCACTGCAGGACCATGATACCATCCTGGATCACCTGAAGCATCACCTCCTACGGGCCCAACAAAAGATGTCATTTGCAAACAAGAAGCGGCACGCCCTTTCCTTCCAGGTGGGGGAGAAGGTGTTCATCAAATTGCACCCATACCGCCTGCTATTTGTTGCCCGAAGGCCCTGCCCGAAGCTAGCTCCACGGTTCTTTGGCCCATTTAAGGTACTAGCGCGTAGGGGTGCAAGTTGAGTTGAGCCGGCTCGAAAAAAGCTCGACTCGAGCTTGAGCATGTGGAGCTCGAGCTCGACGAGCTCGACTTTGATTACGAGTGGAGCTCGAGCTCAAATATTATTGTTCATGAGCTCGCGAGCCGGCTCGTGAGTTTTTTATTTCTATATTAAAAAAGAATAAAAAAAAAAAGAACATCATGTTCATGAGCTAAAAAGCTCATGAGCAGCTCGACTCGAGCTCGATAAGCAGGCATTGAGCTCGAGCTCGAGCCAGGACAAAATGAGCTCGACGAGCTCGAGATCGAGCTCAAAAGGATTAGCTCGAGCTTGGAAATTTTGCCAAGCTCGACTCGAGCTTGACTCGTTTGCACCCCTACTAGCGCGTATCAGTGCGGTTGCCTATCGCCTATGCCTCCCTGCCGAGAGCTGCATACACTCGGTCTTCCACGTTTCTCAGCTGCGCCGTGTGGTGGGCAACCACGTCACCACAGACCACATTCCGGTTGACTTCGATCTCGCCGGCGCGGCACCGTACTACTCGGCCAAGATACTTGATCACCGCTGCCCGCTGCTTGGGGACCCCACTTTGGAGGAAATTTTGGTCGCCTCGGCAAATCACCTAGACTCTGATGCCACATGGTTCCCTCTGGATGACTTCCTCCGCCAATTCGCTGACTGCTGCCTTGAGGACAAGAAACATTTTCCGGACGGTGGTATTGTTACGGACTTGTACGATGACGAGATGCCGTGGCGGGTCTACATGCGAAGGAAGACGATGTCGGCTCTTTCTGCGGGAGAAGAGACCGAAGATGCGGCGCCAGCCTGACGTCTTTATTTATTTCATATTATGTTATTTCTTATTTGGTTGTACGCATTTATTTATTTTCCTTTCTGATGTTATTTCTTATCATGTCACACCCCGCGCATATAAGAGGTGAAGTTGTACTTCTTTTTGATTATGCTTGGATTGATGCAAAATTAGGGCTGCTCCCTAAGTTTCCCCCTCAAACCCTAATCCCCTTCTTCTCCCTCCTCTCGCCGGATTCCTCTCGAGTTCGTATCATACCTCAACCTCATATATAAGCTCACTTTATTTTTTTTGATGAAAGACTTCAAATTAGGTGCGTAGCAAAGTAAGGGAAGTTCAGGCTTAAGTATATTTTGAGTTAGGTATTTCACATAAAAAAGAAGAAAGGTATTAATAGTCCTCCAGCCTGGCTGATAACCTACTTCAAACAACCTCAATTAGGGACCGTGAAGGTTTTTCTTTCCTTCTCCTTCACCTCCTTCTATATTCACTAGCTCTCACTTTTCCTTCCAAAATAGAAGATCAAGACAAGCATGTGAATTTTTGTGTCTTTTTTGACTTTATGTCGGCTGCCATAGGGCAGAGTTTTTGATTGAATTCAGCAAGTCGCGTCCCCTTCCCCCATGTCCCCACCTGCAAATAATATTCAAGCAATTATGAAGAAGAATTGCATCGGTCATGGAATTGGCAACACCTACTTTTGTGTGAGCATTGTGCCACCTTTAATGCCTGTCACATGACAGTTCAGCCGTCTGTATTTCGACCTGACTCATTCATTTCCATACTTTGCAAATTCTATGTATCTACTTTTCAGTTGATTGTTGAGGCACAAGCCCGTTTTCTGCTCTCTAATAGTTCCTGGTGGGCATCTTTAGTGTTAGCCATACCCCATTTCCCCAATCAATCTTGATCGAGTGTAATGCATCTTTGATCTGATTCAGGTTGCGTTGATGCAAGAGGGCCGCCCAATGATATATTTCACATGAAACCATGTTCCTTGCTGTTAGCTTTCCATCATTGGCGACACTGCCTTTTGGGTCATCCTTTAATTGTTCAGAACGACTTTCTCAACCTCCGATACTTGTTGAACCAACACATTACAACATTAGATCTACAACTATGAATTTTCTAACTCCCGAGGTATAATATTTCAACAGGGCCAAAACATGAATTTCCAGCCCAATAATTGATTCTCTCTCTAGTGTATAGGAGAAGGCGTCTCTTTGCGTGATTTTCCACCCTTCTTGACTCGACAACCGATGCCATTTTGGTTGAGGTAGGCCGTGACAAATAGTACTTATTACCGATCTTATAGTTGTCTCGTCTTCCCATCCATCATTTATGCTATTGGGTCTTCACCTTCATTACAAAGACCGACTTATACCGTCAAACATTTCAAATTGACACCCCTCCTCCATAAGTTGCACTCGAATGCATCTGGGAGTCATGCGAGTGCCCTTCACACATAACACCACTTAGCTATCACACTCAATTGGCGAAGCACGATGAAAATTGTCCGGTCCACAACTATGTCATGGAGTACCTTGCCAAATGGCGAAATATGAGGCTTTGACACTTGTGAGTTTATTCCAACCCTTGACTGCTCTAGAAGCTATTTGGAGGACATTGTAATGGACTTCATTCTGCATCGTTCGAGTCTCGAGGATTCGATTGTATTCTAGTGGTGGTACTTTGCCTCCCAAAGTATGCTCTTATTGTACCCCTCTGCAATCCTTACAAATCCCATATCCGTACACAATCCCATAAATGGCAAGGTGTTTGTACGTAAAATTGCGCATTTACAGGGATTTCTGCGCTTCATCGTTAATGACTACGAGACCATCTTCATGAGTTCATCCAGGCGTGAGCTTTTCATGGTTCATGAGACTAACCTACGATTGAGCTTTCCAAACCTTAATGGATGGTCCACAAGTTTGTTGCAAAATGACTCATTTTCACTTAGTTTATGGGTGTCCTCCTGTTCATATTGCACTTTATATATCAAGAGGATGCACATTAGCTTTAGGCCTAGCGAATCGCTGCAAATTCCTCTGCCAATTAGACTTCAAATTGTCGTGCTCTCAACATGTGAGTTAACATTGGTATAAGGTTTTTGTCAATCTCCGCACTCTCAACATGTGAGTCAACATTGGTATAAGGTTTTTGTCAATCTCCGCTCATACCGCCAATCTTGAGTGACACTTGTTGTGGTCCAATTTGAATTCTCAAAAATAAGTGCCTTTTTATGTTTTGAAGCGCATTGGTGCAGTTATATCCATCTAACCTTTCACGAGTCCCAACTCAAGCGGCTTATTGGTGCCCACCCCATGGAGGCATCTTTGCCTACATAACTCACAGTGGAACTCACATTTTTGTATGAGCTTGAGCCTGTCCTTGATTCTCCCCATATCACCATGGAGCGGAGTTTGGTTTCCTAAGTCTTGGTCTACTAGTATGGGTTGAATATCTTTGAGGCTGCATGGATGAACATCGAAGACTTGCATACTCGGTTTCCTCTTCTTAACCTTGAGGATAAGGTCAAATTTCATCGAAGGAGTGTTCTTACGTGTACGGGACCCACCGCTCCCAAACTAGAATATAGTGAGAACGCTGATGTTATGCGTTTACTCGAGAAGAAAGGCACCAAAAGGAGATGACCAAAGGTCTGCCTCCTTTCGTGTGCCCCTTATCGAGGCACTGACAAATTCGAATGATTAAGGACATATTGGTCATTTGGTTTATGACTACATCTTTTTGACTTAGGGTAGGCTGTGAGATGGTGTCGACACTAATGCAAACTTGTGTGTGAGGTGGAATGGACTCAAACAATTTAATCTGTATGATACATGTATGCTTCAAATTGAACTAGAATTATTTTCTTAGCAATAAGATTATAAGGTTTAGCAATCAAACTCAACGTTTGCCATAATTTTCAATTACACAAGCAAAATTACATTCTCTTTCACACGGAGGGTTTCAAGCCAAACTTATACAAACAGATTTTTATTGCAAATTAAGAAAGTAAAAACCATTACACAAGCGTGTCAATATGCTCAAACAACTATGTGATAGTCATCCAATATTCAATAAAGAAATGGAAACACAATGCAAAAATATTCACAAGCAAAAGAATCTTGTAACGATGAATATTGGAGCAACAGAGGGAATCGCCAGGACCGTATGCACGACTTGAAATAAGGAGGGGGTGGTAATGGGGCACGACTAGTGGTGGAGGAGGCCAACGACCAGGCTAATGGAGGGAGAGGGATTGTCAGCTTCAGTGGGATGTAGGGCTTGTAACAAGAGGCTGTTGTTGGACGGGAAAAATCTAGGTAATGCTTGCGGCTTGCTGTAAGGAGAAGGGGGGAGAGCTTGTAGTTGGGGTGGTGGTGGTTAGGTTGTGATTGTTGTTGAAAGGCTTGTGCAGTCCGACGGTCGGGCGTGGGGAACAGACACAAGCCACGACTGACAGCAGGGGACGATCACTATTTTACTTCCGATCGAGCGTGGGGAAGACGATCGATGACTTGCTTGCAGAAGGAGATGCAAGTAACAACGACGTGATCAGAAATAAGGTACTTACAAGAGGCAGAATTGGAAGAACATGCCACAGTCGATCGTGGATGGAATTGGGAAATATAAGCGGTTATGACTGGTGATGGGGGAATTATGGGGAAGAGGGACTTACGAGAACAATAAAGAGGAAAACAAAAATTATCGGGATGTCGCACCCCGGGGTGTCGCGGCGTCGCACCCCGGGGTCTCGCGACGTCGCACCACGATATGATTGTCGGCTCTGAATTCTTTCATGAGGCCAACAATGCTTCAAACTGACATCTATCACCCCTATTTATCGTAAAAGCGGGCTTTAACACCCACAGTGAACGACTATAATTGGCTGTCATGCCCGATGTTCGAATCATACTAAATAAAGTAAAAAAATAAAAACAAAACACATAAAAATGTAAAACGACGCTCCGAACGCGCTCGTGGTCTTGGATCGCCAATCTGATCTATGCCTTTTGCGCGAGTACTCAAATGCAGGCCCGCCGAGTGGTGGCCCAAATTCTAATGTTGATGCTGCGGCAGATCCCCATCAACCCCCCCTGATTAAAGAACATTCATTTTTGTTGAATGAAGATGACCATACAAACGTCGAAGATGGGGGTAGGTTTATTAAGCTTCGTCATCGATATCCAAGTTTCGTCAAAGGTGGGGTGTCCACTCCAATGCACTAGATAACGACAAGATGGGCCGTTTGGGGTGGTGGTGCACCCCTGCGTCACTTGTCAGAAATGCTCCCAGCTCTCACCTCTCATGCTGGTGGATCCAGAGGAACTTGTGGAATCATAAGAGGTACGAACATGTCCGTAGGTTCTCGTCCTAGGTGGCTAGGGTAAGGGTTAGGCTATAAATGAGAGGTGCTCGATGTAGCTCATGGTGGGGATCCATATGCTCTGGAGGCTCAAATTAATGTGTCAAATCTTCTGTATTAAATACATAATGAATACCCATATTTGCAAGGAGATCGATATTGTAAGCGTTTGTTCTAATTTTCTTTATAATCCTATAAGGATTCATTTGTTTAGGTGTAGCTTTTTACTGGCTCCTTTTGTGAGCCTCTTTATGTGAGTTTTGATCATGGCCTGCTCTCACAAACGAAAAATGCTGCTTACGCTTGTGTTCGTTTTCTTGTGCCTTATATAATTTATTACTGCTAGTAATTTTTCTCTAGATTAATTCATGCAACTCATGCATGCGATGGTTGAAGGACTTAGTGGACTTGGGCATGATTCTAAGGGAACAAGGCGAGGTCAATAGGCTTCCAAGACTCATAATATAACTCTATATGAAAGACTCGTGCCAGTAGACCTATTGACAGAGCTATTGTACACGTTGTTTTAAATGTCCTCCGATATGTCTGACATTTCTGCCGACATAGAGTTTTTTAGGGTAAAACGATTTTTTTTCTAAAAAATAGATTGTCTTTTTGTAAAATATATGCCGATATATCCGAATTTATCCGATATATCGGCCAACACGACTTTTGAACATATTGTCCGTTATTTTATTTTATGTTGTGCTAGCAATCTAGTAGTATATATCGATGACAGATAGCTCTCACCTCTCGTGTTACGACTCATTGCTCGTTTACATGTTATGTTAATTTTTTCCTTTTAGAACATATAGCTATACTTAATATACATAAAATGAAATTTTTTTATTTATAAGATATGAAAATTTGTTAGTTTAAAATATCTCTATCATTTCTCTGATTTTCGCCATCCGACATTTAAAACTCAATTCGATGTCTCCGACATTTGATATTTGTAACCTTGATTGTGTGCGAACTCAACTACGTGCAACACGTAATTCAAAACCTACGGATGCTCAACAACTAGACATTGTTGTAATAAATTTTCCTTGCCCTTATTTACGACCTTAGTCTTGTCGTCAGTTCGCGGGTGATAAGCCTTGGAAACCTTCAGGGCCGTACCTGTCTTATGTCATAATATCTTCTAAAAATAACTCATAAATCGTATGCCACAACTGGACACTATGGACTTAAGTAATTTATGTAAACAAAAGATGTCTCTCATGAAGAGGGCCTCCACGTGGGCCATATCTACGGTCTTACGACACAATAAAATGGGACATCTCCGAAAACCGATCTACCACAACGAAAATGGAGTCATGCTTCCTTGAGGTGTGAGGAAGGCCCAATACGAAATTCATGTTGATATTGACCCAGGCTGGTGTGGGACCGAAAGGGAGGTATAAAGTCCAATGTTCTATTTTGAACCCTTCGCAGTCTGGCAGGTGTCGCAATGATGCACGATCCTTGCCACATCCTTCTTCATGGTGGGCCAATAGAAATAATCCTCAACCAAAAATTGTCTTGTCTCCGCCGTAGTGACCAACAATGGCATCCGCATGCATTTCCCAATTCATTAAGTTCTGAAAGGAGGTCCGGGGAATGGAAAGACGAAACTCACGATAATCGAACCCCTCAGGGGGCTTAGGGGGATTCCTCATGAATCCAGAATAAATCTCACAAAAGTCAGTGTAAGTGGAGTAATCCCTAGACAGTTTGTCACAGCTAGTCGTGCTAGAGTAGGGTGATATAATGACCAAGGGTATCTTTAACTTGTTCTTAACACCTGCGCGGTATTTGAGGACGTAATGAAAATCCTTCAAGTATTCAACCAACTTAACATGTTTATGCCTCAATTTCTGTTGTGAGTCAAGATACCGCAAAGCCTGATGGTGGGAGTATATGATGAACTCCCGTGAGAGGACGTAGCGTTTCCAATATCGAAGTGACTACACTACTGCGAGGAACTCTCTACCATAGTTTGAATACTTCTTACGGGCCTCATTCAGTTTCTCAATAAAGTAAGAAACTGGTGACCCTCCTGGCTTAGTATTCCGCCAATGCCAACGCCAAATGCGCCACATGATACCTCAAACATCTTAGAGAAATTAGACAATCTTAGAATTGGGAAGTCCTCAATTTCTCCTTAATCTCTTCAAAAACCCGAGTGGCGGCTGCCACCCATTGAAAATCTCCATTCCATAGCTAGCTCTTGAAGGGGGTCATAATGGTACTAAATCCACAGTCAAACCTCCGATAAAAGGTGTTTAGTTCGTGAAAGCTACGTGTCTCAGTGATAGTGGAAGGAACAAACCACTCACAAATGAAACAGATCTTGTCCGGGTCAACAGAAACGTTAGGCGCTGATATGACAAACCCGAGAAAGTGCATAGAATTAGTCAGGAAGGAGCACTTTTTCAAGTTCACATATAACTTCCTTGCAAAGCTCTCGAACAAGATCCTTAAATGGCTCAAATGGCCGACGAGAGAGTGACTATAAATCAAAATGTCATCAAAGTAGACAACCAGAAATTTACCCATATAGGGCCACAAAATCTGGATCATAACCCGCATGAAAGTGATGAGGGCGTTGGACAACCCCAAAGGCATGCCCAATCACTCATAGAGACCATCTTTGGTCTTAAAGGCCGTCTTCCATTCGTCTCCCTCCTGAATCCTAATCTGGTGGTATCCACTGTGAAGATCGATTTTCGAGAATATCTGGGCACAAACCATCGCACCAAACAAATCATCCAATCTGGAAATGGGGAAATCATACATAATAGTAATTTTATTGATAACTATACTATCGATACACATATGTAAACTCTAATCCTTCTTCCAGGTGAGAATGGGACCATGCATGGGTTCAAACTCTTACGTATGAATTGGTTCCTCAACAACTCATACACCTGCCTCTTGAGTTCATCATACTTGTTCGGATTCTTCCGATAACTTGGTTGGTTTGGGATCAAAACATCCGGTGTCAGATCTATAGCATATTGAATGTCACACAAAGGGTAACTCACTAACTCATCTGGCAGATCATCCGACATAATATCAACATACTCTTCGAGAATACGTCATACCTCAGGCTTTCTGTCACGACTCGTCTCGACGGAAGTCAGAGTGCGCTTCGGGCGGGCCGTGATGCCACAGGCATGGGCGGAAAGGAACCATGCCTGCTAAGGCGTATGCGGTGATATAGAAAATAGTTTTTTTAGAAATAGTAATTTTGTTTGAACAATTGATTGAGTATAAATGTGCGGAAGCACTTAAAGTTTTAAAACGTGGGTAATTCATGCACATGTATTTTCTTGAAAAAAAATTTAATGCTACACACAGTGCTGAAACAGAAGTAAATGCAAAAATAACGGTAGTGATAATGTTATAGGTAAAATGATCTAATACATCAAAAATATCCTAGGAGCTGTCCATGATACATAAGAAAATGTCTTACAATAACTATTACATGATAGACAGACAGTAAATGGATCATAGAACCTGATGCAGACAACTATAAATGAAAAACCTCTGAGCAAGGCTGAAGCTGAACGAGAAGTAGCTCAGGGTGCAGGCGGCGCAGTCACGAACCCTAAGGCAATTTCAAGACAGAGAGAAAATGCCTTAGAACTTAGGATTTAACATAAGCAAATTAATTATTTTAAAATGAGAGCAAAAACAACAGACATAACCGAGTACTGATATATCATGTATAAGGCTACAAAACATGCCAAAAACCAGGTCAAACAAACATATCTGGAATATTAGCCTACTCCGGAGTATAGTCTAAAATTAATAGTTGTAAGTCGCGATCGATGAAGTGTATACGTACTATAGCGGGCGCACATGGCTCACGATCAGATCTGAGTGCAAGTCTTATCGGAAAAGTAATCCTGCTTGCCGTGACCATGCCAGCAGACAGATGCCCAGTTAGACGCTACAATTCAAGAATTTCACTTACAACTACGGATTTGTCTTATAGTGCGTCCTTAGGGATTGTCTATCAAATTTTGTTATATCAATACTTTTTAGAGTTCAAAATTTTATAAAAAAAGGAAATTATTTGTAACAGACAGATAAGCAGATTAAATCTAAAGTTTTGCAAGAGAGAGGGGGTTCTCTGCTTGCCTTAAAGTGACGTCGACAGTGCTCGCGTCAACTAAGTGGCGTAAGCGGTGTTAAAAGCTCTAGCTACACCTGTTCGAGATCAAAAATACATTCCAAATTGAATTAACAGTTTTCTATGCTAGCACATATGTCAGATAATCGCACCACACAACAGGAGAGGGGAATAACATTTTTACCTCCCTCGAAAGTGAGGGGAGAAGAGCCTACCGCGAGGGATCGGGAGTTTTGGCGGCGTCTGGAGGCAAAAATCTCAAGCTTGGCGCGATTCCACCACCTAAGCCCAACGAGCGACACGGGAAATGCAAACAGAATTGAAATTAGATGACTTTATGACAAATCCAAGGGGGATTGACGAAATCACGCCAATCGGAGGGCGGAAATCCTCCCAAAAAAATTAGGGCAAGCTAAAAATGAGGGATTGATGAAATTTCTTACCCAAGGAGTCCAGATTTGGGCTCAGAAATCCACGAAGAGGAGTTTCGAGCGAAACCCTAGGAGTCCCTCACGAAAACCACCGGCCGGAACGAGTTGGAGCTAGGGTTGCCGGAGAAGAGAAGGTGTCCTTGCCCTCATTGGACGGAGAAGGAGAAGAGGAGATGAAGCAGTCGGCTGCTGCCCTTACTGGCTGGCGACGGAGCCTAGGGTGCAGTCGGCCAAGGGAGGTGGCTTGCAGGAACCGTCGGACACGGGGAAGGAGCAGGAAGCGACGGGGAAGCCAGAGGAGGGGCGCCGGAGGCCTACCGGAGGAGGAGGCGTCGGAGGCCGGGATCGGGGCTGCCGGGGGACGCACGGGACGGGATCGGGGCGTCGGGGGCACAGGAGGCGGAAGCGGGATTTTTGCGGGATGCGGAATTGGACCGGGGGCTCGGGATTTTATTAAAGGAGGGGGGGTAGGTTTAGGACCGGAGTTTTTGTTAAAGTCTTTGTTAATTATTTTATTTTATTATTATTATTATTATAGTTATTAGGGGTTGTTACATTCTCCCCTACTTAGGAAGTTTCGTCCCGAAACTTGCATGAGAATTATCTGAATGGAACTGAAACGACAGAGTTTTCAGAAGACATATACTTCAAACAGAAGTTTGTAGATTAACGCATGAAAGCTAACCATGAAACATACTGAAATGACAAGGAAGTCAGACTTAGAGACGTACCAAGATCATCAGAAGAGTTGCGGGTACTTGTTGCGCATGTCAGACTCGAGTTCCCAAGTGTACTCTTCAGACTTGCCATGCACCCAACGTACCTTCACCATCGGAATGGTTCTCTTGCGAAGCTTGCGTTCTTGATATTCAATGATCTCCGAAGGTTCGATCGGATAAGACAGATTGGCTTCAGGGATCACTGGAACTTCTTCAAGAACACGATTAGGATCGTGGATGTACTTCCGAAGCTGGCTGACATGAAAGACGTCATGAACACCGGCCAAAGAAGCAGGTAGATCCAGACGATAGGCAGATCCTCCAACACGCTCTGAGATGACGTACGGTCCCACGAACCTCGGGCTGAGCTTATGATGGCGACCGAACCGTTTCACCCCAGGAGTAGGAGAAACCTTCAGAAACACTTGATCACCAACAGCAAACTCTAACGGACGGCGGCGCTGATTTGCATACTTTCTCTGTCTCTCAATGGCACGACTGAGCTGAACACGAGTCTTCTTGGTAGCTTCTTCCATTTCCTGAAGTAACTCAGGACCCAAAATCACCTTTTCACCGACTTCTGACCAGTAGAGCGGGGTCCTACAGCGACGTCCGTACAGTGCTTCGAAGGGGGCCATTTTGAGGCTCTCTTGATAGCTGTTGTTGTAGGCGAATTCAACCAAGGGTAGATGTTCATCCCAAGCTCCCTTGTAGTCCAAAATATAGCACCGAAGCATGTCTTCAAGAATCTGATTGACTCTCTCGGTCTGGCCATCAGTCGTCGGGTGATAAGCGGTGCTTAGGTTAAGATCAGTGCCCAAAGCTTGCTGAAATCCCTTCCAGAAGTGTGATACAAATCTCGAGTCACGATCAGAAACAATCCGCAGAGGGATCCCATGGAGTCTTACAATCTCTGAAACATAGATCCGAGCCATCTTCTCGGTGGAATGACCCTCCTTATACGGAATAAAATGGGCCACTTTAGTAAGGCGATCTACTATGACCCAAATCGCATCATGCCCTCTCGGAATGCGGGGCAAACCCGTGATGAAGTCCATAGAAATATCTTCCCACTTCCATTCAGGGATAGGCAGGGGTTGCAAAAGTCCACCAGGACGCTGACGCTGAGCTTTCACCTTCTGGCACGTCAGACATCGAGAGATGAAGCGTGCAATATAGTTCTTCATGCCAGGCCACCACACAATCTGCTTAAGGTCATGATACATCTTGTTGTTGCCAGGATGACCAGATGTGCGGGACTCGTGAGCTTCTCGGCAAATACTATCCAGCAACTCAGGGACATCGGGAACACATAGGCGACTTCGGAAAAGAAGAACATCGTCAGAGATAGAGAAATCGGGAAGAGTACCAAGTTCGACCTGTCGGCGAATGCGCTGGAGTGTAGGGTCAGATGGCTGCAGATCCTTTACCTGTTCTACCCATAACGGATCAAAGACTCCTCCTTGACCTCCAGGTGAGAAGGATATGTCCATCCGCTCGAGGTCATCAATCAGGGCCGCGAGAGAAGCTGACATGGGTGCACAGGCGGCAACTGAAGCCTGACGACTCAAAGCATCCGCTACTGAATTGGCTTTCCCGGGCACATAAGTGAGCTGCAGGTCATAATCTGCTATGAATTCCAGCCATCGCCTTTGACGAAGATTAAGATCTTTCTGAACGAAAATATACTTCAAACTCTGATGGTCAGTGAAGAAGTGACATTTCATGCCATAGAGGTAATGACGCCAAAGCTTCAAAGCAAACACTACTGCTGCGAACTCCAGATCATGAGTGGGGTAGTTCCGCTCATGGATCTTCAACTGCCTCGACCCATAAGCAATAACACGATCCTCTTGCATCAGGACACAGCCCAAGCCCACTCCGGAAGCATCGGTATAAACCGAAAAGTCCAACCCTTCTGAAGGAAGAGCTAAAACTGGCGCTGATCACAAACGTTGCTTCAATTCAGAAAAGGCCTGCTCACACTGTTCTGTCCACTCAAATCTGACATGTTTTTGAGTTAGACGAGTTAGGGGAGCAGCAAGAGAGGAGAAATCCTTGACGAAACGCCGGTAATAGCCCGCCAAACCAAGGAAACTGCGAATCTCAGTAGGGGTAGAAGGCTGCTTCCAGTCCATAACAGCGGAGACCTTGGCAGGATCAACGGAAAGTCCATCGCCGGAAATGACATGCCCCAGAAAGGCTACACGATCCAGCCAAAACTCACATTTCGCCAATTTGGCATAGAGCTGGTGCTGACGAAGAGTGGAGAGTGTGAGTCTAAGATGGGTTGCATGCTCCTCACGAGTCTTGGAGTAAACCAAGATATCATCAATGAAAACAATGATGAACTTATCTAGGTAGTCGCGGAAGATACGGTTCATCATATCCATGAAAGCAGAAGGGGCGTTAGTCAACCCAAAAGACATCACCAAAAATTCAAAGTGTCCATACCGAGTCCGGAAAGCTGTCCTGGGGATGTCGGATTCTTTGATCTTTAACTGATGGTAACCCGACCTGAGATCTATCTTGGAGAAGACGGTACTGCCTTTGAGCTGGTCAAAAAGGTCATCCACGCGCGGGAGGGGGTACTTATTCTTGATGGTTACCTTGTTCAGGTCCCGGTAGTCGATGCACAATCTCATGGATCCGTCTTTCTTTTTAACGAAAAGAACGGGGGCTCCCCAAGGAGAAGAGCTGGGACGAATGTACCCATGCTCAAGTAACTCATCTAATTGTGATCTAAGCTCTTCTAGTTCTCTGGGTGCCATACAGTATGGAGCTTTAGATAAAGGGCGCGTTCCAGGCTCTACATCGATGGAGAACTCTACTTCACGATCAGGGGGCATTCCAGGCAGCTCGGCGGGAAACACGTCAGGGAACTCGGAAGCAATCGGGATAGACTCTAGTTGGGGTACGACAACATCTGAATGTGAAGCATAAACAAAACAAGCAAAGCATCCCTGGCTAAGAAGTCGAGAGGCGCGCATAACAGAAATTACCTGCAGGTGGCTGCGGGTAGCCTGAACATGAACGCTGTAGTCTTTACCATCGATACTGAGATTGACCCTCTTTGCCACGCAGTCCAATTTTGCTTGATATGCGACTAGCCAGTTCATACCCAAGATTACATCGAATTCTGTCATGTCCAGGACTATAAGATCGGCGACGACTTGCAGTTCACCAAGAAGTATCGGACAATTGAGAATGCCTCTAGTAGACAAGTGCAAATGACCGGGCACAGAGATTTCGAAAGGAACATCGAGTGGCAAAGTAGGCCAATTATGAAGATTCACGATGTGACGTGCTATAAAAGAGTGAGATGCTCCAGAATCGAATAGGATTTGCATCCATTTGTTTTTGACCTTAAAACTCCCTAGAAATGAACATAGCAATCGCATTCAAGATCTTTTTGACATTAAGGAAGGAAATGAAAAGACGCAGGAAATTTAAAAATTCACATAAAGCATACCAGAGATGACGGAGGTAGATGCGAGCGCCTCGCCCTGAGTGGTGACATTCAGCACAGCCTTGCCCTTATCTTGGGCACCAGAAATAGCCTGCAGGGGCTGAGCGGGGATCGGGCTTTCCTTCACGGGGCAATCTTTAATCTGATGTCCAAACTGCCCACATCTGAAGCAGGTATTCTGCTTGCGGCGACAATCATTCACCAAGTGGCCCGATTTCTTGCAATAGGTACAGACGGAGGAGGCAGAGGCAAGCGTAACCTGGGGCTGTTGGGCGGGCACAACCATCTTTTGCTTCTTCAGAAGATATCGACAGACTAAGACGGTATGGCCAACTTTGTGGCAGTAGGCACACACCTCTTGAGACTTGGGACCTTGCTCCTGAGGTGGAGCATTCTTGCGCTTGTGGTCACGTACAGCGGCATTGCTCGTACCATGCTGAACTTTCTTGGCAGTGCGATCCATCTCAATAGCTTCAACCTTCAAGGCAGCTCCAACAGTCTCGGCGTAGGTGGTGGCGCCGTGGGCTACCACATGCTGGCGGAAATCGTGTCGGAGGCCCTTCACGAAGCGGCTGATCTTCTTGGATTCATCGGGCACGAACTCTGCGGCAAGGAGAGATAGACGAGAGAACTCTATCTCATATTCAGTTACGGTTCTGCCAGGCTGCTGAAGGGACAGGAACCTCTCAGCTAGCTTGTCTCGCTCCACGGACGAAAGAAACTTTTCCATGAGCGCATTCTTGAACTGCTCCCAGGTCATAGCGGAAGAATTGGGGAGACTGCGGCGCTGAAGCCACCAAGTGTATGCATCCTCGGTCAGCTGGTAGGCCGCAAGATGAACCTTGTGTGCCTCAGGAACACCGGCATACTCGAAGTGCTTTTCCATCTGGGAGAGCCACTTCTGAGATGACGAAGAAATCACGACTGCCATTGAAGGATGGCGGATTCAGCCTCTTGAACATCAGCGTATCCGCCATTGCTACAGGAGGAGCAACCAGACCTGGCACGGGCGGGACCGCAAGGGTGTCAGTAAGCAAGCCAGTTCCTAAACCAGGTGCAAGAGGGGGGGTTCCAAGAGCGGCGGTAACAGTGACTCCTGCTGTCCCTGCGCTGCCAGAATCAGGAGCTGTGTCAGGAGTTTGACGATCTCCCTCTAAGCGAGTGAGACGCTCGAGAATCTGCCTCAACAGCTGGGCAGTGGCGTCTACAGGAGCTGCCCCGACTGGAGGGGTAGCTTTCTTGCGCTGAGATCGCTTAGGGGCCATCTAAGCAGGGACACAAAGGAAACGAGTAAGAAAGACAATTACGTCAATCATAGGATATTAAGGAACAACAGGTTCTAGCATTTTGATACTGTCGAATACATAAATCATAATTTAGTTACAGCATTTTCATTGGACAACTCTAGGTGATGCTTAATGCCAAGAAATCACATGCAATGTCAAGCAATTTACAAATCCATGTGTGTACGATCATCATCTGTTGTTCTTGGCTTAACATTTGTGTAATGAGTTATGTTATGCATGTAATGCAATCATGTCTAAAATGCATTCCTATGAATGTTCATGAATGGATATACATGTCATGTTAAGCGCCCATATCACTTAACATGTTATGCATATTATGATTCTAATGCCAACGCACTTGAAAATATTAAATCGCCCATACAATTTAATATTCGCAAGCGGTGTATAGCCTAATGGAAATTCATATGCACAAAAATGTTAAGTTTGCCCATAACCCCTTAACATTCATGTGCATACTACTCATGATTATGAGTGAGTGTGTGCGATGTCTCAGCCGCGAACAACAAATAATGACAGGCTGAGTGAGATATGATGCATGTACATGTATTTACATAATAGAAGTTAAAATATTTGAAAATTTCAAAATACTGCATTTTTAAGAGCTAACCTCGCTCTGATACCAACTGTCACGACCCGTCTCGACGGAAGTCAGAGTGCGCTTCGGGCGGGCTGTGATGCCACAGGCATGGGCGGAAAGGAACCATGCCTGCTAAGGCGTATGCGGTGATATAGAAAATAGTTTTTTTAGAAATAGTAATTTTGTTTGAACAATTGATTGAGTATAAATGTGCGGAAACACTTAAAGTTTTAAAACGTGGGTAATTCATGCACATGTATTTTCTTGAAAAAAAAATTTAATGCTACACACAGTGCTGAAACAGAAGTAAATGCAAAAATAATGGTAGTGATAATGTTATAGATAAGATGATCTAATACATCAAAAATATCCTAGGAGCTGTCCATGATACATAAGAAAATGTCTTACAATAACTATTACATGATAGACAGACAGTAAATGGATCATAGAACCTGATGCAGACAACTATAAATGAAAAACCTCTGAGCAAGGCTGAAGCTGAACGAGAAGTAGCTCAGGGTGCAGGCGGCGCAGTCACGAACCCTAAGGCAATTTCAAGACAGAGAGAAAATGCCTTAGAACTTAACATAAACAAATTAATTATTTTAAAATGAGAGCAAAAACAACAGACATAACCGAGTACTGATATATCATGTATAAGGCTACAAAACATGCCAAAAACCAGATCAAACAAACATATCTGGAATATTAGCCTACTCCGGAGTATAGTCTAAAATTAATAGTTGTAAGTCGCGATCGATGAAGTGTATACGTACTATAGCGGGCGCACATGGCTCACGATCAGATCTGAGTGCAAGTCTTATCGGAAAAGTAATCCTGCTTGCCGTGACCATGCCAGCAGACAGATGCCCAGTTAGACGCTACAATTCAAGAATTTCACTTACAACTACGGATTTGTCTTATAGTGCGTCCTTAGGGATTGTCTATCAAATTTTGTTATATCAATACTTTTTAGAGTTCAAAATTTTATAAAAAAAGGAAATTATTTGTAACAGACAGATAAGCAGATTAAATCTAAAGTTTTGCAAGAGAGAGGGGGTTCTCTGCTTGCCTTAAAGTGACGTCGACAGTGCTCGCGTCAACTAAGTGGCGTAAGCGGTGTTAAAAGCTCTAGCTACACCTGTTCGAGATCAAAAATACATTCCAAATTGAATTAACAGTTTTCTATGCTAGCACATATGTCAGATAATCGCACCACACAACAGGAGAGGGGAATAACATTTTTACCTCCCTCGAAAGTGAGGGGAGAAGAGCCTACCGCGAGGGATCGGGAGTTTTGGCGGCGTCTGGAGGCAAAAATCTCAAGCTTGGCGCGATTCCACCACCTAAGCCCAACGAGCGACACGGGAAATGCAAACAGAATTGAAATTAGATGACTTTATGACAAATCCAAGGGGGATTGACGAAATCACGCCAATCGGAGGGCGGAAATCCTCCCAAAAAAATTAGGGCAAGCTAAAAATGAGGGATTGATGAAATTTCTTACCCAAGGAGTCCAGATTTGGGCTCAGAAATCCACGAAGAGGAGTTTCGAGCGAAACCCTAGGAGTCCCTCACGAAAACCACCGGCCGGAACGAGTTGGAGCTAGGGTTGCCGGAGAAGAGAAGGTGTCCTTGCCCTCATTGGACGGAGAAGGAGAAGAGGAGATGAAGCAGTCGGCTGCTGCCCTTACTGGCAGGCGACGGAGCCTAGGGTGCAGTCGGCCAAGGGAGGTGGCTTGCAGGAACCGTCGGACACGGGGAAGGAGCAGGAAGCGACGGGGAAGCCAGAGGAGGGGCGCCGGAGGCCTACCGGAGGAGGAGGAGGCGCCGGAGGCCGGGATCGGGGCTGCCGGGGGACGCACGGGACGGGATCGGGGCCTTCGGGGGCACAGGAGGCGGAAGCGGGATTTTTGCGGGATGCGGAATTGGACCGGGGGCTCGGGATTTTATTAAAGGAGGGGGGGTAGGTTTAGGACCGGAGTTTTTGTTAAAGTCTTTGTTAATTATTTTAGGGGATTGTTAACCGCAGACCGAATATGGCTATTCGCAGATTATTACTATTCGCAGACCCAAAGACTATTAAATTTGTTATTCGCAGAAATTATTGTTATTCGCAGACCAACATTAAAAGTAAAAAAATAGGGTCAAGATGTGCACCAGCACCACAAGTACCACCAAAATTGGAGCCTACATTAAAGTATACATAACCTGCATCAAAAAATATGAAGCACTGACACCACAAGTGCACAAAAAATATCAAGTCTATCAGAAGAAGAAGAAGAAAGTACCAGGAGCACGGTTAGGGCAAAATCAAGATTCAGAGCAGCGATCAGCGGTAGAGGCGGGCATTTCCTGGGAGATAGATCTACTAGACGGGGCCGGAGAGAAAAGAGCACACTGCCTTCGTCGCCGCGCTTCCCCGTTACATGCTCGGAAATGCCCTAACTCCTGGCGCCTTAAGCTAGGTCCGCCCTTGCACACAGCGGCGAGCGGCGGGGCGATCGACTCTTCTTCGCCGGCGAGCGGGGCGAGCGGCAGATGGCGAGCGGAGCGATCGGCGGATAGTCATTCGGTCTGCGAATAAAAAAAAAGGAACCCAAAAAAAACGTTTTTTTCGGTCTGCGAATAGCCATTCGCGGTCTGCGAATAACAATCCCCTTATTTTATTTTATTATTATTATTATTATTATAGTTATTAGGGGTTGTTACACTTTCATTAGCCACGGTGGCACGTAAAATATGTTGGTTCAACACACTCTCTTATAAACTCACTGCAACGCAGATTGTGCAACGTCTTAGATAATCTCGTGCTAGTGGAGGGTATGACTTTCCCCTTGGATTTCTTCTTGGTTGTTTTGGTGCCAATGTATTCTTACAACCCTTGTCATAAAATACGTACTTGTTCGAGCGACCGAAACACGTGACGTTACGGTCGAAGAACCAAGATCTGTCTAATAGAAAATGGGTGACATTACCTCTAGGGAGTGCTCAACATCACTCTCACAGCCGTCCTTGACGGTAGCAACAATCTTCTCATCAATGACCTCCTTAGCATCAGCATTGAGCTCGCCTTCTTTAACTAACAAATTTATTGTGGGGCACTGAACTGCCATATGGCCCATGCCAGAGCAACGATAACACTTAACATTTCCTGCCAGGTGGCCGCGAGAGGTCCGGTGACGACAATGTTTCCCTTCGTGTCTACAGGAACACGAGAGAGTCCTACAAAAGTGGTAGTGGATGGTGGTGACCTCCTTAATGTGGGACGTCTGGTCTGGAGGGGGTGTAACAACCCAAGTTTTCAAAAATAAAAGAAATTTACATTTGGGCATGTTTGTAAATTTTGGATTAAATCCCTAAATTCTTCTATTTCCTAAAAGCAGAGCAACCCCTCTGAATCCCCCCGATAAAATCAGTTTGGCGCTAGGTTATTACCCGCATCCCGCTCTTCCCGTTCCCGCAAAGCCGCAACGCCGACTCACGATCCCGTCTCCCCCACAACTCCCGCTCCCGTAATCCCCCCGACGCCTCCTCTTGCTTCCCCGCCGCCTCCTACTCTTTCCCTTGCTCTAGAGACGACAACCTCCTCTCCTAGGGCCGACGTTCTTCTCTCTAGAGCCGGATATGTTTCCTCTCCTAGCAGACCCTTTTTCCTCCATTCCTCGAAGAGTCGACTGCTTCTCCTCCTCCAAATGTGGCCGACAGCTGTTTCTCTTCCTCCAACAATCCTAGTTTCGCCTCATCTTCGCCGTCTTGGTCGGGAATTTCGAGAGGGATGCCTAGGGTTTTCTTCCCTCTCCTCCTTGGGCTCGAATTTGATCTCCTTGGATAAGATCTATTATCTCCCCCTTATTCAGTTTTCCCTAAATTGTTTTGCTAATTTCCGCGCTTAAATTTTGTATATATTGCAATTCAGAATTTTCCCCCCTTGCGATCGTCTAACCGTTGTTTGTTGGTGATTTTCGGCGCCGCTCATTTCAGTTGGTGGGATCATGCAAAGTTCTCTCCGAATTTGGGTTTCCCCAAGCCTAAGCGCTGCCAAGTCTTCATCTCTGTGTGGTGTCTCTTCTCCCCTCACTCTTGAGGGATGTAAATTTCTTGATCCCTCTCTTGTTTGAGTCTTGCGATAAATAAATTGTCTGTGTTAGCGTAGTGATAATTTGCTATATCGCTTTCGTCGTTCTTGTACATATTCAAATAAGATTGCTAACATTGGTCGCACCATTTGGCCGCCTCTGTCAGCTTCAGCTTATTTAAGGCAAGTAAAGATCCTTCTCTCTTGCAAACATTGAAATTAATTTACTTTGTCTGTTTTTATGGTTTACGTGAATTCACCCTTGAATGTTTGTTTGTCAAAATAATTGAAATCTTAAATACCTAATTTGATTAGCTAATATCTTAGAGTTTAATATGTTTGAAATATCATGGGTTATGATCGTAATGATTTTCCATTTGAATAATCACTTAGATAATGGATTTCTCATTTGATTAAGAATTTGAAGAATGATAGATTTATGAGCATGAGTCATATTGTCATTATAATAAATGTATAAATTCTGATTGATGAATTTATGATTGGTGTTTTTATATCATGCTCGTATCGTACTTGCTTTACTTGGAAGATATTTGTGTCATAATGATAATTGATAATATTTCTGGTTAGCAAACGAATGAATGGTTTATGATTTTATATAAAATATTTGAATCGCACACATGTTTACTTAGAAGATACTCATGTTTTGGAATGAATCAAATTAAATGAATATTTGATGTCTAGGAAAATAACGTATTGTAATCGTATCACTCGTGAATGTTTGACCCCACAAAAATGTAAAGACTACCTAGTTTCCTTGTGTTATCGAGTCTTATTTTTTATGTCTGTCTGGTTATAAGTTTTGAGTAAAGGTTGTTTCACATTCTAATCTTTCTCTTTGTCGTGAATCTGTTCCTATTAGGAATCTCCTAAAATATGAATCTTTTACCTCAATAATATCTTAAGCAATCATTGAAAGGTAGTGTTTAATTGGTGCATCTCTCTTCTGCTTGCATGGTCACGACAAGTTGGAATTCTTCTAATAAGACTTGCATATGAACTGAGTGTGAATTATGTGCACCCACTAAAAACACTTACACAACTCATTGATTACAACGTAAGATATTACTTAATCAATTATATGTTATACTCCGGAGTAGTCTAATAATTTAACTTGTTTTTGTTGGGCTATATTTTACTTGTCTTTCTTGCTAGTTCTGTTTCATGAAAACTGGTATACATACATTTTTGTTTCCCTTACTGGTTATGTATTTTACCTGCTCACTTGTTTATTTCAATGTTCTGAGGCTTTTCCTTCTTGTTTTGGATTTGCCTTAGCGTTTGTGTCAGCGCTGCCAGGTCCTCGAGCATTATCTGCATTATGTTTCAGGTTCTATGTTTACGTTTCATTTCCTTTACTGTCAGACATTTCTTTTATGTAATAAATATGATCAGAAATCATGGATAATTACTAGGCTATATTATATGCATTCGAATTTAATTTTCTTTGTATGATCTTTTATCTGAGCCTGTCATTGCATGAAATTTATATCAGAACTTTTACTAAAATGCATGCACACATGTTTTACACTATCATGTTTTACAACTTCCGCATAAAATCAAACTCTTTTTCTCTAAATTAACTATTTTAAAACCATTTATTAGTGTCTCTGCTTCCGCGTAACAGACATGAATTTTCTTTCCGCCCACCCCTGTGGCATTACGACCCTCCCGAATCGCACTTTGACTTTCGTTGAGACGAGTCATGATAGGGGGTCTGGCAGACACCTGCTCTACCGTCTTCATTCAACCGGGAATTTACTTCCTAGGTAACCCAACTCTCAATTCGGAGCAGAATCGGGAAACGGTGACACTAGTCTCCTCTCGCAAATCATTCCTCAGACAATTCGTCACATAGAGACATGTACTCTGCCACAGATAGCTTGCTCTATTATAATGCATAAAACTGATCCAACAACTAGTCTCAATAAGGTGCAGAAAGATACTTGTCCTTCAATCTATGCTTCATGTCCTCCCAGCGGATAATATAGCAGTATCCATCTCGATGGAGTGACCAAGGGTGGTCCAAAAAATCTTCGTTGGCGTAATAAGCTTCATTCTTTCAAATATAATGTGCCTTTCTTCAATCATATCATACCACTCAAAATAATAGTCAATCTCTTGGATCCAATCACTAAAGACTTTCGGGTCCATGCGACCGTCGAAGGTTTGAGCGTTAATGTGTATGCGACGAGTGATCTCGTCCTCCGCATGTGGTGCTCTACGCGGCCCAGATGCCATAGGAAAGTATAAAAAACAAAAAAACTAGAATTCAAATTTTTGATACTCGTAGCAACATGCAGTAACAAGCAGGGGTTATCACAGTAGCAACAAGGTTATCGTCATTAACGTGACTCGCCTACAACAATACCATCAAAGCAGTAACAACAGGTAGTACATAAGTACATCAAGACAGTCAAACAGTAACAACAAGACATACCATCAAGTCAGACAGTCACAACAGTGATAGGCCCTAAACAGACTCTTTCCCGTCAATTTGGGATTGGAATGATTTTCTTTCTTCTCTTTTCTCTGTTGCAGCTATCCAAGTCAGAAAGGTAAGTCAATAACGCATAGGTTGGATTGTTGTTCATTCGCTCCTTAAGCGGCATACCGGGACTAGGTCAGACTAGCTGTTAGTTGAGCCAGCTACCCTTTCAGGACTAGCATTTCTGCGTAGCAACTTTGGAATGATCTGAGTAAGCTGACTATCTCACTTTGAGCGCTACCTAAGCACTGTTGAAGGCACTCAGAGAAGCAAAGAGAGACCAAAAGAGTCTGTGGATCTAGATAGGATTTCCTTTTGGCCCACGAGGCGGTTTTCTTTTTTTCTTTTTGAAGAAAAGAAAGGGAAGACAGAAGGACCCCATAAGTGAAAGAAGTTCTCTCATCTTCACTTATATAGAAGAGAAGAGAGATCTAATAGGTAGTTCGGTTCGCTCAGCCGCAGCTGAAGCCATAGATCATGAGGGACTGGGTGCCAAGGTGGATAGTCCTCCGAAGGGCGGAAAGGCCTACCCGGGGAAGATCCGGGTCGACGGTCTTGAATGTGATCAAGGGGTCGTCTCCTAGGTGGCGTCGGCTTTCGTGTTTGTTGATTCATAACACATTAATCTTAAGGTGGGAGGGCGGCCCGTTCTTCCCCAAATGATCGTCATGTGGAGTGGCCGGGTCCTCCCTTCTTCGAGAAGTGACACGCTCTCTATGATCCTCAAGGATATCTATGCGAGTGCGTAGATTGTCGAATTGAACATTCATTTGATCGAACCGATCTAGCATCAGTCGTTGAAATTCTATAGGTGGCATTTCAAAGTTGGATTTTGTGTCTCTCTTGTCAGTAAGGTTCAGGTCATATATGGGATGTCGCTAAGGCCTACTGCTCCTTAACATGCAAGTGACCCTAATTTGAGGCTTTGATACTAAATCTGACGCATGGTAGTCTGTGAGATGGTGCTGGAGCTTGCAAACCTGTGTGTGTGGTGCGGACTAGACTCAAAAAATTTAATCTATATAATGCATGTATCTTTCAAATTGACTGAAATTAATTTCTTAGCAATAAGATTATAAGGGTTAGCAATTAAACACATCGTTTGCCATAAATTTCAAATACACAACCAAAGTCACATTCTCCTTCGCGTGAAGGGTTTCAAGCCAAATTTCTACAAATAGATTTTTATAGGAAATTAAGAAAGTAAACACCATTACACAAACAAGTCGATATCCTCAAAAAACTATGTGATTGTCTCCCAATATTCAATAAAGGAAAGTAAACACAATGCAAAAATATTCACAAGAAAAAGACTCCAACATCGGCGAATGTTTTAGCAACAGTGGGAGTTGTCGGGACTGTGCGTACGACTGGAAATGAGCGGGTGGTAATGGGGATCGACTGGAGGTGGAGGAGGCCAACAACTGAGGTAATGTAGGGAGAGGGATCGTCAGCTTTAGTGGGAAGTGGAGCTTGCAACAAGAGGTTGTTGTTGAGGGGAAAAGGCCAGGGAAAGCTTGAGATTTGCTGTAAAGGGAAGGGGGATAAGATTGCAGTTTGGTGGGGGGGGGGGGGGGGAAGGGGCGGTCGGGCTACGATGGTTGCAAGTAGGCGTGTGCAGTCCGATAGTTGGGTGTGGGGAACAGACGCGAGCCGCAATTGTCAACATGGGACGATTGTTGTTTTACTTCCGATGGGGCATGGGGAAGACAAATAGCGGCTCGCTTGCGGAAGGAGATGCATGTAGCAATGATGCGATCAAAAATATGGTGCTTACGAGAGGTGAAATTGAAACAATATGCTGCAGTCGATCGTGGATGAAATGGGGGAAATATGAGCGGTTATGACTGGTGTTGGGGGAATCGTGGGGAAGACGGGCTTCTGGGAACAATATGAGCGGTTATGGCTCGAATAGCACCGCCTCTTCAATATATCGAAGCTCCGCGAATTGTGAGCTGTTGAGCGCCTCAATCGACAACCACCTCAACGAAGAAGTCTTAGGAAGTATAATTGGCGAGATCGAAGTAGAGGAGCCTGCTGGATTGTGCAGCGGAACCCTCATCAACAAATTCCATTGCAGCGGTCCCTGTCTACGACAAATCTGTCGTGGGAGTTATTGTTCTCGCTCGAAGTGGTGAAGGAGGGCGTTTGAAAAACTCTTAACCCAGAGTTGGGGCGGGAACGCAAATCTCCGCAATCGAGTATCTTGGGTTTTGTTGTGACTGCGCGAGCAGTCGATTGAGAAAGCGAGCAAGCGGGAGTTGTCTTATGGGCAGCGAGCAAGCGGGAGCTGTCTTATGGGCAGAGGGTTGACAGAGTGGGAAGGGGCTGACATCTTTGGGCGTGTTGTGGTGGCAGCAGGTTTTACCATTTTTCTCTGTTCTTTCCTTGTCTGTTTCTTTTCCCCACTGTCTTTGCCCAGTGAAGTACTATATGGAGGTAGATTATGTGGTTGAGTGGCTAAGCTCTCCAGGGTCTCCTAATTTCCATCCCTCTCATGATGGGGGTTTAGTGGGCACAACTATGGAAAAGGCTGGCCACATCGAGGAAGCCACTTTGGGGATTGGTGTGGGCGAGGCGGGTACATCGTGGGCAGTCTTGATTGCGACGTGCGGGATATAGTTGTTGGCTCCTCCTGTTGCGCCTGTTTCTTCCTCTAGGCCTGGTATCTTTGGCCCTCCTTCCCCGACTGTGGAATTTAAAATCATCAATTATCACCACAAGATGTGTCTGCTGATTTCTACGAAGCTGTGGTTGCTTAACTTCGGCAATTCTTCAATAGGGATCTTCTGTTTTCTCCGGAGGCGCTTGCGGAGGCCAATAGGCCATGAGAGAAGGCTCTGGTTAGGCGTTTCTTTGGAAAAGATTGTTGTCCTCGATGTTGGGCTGCTCTCTTGGTTTTCAGTGGCGGGCCCATTCATTTCAAGTCATTGCCATGGTTGATTAAATTTTTTTACCTTCGATGACGAGGAAGACAAAGAGCGGGAAAAAGTTGGAGGGCCTTGGGTGGTTGCCGGTCAGCTGCTTGCTTTGATGATTGACGTCCCTTCTTTCGTCCCTCCCTCAATTTCTTCCCTTCTTTACTCATCTGGGTGCAATTGCCTCTACTTCCTATGGAGTTGTGGGCGCGCTCCACTTTAATGCCAATTGCTAATGTTGTTGGTACACCTATGCAAATGGATTCCACTACTGCTGGATTAGAGTGTAAGAGATATACACACGTTTGTATGCGAATTGACTCAAGCAAACCCCTAGGTCCGGGGGTGACAATTGCCAAATCAGGTGGATCATCGAAGGATGATTTCTGACAGAGCTTCCTTTTTGAGAACATTTTTGTTGTTTGTTTTCACCAAAGCCGGATTGGACACTTTCATGATCACTGTCAATACACTGTGGATATTAAAGTTATTGGGCAAAAAAATATATTTCAGGGGGTGGTTAATACCCATTGGGGGAGTACTCATGGGCTTACCAACAAGCAGACCATAGGGCCATGGACATTGCCACCCTTAGTGAAGGTGACCTTGAATCTAGAGTCCAATAGGCCAACCGAGGAAATTTCGGATTGAGCACTCGAGGAGTGGACTACGGTTTCTTGTCGTGGCCGCTAGGGGAGACTAGGAGTCACTTAGGCGGGACCTTGTATGGGTGAAATCTCTGGCAGACAATCCAGGAAGGCTTATGTCTTTTCTGCAGAGGAGGGAGTTAGGCTACTCACTCGTGGTAAAGGAGGAGCTGTTTGTTTGGCTGGGACCGTCTCGAGGGGGAGGCCGCTGTAAGGCATGCACTTGATAAACTCCCCAATGCAGGGCCAATGGTTCTAGGTGTCGATGCTCTAGTTAGGAAATTTTCTAGCGAAGTGCATGTGGCTAAACATCACCCATTCAACTCTCTTTCTGGGGCTAGTGTTTCACCTCCGGAGGCGGGGAATGTCCCAACCTCTCCACCCTCAACTCCAACCCATCCTCAGGATCTTGGCGGGGATCTCCCACTGGACTTGCCTCCTTCTGGTGGGAGTGTGTTTTCCACGCATTTTCTCCCCTCCAGTGGAATCAATGGCACTCTTATTTTCTCGAGCTCTATTGTTTTGCCCAGATATATCGCAACCCCTTATCCATGGGTGCAGGTGGACTTCCCCCTCGGGATGCACCCGACTCATGGTTTGGGGACCCTCCCGGGCTCCCTTTGAGTGGTTCCTCTCTACTGGTGCTAATCTAAAGAAACGATCGAAGGAGGACCTTGAATCCAATATGATTGAAATGAAGCCTTGCTGCAGAGTTAAGACAAATTCCGAGACCAAGTTATTGGGTGCCGTGGGCCTCTCCTCCTTGGCGGACCAATGAAGTGTATCGTCCAGAACTATCATGGGGCCCACAAGGTCGACTGATACGACGCGGTCCACCACGCCCATCCTTATTATTCTATGTAGCCCTAGGTGCACATTTGTACTTTGTATCCTTCCCATTCTATATATATGAGTGAGAGTGTCTCCTTAGGATTATCTTTTGAGTCTTAGGTTTTGAGCTCTCGTTGAGAGTGGAGTGTTAAGGAGGACCTAACCTCTGGATGCTTGACGAGAGTTTGCCTCTCGATTGTATCTTTATGTTTTCTAATGCATTGCAAGTTTCTCGTTCTCCTTCTTGATACAACTACGACATATCAATTGGTTCGACCTGCCCTCATTTAGGGTTTTTGGTCGAAACCTATATTGTTAAAGGTGCGCCTTAGGCGCACCTAAAGCTCCAGGCTCACCAGGCTCACCAGGCTCAAAGATTTGCGCCTTCGTATGTCTTTTTTGCGAATTTGGACACTAAAGGCGCGCCCGAGTGTGATTTTTACTGTAAATTTGTTTTTTTCAAAATAATGAAAAAAATAATGCGTGATCGTAAAGTACCACTAAAACTTATGGGCAAGTTTTACCGTACTGCAATTAGACCCGCGATGCTCTATGGTTCTAAGTGTTGGGCAGTGAATTGTGTACATGAGCAAAAAATGGGAGTTGCGGAGATGAGAATGCTTAGGTGGATGTGTGGACACATGAGATTTGATAAAATTAGGAATGAAAGTATCATGGATAAGACAGGAGTAGCACCAATTACAGAGAAGATGCGAGAAGCTTGTCTAAGATAGTTTGGACACGTACAAAGGAGACCATTAGAGGCACCTGTTAGGCGTTGTGAGAGTCTAGTCACTAGGCATGTTAAACGAGGGAGGGGCAGACCAATAAAGACTTGGAATGAAATTGTAAGGAAAGAGATGATCTACTTAGGCATTAGTGAGATTATGACAAAAGATAGGACACAATGATGACAAAGGATCCATATAGCCGACCCCACTATAGTGGGATAAAAGCTTGAGTGTTGTTGTAATGAAAAAAATAATGCAAGAACTCAATGATTTTTATATGATTTAGTGTTTTTGAAACATAATTGATCGTTGAGACTTAGATATGATGCAAGCAATCATATTGATTTTAATTTTTAAGAGATATACATGATAGTAATGAATGATTAATAAGTAAAATATATGAAGAATCTGTTCAATAAGATTAATTGATGTTTTATGCTGATTATTTAAAATGAATGTGGTTGCGCCTTGTCTTCCTCGGGCACGCACCTGAGCCTTGACCTCTTTGCGCTTTGGTGCGCCTTGTGCCTTCAATAACTAAGGTCGAAACCCTAATTGGATCTCTCAGTTCTAGCCATCACTGTTCTCCACTATTCGGCGACCCATTTCTCGTTCTCCACTGTTCGGCTACGTCGTGCTGTCAAGCTTGCGCCTCTTTTGAATTCTGTTCGTCCGCGCATCTGCTGCTGCGGTACCATGCCCAATTCTGCCCTACTAACTATACAATAGCATTCAACACTGTCCGCTGACGCCATTCACGTGACAGTTTTCATTACTGCCACCACTGAGCCGCGACTCCTTATATTTTCTGGCTGGACACACAATCCATCGCTCTCTCCAGTAATTTCCATTGCCTGTGATTACTTTAATCTTCCTTGGCCGATTCTACGCCGGTTGCTATGCTTCGTGCCACCTTCCAGTGGCTCGTGCTACATTCCCGCAACATCCAGCCCTTTTACTTGCATTCTGGAGGCCCTCTGGCGGCTTCTGCAACGTTCCAGCCTCCGTTCCTCATCCTCGCCACCCTCCTACACCTCTTGCAGCGTCCTGATGCTCCTCTCCGCTACATTGTTTCATACCTATGACTTATTCAATTACCCTCCACGCCGTTGAGAACGCCTAAATCACCGCCTCCACTGAATCCCAATGCATGGATCACATCGAAGCCCAACTTGTGTATCTCATATTTCTCCTTCGAAGGCTTGCGACCACGACGGTAAATCGCCCTCCGGCCACATCGCCACCACCACCACCACCTCCACCACTTTAGCCCGTCTCGGACCACATAGCGTTTCTACACCCTCCGCGGACATTTCCCTGGCCCCTCTCCGCCATATTGAGATTCCTGTGTTCAACGACACTGACACTCTTGGATGGATCACCCACGCCGAGCAATTCTTTGACTTTCAGTACGCCCCAGCCAACCAGAAGATCCCCTAACCATTATATATGGAGAGTTTGATGCTCCATTGGGTGCGTTGGATGTGCCAGCTGGTTCCTTACATCACCTGGCCCATATTAAAGGAGGAACTCCTCCGCCACTACGATACCCGCCAGGAGGGTAATGCCTTTTAGCACCTCAACTCTGTCCTTCAGTTCGACTCTGTGGTCACCTACATCGATGGGTTCTTCGCGGTTGCTACATATGTACCCGACCTAGCCCCCGACCACTACATGGGATATTTCTTGGCGGGTATGCATCCCCACCTCCGGGTGCGCTTTGGGTCTACAACCCGTACACTCTTTCCCGCTCCATGGAGCAGGCTCGGTGCCTCGACGAGGAACTCTACCCAATTCCTCCATCCTCCTCGAACCGACCCCCCCACCAGCCACCGCCATCATCGTCATGTAACTCCCCGGTCTACTGTGAGTGCACTACAAGTCTGCAGACCAGTGATCCCAACCTCTCCATGGATCTGATTGTCTGCATTCATTAATTTAAATGATGGGTTGTTGAGACTGGTGATTGAACCTCAGACCTCCTAGATAAGGGAGTTCAATTAGTCATGAGTATCAGTTTAGACCCGAGCCCCAATTGTTGGGCCCACCTCCACATCCTCAGTTCCGCCTCCACTTGTACTCCGATGACCCCAGCTCTTGTCTCCCTAGCAACACCTTGTGCTTCAACGCAAGACAAGGTTGTCAGGATCGAGATCCTAAGTGAGATTGTTTCGAAGTTGGATTGGATCGGATCGAAGATTGTAAGATCCCATAACATTCATAAATTAAGACAAAATATAAGATTGAACTTTGTATCGTCCAATTAAATGCCCAATTAACATATAAATCATTAAATTGAGTAGTACATGAATAATTTTATTAAAAAATAATTGAATAACTAAATCAAATTCATTATATTGTTCTAACTTCACTTTCAGTTTTAGGTAGGACGCCCAATGACTACTAACAGTAAAAATGAATTTGGACCGATGAATTACTGGAAGCCTGGAAACAGGAAGATGGATCTGGATTGCTGATTGCTCGTATAATGGAACAGGAAGCCTGGATTGCTCGTATGTTGGATTGCTGACAGCTGGATTGCTTGCAGCTAGATTGCTCATATGTTAGAAAGGAAGAGAAAACACAAGTTTGGAAGCAGGAAGACACTGGTAACCACTGGATGACTCATACGCTGGAATGTAAGAAAATACATGGACACAACTTGAAATGGAACTAGGTAAGGAAGGCAAGTGAAAACATTGTCTGGACTGGAAGCGATTAAAGATGTCTCCTTTAGCCTCCGTTTGCATTCGGTAGTCGACACTTGAGATATGGTAAAACGACAAGATATGATTCTGCGATGGGGTATGAGGGTCAGGATTGGGATATGGTTAAACGATTTGTATGGGCGTTAGACCAGTTGAATGAGATCGAGATAGGGTTGGAAATGTTTTTAGTTCCCTTTACCTAGGCGGGTAGAATCCGGTCGGGATCGCGATCCTTCCGATCCTAAGATGCGGATCGTGATCCCACTCACAGAGGTGAAAATTTAGATGTTGGGTAAGATACGGATCCTATGATCCAGATCGAGATCCTGATAACCATGCCATAAGAGCCTCTGCTTTCACCGTGAACAACCATATTCACCCACCCACGTCTGCCCTCTCAAAAGTTTGTGTATGCTGATTGGATTTGAAGATGATGACCCTGATTTCGGGGACTTGAATGCGCTGACACTCCTTGACGACCCCTACGGACCTCGACCTTGAGGACACGATCGCTTTTTTGGGTAGGGCATGTTGATACGACGCTGAACACCACACACATATCTCTAGGGGCATGCTTGTACTTTGTATATTTTCCACTATATATGAGTAGGAGTGTCTCCTTTGGATTATCTTCCGAGTCTTAGGTTTTGAGCTCTCTTGGAGAGTTGAGTGTCAAGGAGGACCCAGCTTTTCGATTCATGGAGAGAGCTTGCCTCTTAATTGTATCTTTATGTTTGTTTAATGCAGTGCAAGTTTCCCATTCTCCTTCTTGATACAACTACGATGTATCATCGACACTAAGGATTGGTTATTGCGGATGGTTCGTGCTAAGATGATTGATATTGTCATCTTTTTGGAACCATAGTTTGGGTGGAAGTTGGTGTTTGACTTCAATGTGCTTTTGGGGGCTTCTGGGATAATTTCTGTGTACCTTCTGATGGCTTGTCTAGTGACATTATGGCTTTCTGGTGAGGAGAGCTATGCATTGATTTCAGGGCTGAGGGTGATCAATTTATTTTGGGCACCATCCAATAATCAAATCAAGCTTCGTGCTGTATCCGTAGGTTTTATGTGAAAGTCAATTATGTGAACAACAACACCTCTGGGATTCTATCTCCTCTGTGCTGGAATCTGGTCTTCCCACTGCTGTTTCAATGTTATACCAGCCCGGAGGAGCTATGCAGGTGAGCTCGATTCTCCGTTAATGCCACAATTCATGATTTCAAGAATTTCATCAATCAGAACCACTTGGTGAACCTTAGCTTTCAAGGCCCTATCCACACTTGCTGTAACAACCCAAATCTAGAAGGTCGAATGCTCTCTAGGATTGATCGTGCTCTGTTGAGCGGTGCTTGGCTTCAACACTTTCCTGAAGCTCAGCTATTCCATTGGCTCGTACAGACTCAAACCACTACCCTCTTTTCCTTCAAAGTTTTTTTCCATCTATTCATAAACCCTTCCGCTTTGAACATTTTTGGATGGAGTTTGCGGATTCTCACAACGTTATTCGTGGGGCCTGGTGCTTTAGGGGTACTAGTTCTGCTGCATGCAAGCTCAACCGGCTAGGAACTTTTTGTCTAAGTGGAACAAAAATATTTTGGGGATTTTTTTCACTCCTGTTCTTTTGAAACATGGGAGGTTAAATAGTTGGAGGCTTCTTAAGGCAATCTCTCTACTGAGCTCCTCAGAGTTCTACGTAGGAAGGTGCATGAATTTTCCGCTACAAATCAATGTCAAGAGACACATTGGAAACAAAAATTGAGATTACGCTGGCTTCTCAAGGGAGATGCAACACTACCTTCTGCCATATATTGACTCTTCTTCGTCGCCAGTATTTCTGATTCAGATGCGATCATGTCTCGCTTGTCTTCATTCCCACATGATATTTGGAATCCTAATACTCCAAGGGTCGAGGACGCATTGCGTCACATTCATCATTATGTCTTCAAGGATGAAAATGAGTGGTTGACCAGGGATGTTACCTCTCTGGAGAAAAAATGTTGTGTTATTGATGCAACCCGAGATTGCATCGTTATTTTATTTTTATATGTCGTAATTTTATTTGTGTCGCGCACGTCTTCGCGCAAGTTGATTTAATTTTGTTTGTGTCTTTGCATCACACATTTCTTCCGCGCTTGTTGCTTGGCTTATTGATGTGACCGACAAAGAAGACCATGAATAAAAGGGTCCGTCAAATTATTGAGTATGTTACATAGGGCAAACTTTGAAATTATATTTCTATTAAGTATTTAAAGTATTTTAAATATCTGAAATTAATATTCTAAACATCAATTCCAGATATTTCTAATTTTGAGAATTGTAATTTTTGGGCATATCTAATGAGAAACTCACTTGAATCAATTCTCCTTGTTTCATTAATTACACCTTTTCTCATTTTGAAACCTCCACTTAAATACTTGACGTTTTAAAATAAAAAATCCTAAAATCCTTTTTATAACAACACCCGGTTCTTTAATCAAAATATCTGCCAGCTCTTGGAACCCTCTCCCCTCATTAAAGTCTTTATTTAAAACCCCTTTTCTTTTATAAAACCAATCACCCTCCCTGTCAGAAGCATCCTGGAAAAAGAGAAACTGAATGAGACGTACTGTTTTCGTTCGGGTCCTCTCCAGCGCCACTCTTCCCAGCGTCCTGCCACTTGCTTACTGTCCTGTTCGCTCCGCCGTTGCCATTGGAGGCCCACTACGGCCCCGACGACCCTCCCCAGGCCCTTCTCCAACGAGTTCATTGCCCTCCAACAATTCAAGTGCCATGTACAACCTTCCTCTCTTCTCAGCCTGTTTCCAGATCTTCGACAAGCCGTTTAAGCTCCGGAGAACTCTCATGGGTAGTTTTTGCACGCTGATGACCTTCTCTTTGGTCTTCCCCGTTAGGTCCCTCAAGCCATCGTCATTTCTTTACCTTCCAGCCTCTGTCCAAAGTAAACTTACCCTTCTCCTGCTGGTATACTCCTCTCCTGTCTAATTTCTCAATTGCAATTAGCTTAATTTTGTGCTTATACTTAATTGATCTAAAAGTCAGAGTTTGTCCGAGTTTCAACTTACCTTTTTGCCATTACTTTCCACTTTTCGTGTTCGTATTTCTTATTATCGCCTGTGGAATATATTTATTCATATTAAATCATTGTTGGATGCTAGATATTTAAGTGAGATTGCCAATCCTTAGTCGAATATCTCATAATTTTGCTCGTGAAGGTTTGCTTGCTCCACAAAGTTAGAAAAAAATTCATTTGTATTATTTAAAATGTAATTTAGAATTTTGAAATATCATTCATGGATCTCCCTAAGCATAAAGCACATGGTGTCGATGAGCTTAATGATTATTTCTATAGGTGCAACTTGAGTGTGATTAAACATGAGGTTTGTGACGCTATCCAATAATTTTTCACCACTGGTAATATGTCCGCTGAATGGAAGAAGACTGATGTGGTACTTATCCCAAAAGTCTTTCATTCTTCAGTCCCATCCGTTTTTGCAATACTCTTTATAAAGTGGTCAACCGCATTACGGTGAACAAATTGAAGGATATCCTGCCCAAACTGATCTCGGAAGAGCCCCGATCCTTCATTGACGGACTAAATATATCTTATAATCTGCTCATTGCTCAAGAGCTCTATCACTCCATGGAATTTGCTTATTGCTCGAAGGGCCTTATGATGTTAACAGTTGACTTCGAGAGGGCCTATAATAGATTTCGATGGGATTATGTCTGTCGGGTTCTTTGGAAATTTGGATTCTCTGATCACTGGATCTCTTGGGTGATGACGTGTATTAATGATCCTTTATTCACCGTTTTTGCTGATGGATCTCAATCCTCTTTCTTTCGGTCATCAACGGATCTTAGACAGGGCTTTCCACTATCCTCTTACCTGTTTATTCTTTGCTCCGAGGTGCTTTCTTGTCGCCTGAAGGAGCGAGAGGTGCTGAGTCAGATTGAGGATTTCCGCTTCTCGCCGAGCCACCGTCCTATCTCACACCTTTTCTTCGCTGACGACGGTCTTATCATTACTAAAGCTTATTTGAAGAATGCTTTGGTTATTCAGATGGGTATGACTGAGTTTTGCAATGTGTCGGAACATGCGATCAGCCTCCTCAAATCTGACATCTAGTTTAGCCCTCGTATCTCTGAGATCCTGTTCGTGGATATTGAGAATGTGCTTGGGGTGTCACAATCCAATGCTAAATAACGTTATCTTGGGGTGCCACTTGTGGGTAAGAGGCTCAAACCTTCAACTTTTGATTTTGTTATTCAAAATGTTGAGAACAGGATTGCTGGATAGCACATGGTTTATTTCGTTGAGCATCTTATTCTCATTAAAGCAGTGCTGTGCTCTATTCTTGTTTATTATAGTTCTACGATTTTACTCCTCATTTGCGTTCTTCGTAACCTCGAGCAGCTTATTAGAGGGTTTCTTTGGAGTGGGCGTATGGGACGTTGATGCATTCTCTTGGTGTGCTAGAAGCAAGTGTGTATGGCTACTTATGTGAGGGGATTGGGCATTCAAAATGTTTCCGTAGGACTCTTTTATATCGAGGTCTCTGGGAGCCATTTCCCTTAGTCCTGACACTTTTTGGACTCGTCTTATCCGCAAAAAGTATCGTATTCAAGAGGAACTTCAGGGATACATAGTCCTTAAACACTGCTCTCATATCTGTAGGGAGATCTCCAAGCATTTTCCTCTGGTTTCTGCCGCAGGTGCAGTTGGTTGTGGGTGATGGAAAATCGATTGATGCGCTATTTCAGGCATTTAGGCTTCCCTATCCCATTGTACTTAATGAATATGACTTTTTTGGAGTCAATCTCGCAAGTGGCTGATCTCATCAGTCCATCCGGGGATTGGAATCATGATGTTATCTGAAATTGATGTGGGGAAGATCTTGAGTTGCATATTTTCTCTATTCCACTCCCCAGGTGGCACTCCAACGATTTCCTCGGCTGGGGTGAGGATGGGTTTTTGCATGTTCACCCTCGTCTGGTCTATGTCATTTTTTGTTTTGTGCAAGCTCCTAGCCCCGAGCAGTTTCCCTGGATTTGGAAGTCTTCATTACCACCTTGGATCCATTGCTTTATTTGGAAGTTATGTCTTAGCTGCCTTCCTTCCCTTTCACTTCTTACTGGCCAGGTGATCCTGATCTCCACGACTTGTCTTCAATGTAGTTGCGAGATCGAGGACTTCCAACATATCTTCATCTCATGCTCTTGGACTAGATCCTTCTGGCTCTACTCTCTCCCGCATATCAACCGTGACATTCTGTGGCAGACTTGTGCTCACTTGCTTATTATCCTTTGCGCCTACAATGACAAAGCTAACCATCCTGACTGTTTCATCCAATTGCTAATGAAATTTTGGCTCTGGGAGATTTGGAATTGTAGGAACATCCTTGTGCTCGAGGCAAAATCGACTCCCATTGCCCTCACGCATTGTAAAGGCTGGATGGAGGCAATGGAGCTTTACATGGCTAGGGACGACAACCTTGGGGCTGTGCTTTCCATTTGTCCTAACTAGGGTTCTTGGGGGACTCTTCTCCGCCGGCCCAGCTTCACACCTTTTTTTGGGAACCTCCACATGATGAATGGGCGAAGCTTTACTTCGATGGCGTTGTCAAACGAGCATTTTGTTGGGCGAGATCTGGTTGGGTCATTTGAAATCATCGTGGGTGTGTCCTCCTGGCAGGAGACATTCGCTTTCGCTGCTTGTCTGTTCCGACCACCGAGCTCCGTGCAGTTTAGGAGGGTTTGCGCCTTTCCATCTTTTCATTGGGCATCCTTCGTTTGGTCATCCAAGATGACTCTTTGACTTCAGGGTTCTTTGGCTTGCTTGGACAACATGATGGGTTGAGTGGAAGATATTAGAAGCCAAGTCTCTTGTTTATTGGGGTGTAAGATTGAGCATGTATTTCATATTGTTAACAAGGGTTAATTACCGGGACCTCCCATGCGAGTTTGCATAATTACAAGTACCTCCCCTTTATGTTTTAATATTACAAAGACTTTCCTTCCATGTTTCACAAGTTTACGATCTTCCCATTATGTTAAAAAATTAATGAAAAGTGTGTTATTCAGCAAATAAAGTATATTATATTCCTATTTTATCCTTTGTAATGACATGAAAGTGTAGGGGAGTCACAGTCTAAGAGGACGAAGAAGATCAAAGTAGATCTAGCAAGCCTCCGATTGAAGAACACGTCCTGCGCCGTTGTTGCAAAGTGCATTCTTACCAAAATAGGGCAAAGCAGGATCGAAAAATGTGAAATAACGGAAATGAAACCATTAGGACTGATTTAGAGCAAGGGCATATACGACATTTCAATAAACTAGGTGAAAATTTTGGAAGGAAGGGTGAGATTGTAAACGGGGCAATCTTGGAGGGGAGTTCTCATTAATATTAAAACATAGAGGGGAGGTACTTGTAATTGCGCAAACTTGCAGGGGAGGTCCCAATAATTAACCCTTGTTAACAATGTTGCTGATTGCTGTGCCAATCTGACCATTGTGCGGGGAGATTTCTCTTGTTCTACGAAGGATTTTCTCAGTGAATATGAAATGTATTGGACAGTATGTAGGATAGAGCTTCTTTCCAATTTGAATATGAGTGAAATGAAAACCGTGCAAATATGGTTGCATGTGAAATTATTTTATCAATAAGATCATATTCAGACAATATTCCGACAGAATCTTAGGATAGGTTAGCAATACAACATTAAATATTGGTTATTTTAATTATCTTATTTTAGATAGACTCCCTTTTGCCTAGGAATATTTGAACGTATTAAATTTTTTCCCTTTATTTCTTCTTCTGATCCAAAAGTTTTCCTGGTATCTCCACTTTAGAGCATGGAAAGAACTGCTTTGACTGAAAATATATGAAAAATTTGGGGGTGCCTCAAAAAAAATCTTCACTTTCCCCATGCTCTCTTTTTTGTCATTAATGCTAAAGTAGAAGTCATGATTAATGGTAAAAGTTTTACAGCTTTATGAACTTTTACTGTTTTACTTTCATTAATGATTTCTTGGGCAAAAAATTGGAAGGGAAAACTTCCTCCCTCTTAGGATGGTTATATAACGATAGTGTTAAATGCAGGGACAAAATATGGAGAACTAATTTGATTAGCCAGCAAATATCTCTTTAAAGGAGTTTTGTTGTGTTGAGTTATGCTGAAAATTTTATACTGAAGGATTTATCAGCATGTTTATGTCTAAGTAGTATGCATGTGGTCCCTACCTGCTCACTCTTTTTCTATCCCTCTCTCTGTCTTTCCAGGTTGTAAAAAAAATTAAAAAATAACGGTTAGAAAAGGAAACTCCAATGCTACACTAAAAATGGCCTTCCATTTTGTATAGTAATAGATGATGATTACAAATGACATGAATTCACAAGTGTAGCTTGGCTGTTCAGCTTTATTTGATTTTTTGCTGGGAGTAATTAGGAAAGTTATCGTTTCTGCCACTTTCTAGTATCCAGAGGGGCTGTATTTAGCTAGTAGATTATCTAACTCATATCATTGGCTCAGATTTTTTTACATCTGTATGCACTCTTTTCTGAGATCTTCCCAGTGGATGCTAATTCCAGCGTGAAGCAAAATCTTTCCTCAAAGAACACTAGATGGAGCGCAGATTCAGATTATAAGATTTCAGATGGTATTTAGGATAGCATGCTTCTTGTTGAGCAGCAAATTTATTTATATATCTGCATCGCTTGTCTTATACTGTGTTTTTTGCAGGTGCGATTGTTGCTATCCAGGATCTTCAGCAGCACATGTACTTTGCTGTTGAACCTGTAGAAACCAAATACCATCTGATTGGCACTCCTCATTATTTTCTTGTTGGAGAAAGAGCTCTTTTTAAGGTATGGATAGTCATTATTTTTGCATATATGCTTTTGTGCATACCGCTAAGGCTTCTTTGCCTATTACGAATGGTGTAAATTTGGCTGCAAAGCTATTGTAAAAATTTATTATTTTTACTTCAGGTTGGTCTTTTCAGAAAATGATCCTCTCTTTCTGCGTCTATGTTTTGGTGTGCTCTGTTGAGCTAAACATGAATTTGGTAATAAAAACAAAAATTGCTTCTCCTACTCACAAGGAGGTAGCATAATCTTGGCGTTTGGACTCGAAGAGTGAATGTGTCAGGAGTTCAAAGGAGAGGCTGGCGTCTGCTTCACCTTTCTATGTCTCACTTCTGCTAATTTTCTATGTATGTGTGTGTGTGTATATATATACACATATATACAAGTACCAAAGGCAGGAGAAATATTTGGCAAAGCTTTTTCCTACCTCTGTGAACCGCGTATACAACGACATAACCATAATCAAAACTATAACAATGTTTTGGATGGAGTCTTCATTAGAAATCTATGAATCACCGAAATTTCAGCACCAAAGGCAGCATTAAATAATTAAGAAACTATCACTGTTAGGATGTTTAAGTAACTACGACTGCAACTACCTTAGGATGTTTATGTGACCTTTATCAACATATTAATTTATAATTAGCAGAGTTTGATCTCTGTTTGAGAACAATTCTTATGTACACCATAAATGTACGGTGTTCACCATTTTCATTAAGGAAGATTGCATTAAGAAAATAAAAGAAAATCAATTTGAAAAAAACAACTACACAAAGATCACCATATAAGTGCAAATTATGTACAGCTTACAGCCTAAAAGCAATGGAAAGGAGGAAGAATTATTAAATTCATGGTTTAGAAATTACCATTTGTTTCCAAGAAACTGATCCAAAGTCAAAGAATCAAGAATGAAACAGTTGGTGCATGTGACAATGAACTAAGTAAATGTGCCACCTGTTATTTAAAGAACTTAAAAAAATATCTTGAATTAGAATGGTGAAATAGCAAATACGTGTGACTTAAAGGACTGTAAAAGGCATGTAAATGAGTAGGAGATGCTTTGAGATACCTTGCCTCAGTAGGAGATGCACAGGATGGGTGGAATGCGCATTAGAAGCCAAGGATGCTTGAAGGGAGAGCTATTTGTCTCTCCCTGCCAATACACTGAGCTGGCGATGAGTAGGAGATGCAGAGGATGGTTGAAATGCAAGGATGGTTGAAATGCAAGGATGCGTGAAATGCGAGGACCAATCATGGACATGCGAAGATGCTTGGTTAGAAAGAGGAGGTGCCAACCATGGACATGCGATCGGGGAGGAGGAACGGGATGCAAGCATCGTCGGAGGCGAGCTTGAAAGTCGGGATAAGGGTGTTCCTCGACAATGCCCTAGAGGTGCTGATCGCCGGGATAGCGGAATCCCATTCCTCACGCCGCCGCTCCAAATCCCACCCATTCCTCATTGAACCGCACAACAAGTTCTTGACGGGAAGTGAGGAGAGGCTCCACACGGGAGGTTCTTGAGGGTAGCAATATGCGCGGGATTGCAAGCATCGTCGGAAGCGAGCTTGAAAGTCGGGATAAGGGTGCTCCTCGACGATGCCCTCAGAGTGCCGATCACCGGAGTAGCGAAATCCCATTGCTCACGACGCCGTTCCAAATTCCCCCATTCCTCACGGCGCCGCATAGGAGGTTCTTGATTGGAAGTGAGGAGAGGCGCCACACAGGAGGTTCTTGAGGGTAGCAGGATGCGCGGGATTGTTGATCAGACGAGCGCTGTTTTACCTAAAAGATCGAAAGACTATTAATTTATGAATGGAATTTTTAGAGCCTCACATGATCCTAGATGTATTCCTTTATAGTATATATATATATGCTATAATGTGACGCTTCAATTATTAAAAATAACTTTATAACTCACGGACATACACCACATACTCAAGACTCCAAAACATCAATACTACCCTTACAATTTCAACAAGTGGGCGTAGAATGTAATTTATCATCCTTACTAAGTGCAGAGTTTGAAATCAAATTTTTTTTTCTGACTTGCATAAAAAATTAACTAGAGGTAATAAGGGGAAACATTACATTTACACGTAAGCTCATCTCCCGTGGCAGGCCACCCGATGCAGGAAATGAATCCACCTACCTGCTACCTTGGCGCACCAGAGGTCTCACACTGGAGTCCAGTGGGGCTTTCATTGGGGTTGCAGCTCATACACCCCAAACCGTGTCCGAGCCGGGCACAACGCGGCGTGTTATTGAGTCCCAAAATCGAACAACGGACCTCCTAGATAAATAGCTCTCAAGTGAGCTCCAATCAGTTGGTGATGGGAGCTCACTTGAGAGCTCTTTATCTAGTAGGTCGGGTGTTTGATTCTCGGCCTCAACAACACGCCGCGTTGTGTCTGGCTCAAAGACGGTTTGGGGTGTATGAGCTGCAACCCCGATGAAAGCTCCACTGGTGGACTCCTGCGTGGGACCTCTGGTGCGCTAGGGTGGCTGGCAGGTGGATTCCTGCCCTGCATCACCACCTCTCCTCCTTCCTAATTTTGGATACCACCTTTACTCCAAATCCATAGCAGACCACCACCCCTTACCCCACTTCCCTCCCACCTTAGTTTGCCCTCCACAACTTCAATCCCCCATTTCAGTTTTTCGGCGACCACCACCACCATTGGTGATCATCACCGGCCATCCTTGGTCGGCCACCCCTCCCACCCCACTGCTCCTTAACTCCCAAGTAACCTCCCACTACACTTCCCTACTCATAACTCCCTCCTAAAATCTAGCTCACTACTCCTAAAATTATTCCTACCCCCACTTCCTTAGTTGACCACTTCTTTACTCATAACTCCCTCCTAAAAGCTAGCCCACCTCTTCTAAATTAATCCCACATCCCTCATAATCTCCACCACTTCCTTAAGCCACATTACTCCTCTCCATTTACTCCAAAACTGCTGGCCAACCTACCACCCGTACAGCCAACCCACTCCCTCTCATTATTCCCAACTTCAACAGCCCCTTCCTTCCCCAATCCAGCCTCACCTTCCCCTCTCTTCTGTGCCAAAAACCGCACCACATCTTCCCATTTAACTCACCCCCTGGTCACATACCTCCCCTCCCAAGTTCCCCTCCACAGCCTCCACTTCCTGTCCTCATCCACGGGCTGCTACTGGGCAGCAGCCGATTCACTGATTTTTCACTCCTACAACCCTCCACTCAACCCTCCCTAAATCCTAGCAGTCATCCTCATCCACCAAAGCTCCCGCAGATCATCCACGGCATGGACAACAACCTTGCACATTCCATTTGGCCTCCCGTCTCTTCCACTACTACGGCATTACGACGTTGCCTCCACCAAGCCGTCTACTTCCTAGCATTGTGAGTTTATAGTTTGATTGCATTGATTGTGTTGAGTGTAGTGTTAATTCACTGTTTTTGTGTAATATTCGCTTGCAATCATTGCCACCAAACATCTTGTGACTTGTTGGTATCTATTTGTTTGTGTAATTATTTTCCGGCTCCCCTGTTCTTGAAGTTTAACTTGATTGTGGTATGTCTTACATATTGCTTTATAAATTTTATTATTGCAAATTTAGTTCACCGTATTTTAGCTCATGTAGTCATCTTAGAACCAACCCTACGCAAGGTTGCAGATGTCGTATATCAGGGACACATCGGTTTATGTTTTTCATGTCAGCTTTAATATGTCGGGGGATATATTGAGGATATTTCATATATCGGGTTTAAATATCTAATCATGTATATGTGTAACTCTATATAAATACAATCATTTTTAATTGTTATATATATATATATATTAATATATTAATAATTTGTCATTTATCAAACTTCTAAATCTTCCAAACTGATATAAACATTTTATGTTACACAAGTAATAATGGTATAACCTGTAATAAAGTAAGATGAAACAAGAAGCTTGGAAATTGTCGATGAAAATGGAAGATAAGAAACCTTTAGTCCATAATTCAAAGACCATGCATAATTGAAGTCAATTACGATGAAAAGCCCGACCCGGGCCAAGGCCGGGCTTGGGGGCCTTACCGGACCCCCATTTTAGCCGGTTGCCCGACCCGGTTCTCGGGCGTCGGGCTAGCTTGTGCCCGACACCCGGGCTGACGGAAAATCCCGCCAATTAGGTTGGGATTTTAATCCCGCCTAAATAGGCGGGATTAAAATACCCGCCTAATTGGCGGAATTTCTATTAAAATCCTGCCTAATCCAGGAGGGATTTTAATCCAGCCTGGAGGGCCTTATAGGGCCCCTCTTTGAGAGGGAGCTTGAGCCCGACCCGACACGACTCAAGCTGGGCCCGGTTGGCAAAAAGCCCGGGCCCGACCGACCCTGTCCGGTCGGGCTTTTTGTGTACGACTAGCTCTCCACGACGACGTACTGGATCTGATGAATCCCAAATCAAGCAACTCTTGCAACTAGATCTTTAATTCAGCCTATTAATCTGGAAATCAAGCAACTCCCAAATCAAGCAACTCCTGCAATAAAATTAATCTGAAAATCAATCTCTATGGAAGGAGGTGCACCAGGTAGCTCTTTGGGAAGGACATCAAGAAAATCACAGACCACAGACACCTCTTGCAAAATGGCTTTGGCTTCCACATGCAACAGTACTAAGAAGGCGGGACACCCTTTACTGACATGCCTCATAACTTTTACTGAATAGATGATCAACTTGGAAACTCCTTTCAAGCCTCGAAAGGTAATGAGAGACTGATCAGGTTCTTCTAACTGAATCTCCTTACTTCTGCAATCTATCTTGACATTCACGTCAGCCAGCCAATCCATGCCCAAAATCAGATCAAATTCAACAATATGTAAAAGTGACGCCTCGACTATGAATTCTGTTTCTCCAAATAATACTGGCGCCCTGCACTTACAGCTGGTCTGCATCACTGAACCGTTAGACATCATGACATCTAACAGAGTCAGTTCGACGATGATTTCTAGGCCAAGATTACACGCAAAAGATTCCGCTATAAACGAGTGTGATGCACTCGTATCAAAAAGGACCTTAGACGATATGCTATGAATTATGAGGATATCTAAATGCAAACTTGTATTATTTTAGTTAAGTGTTGCTGAGAGTGAAAAAGACAAGCATTTTAAATAATTAGAAATTCCAAACCTGTCATCACATCCTCCTGATCCTTGGCCTCATGCTAGCCAAGAGCATAAGCTCGAAGCCGATCCAGACCACGTCCTGGAGCTGGCTTTAGGTCAGCGACCATCACTTCCTTCCCTTTATTGAACCCACTGGAACCATCGTTCTTGAACTTTGACTGAAAATCATGATACATTATAAGTGTTAAACTTACAAGGAAAGGTCCTGATTAAAAGAAAAACACCAAGCTTAAGGTCAAATTACCTGATTACCCGCAGTCCCTGGGAAATTCCGCGCAATGTGTCCCGCTCTCTCTCTAACACTTGTAACAGACACTTGATGCAACCAAACATTCTCTATAATGATGACGATTGCATTTAGGGCAAAGGCGGTAATCTCCGGGCTTGCCCCCTGACTGATTGCCCTACTTAAAATCCGTCTTCTGTTTTTTACTCCAACTGTCCCTTGTCTTATTCTTGTCCTGCTGGAACTGTGGTCCCACCATGAGACCGCTTGGGCCGGAAATTATCACGCCTTTTAACTCGCTGCTGGCCGGCCTCTAATCTTCTTGTCGTATTATCAGACTTATGTAATCGGCGTTGACCATAGTCATCAACGGTTGTCTAAAAGAGTCTCGCAGGTTATCAACAAAACGATTGCAATTCTCGGCCTCATCACCTTGAATCAAACCCGCATAGCGAGATAAGTGAGTGAGTTCTTGTTCGTACTCCGTAACAATCTTATCCCCTTGAAAGTGTCTGAGATACTTCTCTTGGAGATCTCGATGTGCGGAAGGGGCTTGAACCAGTTCGCAAGAGACCTAGAGAAGTCGCCCCATGTAAACATATCTGTTGTACGACCTGACAAGGATAAATTTCACACTACGCCACACTAAATAGATAAAAATTTCTTATAAAAGATGGAATTAAACTTGATGTCTTACCAGCAGGATCATCTTCCAGATACTTGGTCTACCAAATTTCCGCCTCACCCCGTAGGAGAAAATTAGCCAGTGAAACCTTTTTATTTTCAGGACACTCCATAACATTCAACAAATCTCTGGTGTTTGCAATCCAATCATCTGTATTCATCGGAGTTCCATCTCCACTGTAATTGGAAGGGTAGAGGACTCTAAAATCCATCAAGTAAAGGTCCATACCGACCTCCACGGCTACAGGTGCAGGGACTGGAGCTGGGATCCCTGCAGACTGTGACGCCGTCAATTATAGGTATTATTTATTTTTTCAATTAAATTAACGGGACGCAACATAAAAATTTGACCCGTCACAATGTTAAATGATAATGCCTAAATAAATTTTAATAGTTATTAAAATGGGAGTTCGTAAGTGGGGATACTAGCTTAAGTTAATAAATAAGAGGACTAAGATATAAGAAGAAGTGAACCGGGCGGTTCAAGGTGAGTCACACATAAAAAATTGTGTGCGTGTCTTTCCCGGGCAAAGCGACACCACTAAATGGAGTTAAAACCAGCGCCTGCTATTCATTTTCTTCTCCTAGTTCCCGCACACGAAGCTGCAGGCGACAGACGAACCGCACAGCGCCGATTCTCACAGAGAGCTCGATTCTCCTCCGTTTCTTCCGATTTCTCCTGCTATAGAGAGATAATCTCTTCCTCTCTACTCCTCTTGTATCTATTATGATGATTTTACACGGATTAAAAGGGGTAGAAACCCTAGAATTTGGGGTTTTTAGATTTTCTTTGGTTCGTTCCATATGAAAAGTTTCTGTAATTGATTTTATGTCCTAATCCGTGATTTCAAGTAATTTTGGTGGAACCTTAGTTGAAGTCATGTCGATTTCAGAAATTGAATTGATTTTAGGGTTGAAAAAAAGAAACCCTAAGAATTCTTAGCATGGATATCTCTCATATGAGTAAAACCCCCTCTCCATTCTCTTTGGGTGACAAATCGTTGAGGGAAATATCATCCTTGTAATCAATAATTATTTGGAGGCTAACGATTTCTGCCCGTTCACTAAAACAGTGAAAAACTGTTCGTTTAAAATTAGGGCAGCAAAACCTTAACTCATGTAAGCCTCCTTTGACCTAATTAGGTCAAATAGAAGCCATCAAGATGACTTGAGAAATGATAAATGATGTTTGGAGACAGTGATTTAATATTTTATAAAATATTTACGCTCTAGGTCATGACATCCCGTAGCAGTGGAAGGCAAAATAATGATGGTTGAAGTGATAAAGGCAAAGGGAAAGACACTGTGTGTTCTTACTCTTTTTACAATTGTTATCATTTCAGATTTGCTTGATTATTATTTCTAAATATGCTTTATGTTGTAACGAAGATAAATCTAAATAATCATGTAAATAAAGAAAAATGAAAAGTAAATGAATAATGTGATGAAATGGGCTAGGTTAAGGGTGAACCCAGCTAGTGGAGGTGGGGTGAATGTCCTCCCAACGTATAATGGAATGAAAGTAAACGTGTGAATAAGAAAAGACACGTAAAAGAATGTGTGCGAATATGAAAAGACACGCAAACGTGCTATATAAATGTCATGAAATGTTAATATACCCTTAACGTTGCCCGATAACAATATGAGATTGTAAAAAAAAAGAAACATGTACCAAAACCTAAGTAGATGAGGAAATGTAAAGATATGTATATATCTAAATGAAAATAAATACAAGTAAGATGTACAAAGAATTCGAATGTGTGATAAGACAACACCAAGGAAATATGAAATGAGTAATCCGCAAACTATAAATAAGTCACTATAGTAATAAAGGGAATCATGAGAATTCATTTAGTCTTTTGACTAATAAAAAATGAAACTAAAATAGTTCAAGGAGGAAGCTGCTCCCGACACTTCTAGCCTGCTCCTCTCACGCCGCGAGAAGATGTACAAGATTTGGGTCGAGGTCGTTACCACAGTCTTCGGAGTTCTGGATGCCCACAAGGCTTCCTGCTGTGATCCAGATTGCACTCACGACGAGTTCCAGTTCTGCTTTCAGTAGTCCGTAGTGTCTTTGTCATGTAACATAGTAGTGTATTTTTGATCTGTTGCTCATAATCACATTTTGTTGTAGTCATGTGATGCACTCTTCTATGTAGCACAGATATGAGATATCAATTTTTGTAAACATAAGTTGGGAACTGGATCATATGTTAAATGAATAAAATGTTTTACTTTTCTGCACTTTTTCTTTATGTACTGTGTAATCATAACTGCTGAATGTTTAATTCCCTGGCGCCTCTGATGTATTATGTGAAAATTAAATGAAAAATTTGATGGTAGCCTAGTAAGTGGGGCCGTTACACAGATTGTCCTTTCTGAAATTCCAACAAAGCTACAACTACTGCCTTGGCAATCTGGGTTGCCAAGTCAGCCTGTTCTGATGGTGCTGGTGTGGGTGGCGCATGTAGCACATTAACATCACCCATGACAATATCATGAGCAGGGTTCTGACACGAAGGTTCAGCCGCTTCACTGACTCGAGGTGCCTAAAGGACAAAAAAGGAATTATTACTGCAAATAACTTATCTGAAAAATCCGTTACTGAAGGTATTTTCATACATATGTGAAATTAAGAGTTAAACAAACTCGATGACTCTACTTTTGAGGGTTTGATTCTGACACAATCCTACGGCTTTATGAATTTTCTGGGTTCAGGGATCCTAAACCTGGCTCTGATATCAATTGAAATACCTCAACCTAGTTTAACAGAAAATCAACAGTCCGGCCGTGTCCGCGATAAAAAGTAAATTAAGTAACGGTATAAAAACTAGTATATAACAGGTAAAAATAAAAGTGCTAAAAGGAAGCTTACATCGGAAGTAGAGTAAGAAAAATCTTTGGGTGAAAGTATACCTCATAATGCTGAATTCACAGAGCCAACTAGAACTAAAAATAACACTATGATACTGATATACTGTCAGTTTGAAATAAACTGATACATCAAAACATGATTGTAGTAAAATAACACAATGTATGTAAGCAAATAAAGTACAATAACAGAGTGGTACAACTGAAAGAAACTGATGACTGTGAAGACTGCGTCGCCTATCCTAAGCGGATCTCCTGACCCGAGCCTTATGTAAAAATAAGTTCCAACTGGGTCAGACCCACGAGTAGTAAGAAAGACTCCTCCCAACAACACTAAAAAAAATATATAAACTTTTCTTATATACAAAATATGTTATATTGAATACTATTAATCTTATCATTTGTACACTTGCTCTGTTCATGTAATCAATTTATTATAAGTTCTGTCTCATTTCCTTAGTTCTACTGGTTAACGATTTCTGAAGCTTTTGAATTGTGTCTGCCGTAAGTTCTAATAGATTTCATGATTGAGTTATTGAATATTATTATTTATTAGAAAAGCCCATGTATAAAGGCCCAAAAAGGCCCTAGTATTCTCTCTTCTTTAGTCCCACATCTTGTATAGGATTTTTCCTCTCTTCTCATCTCCTACATAATTGTATTCTCTTCTTGTATTTACTAACACAAGCAATACATACAAGTTTTGGCTTCTCTCAACATGGTATCAGAGCCAGGTTCTCTCCTCTAACCGTCCTGTGCATTTTTAACCGCATCTACCCGCCGCCTTCTGGCGGACTCCGCGGTTTCCTCGCGGACTATTTGCGGTCTCCAGCGGTCTGCCTCCCTTTTCTATCCGCCGCTACTCGCTCACTGTCCGCGGCCTCAACGGACAGTCCGCTGCTTCTCCCCGTGAATCCAGGTTCTCTCCTCTTCCCCTCCTTTTATAGTTTTTCTCCTCTCTCCCGTGGACCCCACCTCCCATACGTCTCGCGCGGTCTCTACTTCTATCCGCGCAGCTTCCCCTCCTATCCGCTCGGTGTCTGCTCCTTGCGGTTTCCTTCTCGCCACTCGATTTCTTTTCTCTTTTCTCCTATCCGCTCGAGTTCGTCAACTCGCGGTCTCTTTTCTCCCTCCCGCTCGAGTTCGTCAACTCGCAGCTTCTCTCTCTCCTATCCGCTCGAGTTTGTTAACTCGCGGTCTCTTTTCTCTTATCACCGCCTTCTCGCGGTCTCCAGACCGTGCGGTCTGCTTCTTACCCGCTCTGGTCGTGGCCTGTCTGGCCGCTGGTGTTCGCATCGTGACCGTGCGGGTTCATTCTCCCGGCCTTTTTCTGCTCGCTGATTCGTCGCTGCGGCCTGTTCCTAGTCGCGGCGGTCTCCTCCCCTCTCTGCCGCCTACCTCTCCAGCGGACCCCTGCCTGGTTGCTGCGGCCTCCTTCCTAATCGCTGCGGCCTCCTTCCAAGTCGGTGCGGCTTGTCTTCCTGGTCTATGGAATCCTCTCTTGACTCCACCGGCCCGGCGGCTAGTCCGCCCGCAGACCGCCCGGCTTGTCCTACAGACCTGCGCGATGAATTACACATTACCACCATTTCTCTCTCCGGGAAGAAAAATTTTCTCCCTTGGGCGCATTCTGTGCGCCGGGTCCTCCAGGCCAAGGGTCTCCTGTCTTACCTCACACAGGCTCCTCCGGCTCCCCCTACGGACGAGTGGCTCCGCAACGACGGTCGTGTGCAGACTTGGCTCCTCAACTCCTTGGATGGTGAGCCGTATCAGATGGCCATGTATCACGAGACGACCAAGTCTATATGGGATGAGCTGCACTCACTCTATTCCGGCAAGGACAGCCTTCAGCACCTCTACGACATCCTCACAGATCTCGTTGCTCTCGACGCCGGTGGCGCCCCGGACATGACGTCGTTTGTCGCTCGGGCTAAGACTTTGGCCGAGGCCTGGATACTGCATCAGCCTTCTACCAGTGATCATGCTGCCCAGCGCGCTCAGAAGGAGGCGGTTTGCATTGCTATTATGATGGCCCGTCTTCCCCCTCACCTTCAGACTATCCGGACTCAGGTTCTGGCATCTCCCACCGTTCCATCCCTTTCTTAGATCTGTTCCATGCTCCTCCGCGTGACGCCTCCTCCGGATGCTCCTGCGCCGACTTCCTCGGCCCTTCTTCAACAGGCCACTCCGCCCCTGCTTCCCTTGCCTCCCGCTGCTCGTGGTGGCCGCTCCGGCTCTCGGGGCCGCGGGCGTGGTGGCAGGGGGCGGCCGAAGTGTTCCTACTGCGGCAAGGACGGACACCTTGAAGCGACCTGTTACCGCAAGAATGGATATCCTCCTCGACCGACGGCTTCGGTGGCCGCAGATGCCTCCTCTCCTGCCTCTCCGGACCTTGAAGCTGTCCGCCTCCAGCTCCAGCACCTCCAGGGACTGCTCAACCCGCTTCCTGCTTCCTTGGCCACCACCTTCGTCTCCCAAGCAGGTCTGTCTTTCCACCGGTCCGTCCTGGATCATGGACTCCGGTGCCACTCATCACATTACATCCCAGCAGCCTGCCACATACTAGGACTCTCCTCATCCGCGGTCTATCACAGTGGCTAATGGGGCCCTTGTTCCCGTCTCCGGATCGACGGACATCTCTCTCAGCCCGTCGTTTCCTCTCCGCTCGGCTCTTCATGTTCCGAGTTCCCCCTTCAATTTACTTTCTGTTGGTCGCCTTACTGTTGATCTGGATTTCTCTGTTATATTCACTTCCTCTTCTTTTGTCATACAGGATCGCAGGACGCGGACTACCATTGGTAAAGGCGGATTGCGGAACGGGCTCTACCTTCTCGACACACCTCCTACCATCCTCTCCTCCGTCTCCTCCACCGAGTGGCATCGCCGTCTTGACCACGCTCCTCTACCTGTTCTCCAGCGGGCTCTCCCTGATATCTCTCTCCATCCGTTTCAGTGTGAGTCTTGTATCCTCGGCAAGCAGCCCCGTTCATCTTATCCTGCTCATTGTACCCGGAGCTCTGCTCCGTTTGATTTATTGCATTCTGATGTATGGGGACCGTATAAAATTACTAGTATTTCTGGTTTCCGGTATTTTATTACTTTCATTGATGATTATTCTCGCATGACGTGGTTGTACTTACTTCGTGATCGCTCCGAGCTTCCTCGCATTTTTCGAGCCTTTGTCGTTGAAACTCGTACCCAATTTCACACCACTATCAAAACTGTGCGCACGGATAATGCTCGTGAGTACACTGGCCACGACTTCGCGACTATATGCTCTGAGTTCGGGATTATCCACCAAACCTCTTGTGCCTACACGCCTCAACAAAATGGCGTTGCCGAACGTAAAAACCGACACTTACTTGATGTGGCTCGCTCCCTCATGCTTCAAATGCATGTGCCCAAGCATTACTGGAACTTTGCGGTCTCCACGACTTGTTTTCTCATCAACCGTCTCCCTTCCTCCGTCCTCCACTATGCTACTCCGTTCAGCCTGTTGTTTCCCTCGACTCCGGCCTTCCCTCTTCCGCCCCGTATCTTTGGTAGCACTTGTTACGTCCACCATCTGGGCCCGCCCTCGGACAAATTGGATCCCCGGGCGGCTAAACACATATTCGTGGGCTATTCCCGTACTCAGAAGGGGTATCTCTGTTATTCTCCCGTCACTCGGAAGCTCACCGTCTCTGCGGATGTTACCTTCCGCGAAACTGAACCATTTTTTCCGGATCCTCTCACTACTCCTGTCCCTTCGGCTCCTTTACCTCCATCCATCCCACGACAAGTTCTCCCCGTTACAACGCCGCTGCTACCGGTTCCACCAGCTCTACCTCCTGTTCCCCCCGCACCACCCATCATCCGAGTCTATACTCGTCGCCCCCGTTGCTCTCTGGCCCCACTGCAGTCCGCCTCAACCACGGTTATTCCGCGCCCGGCAGATCAGGTACAGACATCCACCGCTCATCCTCTGGCTCACTACGTCTCTCTACATCGCCTCTCTCCCCATCTTCACACTTTTGCCACTTCTCTTTCCTCGGTTTCTGTTCCTAATTCTGTGCAGGAGGCGCTCGAACATCCTGGCTGGCGGGCTGCCTTGGAGGAGGAAATGGCTGCTCTCTGGATTAACCAGACCTGGACTCTCGTCCCTCTTCCTCCCGGTCAGAAACCCGTTGGGTGTAAATGGGTCTTTGTTATTAAACATGCTGCTGATGACACTATTGACCGCCTAAAGGCCCGTCTTGTGGCTCGTGGCTTCACCCAGCAACAGGGGCTCGATTACGAGGAGACTTTTTCCCCGGTGGCCAAACTCAATACAGTCCGGGTTCTCCTCTCTGCTGCGGTACATCGCCAGTGGCCCCTACTCCAACTGGATATCAAAAATGCGTTTCTGAACGGTGATCTCCAGGAAACTGTGTATATGCAACAACCTCCCGGGTTTGAGACCACGGGGGAGTCTCAAGTCTGCCATCTTCGAAAGGCTCTTTATGGTCTCAAACAGTCCCCCCGGGCATGGTTTGACAAGTTCAGTAAGGCCCTCCGGGAGATTGGTTTTACTAGAAGCTCCGCCGACTTCTCGCTCTTCACTCGCCACCGATCTACCGGGACCGTCCTTCTGCTAGTCTATGTGGACGACATCATTATTACTGGGAACGACTTGAATGGTATACTGGCGGTCAAACTTCATCTGAGCACCGTTTTTCAAACAAAAGATCTGGGGCCCCTTCGGTACTTCTTGGGCCTAGAAGTCGCCAGACGGCCAGATGGTTTGATCCTTTCTCAGCGAAAGTACTGTACTGACCTTCTTCATGATGCGGGTTACTCAGGCTGTAAGCCAATTGACACCCCAATGGATGTCAATCACAAGTTATGCGCGCAGGCCTCTGACTCAGATATCCTACTAGACAATCCAGAATATTACCGTCGCCTAGTTGGAAAATTGATATACCTCACAGTAACCAGACCAGATATCTCCTTCGCTGTTGGTATCGTCAGTCGATATATGCATTCCCCCAGAAGCTCTCATCTTCAGGCGGTTGAACGTATTCTCAGATACCTCAAAAAGGCTCCTGGACAAGGACTGGTGTACAAAGTCTCTTCTTCCACTCCTACTCTGGTAGCATACTCTGATGCTGACTATGCTGGGTCCCTCGATGATCGAAGGTCCACCAGTGGCTTCTGTACGTACTTTGGAGGACATCTGATTACCTGGCGAAGCAAGAAACAAGCGGTCGTTGCTCGATCATCAGCTGAGGCAGAATATCGGGCGATGACATCAGTGGTGTCGGAACTAACGTGGCTTGAAAGCCTTCTCACCGATCTGGGTGTAAAGCTTCCTTCACCGGCTCTTCTCCTCTGTGACAGTCAAGCTGCTATACACATTGCCAAGAACTCTGTCTTTCACGAGAGAACTAAACATATTGAAGTCGACTGTCATTTTATCCGGGAAAAGGTTCAACTAAAGAAGATCGACCTCAGACATGTTCCTGGTACTGAACAAGTTGCGGATGTCCTTACAAAGGCCTTGTCAAGTACCCTCTTCTATCAATGCCTGTCCAAGCTTGGTGCATACGATTTGTATGCTCCAGCTTGCGGGGGAGTAGTAGAAAAGCCCATGTATAAAGGCCCAAAAAGGCCCTAGTATTCTCTCTTCTTTAGTCCCACATCTTGTATAGGATTTTTCCTCTCTTCTCATCTCCTATATAATTGTATTCTCTTCTTGTATTTACTAACACAAGCAATACATATAAGTTTTGGCTTCTCTCAACATTATTAATGGCGACTGCGCACAATCTGAAATCTGAAGTCTGGGTGGCAAACCTGATGGTGCCCTGAACTGAGATAGATTCATGTTTGTCTTATTAAACCATTTTTTTAATGTCGATCACACAAACTGAAAACTGTAGTCTGAGTGACAAATCTGGTGGTGCCCTGAACTGAACGTACCTCAAGTGGAACACAAACTCCTATCTGATGAGTTTCATATCTGTAACAAGGGTCATCGATCCTAAGCCTGAAATTCGTGTGGTGACCTTCTGACCCTGAGAATACGGTGGTGTGCCTCCACCAAAAACACGATGGTGAACCTCTCTTACCATTTTTTGAATTAATCTAGACTAGTGTTCAGTGAGATAATCACGAGGTAGCGTTCTAGTTAAATACATTGAGTGTAGGATTTTCATTTAATTGAATCTAATAATTTTACCTAAGTGTACCTACCCCTTTGACTTGATTCTGACTATAAGAACTTGTAACTTTCAGGTGCGTATACTGACATAATTAAAATATGGATTAAAATAATCTGATATGTTTAACTAAAAGGAGTCGAATTTCTTACAGTAGTGTTGCGACGCTCATAAATGAGGCGAGGCAACATGATTTTCCTTTCAAAAGATCTGACCCCTACGAACTTCTCCAATTAGAGGTGAAATACACCCCTTTTCGTGTGCTAGGAAATCTTTAAAATAAAATCCGTACAATTCTCAAAATTAGAAAGCGATTACTAAAAGGGTATATTACATTGGCTGGAATCAAATCAACCAAAAAGAAGTTCAGAGACAAAAGTCTCACCTCAAATCAGAGTAAAATTTTAATCTTCTCCAATCCCTTGCCCCAACAATTACCTAAAATCTGAATTCCAAACGGTAACCCAAACTCTAAGTTTTCCCTATTAAGGTTTCAGTGGAAATTACTCAAAGTATGACAAGGAAACTAACTTGAAGAAATCATGCACAGCACAAACGGAGCATTACCTTGATCTAACAACAGTTAGATCCAAAATGAATGGCTGATTTCGGATTGGGAAGACCGAGATCTTTGATTCCTGAGTTTGGAGTGATAGAAACGTAGAGTAATCAAAGTTGGGAATCTATCATGATGTTTTTCATAAAAGAAAAGGAAAGAAAGAGAATCGGCCTTCACAGGAACAAAAAACAACACTTAACTTTTCCCGTCGGCTAGGGTTGAGGCCAAAACTCCTACGACACTTGGAGAGCGGGAGAGGAGGCTGTCGGAGTCTGTAGAGGGAGGAGAGACCGGCGTAGGCTAGGGTTACTGATGCGGCACTGTTTGCGGTAGAGGAAGACGATGAGAAAAAGAACGGAAATAGTGGATGTGGGAATTGTGACGCTCGGCACGGAAAGGGGAGTGCGGCTTTCTCTTTTTTTTGTCGTGCGGTTATAATAACCGTGAACCGACTAGGGGGGGGGGGAAGAAAAAATGGTTCACTTATTATTATTAATTGTCCAAAGACCATGGGGACTGATTTTCTTTTAAAGTAAAACGCGTATGAAAAATTAAATCGTCGCGACCACTACGAAAAATAAACAATTACAAGCCGACATTTGATCAACTGATTTTCACGTATAAAGGAATTAATTAAAAAGGATTGATACCTCCATACGTCGTCGGCTCGATTAATCTTGCTTGCGCTCGAGCCTTGAAATTTTAAAATAATGCGATCAAAAATTTAGGGCGTTACAGTAGCTCCTCTACAACACACCAACAACTTCTCTCCAACACAACAACTTCTCTTCAAGTTTCAAACTCTCCTTTCCCGCTAACTAGCGTCTCTTCTTCGGTCTAGGGCCACAACCGACTTCTCTCCGCTCGACCAGCGGGCGAACGTTGGTCTCCGATCGTTTTGTCCTCCATTACAGCCGCCAGAGATATCATGGTCACATTCTATGTTGTCCTCTCCGGTGGATCAATTTAAGGGAGGCTTGTAGGGTGTGATGCTTCTTCACACTGCCCTTTTGATTGATTATTTCTAGTGGGAACCCTTTCCTTGCCCATGAGTGATTCTTTTGACATCTCGTCCACTCTTCAGATTGTTCCTGCAAGTGTCCCTCTCGGAGCCGCAAATAATCTTGATCGTTGAAGATCACTACAGTGGTTTTAGATGACACAAATTATCTTGACTGATCCAGGGCTGCACAACTTGCTATCCGTAGTCACCAGTTGTCTGCACATATTGATGGAACCATTGTTAAATAACACGATCTAATCCCTCATGGAGGAACTGGGATTCATATAATTCTTTGGTTGTCTAATGGTTACTCCACTCCGTGTCCCCTATGGTGCACCATAGTTATAAGGTCTTGGACTGCCTATGAGATTTGGAATTGAGCCAATGAGACCTACTCACAAGTTGGTAGCGTGACGCAAATTTATGAGCTCGCTCATCGCGCTTTGGACCTGAAATAAGGATCCTTGTCTGTATCTACTTACTACTCAAGATTTGAACGTCTCTATAAAAAACTGGATTATTTCAATACCATCATTCTAGCTTGCACTGTGAACACCATCAACCTTCAAAAGGACAAAGACCGTTTTCGAGTGCATGTCTTCCTTATGGGCCTCAATATGGAGTTTGATACTGTTCTCCTAAATGTTCTTCCTCATGAGTTTATTTCCTCTCCCAGGGAAGCGTTTAACATGATCCTCAATGATGAGAATCGTCACTGCTCTCTTGATCCTATCACTCAGACTAATCACTCCACTCTTGATGGGATTGTCTGTGGTCCTCCCGCTCACACTTCTCCTATGTATGGTCTGTGACAACCAAAAATTCGCAAAACAAAATATTTATTTTTCGCGCGCTTATTTTTGTAATTCCCCCAATGATGAAAAAGGCACATGAATTTTTCGCATATTTTGACGAATTTGTTTTGTCTTTATTTTTTTTCTTTTACTTTGGGTCTTATTTACGTTGTGGGCTTGCTAACTTTGGCTGTGTTAAAGAAGTGATACCTGGAGCGGTGCTTTGGCCCGATGTTGCCGCTAACCGCTGCTTTTACTGTATAAATCACGCTCGTCTGCACTTTTCTCTCGCACTGCTACCTTCTTGCTTCTACGATTTTTCCGGCGATACCTCCTTCTTGCTGCTCTGTGCTAACAAAGAGAAACTGCTCCATCTTCTTCTCCTTCTTTCTCCCCGTGTACTTCTGCTTGTTTGGTGTCGTCGGCCCTACGCTGCTGTGCCTATCGATTTCGTCGAGACGGCGCTGCTTTGTCTCCGTCGGAGCCTGTGCGGTTTTGCCGAGCCCTTTGTACACTTGCTGCTACTGCTACTGTACTCTTTCCTCCTTCCCGACTGTGCTGCTGCTTCCTCTTCTTCTGCTAGGGCTGCTGCTCCATTTCTTCTTACTGCTGTGCCATCTCTTTTGGTTGGCTGTGCCGATCAGCCTTGCTGTACTGAGCTTCTGCACAGTGCCCTTTGCTCTTTCTCCTCCTTGGCTTGTTTGGTTTAGATCTTCTTTACTTAATTAATTGCCTTACTTACTTCTGTTTGGTTTAGCTCCTCTACTTGGTTTGATTTTTAACTTTGGAACTAATTTGGGTTGATGAAATTATGCTTTTTACTATCTTAGGCTATTTCGAGCCTTTTGGCTATTCGTGCCATTTAGACGGCCAATTTTCAGTCTCGAAAGAGAACTGTTGTGGGTTGGAGATATTTTTGGATATTTTGATATTTCTTTTACCTTTCGAGATTTTAAGCATATGTTTTTTCGTAAAGCTTTTCGCTACGAATTCCAAGTGAAGCAACTTAATAAGCGTGCGTATAATTTCAGTGGTTCCCAAGACCGCAAAATCAGAGGATGGCGTCACAAGGAAACCGTGACGGAAACACGAATTTGGACAAAGGAAAAGCTATTGTGAGTTTTTTATTTCTTGAATTAGTTTACTCACTTTCCTATTCTGCTGCATTTTTATGAAATAAACAAGTGTCTGTGCAGATGAGTTTCGCCTTACTGAAATATCGCTAAGAAATAGATGTGAGCGAGGGAAAAACATAAAAGCGATATAGATATATTCTGAGGGGATCTATTTTATTCAAACTCTTAATTACGCGCCAAGATAAAATTCATTTAAAACTTTGCATGGAGAAATGTGATGGTTTCGAATCCTATGATGTAGAGGAATCTACGGATGGATTCACCACGTAGGGATGAGCCTACGAAAAGCCCTTAAGTGGGAAGCCCTTAAGTGGGTGGTGGCCAATTCAAGTTTGCATCACCAGAGCATTTCCCATCTTATGTAACTAAAATTAAGGGGTAATTTAAGGACCAGTGTTGAAAATAATCAAGTGATTATGTTCTTGTACTGTATGCATATTGTTATCATTTTCCCTTGTTTGCATGTATAACGCTTCACAAAATACTTTTCTCACTTAGTCATAATTTTATGACTAACCCTTTGTGGACCTATTTTTTTAGACAGCGGAACCAACCTCAAGTGGAAAATACAGGAGCCTAGCAACTGAACTTGCTCAAGCAATTATCGAAGTTCGAGATTGACACAGAGCTCGTTGTACTGGATCTACGTGTATTTATTGTACAAAGTCCATATAATATGTGTTAATTTGCCTGTAATATAGTAACAAATGAAATAAAAAACTTGGTGAATGTTCTTTGTACTTTGTACTGTGACCCTTTTATTCAAAACTGTTGTCCGATCCTTAATTTTGAAGAGCCCAGGATTTGGGTCTCTACATGGCCACTGTGGGAGGAAATGCCATACTAGGGAGATCTTCTATCACTTGCATTCTCATCTTGCCCCCACTGGTCGGGGGACTGGTGGCTATGGTTAGATTAGTAACCATAGTTGTGACTAACAGTCTGGTGCATGCTCACAGTACTCTGCCCATACTAGTGAAGTTTATGAGGACGGTCTTCTCTCATGAGGTCTTTATGCTGAGGAGATGGATGCATTTCACCACATATTGCATTCAGTTCAATTCCGCGACCACTGATTCTGCCGCTGCCTTTGCCACTTTAGGTGTCCCGAGTGCCCATGCCGCATCTTCATCTTAATTCGAGTGGATCATTGACTCGGGTGCTACCGATCATATGACACTGATTGGCCAAGAAAGCTGGACATTACATAAGGATTATTTATAATTCTCTTACATTGCCTACAAGATGGAGCATATAGATCGTAGGTGCTAAACTTGAACATGAATTGTCAGTAAAGAGGGCGCGGTATGGACTTCGTGAGGATTGGGCATCCATGGTGATTTTTCAGAGAATTGGGTGCCCAGAGCACTGAAAATCAGTAAATCAGATGTCCAATTTACTGATTTATGGTGAACTGGGCACCCAATTCACTGATTTTTAGTGAATTGGGCACCCACCCAATTCACCGATTTTTTGTGAACTAGACACCCAATTCACTTATTTTCAGTGAGATTGGGCATATGGGCTTTAGAGAACAAATTATAAATAAATCATTGCAACCTTACAAATGTATATTTATTCATAAAAAATGATTTTTTTTCCAATTTTGCGCCTAGGATCCAGGACCCCTTTGCGCACCTTGCACCTTTAATAACCTAGATAAAGTTGTATAGTAATAAACAGACAACTATCCACCTCGTCACTAACCCTATATTTCATGAAAGGACTAACCATATAAAAATTGGTTGTCAATTTGTGCGGGATAAAGTTCAGAACAAAATTATCTATACTGTGTTTGCCTCTACTGGGGATCAACTGGCTGGTATATTTATGAAAGCGAGCTATCTCAGGATGGGAATGTAGGATGCTTATGATGTTAGCTTGAGAATGGGGGGGGGGGGGGGTTTAAAGGCAAGCTAGCTTATGCTCATCAAATTGCGACCATATCATTTGAAGTGACTAGGGCTTCTCATATAATTCTTCCAGTGGCTATGCTTTGTAGAACATGAGAACTGAAAACCTAAAGGCGCTTTGTTAATATAAAAGTTCATATAGTGCATTTATATAATCCCTGCTTATCAGGGTTTGCTGATAGCCTAAGAGAGCTTACTTTTTTTCATTCATCCTTACACACAAAAATGTCATGCAAAACTTGCTTTTCTTAATTTATACCAAATATACTTTACTTTAAGCAAGTAAGTGCAAGGAATGATGCATATGCCTCTTCTAAGATTGTTTACTTTATCACAATACCAAATACTTATTCACAAATCTCAAACATTTTCAGTCCGACATATGGGTTCTTCATGATTTTTTTTAATAACTGTTGTAAAATAGAAAAAATAATAGACTATATTTTATTCATCCACATAGAGGGTATTTTTATAGCATTACAAACTGCTCACAAAGACTGACACAAGACGTGAGACAAAACCTAACTCCTCCTAAATACTCTAATAAACCAACATATTAATATAAAGCTAATAATTCCAACACTTCCTCAAGCTGAAGGTGAAATTTCAGCTTGGACATCATAATAATTACAATGGAGGTTGATGATGTGGGACAAAACATCAAACGAGCCACCAGGGAAAAATTTCAAACCGGGAACACAACCACACACGATGCAGACCCACACACGACGTGGACTCCCTGGAATCAGGTCAGCCAACGTCACCTTCACACACATGTAGATAGGAACAAACGATGTGGAGCTAATCATCAAACAGATAACCGAGGATAATTCGTCGGGTATAATCCGCATAAAGGGCAGTCCCACACGACACAGTCTCACGCTACACGGTCCCATACGATATAACCCGTTGAGATTAGAACAACCAACAACAATCGTGCCCCAACACATGACCATCAAAAGAAAAAATGGGGAGACGCAAAACACATATGACATAAGCCTGGAGGCCGTGGAGAATGAAGGCAAATGGTCGGGAAAGATCACCCGAGTCGCCTTTGTCCCTAACACTCCCCCTCATGTAGAATACTGTTATAAAGAGGAAGAGAGATTTGGGAGAGAAGAGAGAAATCTAGGGTTTGAGGGGAATAGGAGAGAAATACCTTGAGTGCCCCCATGATCCGCCACAATGCCGCCCCAGAGGTATTTATACCCCTCGGGCCCAGGAGGTCCGGTCGGCCCCCATAAGGGTTGAACCCGCTGGTTCAGACCCCCCCTCCTCCACACCGCCCCTTTCCGTTTTAATTAGTTGGGTTGAACTGATTGGTTCAGCCCCGCGTTTTGCCACATCCTTCGCCTGCCTTTAGTATTGTTGTCCTGCGAATCAGGCGTTATGAGGATTCATAACATTCTCTCCCCCTTTAACAACTAGCTTGTCCTCAAGGTGGAAATCTGGATAAATTTCCCGAAACTCGAGCAAATCGACCCAGGTGTTATGTGTTGTAGATAAGTTCTTCCATTTGATAAGGATCTCCTGGAGGTATTCCGTTCTATGTTTCTTCCATTTGGTGAGCAGCACTTCCTCGGGAAGTGGTCGAAATTCCTCACCGTTGGGTGCTTCCGGGAGGGTGGGGCACACTTGTGTTGTTTCCCCGATCTTCTTCTTTAATAAGGAGACATGAAATGTGAGATGAATACAGGAGCCCGTAGGGAGATCCAAGGTGTAATCAACTGGTCCCACCCTTTGAATAATTCTGATGGGACCATAATAGTGTGGGGATAACTTCTGGTTAGTCCTCCCGGACGCCGAGGTTTGTCTATAAGGCTGGAGCTTTAAGAAGAATTTATCACTGACTGCAAATTGTCGTTCAGTCCGGTATTTTTATACCTTGACCTTCGTCCTGTTTTGGGCGGCCTGGAGGTTTTCTCGTAACAGGGCAGGGGTACGGTCCCAATCGCGCAAGGCACGATCAACAACAGGTAGCGCCGTTCCCCCTTGCACATATGTAACCAAGATCACGACGGAGCGCTCATAGACAATTTCAAAGGAGTAAGCTTAGTGGCCGCGTGGTAGGAAGTATTATCGCAGTACTCCACCCAATGTCGCCAATATATCCATATGCGGGGATCGTCCATCACAAAGCACCGTAAGTATGTCTCAAGTTCCCGATTGAGTACCTTTGTTTGTACGTTTATTTGTGGATGGTTGACAGTATTCATACATAGACGAGTGCCTTGCTGTTTGAACAGTTTCTTCCAGAAGTTGCTCACAAAGACTGGATCCCGATCATAGATGATGGCTCGTGGGATTCTGTGAAGCCTGACTATCTCCCGAACGAATAAGTACGCTACTGATTCACCCGTGTAGGGATGGTTCAGGGCCAAGACGTGCCCACTCTTCGATAATTTATCCACCACTACCAAGATGACTCTTTCCTTTTGATTTCGGTAGCCCGTCGATGAAGTTCATAAAAACTGTGTACCAAATTTGGCGCGGAATCTCAAGGGGAATGATTAGGTCCGCCGGGGATGTGGTTTTGTATTTCGCCCACTGACAAATCTCGCTTTGTTGCACAAACCGCCAGACATCCTTTCGCCGGTCCTTCTAGAAAACATTGACTCTAACACGCTGTAGGGTACGTAGAGCTCGTGCATGGCCCCCGTTGGTGAAGAGTGGAACTCTTGTAATATAGTGTCCTTCCATGACGACAATGAGGGTATGACCACCCTTTTGTGAAAGTATAAGTTCCCGTTCTTCTGCCGAAATCTGGGGGGTAATGTCCCGCCCTTATCGAAGTGACTCTACGATAGGATGTAGCTCAGGGTCCCGCAAAACCTTTTGCTGTATGCCATCTAATGTATCGATCAGTGGACCTAATACGTGTTGGAGAATCCCCTCTGTTATGTGGGATAGTGCGTCCGCCACAACGTTCTCCTTCCCTTGCTTATAGACTATCTCGTTGTCGTAGCCCAACAATCTTGTTACCCATTTATGTTGTAGAGGAGATGCCACCCTTTGCTCAAAAAAATGTTTCAAACTCTTATGATCCGTCCTGATTTTGAAGTCTTCCCAAAAGGTAAGGTCTCCACAAGGTCACAACATGTATGATGACTAGTATTTCCTTCTCGTAGGTAGACAAGCCTAACGTCCTTGGTGCCAATGCTTTGTTGAAAAACGCTATCGATCGTCCTTCTTGAAAGAGAATGGCCCCGATCCTTATGCCAGAAGCATCAGTCTCCAGAATGACTTCCTTGGTGAAATTGGGAAGGGCCAACACTGGTGTTGTCATCTTGGCCGTCTTGAGAACTTGGAACACAACTTCTGATTCCTCCTTCCAGCAGAAGGCATCTTTGTGCAACAGCTGGGTCAATGACCGAACTATCTTCCCATAATCTTTCACGAACTGCTTGTAGTAGCATGTCAACCCGAGGAAGCCTCGGAGAGCACGAACAGTGCGCGGCCTAGGCCACGTTTGCATGCTCTCAACCTTCTTGCGGTCAGCCTTGACTCTTTGTGCTGATACAATGTGACCCAGGTATTTCACTTCCTCCTGACCAAAAGAGCATTTAGAGCGCTTGGCATATAGTTGGTGTTGTCGGAGTATCACGAGCACTTATTCCACATGTTGGAGATACTTTTCCCAGTTGGCACTCTAGATAAGAATGCCATCAAAAAATATTAATATAGACCTGCGGAGGAGGGTCCAAAAAATCTAGTTCATCACCGCCTGAAATATAGATGGGGCGTTGGAGAGTCTGAACGACATCATGACGAACTCGTAATGGTCATCATGTGTCTGAAAGGAGGTTTTGAAGATATCCCCGTCCTCATCCTGATTTGGTGGTAACCTGAACGCATATCCAACTTAGTGAACAAGCGTGCTTCGCGTATTTCATCCAGGAGTTCCTCGATCATAGGGATGAGAAGCTTGTCTTTGATGGTAGAGTTTTTCAGAGCGCGGTAGTCAATACAAACCCTCCATGAGCCGTCCATTTTCTTTACTTGGATGATGGGTGAGGAAAAAGAGCTGGTGCTAGGTCGAACGATCCATGCGGCTAACATTTCCTTCATGTTTCGTTCTATCTCGGCCTTCTGTATATAAGAGTAACGGTAGGGTTGAATGTTGGTCAGCTCAATCCCTTCCTTCAGGTTGACCTGATGATCTCAGAATCTCCAAGGGGGTAACGATCGTGGTTCCTAGAATATCTTTGGATGCTGTAGTGGTGGTTTCATCTGCTCTGGAACTTCTTGCGGGGGCGTAGCCTGAGGCGCGGGAACCATAATCACAGTCATGTGGTTCTCTTGTTCCCACAGTCTCTCTAAATACCGAAGAGAGATCTCCTTCATCAGCGAGATTCTGATCCCGTTTGGACAGTATTCTCCCCCACCTTAAGCAAATTCCATGGTCATGCGGTTCCAATCCAGGGTGACCTTCCCCAGCTGTCGCAACAACTGGACCCCCAAAACTATATCTGACCCCCTAATGGGCAACAAGTAAACAACCATTCTATATGTGTTATCCTTGCACACTGAATCCTACTCCCTTCAAAACCCCTTTGCACTGCAACTTATTTCCGTCAGCCACCATGACTTGGAAAGCAACATCCTTGGTGATCTCTTGCCCCAACTTCTATGTCACGATGAGGTTGATGAAGTTGTGAGTGCTCCCACTGTCGACCAAGATGGTCACCTTTTGTTGGCAGATCCGCCTTGCGATACGCATAGTGAGCTGTGTAAATCCTCCCTCCATCACCTGGAGAGATCCCCCAAACTCTGTTATGTCCAAGCTGCTCTCATATTCCCCCCTTCTTCCTCTGGCACTTCTACCTCTTCTTCTTCCCTCAATATGTACATCTGGATTATCTAGCATTGGGGTGAACTTTTCATCACAGTTGAAACACAATTCCTTCTCCTTCCTTGTCTGTAGCTTTGACCATGTTAATCTTTTTACAGTTGCCTTTCCGGTCATCACTTGTTCCTTCTGATAGACAAATGGTTCATAGTGTTTCTTGTATTCCCCACTCTTGATCTTTGTCGGATGAATCGTTCCTCCTGAATGTGGGCTAGGCTGATGGCGTGGGTCAAGATGCGCGACATATAAACATGCACCTCGTTCCTGATGTGCTCCTTCAATCCCGAGACAAAGCAACTAAGGAGTATTTTCTCCTCCCACCGCACCCTGTTCGCAAGCCTTTCAAACTCTGTACGATATTCCATGATCGTCCCTTTCTGTCTCAGTTTCTGTAGGAAGGATTCAAAGTCTTCATATTCCAGTGGTTCAAAACGGGCTTTAAATCCATCAATGAACTCGGCCCAAGGAGCGTATCCGTGTTCGCGGATAAACCACTGGGTCCACTGTATTGCATCATCTTTAAGGTGAAATGAGGCCAACTGCACCCACTGTTCTTTTGGGATCTCCTGGTAACTGTAGAACAACTCCGCCTTTTGGATCCATTCCAGCGCGTCTCCTCCTTTGAACTTACGATAATTCATGCGAGTCATCTTAGGCTGCATGTAGGCTCTCAGATATTGTTGCCCGAGTTCCTCATACTCTTGCCCTAGTTCGGCCGGCCATCGCCAATCCAGCCCCGGGTACCCTCCCTCCTCCCCGTTTGGAATTCTGATCCGTGCTTCCTCCGGGGGTGGCCTGTACTCCCAATTGCCGCCTCCTCGTCTGCCACCGGCTTGTGCCGTCCGCCTAAGGTTAGGAAGGAGCCCATCCCGTTGCGGAAATCCCATCTGGCCTGGGCGTCGATCCCTCTGGGAGTCCTCCCGCTCCTTGTCGAGCCCACGCACGCGGACGTCTTTTGCATAACAATGAAAATCGCCAGTCAACGCGCCGTTATTGCTATCTGGGGAGGCATCAACCCATGCTGGTTGTCACCATGGTCCTTCCGTCCTCCCTCTGTCTTCGACGAACCCTCGACTGACGGTTCTAGGTTGGTCGACACCTCCTGTGAGGTTGATCGGGTCAACATTCCTGATCAGTGACGAGATCGGTCCCTGTTGAGCGCTGTCCCCCTTCGTGACCACAATTTTGCCCTTGATACTTTGCGACAACAAGCTCTTAATCTCCTCCATGCGAGTATCCCGTCGTTCTTCTAATTGTTTCTCCGAACCCCTCAATTTCTCTTCAATGACAGCCACTGTATTAGAAAGTCTCGTGTAGTTTTCCTCTAAGGTTGCGAGTCTAGTTGATTCTTCCTGCCAGCAGGTCACCATGGTAGAGGTAGAAGATCGAAGGCTTTGATACCAAATGTTAGAAAGAGACGAGAAAAATCTTGGGTTTGAGGGCAAGAGGAGAGAAATGCCTTGAGAGTCTTGATGATCCACCACAATTCTGCTCTAGAGGTATTAATACTCCTCGGGCCTAGGAGGAACATTGGAAGAAATCTTATCGTCGAATGACAGAAGCTTCTCCAGGCTCAGCAGAACGACAACAAGGCCCGCATGAAGAAGACGACAATCGAGCATCCGACATGATCAACTGACCAGCGGGGTCTGCGATGGAAAAGGATTGACGGAAAGATGAAAGGTGAAAGCCACAATGTTGTTGTACCTCTTGAAGAAAGGAGATGACAGGCACGTCGAAGATAGTGCAGATAGCGAGGGCGACAAATGCTGCTCCTGTCAACAAAATTAGAGATATATTGTGTTGACGAGAGCGGAAGCAACATCGCTCGACGAGAATGCTAGCAGGCACGGCCGACTGAAATGAATTGAGAAGCGGTAGCGAGAAGAAGAGGAGGCAGCTTACAAGAATAGGGCTTCTGATGAGGTTGACGACGACAGGATTAGGAGCCGCACCCTCCGTCGACGGGAGTAGAAGTGGGAAAGCAGTCGTCGAGTGAGAGCAGAACAAAAATGGGCTCTCTAATCGGAGAAAGAGGTAGGATCGAGAGAGAGGGCCCAAGAAATTTATGTCGCCACCAATTTAGGGTGCCAAAATTTTCATGCTCTGATACCATGTTGGAAAATAGAAAAGATAGTAGACCGTGTTTTATTTATCCACATATGGGGTATTTTTATAGCATTATAAACGACTCACAAAGACAGACATAAAATGTGAGACAAAACCCAACTCCTCCAATAGACTATAATAGACCGACATAATAATATAAACTAATAATTCCAACAATAACCATAATGTCAAATCAATCACTGTGTTCAAAAGTTAAATTTATAGAGCAATGCCGTTGAGTATAAAATATACATGGTGTAAGTAATGGACAAAATACTAGAGCTGGTCATGCAGTTTTTCTGTTCCCTGATAGCAAAACAACCTTCCAAAGATCATAAATTATAAATATTTCACCAGAAGAACTAGAACAAATGATCATTATGGAAGTTATAAAGTGAGATATAAGGATTATACTACTAAAGAGTCAAAATCTTCACATATAGGAATTATATTTTTATTTAAGCAAGTGTCTCATCTTATTATCCATTCAGTACACGTGTGACATTAAAAGTACTTCTAATCAAACACTAGCAATTCTATAAACATGCATGTACCTAAATATCCTTTCCATTCTTCTGTATAGCAAGCATTTTATCATCGTCATCAGCAGTTCACATACTCATCTGCTCAATAAATGGTAAGATACTTAAATTTCTAATATGATATCTTCACATATAATCTTAGAATATTTTGTATCTTTAACACACCTTTCCTCATAAAATCATATGCATGATCATTGAATTAATATAGAAATAGTTAGATGAAGTAAGATCCTAACTTATGTAAAGAGAGGAACTTGCATGGTAAATCTAAGATCTTCAAATAAAAGAAAACTCCCATATATTTTTTGCATGTACTTCAAATCAAAATTATGTATCATCTAAAACTAACATCCTTAAATCCCCTGAAAACTCTAATACATTTATCTCATTATCATTGTAGGAAAAGATCCAAACCTTGTATATACTTCTTGAATATCACAAATACAAGTAAGAGTACAAATATATAGGAGAGAAAAGAAAGAAGACATTGTAACACCCCAACCTATTTTAACAACCCATTAGCCGTCCTACCGGGTCCAGCGACAAGAAGTCAACTAAGAAACAGTATTAAAAACTAGTACATAGCAGACATAAATGAAAAGAACTGAAATGTAAGCTTACAGCGGAAGTTGCATAATAAACTAAGGTTAAAAGTGTACCTCAACGAGATGAATTCACAGAGCCACTAGAGAAAAAAAGAAACCAAACCACTGAATATCTGAAATATTACACAAAGTCTGGTACAAAATAAATTCTTAAATATTACATTATAAGAGTCCAAAACAACATTACGGTACTAAAGTACAACAACAACTGGAAGAGAAAACAAACTATAGGAGCGATTGCAATGACACACTCATCCTAAGCGTAGTTTCAATCTTACATAATTCATACCTCGACCAGACTCTTACCTCGATCAAGAACACTCGCGATCCGATCCTGAAATTTAATTTTATTTGCGTTATTTTACGGTTGTTACAGACATCCTATACATAAGATATGAGACTAAACAAAAAGACAATAAATGGGCCAACTTATTGAGCATTTACATTGCTTTTTCCTATATTCTCTAATATTCCCCCGCCAGCTGGAGCGTACAAGTCGCAGACACCAAGCTTGGACAAGAATTGATGGTATAATTTTCGTGATAATACCTTGGTGAGATTGTCAGCAACTTGATCAGAGGCAGGAACATGCTCTAGCTTCAACTTCTTCAATTGAACCTTTTCTCAAACAAAGTGGCAGTCGACTTCAATGTGTTTGGTCCGCTCATGGAACACATGATTTTTTGCAATGTGGATTGCAGCCTGACTGTCGCATAACAAAACTGATGGTGAGGATAATTCAACTCTCAGTTCCCCAAGGAGACTCTCAAGTCATGTGAGTTCTGATACAACAGACGCCATCACACGGTATTCAGCCTCAGCAGATGAGCGAGCAACCACAGATTGTTTCTTGCCATGCCAGGTGATGAGATTTCCTCCAAAGTAAGTACAGAAGTCAGTCGTGGACCGTCGATCGTCAAAAGAACCCGCATAATCCGCATCAGAGTATGCAACAAGAGAAATAGACGAGGATGGCGTATACACGAGTCCCTGTCCAGGAGCAGTCTTTAGATACCTGAGAATGCGTTCGACTGCATGAATATGAGAAACCCGTAGAGTGTGCATAAATCGGCTGACCACTCCAACTGCAAATGAGATATCAGGTCTTGTAACTGTTAGGTATATTAGTTTTCCCACAAGACGTCGATAGTACTCTGGATTTGGAAGTAGAGTCATACTCAGATCCTTGAGCACATAACTTGTGACACATCCATCGGGGTTTCCGCAGGTTTGCATCCTGAGAATCCAGCATCTTGCAGAAGGTCAATGCAATACTTTCGTTGAGATAAGACAAGCCATCAGGTTGCCTTGCTATCTCAAGGCCAAGGAAGTACCGAAGATTTCCCAGATCTTTTATTTGAAATACAGAATTTAAGTATTGCTTAACATGTTGTATCCCCACGAAGTCGTCACCAGTAATCAAAATGTCGTCCACATAAACAAGAAGTATAACCGTCCCAGTTTACTGATGACGAGTGAAGAGAGAGAAATTAGCCGAGCTTCTCTTGAAACCAACCTCACGAACAACGTTACTAAACTTCTCAAAGCACGCCCGAGGAGACTGTTTGAGAGCATAGATAGATTTCCGAAGCAAACATACACGAGATTCCCCCGTGGTCTCAAACCCGGGAGGTTGATGTATTTAAACAGTTTCAGTAAGGTCACCATTCAGGAAGACATTTTTGATATCAAGCTGATGGAGGGGTCAGTAGCGATGAACATCTAAGGAGAGCAGAACCCGAACCGAGTTTAACTTGGCGACATGGGAGAAAGTCTCATCATAATCAAGGCCGTATTGTTGAGTGAACCCCCGTGACACAAGCCGAGCTTTCAAGCGATCAATTTTTCCATCCGCCGTCTGCTTGACTGTAAAAATCTACTTGCAACCAACACAGCTATGACCAGGAGGGAGAAAGACAAGATCCCAAGTCTGATTGCCCCATAGAGCAGTCATTTCCTCAGTCATGACAGCACTCCACCCCGGATGCTGGAGAGCTTCCTGCACAGAGTTAGGTATAGAAATAGAGGATAGAGAGAGGGCAAATGTAAGAAGTGGCGGGAAAAGACGATTTAGAGATACATAATTGGCCAAGGGATGAGTCGTAGAGGCTGATGTCGAATCAACAGGCCGCGAGACCACACCGGTTGAGGGAAGCTGCTGCAGGGCATCAGAACGTGGAGTACGACGAGTGAAAACCCGAATGATGGGTGGTTTGGAGGGGACTAGCGGCGGAGGTGTGGGAAGAAGAGGTGGCAGAGGAGATGTAACTGGAACTGGAGTAGGTGTGGGAAGAAGAGATGGAAGCGATGATGTAACTGGAATTATGGGTCGAGGTGGAGGGGCAGGAAGAAGAAGAGGATCAGTAGGAGCGGTGTGATAGGGTTGGTCCTCATGAAAAAGACATCGTCAGCGACAACCACCTTACCAGTAGTAGGATAATAACAAACATACCCTTTCTGAGTGCGAGAGTATCCAACAAACATAGCCTTGGTAGCACGAGGGGCAAGTTTTTCATTTGAGGGGCCAAGAGTATGGACATAACACGTACATCCAAACACACGAGGTGTGATGGAGAAGAGTTTCTTTGATGGGTATAGGAGAGTCATGGGGCCCACAAAGTGGAGGATAGACGAGGGCATGCGATTGATAAGATGACATGCAGTGGAGACAACAAAGTTCCAATAGAGTGGGGGAACCTGCATTGCAATCATAAGAGAGCGAGCAACATCAAGAAGATGACGATTTTTTCATTCGGCCCCGCCATTTTGTTGAGGGGTATACGCACACGAAGTCTGATGTATAATACCAAACTCGATGCACAAATTGGAGAAGGTTCGACTTATTTACTCACGAGCGTTATCAGTACGGATAATTTTAACACATGTGGAAAACTGTGTGCGAGTCTCGGTAAGAAAAGTACGGAAAGTCGATGTAAGTTCGGTACGATCAAGAAGGAATTATAATCAGGTAACCCGCGATTAATCATCAATAAAGGTACAAAGTACTGATAGCCAAAAACACTAGGGATTTTATAGGGTCCCCAAATATCAGAATGGACGAGCGAAAAAGGAGCATCACTCCTATTACATGGAGAAGTAAAAGAGACACGATGCTGTTTGTCAAAGATACACGATTCACAAAAGAACTCCTGAAGGGGAATTTCTGGAAGAGCTTTCTTGAGAATCTGGAGAGGAGCATGCCCAAGACGACGATGTCAGTCAACAGAGGAAATAGTGGTGAGAGAAGTAGGAGGAATACAAGAAGATACAACCCGTTGGACAGCCGCCCCCGACCAAGTATAGTCTGCGTTACTTGATCCTGCACAACAAATGAAGAACGGGAGAAGGTTACACAACAGTCAAGGTCCCGAGTAAGACGGATAATAGATAGAAGATTAAATGGGAATCCCGGAACATGAAGAACCGAGGATAAGGAGAGGGAGGGGGTAAGAGGCAGATTAGCAACGCCAGAAACCGGTGTCGTGTCACCATTAGCCACAATGATAAACTTGGGGTAATCAGAAGCTAAGTACTGTGACGGCTTCTGCGGAGAGAGATGATGTGTGGCACCCGAGTTCATAATCCATTGAGAGTCGTGAGAGAGACAAGATATCCCTTTATCGGAGATCGAGGCTACATATCCAGAGGAGCTACTGACTATCCGTTGGAGCTGGTGAAGTTGGGCACACAGAGCAGCAATGTCGTCACTAGTGGGTGAGGGAGGTGTGGAGTCAGCTGAAACAGTAATCAAATCTGACGCCATGCAGACTGAACCAAGGAGCAACGAGAAGGCAACCTGCCCGAGCGGTTAGAACAAGACCGCAGACCGCACAGCAAGAGCCCGAAGACTAGCCAGGCGGGAATAGAAGGCCGACAGGCACAATAATGCAGTACTGTTCGCAGCGGCAGAAGAAGAGACCGTGCGACAAGGACTTGCAACCAAGCTGCCGACAAGGAGAAACCGTAGCGGTCAGCAAGCAGAAGCAACAACAACAACCTGCGCGGCAAGCAGACCAGATCGCGGCAAACAGAACAATCTGCAACGAACATACACCAAGCGGCCAAGCGACAAGGAAGAGAGACCGCGCCCGGTAAAAAAAACGGTCTTCAGCGGTCACGGTGACAACGCACCAGCGGCAAGAAAGGCCACGACCAGCGGATATAAGAGATCCCGCAACAGATAGAAACATGCCGCAACGGTTAGACGCAGACCGCAATCCGAAACCCGGAGCGGTTAGACAAGAGTAGCTGCCTAGACAAGAGAACAGAAGAAGCTACACGGTCTCGGTGTCAATGCACCAACAACAAGAGGCCGCGGCCAAGATGCGGAGCCCGGGGCGGGTAGAGAGGCTGCAACGGCTAAGAGAAGTCCGCGCGAGAAGCCCGCAACGACGGGTGAAACTGTAGCGGGTAGGGAAGCTATGACGGGAAGGGAAGCCGCAACGGGTAAGGAAGCCGCAGCGGGTAAGGAAGCCGCATCGATTAAGCAAAGAAGACCGCACGGTCACGGTGAGCACACCAGCGGCAAGGAAGATGCCGCAACTAAGATGCGGTGCTCGCAGCGGCTAGGGAAGCCGCATCGAGAAGAGAAGTCACAACGACTAAGAGAGAAAGTCGCGCGAGAAGAGAGGAGAGAGGCGAGAAGACGGGTAGCAAAGAGCCCGGGAAGAAACCGCGTGTTTAGAGGGAGAGGGACCCACCTGACCGAGAGATTTATAAAAGGGAGGAGGGGAGGCAAGAGGGGAAGAGGAGGTGGAAGCCACGAGAGAGAGCAAAAGAAGCGTCTAGAAAACGTAACAAGCCGCGGTTAGAAAGAGAGGAGACCGCAGGATGACGCAGTTAAGTAGCAGAACAAGCCGCCCAGTTATCAGGAGGACCTGACGGTTAGAAAAAACAGGCCGAACCGTATCCCTCTGATACCATGTTGGAACAAGCTGCCCGGTTAACAGGAGGACCTTGTATATGCTTCTTGAATACCACAAATACAAGTAAGATTATAAATATATAGGAGAGAAGAGAGAAAACATCCTATACAGAAGATGTGGGACTAAACAAAAAGAAAATAAATGACCTAACTTATTGAGCCTTTACATTACTTTTTCCTATATTCTCTAACAATCATCATAAATGATTACAAAGCTTTGAGATGAATATGACCTAGACATGCAAGATCTAAATGTAAAAAAAGTCACTTCATTACATGACTTTTCCATGGATGCACTCTTCCTTTGTGACATTTCCTACTTGCAAACCTCTTCTTCCACTTCCTCTTTAGCAATGGAACTTGCCACAAACACCAAAGAAACTGAGAATGAGCATCTTGATTAGTGGTTTCCTCCTCCAAACTCCTCTAAGGTAGCCACTCAAGTCACTTTTTTTTGCTCTTCCTGGTTAGGACAACCATTCCTATACTTGCTTATAGCTGTCCAAATTTCTCACCTCAAAGAAAACTCCAGCCCTTACATTTCTCTCCCTCACACCTCTTCGGTACAACAACTCTCTGATCTCCATCTCCATTTTTGCTTGCAAAGGGAGTGAGAGGACTTCTATCTTTGATTAAAGGCTCAATCCTCTAGCTGCCCACCTTATCCTACCTTTCTTAGTCGTGGAGGAGGGCTTCCATGACATGAAAACTATTTCCACTGTGGATCTACTTGGATTAGATCCAAAGGTTCTCATTAAATCATCGCATTAAGAGCCATGTAACAAAAGTGGGTTACTGTGTGATGACCAAACTCTTGCAATATCAATGTATTGTTTGTTTTTGTTCATCCTAGCCCATATTTAGCTGAATCACATGATTTTGCTTTTTTCCACAGGTGGCTACGAGCACTTTTCAGGAGGTCACCCATCCCATGACTACTCCCATCGAAGCATGCTTATCTACGAAGTTTTCATCACAACTCCAGCAGTTGCTCCAAAAAGCTGCCTATGATGTTTGAGGATTCAAATTATTACTTAAACCTAACAATTTTTCCTCAAATTCCGACGTGAGATTCAGCTAATTTCACACCTCATTTCACCTAGAAGCCTATCATCCTAGAAGCCTGTCAGGAGCTGCTTTGCATATGCTTCGGTGCCTCCAAAGTACTCCCCACCCTCATTGGACTGCGCTCATCGGATTCAGGATGTTACATACTCCGCCATTCTTTTATTTTTAAAATAAATTTTCTCTAATATGTTAATGCATTAATGTTTTTTTTCATTCAATTATGATTATATATATTACATATTAAAGCCTTATTCACTTAACAGGCTTGATTTTATAAACCATATATTAGAGCTTTTATTTTACCTTATTTTCAATATTTACGTGCATAGTTAATTTTAACTTAATTAATTGTATGAATTCGTGATTTATTTAGGACTTATTTGATTATTTTTTTTACTTGGAAAATTTAATATAATTAAGTTCTTCTTAAAGCACTAGTAATAATCAATCAAGATCAAGTGATCCCAATTAACTATAATTTTTCCATGCAACATTATCATCCGCACAATTGCTGATATTTTCATCAAGGCTTTTGCTTTCAAGGATATTCTACACCTTTGCATGCAAGCTTCAACCTCTGTTCTCCAGCTATATAGTGCTAGAATATTTATTTTTTTAGTCTATGCGTAGCATTGTTTTTATTTTGTGTTAAATTACGTCCATTGTACCTTTTATATTTATATTCTATTTAATACCCTTCAGGCGATCAATATGGCTTCTCATTTTATTCAATCAGGTTTAACTTCAATTCATCAAAGTTTCTGAACTTCTTTCAGAAGAAAATAATGAGGGTGGAGATCAAATACTAAATAAACCGAAGAAAGTTATTAAGGATATGTAGTTTTGTTATAGCACATATCTTCATCTAATCATTCTGATATACATCTTGATTAGTTTACTTTTATTATAAAAAAGGTTTCACTTTTTTTTAAAGTTAAAAAACGAATTTAATTGTTGTAATTAACTTCTTTTTACTTTTAGTTGAAGTAATTGAAACCAACAATCAGTTAGTCTGCTTCTCTAAATAAATATTTGGGTTCTGCTATTGGTCCCTTAGGTGAGGTACCATAAGAGATGGTGGTCAAGGATGCCTTGCTTGTCCTTCATATCACTATATGCAAAGGACAATAAAGGTGAACCATTGTGCATGAATTTTAATCCTGGATCTGGTTTTGTTGGGATTTCGGGAAGTGATGGCAATGTATCTTCCCTTTGGCAAACCTTCCAACATGAATTTAGCACTTTTGAAGATGATAATGATGATGTGAAAACTTATGCAACAACACGGAAGGCATTTCATCTTGTAAATATGAAAAATGACTGTGCTGTTTCCTTTGTTGATGAAATACCAGTATTTGTTAAGAGACCAGGGAATCAACTCAAAGTGAAGCTTTTTGATTGTTCTGTTCTAGCTAAAAGCATTACTGACAACCTTTCTACTGGCGATAGTTGTGGTGAGCATCATAAGCATTCAGCTAGCTCTGGTGGTGAGAGATCTCGATTTCACACTATTCTGCCACATGTAAACATTAGAGTTGACAAGGTCACTTTGACCATCTTTCATGAAGTTCCGGATGTAGATGAACAACTTCCTCTCTTCCGGTGTTGCTTTGATGCTATAGCTTTCCTAGGACAGATTTTGTCGACAAAGCTAAGGTTTCTAAGTTCATTCAAAGCTGTTCTTCACCAATTTGACGCTACAACAAATTTATGGTGTGTTTGCTCATACTTTCATTTGAATCTTTGTTGAATTGGTTATTATATATTGTTGGAGTTTGTATTTAAAATTAAATGTGTTTATTTTGCGTATTTCCCTTTCCTATATTTCTTACTCCTATATATTAAGGAGTAATTGTATTGAACTATTATTGAATTCTAATTGACAACATATATATCTATTTATATATGTGTGTGTGTATATATACATACGAGTGACAGTGCACGGGGGGCCCCGTGCCCCACGCGACAGTACTCGACCCGCTCTCCGCAGGCTTCGCCCGCCCCCGAATTCTATTTAGTTTTAATTAGTTTTGTTTTATATCTTATATCTATATATAACATTGTTATTTATATTTACATTTTTGTTATTTATAAATATTTTACCTAATTATATTAGGTTATTGTTATTTACATTACAAAACGTTATTGTTTTTTATATTTATATATTTTAAGCTCTAAAAGATCGACATATGTTAGTGTCTCAGGTGGTTAACCCTTATAATTTCTAGTGGAGGTTGTGGGTTTGAATCTGGCGGCGTGAAATTATATTTAATTTTTTTTGTCAAAAATAGTCTTTTTAATCCCACATCGCGAGATTTCATTTCTCTTCTAGAGTATATATAGCTTCACCGCAATTTTAAAAGTGAGAGTTGTTGAGCCGCTGTCCCGCGGATTGTTGGACAACATGGTAGAGTCTCGGGTTGTCTCAGCCCCATAGTGTATTATTTTTCACCCTTCAAAGGATGATGGACGGTCCAGATTTATTTGATGGGCCTCGGTGTTACACCATGACTTCTGATTGGCTTCCGATAAATCTTTGTATATATAGTATATATATATATATATATATTTCATTTAATGTTGAAATCTAAGCTTTGGAATAGTATTTACATGATTAAATATTTGATCTGCAGGAGGGAATTTGTTACTCCAGTGGAATTTTGTATATTTTATCGTTCCAGATTTTCACAGGTAGACTCATTTATTAGACATCACAGCATCCCTGTTCATTTCTTCTTACGGATGAGTCAGGTCAGAGGATTATTTACATATTGGTTAATTTTTTTTATCATCGCTCATTGTGTGTAAAAATAATTTCTTAGTTCAAAATTTTCAGGTGGATATATATTTAACAGAGGTTTCATTGGACACACTTCTTTATTTGATTGGTAAATTGGATCTCGCTGGCCCTTATGCTGTTCGGCAATCAGTTATATTTCCAAACAGCTGCAAGGTTATTTCCCCTTTTCCTTGGTCCTGAGAAGTTATTTTATCTAGCATTGTAATTAAAATGCCACATGTAAAATTCGCTTGTTTGCCATTTTTGTCCTTTTGCACACGTGCCTATTGAACTGGGCGGTATATGGGTTGCCGGATTTATGAATGGTGCATATTAGCTCGTCTATATTACCATGCCAAAGCTCTATCTTTCCAAGTATCAAGTCATATGGTATACTTTTATGTGGGTTGCTCGGTCGAATAAACAAAGATTATTGTTCAATTTATGTCACATCTTATTGGATTCTTCATGGACAAACACTGTACAACAATTTATATTGGGCAAGATCACCTCTAGTCAATATGATGCATCAAGGGCTAGGTTCTTCGCCTAATTCGAGTCATGTTGTTACGAACCATAAGCATAACCTCTATTTGTGATTGTTAGAGATTATAGGGAAAAGTAATGTAAAGGCCCAATAAGTTGGTCCATTTATAGTCTTTTTGTTTAGTCCCACATCTTCTGTATAGGGTGCTTCCTCTCTCTTCTCTCCTATATATTTGTACTCATACTTGTATTTGGGGTATGCATGAAGTATATACAAGCTTTGGACCTTTTCTCTACATGGTATCAGAGCCAAACGACGACCTGTTTGGATCTAACCACCCAGTCCTCTTGTTACCGCGCGACTTGTTTGTCGGCTTAACCGCGCGACTTGTTTGTCTGCTTCACCGCGCGGCTTTGCGGCTTCCTTCCTTTCTAACCGCTTCCTTCTCTCCCGTGGATCCACCTCCTCTCTCTTTTCTACGCTCTTTATATAACTTTACCTCTCTGGCACGTGGTTCCCACTCCTGTGCGGTTAGTGTTCTCTACCTGCTGCTCTCTCCCCTAATCGTTGCGAACTATTCTACTCGCGGCGGTCTTGCCTTAACCGCTGCAATCTTCTCTTGAAGCAGCGGTCTCTCTCTTCTTCGCTGCGTTCTGCTTCTTGTCGCTGCGGCCTCTGGTCCAGTTTGATCAGCGGATTCTCTTCTTTATTCGCCCTGCCGTTCTTCCCGCGGCAATTGCTTTCTAACCGCTCTCCTAGCGGATTGCTCTTCTCGCAGCGGCCTCGTCTTAACCCGTCGTGCCTCTACCCGGTTCTATCTCCCTTCTCCTCTTATCGCTCTTGTCGCGCAGAGAACTTTCCTGCGGTGGGGTCTTCTTGTTCGCTCGGACTGCTTCTACCGGTTTGTTGCGGTTTGCTTCTAACCGCCCTTTGTTGCGGTTTGATTTTAACCGCCAGTCTTCTTTCCCGTGGTTTGTTGCGGTTTGCTTCTACCGGGTTGTGGTTTGCTTCTAACCGCCCGGTCTTGTACCTACTCGCCGGTCTTTGCTTTGGTTGCGGTTTGCTTCGAACCGCACGGTCTTGTGCCTGTTCGCCGGCCGCTGTTCCCTCTAACCGCTGCAGCTCAATATTCTTGCCGCATTGCTTCTGTTTTTTTCTTGGCCGCTGAAGGGTGCCTCCTAACCGCCGCGGCTTGTTTCTTTTCGCGGCGGGGTCTCCTCTTTGCGCTGGTTGTGACCTTTCTGGCTGCTGGTGCGTTGTCACCGTGACCGCTGCGGTCTCTCTTAGTCGCTGCTTGTGCCCACTTTCCTCATTAAGCTTGCCGGCCTTCCATTCTTGCACGGCTTGTCTCCGGGCTCTTGCTGTGTCGTCTGTGCCCGTTCTTCTGCGGTATTGTTCTAACCGCTCGGGCAGGTTACCTTCTCGCTGCTCCTTGGCTCAGTCCGCATGGCGTCAGCTTCGCTTACCGCCAATGACGACATTGCAGCTCTGCGTGCTCAACTTCAGCAGCTCCAAGGGGTGATCAATCGCTCCTCTGGCTCCGTGGCCTCGATCTCCGATGAAGGGATATCTTGCCTCTCCCACGGCTCTCATTGGATTATGGACTCAGGTGCCACACATCATATCTCTCCGCAGAAGTCGTCGCTGTACTTAGCTTCTGATTATCCCAAATTTATCACTGTGGCTAATTGTGACACGACACCGGTTTCTGGTGTTGCCCCTTTAATCTTCTTTCTGTTAGTCGTCTTACTCAGGACCTCGACTATTGTATAACCTTCTCACGTTCTTCTGTTGTATAGGATCGACAGACGCAGACTATAATTGGTCGGGGGCGGTTGTCCAACGGTCTGTATCTACTTGATATCCCTTCTACTGCTCTCACCACTATCTCCTCCGTTGACTGGCATCGTCGTCTTGGGCATGCTCCTCTCAAGATTCTCAAGAAAGCTCTTCCAGATATTCCTCTTCAGGAGTTTTTCTGTGAATCTTGTATCTTTGACAAACAACATCGTGTTTCTTTTACTTCTCCCGGTATTAGGAGCGATGCTCCTTTTTTATTAGTTCATTCTGATATTTGGGGACCATATAAAATCCCTAGTGTTTTTGGTTATCGATACTTTGTAACCTTTATTGATGATTACTCGCGGGTTACCTACAAGATTGTCATCCTGAAGCTGGAAGGCTATGCTATTTAAGTCTCAGAGGAGACATGATGGTAAGTGAGACGTTAAGAGCTAGATGTTTTGGTGTTTTGTACCGGATAACTATTGACATGATCTGTACTTGAGATTGCATGGGCTGAGGCAGTCTAGTCTTAGCGTGAAGACTACGTTCAGGAGTTTGAGATCCTGATGTTGGATACAACATGATTGAATCCCTGGAGCAGAATGTAGCTAGATTCCATGATGGATTGAATAAGGAAATAAGATAACTTGTCGAATTATAACCGTTCTTTTTAGTAGATGTTATCAAATTAGCCACCAAAGTGGAGAGACAGTTAAAGATGAAGATCCCCTTTTTTAGGACTAGGCTAGATAGTTGAGGCAAACAAGGAGAGTGCCACGAATGGTGAACCTTCCAAGTTGAGATGGGTAAGGGAAATGATAGTTGATCACCTGAAACCTTTGTAGAGGTTCAACACTATCTAGCACTTCAGGTGTTTGAACCCCCTTAGACACAACTTCTGAGCGGTCTAACCACAAAATCATGATCTTGCATGAGTTAGAGGACGTTGTGGAGCCAACTCAGAGCAGATAGAAGACCCATGAAGATCTTAGTGATGACACCATTATTAAATATGCTGATTAGAGGAACTTTCTGATGATTAAGAAAATTTCCAGTATGACAGGTGCTAACCTGATGACGAGCCGGGAAAAACCTTGTTTCAGATTTAATATACTATTCATATGAAGGACTGAGAAGTTGGGATTGAGCACAACTCTCCATCCTTATCCTTACCATATGTAGTGACTTAACAAGAATGGTTGAGTAAAGATATGTAAGTAGGTATCGATTTCTTTATTTAAAATCATATGAAGATGAAGTGCTTTGCGATTTGGTATCCATGAGTGTTTTTTTATGTGCTCAATGGCTGACCGTGGAAGTACTACATGAAGGCATTGCATGATAGGTGCAGAAGTCGTTCTAGTGATGCGGGAGATCATTCATTTGCCAATAAAGAGCAATTTAACAACAATGGACTGCTGCATTACAACCTTTAAGGTCCATGGATAAAGATGGATTATAGTTATGATGACAGAGGAGGAAGAGTCATATATACACATAACAATAGGTCAGAAACTGAGAGATGAAGATGAAAGATCAATGATGGCCTCTGATGAGATGAGTGATGAAGACAAACAAGCTGAAAGTTGAAGATGAAGGATCAATGATGACCTCCAATGAAACCAACGAGTTATCTGTTTGAATGGGATCTCTTGTACCATGTTAGGAGAAATAATGGATTCAATTTGGTTACATGATGCATTATGTGTGACCGAGGACAAATACTCTAACCTAAAATGCAATGCAAGCGACCACAACCAATGAAACGGATTCACAACAAACCCTTAAATGAAGATGCGAACAAATGCATGCACACAATCCAATGAATTTATGACAGCTAACACTCTAATGCAATGCTCGTGAATGATTCAATCATGCAAGTGTTTTCGACGAGCATTAGTTAAACAATAATAATTTTAAAATCCCACATATGCATCATTGTTGATCACAACTATTGCAATTTAGGTAAGTAGATAGTAATTGCAATTAAATTGAGATTGCACCAAAATTAAAATGCAAGACGAATGAATGATACGCGAATAAAGAGCTCAAAAAAATCTAACGAGAGTCAAATATTACTAGCAATTAAGAATACATCCTTACAATGTAAATTTGAGAATAAGTGCGGAACACACCAAGTAAAAGTTCGTCAGTGTAGGTACAAAAATCTAGTTGCTGTAGATGCGGTGTTAGTACTCCGAAGGAATAACTGTTGTTAGATGGGGATGAAGGAGGGTGGGTGACTGTTTTCGTAGCTCGATAGGTGCCAAAGGATTGGATTTTGAGGTGGAGGTAAGGGGGGATGGTAGGGAGGAGATTCGGCCAAGGATGGGGTGTGTGTGGGAATATTGGGTGTAGTATGGAAGAGGGGTTGTGCCAAACGGTACTGGGGGGGGGGAGTTCTGTAACATCCTAAATCTTAACTTGTAATTTAAAATTTTTAATTCTTGGTCGGACCAAAAGTAGTGATGACGTTGCAGTCATCGATTAAGGTATTCGTGCATTTAAACTTCATGGTGGTCAGCAGATTAATAAAATGTTATACAAATTTTAATTAGGCATGATTTAGTAATTGGTGAGAGCGTATCATCTTTGATTGTCGTATACTTAGAAAATGAGGTTTGTAGTTTCAGCATTGCATGTGGAAACCCTAACACAGGTTTTCCCCAAATGATATGAGGAATAATTAGAAGTTTTCAAAAATTGAGTCATAGTAGTACACACTCAGAAATGAACCATTTTATTACTTTCATTTATTTAATTACACCGCGCACAATTACAAATCTAGGAATAATAATAGATACAATAATCACACTCGCAGTTTGGATTCGTGATTCGATGCTTCTCCTGGCATTCCCCGATACCAATAAAGATCTTCAACCCTACCTTTGCAAGCTCTTCCGGCGGAATCCTTTGTGGTGCGCTTGTTCCTTTTGCCTAAAAACATGTAATTCAACTGAATTAGTCATACAAATATGACTATGTGAGACAACATCTCGTGAAATTATTTATACATGCAGCAAGGATTTATATCAATATGCATACATGGAACAGAAATGCAGGTAAATATATATATATCTTATTTTCTTGAAATCCCCTCCTTTTAGGTTACATTTACTGGGAAATACTTAGGTAATGCAAATCTTGAATTGGCCGCACCCCCGAAGGGCGTAATTGTAGGCTCACCCCTATGGTGAATCCTCAGTGGATGTCTCCACGTCACCGGATTCAAAGCCCTCGTATTTCCCCATGCCAGCTTTTAAAATGATTTGTTATTTATAAAACATTCCCCTCAGAATATATATATCCATCGCTATTAGTTTTTCCCTTGCCCACATTCCATTAGCGATTTCATCATTTGTAACTCAATGCACAAGCAGTATTTAAAAAATGAAAATTATCCTTTTATGAATGATCATTATGAAGCGTTCGAAATTACTTGAATATGTATAATTCCAAGAGATAGAATACTCACCAACGCTTTGCCTTTACCCTTATCCTTTGCTGTATTATTACCATGAATATCGCAGGACGCCATCCTCGTTTGTCCTAGTCTTGGAAACCACTGAAATAAGATGCACATAGTTCGAGTCGCGCCTCGTTTTACTCGTAGTATAATACGTAAGGATAATTTCTGATTATTAACAAATTTTTGAAAACCGAAATCGATAAACCGAAAAATAAGAGGAAAAAGACGTTTAAATCACCAAAATCAGCCCTTAAACAGTGCTGGACAGCCATAATATTGTTTGAATGGGCTAAACCAGCCCCCAAATGGACCTCCCGTCCCCTTACCCTGCTGTCCAGCAGCAAAAAATAGCGTAAAATCAGCATAAAAACCACAAAACATCCCCCAACAGCTATAGAAAACAACCCAAACAGCATCGATAGAAAACAACCCAAACAACATCGATAGAAAACAGTCCAAACAGCAGCGATAGAAAACAGTCCAAAAAGCCCAAAAATAAATTAGTTTTAATTCACATGCACAACTCAAACCAGCCCAACATAACAGTGAACTCCTGAAATATTTTAGCTAAAAAAACCCTAAAACAGGAATTAAAAAAAGAGAGGGAGAAGCATGCTTACAGCGGGAGAAGGAGGAAGAAGGATGTTACGCAACTGATCCTTAATGGATCGCCGAAGTGTAGCAAACTCCTTCCTAGAACTCCATAGTAGCAGCAGCGGCTATGCCCTAATAGCTCGGCACAGTCCAGTCGCAGGCACAGAGAGGAAAGCAGCATCGGCAAAAGGCACAGCAGGAGCAGCGGCTACAGAAATGAGAGAGGTAAATAAGAGAGGAGAGGAAGCTCAGAAAGAAGAAAGAGAAGTCATCCAGAGAAGTATGCAATAGCAGCGACAAAGTAAAGCACGTCAAGGGCACAAAATATACCGATAATAGAACAACGGCGGCTCCTGCAGCAAGAAGAAGAGGAATGGAGGAGCGGAAGCCCTAATCGGCCTGGCAGCACCGTCGACCTCGCAGACTCGGCGGCACAGAGCCAAGGCAAGGTCGGCAAGGCACACACCAACCGGTGGCACGAGGAGCACAGCACCGAGAAGGGGGGTAAAGAAGGACGAGAAGAGAGTTCTCGGTCGAACTGGAGCAGCCAGAGGAAGAAGGTGCCGAAAAAGAAAAACTCGCAGGAGCAGGAGATTGACGAAAGCAGTGCGGGAGAAGCAATAGCCCGACTTGATTTTATAACAGTGACTAAGCGGTTTAAGCGGCAAGGTCAAGCCAAGCACCGCTCCAGGTGTGCTGGACCGAACACAAAGCCAAAAAACACCGATCCAGAACAGAGTCCAACTTCCAAATAAGTAACACTTGGTTAGCCAAATGTTAAGATCATGAGCCCAAGTGTCAACACAAAAGACCTACTCAGCCACCTTATCCAGCACAATAACAGCCAGCCACATATCAAAAATATTTAACCCAAAACCATTATAATCCATATTTACTCAAGCTAAAGCTTAAGTCCACCCTCCAAAATACCATACTCAAAGTAACCAAAAATGAAAAAAAAACAAACGAAATATTCTCGTAAAATCATACTGCTCTCTTACGTCGTAACCCATACTTTCTTCTCTCGCTTGTTGGAGAGCATACTACCGAGTAATCAAAAAACGTTGATAGGTCTTCTTCCATCCATTGATCGGAGATGCTGATTCCTCTCTTATCGAAGCTTTCAGCCGACACCTATTGTGCAATCTCCGCTCGCAGATGACCATTCCTCGTTGACTTTTGGTTTTCGTACAACACACTTTGTGTTCGACGGATTTCTGGAGACGCAGGACCCGCTCTGGTGAGTTGCAGTTAGCTACTAATGTAACGGCCCGATCGACCGCCACAATTAACAATATCAGTATTTGCATATTTAATCAGGTACAACGGAAATCCACGTATGCATTTCATAACGAGTAAGTATTACTAATATTGACTACATAACATTCTGTATTTATTTGCATAACAAGTACAAAAAAGAAAGAAGTTCCAACCCGAGTCCTAATGTCGACCGGTCGGAGGCTTTCCAGTTCCTAAAAATATAAGAAAACAACCGTTAGTCTTGAATAAAGACTAAGTGAAAATTTTACCTTTTTAATCTGCTGTACAATTATATAAATATGATAAGGAACAGTAATTTTTTGCAGTTATATAAGCATATAAGAATTATGTTCATTCAGTTAGATATATGCTATTTTCAGTAATGGAACAATATGTTCTGTAATCAATATGTCAGTCGTATTCATAAAATCCATATAAGTAACTACCATTATTAGTTCCGTATAGGCTATAGGAATTATAAAAAATAACCTGTAAAACAATATCCCTTTTTACTTTTCATCTTGGAGCTATTAAGGGTAATTAAATGAATTCCGTATCAGTCTCAATATTTCGTTTTTCAGTCTTTGGGCCCGACCCCTTTGTGGTCATCAGTCTCCAAATCAGTACGTACAACACGCGTTTATGCCTTTCGGCTCGTCTGGTTTGGTAAATCAGGACACAATATCAATTTACTTCATTTTGTATTACCCTTAACAGTTCCATGTGTCGACACATAAATTTTTAGTTATGATGAGTTCTTTATTTTAGTTAGTCCCCTCAGAAAATAATTTCTTGCTTGATTGCCTCTATATGAGGCCATTCATAGCATTTGCAACATATGACATTTTCAGTATAACAGTGAAATATTCAAGTAAAGCATACATTAAAAAGGAGAAATTCTCACCGTAGCTCGTTCTTTTTCCTTGCCCCGCCTCGAATAGACGTCGCGTCTACTTGGAGATGCCATCCTTCGCAATATCTGTTCATATATATGACATTTATAAGGCAACAACATTTTATTCTACGAGGTTGCATCCCACACAGCGACATGACGTATTTAGGCCAACGCATGCAAATCTTCATATAGCCGTCCATTCATACATGCCAAATAAACTGTAGCATAACCAAAAATATTTACCAAACAGCCCACACCAATACAAACCAGCCGGCCTACAGTCCAAAAACAGCAGCTACACAAGGGCACAGCCGACCAACAGCCCTAACAGCCCTAACTTACACAAAACCAACCGGCCAACAGCCCAAACAACCCTGTAAACACTCAAAAACAGCAGCCACACAGTCCAAAAACAGCAGCCACATAAGGGCACAGCCGGCCAACAGTCCAATATACCAAATATAAACTAGAAACAACAAAGAAAACTCAACAACCGGCTACAAGTCCAACAATAGCAGCCAAACTAGGGCACAACCGGCCAAAATAATAATATGAATCTCAGCATACCCAAGTTACAACAAACCCTAATCCAAAAAAAGGTAAATCATTCAAACCTAGCTTCTAAGAAAAGAAGATCATGAAAGAGATCAAGTACCTTAGTGCAAGTATTCAAAGTTTTCTCCCACCAAAGCCAACCAAGGTCCAAAATCTCCAAAATTAGCTAAAGAAGAGGCGTTTAGGGCTCGTACAGGGAGAAGAAGAAAAAGGAGTGTGAAATTTCACAATACCAAGCGACGGGAAGGAGGAAATCACCAAACCCTAGCTCTCGGGTTTCGCCAGGCAACAGATTAAGGAGCGCGTGATCGGGAAGAAAGAGCAGGGATCAGGATTTATCCCGTGAAATAAGACAATTCCTACCGCTGAAGACCGGTCCAGTCAATATAAAAGCAAGCTTCACCGGTCCAACCAGCCCATATATAAACAGACTTAACCAGCCAGCCCAGCCCACACACCAAAAGCATTCATTTGCAGCAAACCAATCCAACCAGCCAACCATATTCTTAAAAATTACAACATATATATATAATTAAACAAGTCGTGCGATCATACTCATATCACAATATTAAGCATATAAGCATCGTTCAACTTCATACATCAAATATTTACATGCAAGTTTATATAACATAACATTTTCATGCGATAGCAGCTCATGGCGACGCCGATTCATCACTGCCTATATCTCTTTTCATCATCGGGGACGTTACCTGTAATAAATTGAATTTCGTTACACATATTCATATAATTTATTAATTTAATACATACATTACCAAGAAATGTGTGCGTCACAACTAATGCCTAGTTTTCAGCCGACAATTATTTTCCTTCATTATGTAGTCTATTTCGTTCATCCTCTAGCAGGAATAGAGGAATCCAGATCCTCATGTTCAACGAACCATGGACACCTTGTGTATTTCCACTGTTGGGGAAAAGGTACCAAAACCTTCGGTCAAAGACATTTCTTCTTTTTCACTTCCTCCTTCCAACACTTTAAATGAGTTTTGATTGGTTTTCTGCCAAATCCTAGAGGGAAGGGGTGATCTCAATGTTCTACCTATTATTTCTATTTAAGGGTTTCCATTTAATTTTAGGTTCTTGATTAAACATTAGGTTCAATTAGAGTGAGAATCCCGCGTGGAGTTCATAGTAGGACCACGCTTTGTGGAATTTTCGCTGCAATACCTTCTTTGCTAAACATATCACCTATTATTGATTCATTGCTCAAGTCGCATAAAAATGCACACGGAATCAATTACATGTAGCCTTTTATTGCATGTTAAAAGTCATATAAATTATTATGACACGACAAAGATCAAAGTATAAAAATTTACATCTTATTGTAAGAACATAAATGACTAAAGAAGATGAATACAACTAGACGGAGAATAAGAAGAGAGTAAAACATGTAATAAGCCTCAGAATAGTGGCCTCATGCGAATGATATAATGTAATGATCCACTAGATAATTAGTTCAGGGGGGTATGAGAGGTGCTTCCCTCATGATTGATGGATGCACACCATCATACCGATTGGGTCCAATAGGATATATGAGCCTTAGACATGGGGTCGATGACCCACACTTCCACACTTTTAAATAGTTAGATGCGAGTCCGTGTTCCGCGCAAGGGACACGTCAGGACAATGTACCTTCAGTTTTTATCAGGGACTCAGTAAGCCATGAAACATAAATTTAATAAGAAGAATTTGAAATTGATTTACCTCAACTTTGGAAAAGAATTCAGAACTCAGAACCTTTTGTACTTCAAGAAATTGAAACAATGACTGTAACTTATAATGCGACAATTACAAAATGGTTATTTATGTTATTACAGTTTATTTTATTCAATAATATATGTAATTACCCTGTTAGTAGCCATGATCCCTAGATTTAATTGTTGCATATTAATAGATGTTTGTGCACGTTTTACGTATGACATTTTAATGCTACTGGGTGAAAGAGTTTTTCTTACTCACCGAGCTGTGATCCCACCTATAGAGTTTTTTTCAGGGAACACATGCTAGTGGATTCGTTTAGGATGTACCTCTAAGTGTCTCTTTTGCAATTTTTTTTACTTTATGTCCCTCGTTAGAACATTCCCCTTTTGTTTTGGGATGAACTCTTTAACTGTATAAACTCGGTGCTTCAGATTTTAATTATAATTACAATATTCAAATACGTTCTCTTTCACTTTCTAGTTAGCCCTGGGATTCGGGCATTGCGGTATTTCTCTAACCCTAGCGCTGGTTTTTTTAATTTCATCGTGTACTTTAGTTATTTTTTTTTATTATGGCATCAATTTTATTATTGTTTCTTAGTTTACTTCATATCTTGAGTACCAGCCGGGTTTCTGAAATGTTGTTGAACTAGTTATGTGTTAATAGAGCTATCACGGTTCCGGTTTGGTTCCGGTTCAACTAAGATTCGTGAACCGAACTGCTAAGGTAAGACGGTTCTTTAAATTAGAACCAAAACCTTATTTGGTTTGATCGGTTCTTGTTCTGGTTTCAGTTCCAGCATAATTTTTTGAACCGCCGTGTCGACGGTTCCGATTACGGTTCAACAAGAACCAAAACCAAACCAGACATTATCGGTTTGGTCGGGTTTTATGCGGTTCAGTCCTGATTCCAATCGGTTTCAACTAAAATCAAAAACAAACTTGGAGGAATGAAATAAAAGCGGTATGCAAATAATAAAACTCATAACAACATCGAAATAAAAATAATTAGGTTGCACACTCCTTGACGGTCTCTTCCACGATCGGCGGGCTAGTATCCATCGTCTTCCTACGTGTGTAGACTCGCCATGATGCCTTAGTCGACTTGCGCGCATCTCGTCGGCATGCACAACCGTAATAATTAGTTACAATTAGTTTTGTCTTTCATGATTACTATTAAATAGTAGCTGTATAACTTGTATATTTTTAAAATAAAATATTTATGAAAAATATGCGAGTAAAATTGAAAATACATTATATAATTGTATAAAAATCAAAACCGTAATGCAAAAACCGACTCCAAATCACATCAATGTCAAACCATACAGACACGGTTTTGGTGTGTTGCGGTTTTGTTCAGTCCAAAATTGCCCCTTTGGTATGATTGTGGTTTGGGTTCATACTACATCAGCTTCACCCCAAATAGTTAGTATAAACATTATAGATAGATTATAATATAATAATAATATAATAATAATATTAATAATAATAAATGGGCTGCGATTCAGTTCTGCTTTGGTTAGGTTCGGATTGGGTCTAAAAATCTTGAAGCCGCTTGAGACTTGTATGTTGCTGTTCCAATTCCAGTTCCGATCCGGATAATAAAATGTAAAAACCACACCCAGACCAATGTTATTCGCGGTTCCAAAATTCAAACTGAACCCGAATAATTTGCGAACGGTTCGGTCTGGTTCTTTGTAGTTCCTGATTTGGTTTACGATTTTCGGTTTTAAGTGACAACTCTATGTGTTACATTCAAATAGTGCTAGAAGGGGCAACAATTGCAAGAGGGATGAAAGGCTGGGACGTGGGCTCTAATGCGAGACAAAGGCGGTGACTGGGGTGCTGGAGGCTGTGAATGGCGGGGACTGCAACACTGGAGGCAAGGGATGCTGTCAATGACTAAAAATAATTTTGTTGATGGAGAAAGAAATTGGCAGCCTCGACGATGTTACTGGAGGGTTGTGGAGGATCGTCAGAGGTCTTAAAGGTGGTAGAAGGCTGCTAGCGGGGATTCGGCACCCTCGAAGGTGGAAACCTTCAGCGTCGCAGCGCTGGTGGCTCGCGACGTCGCACCAAGATCGAAGATCGAGCGGTTCTCTCTGGGAAACCTAAATCCTCAATCTCCTTTTTTACCGTCAATGACTAGTGTTTAAAGATAGCGGTTAGGTTCATAATCTGATAGCCCAAATTAGTCAAAAATGCATTACTTGACCTAATTACCAAAATATGTGTCTAAAAAAATTTAAAAACATAAAACAACAACAACACTCAAGCCTTTATCCCATTATAGTGGATCCTTTATTGTCATTGCGCCCTATCTTTTATCATAATCTCACTAATGCTTAAGTACATCATGTATTTCCTTATAGTTTCATTCCAAGTCTTTATTGGTCTACCCCTACCTCGTCTAGCATGCCTAGTGACTAGACTCTCACAACGCCTAACATGTGTCTCTAATGGTCTCCTTTGTATGCGTTCAAACCATCTTAGTCGAGCTTCTTGCATCTTCTCTGCAATTGGTGCTACTCCTTGTCTTATCCCTTGATACATTCATTCCGAATTTTTTCCTGTCTCTTGTGTCCGCACATCCACCTAAGCATTCTCATCTCCACAACTTACATTTTTTGCTCATGTACATAATTCACTTGCCCAACACTCAGAACCATAGAGCATCGCTGGTCTAATTACAGTACGGTAAAACGTGCCCTTAAGTTTTAATGATACTTTACGATCACAAAAGATCCCTTGTCGTGCCTCTCCATTTCAACCAACCCGCTTGAATTATATGCGTGACATCTTTATCAATACCTCCGTCTTTTTGAACTATCGATCCAAGATATTTAAAACACTCACTTTGGGAAATATCATGATCACCCAACTTAATAACGAAGTCATCCGTCCTTCTTGCACTACTAAATTTAAGCTCCATATACTCCGTCTTTGCCCTGCTCAACCTAAAAACCTTCTTTTCTAAAGTGTCTCCCCAAGATTCAAGTTAAAAACATATACATGAAAAAATGTAGAAAAATGATCTTGCCACAATCACGGTCTCCGATCATCCATCTGACGTTTCAACAATGTTGATCCAATCATCGTCTTCAATGTCGCGCAAATGATCTCCATCAGTATCCCCGACTTAGAAGCATTTATCTCCGGTGAATGGAGATTACGTACTCTCGGAAGCAAGCCAGACAAGATTCTTTGCTCCTTATGGTAGAATCTTTCTCCACATAACATCATCATGTCGTTGAAGTCCTCGAGGGTCCCATGCACTTAGCAAGCTGGTGTAGGGATATAATGTTGATGAGTAGAGTTGTAATGGAGGCTGGAGGTACAAGCATGGCTCTAGTGGAGGCTGAGCGTACATGAGAGGATGCAATGATGGTGGAAAATGAAGCTAAAAGGGAAGGCTAAAGGTCTAAAACTAGGTGGTTTTACATTTAAAGTCAAAAACTAGGTGGTTTTACATTTAAAGTCAAATCATCTACATTAGAGTACAAGATGAACGCCAATATTTCTAATATTATCAAGTTTGAAGAAATTTGACTTGAACTTTCTCATGATTGTGCATGGACCTGTTTACCAATCACTTACATTCAAAGTTTCCCCCAATAAAAACTTCTCAAATAATGTGTAAATCATCACCCAATCACCTTATTTGAACATTTGTTTTTTTATGTAATCAACGGTTAAGGTTTTTAAAGTTTTATTATTTACTATAATTTATGTCAGAGTGTGACATACAGAACATGCAACAAAGACAAATGAACAATGCTCAACCTGATAGACTGACTAAACGCAGACTACATATAGTGATGTAGGTTCCTAAATATGAGTGGTTTATCTAGAGGTTTCTTGGGCCGGGTATTCAAATACTCATCGAGTGTATGGAGAACACCCAAATGACTGACTGACATTAGCATCAAGATATAATATAATGTAATGACAAATGTCTCTTAAGAAACATGAATCACCAGAGGACTCACTAGGTGGTTGATAGATAACTTGGCACTGATGCGTTGTATCAAAGGAATGTCAAAGATATTGACTTAAGGATGTTAACTCAGGAAGTTCACGAGGCGGTAAGTAAATCCATATTCAACGTGACGATCATCTAAAAGGACAAATGAGACATGGACATAAGGATGCAACACCGGGGTGAGTTGAATATCTCCTAAAAGGAAAAACCCTATCTTATGGCTCCCCTGAAGGTACATAATAGAATTCTACGTGACTACGATGATCACTCGAATGTGGACCCAAGTCATCCATACTAGGGAAATGCTTCCCGAGGAAGGGAGCTCATCAAATGGATTTCTCATGATCTCGAGAAAGTTCACATCGCAAGGGTCAACAATAATTGGATGATTCTCCAATTGAGAATCATTAACCATGATAAAGTCATTAAGAACAGGAGGAACAATTATCATAAAGTCAATACTATGCTCAAGAATCTCAGTCATAACGTGACTTGAGACTATCTCGTCATGAAGCTCTAATGAACAAGTACTTAAGGGTGAGCTAATGGTCAGAGCAATATCTAAAATCAACACATGTGATAGGGGATGAACGTATAATTATTAAATCATTGGCTCGCTCGTACTCACTCTCAGTCGCGGCCACAAGAAATAAGTTTAAATCAAATGGCAGACCACTCATCTGAGAAAGTACCTTACCGAGGTGAGATAACCCCACTTTAAATGTTTTGTTCTCCTTATCTAAAGAGACTTGAGTAGGTGTCATAGTGGCCTCAGAATGGGAAGGACTCACACCAGGAAAGTTAAGGTGAGAATCCACTCGACTAACTCTAGCGGATCTCAAGGACTGCTCATAATGAAAGGAAAGCCTTGTAGTTCTACTCGAGAGACTCTAAGTAGTGATGAGTCAACTCAGTACATATCTCGGATTGAAGCATAGACTGAAATAAAAAAAGTGGTTATGCCTGGCTCCTCTCGGATGACGCTCAACACTACTAACTCATCAAAACAATCTCTGTATTCAGCGATGAACATGGATCTTTACCGAAGGGTAAATAATTGCTCGAGAGGTTTAGACACAACCTCTGTTTCATCTCTGTCCAACTAGTGATGCAGTGCAGATGATCTTGCTCGCGGGTCTTCTCAATAATAGACCAATATGCTCTCGCTTATCTAATAGTGTAAGTTTCGAAATTTGATGTGACACTCACTAAGTTATTTAAGAGTGATCTAGATAATATTTTCTGTCCATGGACAAATAACTAAAAAGACTCGGGACCCGACAAGCCATCAATGGTGGGGCAACAACACGAAATCTATACTCGAGATCTCTCTCGACACGATGATCATAGTAGTCATCATCCCTAAATTAATCAAGTCATGTCGAAGGTTCGACACGGTCCGCACATGCGCGGGAATGAGGACAATGATAGTCATCGTAGTGATCATCTATAATATAGTGGAATTGTGTCGAGGGGTCTACATGATCTTTGGAAGTGGTGTGCTTCGAACGAGAATAATCATCGTAACATTATGAAGACCTATCGAGTGAAGCTTTATAGGGTCAGATATAAACAAACTCGAATTCCTCAAATATAGGAGAGGGGTAGTGACGATAACATGCCATGAAAGAACCTTTAGACTAAATGACTACATATCAAAATAAAGCTCAAACTGGGGGCTCTGATAGCAACTAATGCCAAGCGAATCTATAGGTGGCTGAGGTGTTAGTACTAGCTGTTAGAATGTTACATGTGTAAATAAGGAGCTCAAACAGAAATAATGAGAGCCAAATATTACTAGCTATTAGAATGTCTACATTTTCTGTATTACCCTTTTCTACCCTTGTATGTTGCCCTCCTATATATGGGAGAGGGCTTATTATGGTAGCAATAATATAACTTTGATTCCCGTAACATGGTTATTAGAGCGAATCCCGACCTAACTTCTCCCCGTTTCTACATCTTGCTGACTCTCGCGAATGAACCCATACGACGATCCTGCAACCAAACCCAACCGCCGACTCCTGCGACCGCTCTAGCGACACCTCCCGTGGCTTTCTCCCCCCTCGCACCCACCAAAGAAACCTTTCCCGCCGGCTCGGAATGCCCGTGAACCCCGCACAGTTGGATGGTTCCGATTGTGCACGTACAAATTTGATGGCCTTTTCCGGTGATGATTCACCCTCGTTTTTTTGGCATAACCTCTCTTTGGCTCCTCTGTATTCCTTCAAAGTCTCGGCTTGATCTAGTGACATTTTTCCCTTTGACACTACAGAGTCAAAAAACCCCTTTATCTTCCTTTATCTTTCTCCGTTCTTGCAAGATCATTTCTATTGTGGCTATGTCAAAATTGAAGAATCTCACCCTACACCGTCACTCCACTCCTCGTGTATCCCCTCCTCTAATCGGATTAAACCGGGGAAATCCTAATCATAATACTTCTTTTATGCAATGCAATCGCGTGTTTGAGTTTCTACATGGATCTTCACAAAGATTTTGAGTAGATTGTTATTCACATCCTTAGTTTACCACAACTGCCTGCCTTGTCGGAAGATTTTAGCATCGTTCAACAGGAGTTTGATCGACAAGCAGTCATGACACTTTGATACCGCTTCTACTGGCTTCTGTTCTTGTTGTTACTCACCATGGATTTTGGTCCTCTCATTCCACGACGCGCCCGACCTCAAGCTACCCCACAAAGATCACCTGTTTTGTGATTACTGTGGAAAGCCCCACCACACTCGTTATACTTGCTTCAAACTTCATGGATTCCTCACAACAGAGATGTGGCTTGACTTCACGGGGTGGTCGCGACAATGGCAGTGGTTGATCACAAGGAAGGACTACTCTTCACTCTACACATTTCTTCGATTCTACTGAAGAGTGCTCCTTTCTAAGAGGAGTTTTTGATGCTTATATTGTCAATGAATCCTCTGCGGAAGTGCTCCAATCTCTTCACCACCTGATGCAGGGCCTCTTTACTGAGTTTGCTACAACCTCCTTTGGTCATTCATGTATACAAGGTGCTTACTCTATCATAGCTCATCCTTCTACCCTATGGATTATTAATTCTGGAGTCACTGATCACATGACTGACTCCTCATCAGGTTTTGTATCCTACCCCTTTCTCGAAGAGACAAAGTCAATATTGTTGATGTCTCCCTCTCTTCCGTTGTGGGAAAGAGATCCATTCCTTGCTTTGCATTTACTCTTTCCTCCATTCTCCATGTACCTAGCTTTACTCGCAATTTATTGTCCATTAGCCACATAACAAAGTCCATGAATTACTCGATAACTTTCTGTTGCCTCATTGTTTTTTTCAGAACCTGAAGACGGGGATGGTGATTGGCTCTGGTAGCTTATGCAATGGACTCAGTGGGTTTGACTCCTCTAACACTGTTTCACCACCATAGGCCTTACACTCATTTCTGACATCTACTGCTTATTCCTAGCACCGTATCCTAGGACACCTTTTACTTTCTGTTATGAAACATTTAGTTTCTTCTATTCCGTCTTTGTTGCTTAAATCTTTTGTTTTGTATATATGTGAACTGGTGAAACACCGCCACACTTCTTTTACTCACCTATCTTTACTTAGTTCAATACCTTTTTGTAGAGAAAGTTCCAAAACTTGTATATACTTCTTGAATACCGAAAAAAGTATGAGTACAAATATATAGGAGAAAAGAGAGTAAGATCTAGTTATACAAACAATGTGGGACTAAACACTAACTCCTACATGAGTCAATACATCATCTTTCCTAGTATTTTCTAACACTCCCCCGCAAGCTGGAGCGTACAAGTCGTAGATACCAAGCTTGGACAAGAACTGATAGTAGAGACGCCGTGGTAATGCCTTGATGAGGATATCAGCAACTTGCTGAGCAACAGGAACATGTGTTAACTCTATCTTCTTCAACTGAACCTTCTCCCGAATGAAGTGACAATCAACTTCAATATGTTTTGTCCGTTCATGGAATACCAGATTCTTGTCAATGTGTATAGCAGGTTGACTGTCGCACAATAAAGTTGCGGGTGAGGAGAGCTTGACTCCTAGATCATCAAGGAGACCCTTAAGCCACGTGAGCTCAGATACAACAGCTGTCATAGATCGATACTCAGCCTCAACAGATGAGCGAGCGACCACAGACTGTTTCTTGCTGCGCCATGTAATAAGATGTCCTCCAAAGTGCAGTATCCACTTGTGGAACGACGGTCATCCAAAGAGCCAGCATAATCAGCATCAGAATATGCAATCGGAGATAAGAGAGATGAATATGCCTTGTATACAAGCCCTTGCCCAGGAGCAGTCTTCAAGTAACGAAGAATACGATCGACAGCCTGAAGATGAGAGATACGTGGCTTATGCATGAATCGACTGACAATTCCAACAACAAATGATATATCAGGTCTAGTAACAGTGAGGTATATCAGCTTTCCCACAAAATGATGATAATACTCTGGATTCAGAAGAAGAAAATCGGAGTCCGAGGCATGAACACAAAGCTTGTGATTGATATCCATGGGAGTGTCAGCAGGCTTGCATCCATAATAGCCTGCATCATAAATTAGGTCAAGACAGTACTTTCTCTGAGATAGCACAAGCCCATTAGGTCTCCGAGCCACTTAGAGACCAAGAAAATATCGAAGGCTTCTCAAGTCCTTTGTTTGAAACACAGTTGCTAGATGCTGTTTGATCATCCGTATTCCTGAAAGATTATCTTCTGTAATCAGAATATCATCCACATAAACCAACAAAATTACTGTGTCTGTTGGACGATGACGAGTAAACAGAGAGAAGTCGGCCGAACTCCGAGTGAACCCAACGACACTAACAGTCTTTCTAAATTTGTCAAATCATGCCCGAGGAGACTGTTTGAGACCATAAAGAGACTTCTTCAGACAACAGACAAGAGACTCTCCCGTGGTATCAAACCTGAGAGGTTGCTGCATATAAATGGTCTCCTGTAAATTGCCATTAAGAAAGACATTTTTGACATCCAGTTGGTGCAAGGGCCAGTGGCGGTGAACAGTGAGGGAGATCAACACACGAGCAGTATTGAGTTTAGCGACTGAAGAAAAGGTCTCATCATAATCCAATCCTTGTTGTTGAGTGAAGCCGCGAGCTACAAGACGAACTTTCAACCGGTGAACTGTCCCATCCGGACCCTGTTTGACGACAAACACCCACTTACATCCCACACAAGATTGTCCAGGAGGAAGCGGGACCAAATCCCAAGTGTGGTTTGCCCAAATAGCAGACATTTCCTTGTCCATAGCCGCCCGCCATCCGGGATGCTGGAGAGCCTCCTATATCGAATTAAGGGTGGAGATAGAGGATAAAGAAAGAGCACTTTGTCGGAGTTCCGGAGAGAGGCGGTGAAAAGAGACAGTTGGCCAGCGGGTGAGCAGTGGAAGCGGTTGTCGGATCTGCAGGTTGCAAAACATCATTAGAGCAGGACAGCTCCCGTAGGGCATTAGACGAAGAGGGACGTCGAGTGTACACACGAATGATAGGTGGTGTAGGTGGGATTGGTGTGGGAAGAAGAGGAGGAAGGTTTGAATGAACAGGGATAACATGCCGCGGGAGAGGTGGTGGAAGAGGAGAATCAGCTGGTTGAGAGTAATATGACTCATCTTCGAGGAAGGTGACATCAGCAGAACTAACTACCTTGCGATCTTTGGGAGAAAAACAAACGTGGCTTCTTAGTCCGAAAATAACCCACAAACATATATTTAGTGGCACAAGAAGCAAGTTTGTCAGTGTACGAGCCAAGATGATGAACAAAACACACGCAACCAAACACGCGAGGGGTGATGGAGAAAGGAGGTTTGGAGGGAAAAAGAAGACTGAAGGGAACCGAAAAATTGAGAATAGGGGAAGACATGCGGTTAATAAGAGTGCAGGCGGTAGAGACCGCAAAATTCCAATACTGTTTGGAAACATTCATTTGAATCATAAGAGATCGGGTGACCTCAAGCAGACGTCGATTCTTGCGTTCAACAACGTCATTTTTTGGGGGGGGTATAGACACATGAGGTTTGATGGATGATCTCAAACTCAGCACAAAGGAGAGCGAAGACATGACTCGTGTATTCACGGGCATTATTGGTGCGAAGGGTTTTAATTGTAGTGGAAAACTGGTTGCGAGTTTCAATAAAAAAGGTATGGAATACACCGGGCAATTCAGAGCGGTCACGAAGGAGATACAACCAGGTCACCCGAGAGCAGTCATCTACAAATGTGACATAGTAACGATATCCAAAAACACTCGCAATTTTGTAGGGTCCCCAAATATCAGAGTGTAATAGATCAAAGGGAGCAAGACTCCGAATAGGATGTGGTTAGAATGTAGATCGATGATGTTTCCCATAGATTCAAGACTCACACGTGAACTCTTGGAGGGACACATCTGGGAGAGATTTTCTGAGGATGTTTAGAGGAGCATGACTCAGACGTCGATGCCAATCAACAGAGCTAATAGAGGATAACACCGTTGGGGGAGAGGGGTCAAGGATATAGAGACCATTCGACAGATGCCCTTTTCCAATGATAGTTTGCATCTTGCGATCCTGCACAACACACAAGTTAGAAGAAAAAATAACATCACAATCGAGGTCAGTAGTGAGTCGACCAACAAAGAGAACGTTGAAAGGAGAGTCCGGAACATGAAGGGCAGAGCGAAGAGTAATGGAGGGAGTAAGGTGAATATCTGCCGCACTAGAAACGGGAATTGTGTCCCCACTAGCAACCGTAATGAACTTGGGATGCACGGAGTTCAAATATTTTGATGGTTTCCGTGAGTTAATGTGGTGAGAGGCCCCAGAATCCAAAATCCAGGATGAGCTATGTGCAAGGCAGGAGATACCACCATCGGAAATAGACACCACAGAGCCCAATAGACAGCTGCTCATCTTGCAAGGAACAACCCGCAGCGGTCACGGTGACAACACACCAGGTACAAGAAACGGCCACGACCACCGCGGTAAGGAACGAACCCGCAACGGATAGAAACACGCCGCTGCAGTTAAAAAACCCAAGCAAGCATCGCGGTTAGGAGAAGACCGCAACACGAATAGCACAAGCCGGCAAACAGGTACTAGACCGGGCAGATAGAGGCAGACCACACCAAGATCAAAAACAGGTCTAGCCGCAGGAAGAGCCTAGCCGCGGGGGGAAGACAGAGGCCGCAACGGGAAGGAGCCGGAAGAAGAGAAGGCCTAGCCACAACGGTCAGAGAGGAGAGGCCACCAGGAGAGAGAAAATGGAAGCCGCACTGTCTCGGTGTCAACGCATCAGCGGCAAGAAGCTGCGACCAAGATGCGGAGCCCGCGGCGGGTAGAGAAGCCGCAACAACTGAGGAGACCGCAGCGACAAAACAACGAAGACCGCACAGTCACGGTGATAACACACCAGCGGCAAGGAGGATGCTGCGACCAATATGCGTAGCCCGCAACAGAGAGGAGAAGCCGCCTTCGAGGAGATAAGTCGCAATGACTAGGTAGAGAACAATCCGGTTGAGAAGGCCGCACGGTCACGGTGAGCACACCAACGGCAAGGGAAGATGCCGCGACCTAGATGCGGAGCTCGCCAGGATGAGGGAAGCCGCAACGACTAAGAGAACAAATCACGGCGAGAAGAGAGGTCGTGGCGACTAAGACAAGTTGCGGCGAGCAGGGAGCAGGACAATTAGAAGGCAAGTACTCGGCGGGTAGACAAGGAGACTGCACCGAGTAGAAGGGGAGCGGTTAGCCGGGATGAAACCGCGCGGGCAGTGGAAACAAGGGAGGGAAGGCCCCACCTGTTAGAAAGGTTATAAAAGGGAGGAGAAGGAGAAGAAGGGGTGGAAGACACGAGAGAGAGAGAGAGAGAGAGAGAGAGAGAGAGAGAGAGCAGAGGAAGCGGTTAGACGACCTTAACCGCGCGGAAAGCCGCGGTTAACAGAAATTCTAACCACCCGGAGGCCGTTAGAAAGGGAGTAGGCCGCAAGACACGACGACTAAGCAGGAGAACAAGCCGCTCGGTAAGCAGGCAGTTAGAAAAGAACAGTCCGGACCGTATGCCTCTGATACCATCTAGAGAAAGTTCTAAGCCTTGTATATACTTCTTGAATATCGAAAAACAAGTATGAGTACAAATTTATAGGAGAGAAGAGAGTAAGATCTAGCTATACAAATAATGTGGAACTAAACACTAACTCCTACACGAGTCAATACATCATCTTTCCTAGTATTTTCTAACACTTTTCATACTGATGTTTGGGGTCCATGCAAAGTCCTTTATCTTACTGGAGCTCATGGTTTATTACTTTTATTGATTGTTATTCTCACACTACGTGGGTTTATTTGATGAAACAAAAGAATGACGTGTTTCTGATTTTTTTTAAAAATCATAAGAGGTTAGCAAATCAGTTTAATGCCTCCATCAAAGTTCTCAGTAGTGATAATAGACTTGAATATGTTGACTCGTTCGAGAACTGTTTTGTGAATCAGAGCATCATCCACCAAATGTCACGTGTGTATTCTCCTATCCAAAATGGTTTTGTGGAGCGGAAGAATCGTCACTTTTTATAAGTTGCTCGGTGCTTTCTCCTCAATATGCATATGCTGAAGATGTACTTGGGCAATGCAGTTCTCACCTTCGCTCATCTGATTAACCGCATGCCTACTCCCGTTTTAGGGAATAAATCTCCTCTTGCTACTCTCAACATCTCTACCACCTTTCTTCCACCATGGATCATCATGTGTCTTTTCATTGCCCATATCCATTCCCTTCACCGCTCCTTTCTTCGTGCCCTAAAGTTTGTCTTTATTGGGTATTCTCCTACCCCAAAAGGGTACAGGTGTTTCCACACTTCTACACAGAAGACTTTTATTATTATGGATGTCATCTTCTGTGAATCCCATCCTTACTATGAGACCTCTCATCAAGGGGAGTCACACTGGATAATGAAGTGAGTTTCCTTACTCTTCCTTTGCCTTTTCCTCCGGCCTGTAACCTTCCTACTCCCACAAATACATATGGTCTAGGTGAGACTAGTTACCCGTCGGCCGTCGCTACCAAAATAGGTTCAAGTTTATACTCGGTGGAGAGACACACAAGCATAACCTGCGGTTACCATGCCATCACCGAATCCGCCTACAGAGTCTGCAGATCATCCCATTGATCTTAGAAAGGTACTATATCTTGTACCCAACACCCCATATCTCATTATGTTTCATATGAATCTTTCACCCCTCCATATAAAGATTTTGTGTCCTCCCTAGCCTCGTTTTCTATTCTCATCTTGGCAGGATGCACTTGGTCATCTTGAATGGAAATAAGCGATGATTGAGGAGAGGACAACTTTGGAGAAGAACTCTAGTTGGGTCCTTGTTCCTCTTCCTACGGGAAATAAGATGGTTGGGTGTAAATAGGTACTCAGTTATGCAGAACTCACATGGTATCGTGGAAAGATGCAAATCCAGACTTGGTGCTATATGGTACACACAAACGTCTTGAATTGACTACTAGGTAACCCTTGCTCCAGTTGCCAAGATGAACTTAATTAGAGTCATTCAATATTGTGTTGTTTGTAAATGATAAGACCTCAATTAGTTAAATGTATAAAACACTTTCCTTCATTGTGATATGGAGGAGGAAGTTTGTCTCTACCATCAGGCTTCGCTTTTAGAGGATTGATGGGAAAATATGCGAGTTAAAGAAAGCCGTCTACGGATTAAACAATCACCACGGGTGTGGTTTGGGTGGTTTTATGGGGCTAGGATTTTTTGACATTATAAACAAAGTCACGATCATCATACTCTGTTTGTAATACACAAGAATGAGAAAGTCAGTATTTTCATAGCATACGTTGATGACATAATAATTACAGGTGTTGACAGTGATGAACGACAAACCTTGAAACAACTTGCTATGGAAATTGAGGTTAAAGACCTTGGAAATCTTAGATATTTCTTAGGATTGAAATGACAAGATCCAAACAGCTGATTTTCATCTCCCAAAGGAAGTATGTGCTTGACCTCCTTAAACAAAGTGGAATGAGTGGGTGCAGATCTGTTGATACACCTATCAGAACAAATCATAAGCTGAGAAGGGATGACGGGAAAACTATTGAAGATATTTTTGGATATCATAGATTGGTGGGGCATCTTATCTACCCGTCACACACCCGATCTAATACTGCACATGTTGTTTGAGTGGTAAGCCAATTCATGCACTCACCGTGGACCGACCATTTTAATGCAGTTCATAGGATCCTAAATTACCTAAAAGATTCACCTGGAAGGGGTATAATGTCAACCCACATACTAAGTTAAGCATAAAAGTGTCTACTGATTGGATTAAATCTACCGAGGACAAATGCTCTACCTCAGGGTATTGTACTATGATTGGTGGGAACCTAGCCACTTGGAGGAGTAAGAAACAACAGTTGTTGCTCAATCTAGCGCTGAAGCTGAGTTTCGGGCTATGACTCACGAGATCTGTGAAGGGCTATGATTTCGCTTTTTGATGAGTGACATAGGGCAAAGTGTGGAGGGGCCTCTCAAAATATTTTGTGATAATAAAGTCGTCATTAACATCGCCCATAATCCAATTCAACATGATCAAACTAATCTTATTTAAGTTTGTCATTTTATTAAGAAAAACATTGAGAACGAAACCATTTGTACCCCACTTGTTCCCTCTGAAGGCCAACTTGCTGTTGTTCTCACCAAGAGTCTGAGTGGAAAAACTTTGGAAAAATTAATGGCAACTTGGGCATGAACAACATTACCAACCCAATTTAAGGGGAAGTGTTAGAATGTTTACATTTTTATGTTACCCTTTTATATCATCGCGCGCTGCCATGGTATATATGGAAGAGGGCTCATTATGTTTAGCAGTAATATAATTTCCAGCCCATAACACTAGCAATAAAGAATGCATCCGCACAATGTAAAAATTGAAAATATGTTTGAACTCACCAAAGGGTAATCGATGTAAGTGCAGAGATTTGGTTGTTGTAGATGTGGTGCTGGTACTTTGGAGGAACAACAATCGTGGAAGGGACTGCTGGAGGAGGGATTGTGGATATTTCGTGGCTAGACACGAACTGGAGGCTGAATTTTGAGGTGGAAATAGGGGGGGGGGAGGTAGGGAGAATATTTGGTGTGGGGTGGCTTGTTGTACTATGGAAAAGGAGGAAGTGGCCAACTGCTTTCGTGGGAGGTTTCAAATGGTTCGAGGAAGGGGGGCGGAGGATGCAGGAGGACTGAAAGGTTGTGATGACTACAGGAGGGCTAGAAGGCTGGGCGTGGGCTCTAATGTGAGGCGTTGGTGCGGTGCTGGTGGTTAGGGATGACTGAGGACGAGGCTATGGATGCTAGGGATTGTGGTGGCTGTGAAGAGTTTTGTCGAAGGAGGAGGCGACTGACAGCTTCGATGGTGCTTCTGGACAACTGGGGAAGATTGTCGGCGGCGGACATGGAGTCAACACCCTTGGAGGCAAAAACCTACGACGTTACACCGAGAGCAAAGATCGAGTTGTTCCCTCTGGGAAACCTAAATCCTCTTTCCCCTTCTCTTTCGTCAACGGCTAGTATTTAAAGATAAGGGTTAGGTTAAATAATCTGATGACCAAAATCAACCAAACACATGAATTGACTTAATTCCCAAAATATGTGTGATTAATGAAGACAAGCATGATTAAATGCAAAAAAATGGGCCCGACACGATCGCGTTCTCCTATCGTCCATCCGACGATCCAAAAATGTCGATCTAATAACCTTCTTCAATGTCGCTCGAACAATCTCCATCATTACAAGTGAGGGTCTTAAATAAATAATAGATGAAATGTTATTATCATAAAGGAATATTCTATATCATAAAGGGATTTTCTTAACACTATAGATAATCTGTTACTGTTTTTTCAAGTAGCGTTCGATTTGGATCCAAACAGGATTAGTGCACTCTTATTTGCATCTCTATATACTTAGGTTTGTACTCTCACTTCTCCTCAGTGCTGCATGTTAGATTGTTTCTTGAGTTTGCATATTTATGACTATGATTGTCCATCATGTAATACTTATAAATAAATCTTTCAAACTCACTCTTTGTTTATATTGCAGCTAGAAAACTTCACGGATCTGACCGTTCTTTGTCAGTTTCCTAAAAACCAAAAAGTTGTTTTTTCTAAGGGCCAATCATCTGCTATTTTCTTGAGGTAATTTCCTTTTAATGTTGATTATTATATATGTTTGAACATGAAAGCCCCCTTCACAGTTCAGTGGTTTCTATTTGATCTTACTATACCACGTAAAGTTAATTTGAGGCTTTGAACAAATTCCTTCCTCATTTCCATCACTTTGGTGCATTCCCCAGCAAAAACAGAAATAAAAAAATGCTGTTTATGTGGTGTATTCTATATATTTCAGGAACTTTTAAGAGCAAATATGCCTATAGTGAACAAATCTACAATATAAGAGTTGTTTTTGTCATGTTTTCATTAAATTAATCTGAGCAAGAGTTTTCTTCCTCGCCTTCATCATCTTTGTCACCTATCATGTATCCTGCAAGACAAAACTGAAAATTCAAAAATTGTTGTTTATATGATATACAATATATTATTCAGTAAATTTTAAAAGAAAAAATATTCATTGGAGAACAATTTACATGATAGGAGTAGTGTATGTCGTGCTAACATTTCTTTAGACAAAATTTCTACAATGTTCTCTCAAATACATAAGTACATAAAAAAGATGAGAACTTCTCTATGAACTATAAAATAATATAAACTTATTTTTGAAAAGCTGTAAATTTATGTCTTTAATTTCTTACAAATATTTGTCTATTTATATAACATAAATTTGTGTACAATTGTACTAACTCTTTTTTGTTATTTTGTTGTGCAGAATCTATTTTTTATTTGTATTCTATTAAAGTTATTATTTTTTTATAAGAAAATCTTATGATATTTATTTTATAAAAGAGACTGGGTACCCAGAACACGTGTTTTTATATCACAAAATAAAAAAGTCAAAATATGAACCACAATTGAGTTTTACTTTTATATAGTCAGTTTGAGTATTTTGCACTCAAGTATGAAGATTCCCCTAATCTATCCATATATATCTATACTATATACAAAGAAATACTTGTGAGTCCCATGGTGTAACTGTGGAGGATCATCAAAGCAATTTTAGCCGTTTATCGCATTTGGTGTAATGTTTTTTAAAAAAATTCCACTTTCTCTCGCACAATTATAAAGAAAGAATGACGCTGAGATTTGAATCATTTACCTACATCATTAATATAATACCCTTAAGCCTTAACCAAACAAACCAAACAACTTTTATGTAACAAACCCAACTTTATGATAAATAAAGGTTTTCTAATATATATATCTATACTATATTAAAAAGAAATAGTGTGGTCTGTCAATAGCCATGAAATAAAAATTCATGGAATTAATGTGAACCGTAGGATCATAAGATCGTGGACTGCAAATAAAAAATATCTCAAAATCCTCCTCCCTCCCTCTCTTCTCATTCCCGAACCCAGAAAAAGGCTCCAGATCTCGCTCTCACGACACTATCGCCCTCTCACGCTGCTCTCGCTCTCCTCAAAGCCTCAACTCCACCAATGGTAATCCCTCTCTCTCTCCCTCTCTCCCTCTCTCCCTCTCTCTCTCTCCCTCTCACGCTGCTCTTGCTCTCCTCAAAGCCTCAACTCCACCAATGGTAATCCCTCTCTTTCCCGCTCTCCCTCTCTCCCGCTCTCCCGCTCTCCCTCTCCCCCTCTCTCTCTCTCCCTCCCTCCCTCCCTCTCTCTCTAACCTACTCTGGAATTTTCTAACCTAGCATTCATTATAAAATAATGGTGTCTTCTTATTGAATGGCTGGCCTGTCCATTCCTATTCCATCTCCGATTTTAGAATTTTAATATCATCAATGACTTTGGGTTTCTTGGGCATGTTGGATTAACTTGGAAGAGGGGTTACTGCTTTGTTTTGTTTTTTTTCTTCCGTTTCAACAACGCCCCACCATTCTGCTCATTAGTTTTTCTGCTCATTAGTTTCACTATTGCTACTCTTAGTTCTTTTGTTAAAAGACACTATATTTTTCAGGTATTTTTTCATTTTGTTCTACATTTTGGACAAAGCCCTCCGTCACGACTGTGTACTGTCGCGCTTGGTCGTAAGGGTGGACAGACCCAACGTGGGAGAGCGAAGCCAGCCGGGTGTGGGCGAAGCCAGCCGGGTGCGGGCCAGGTACTGTGGCGCGTAGCCATAGGGGCGGAGCCCCGTGTTGGGCACTCGTATATATATATATATACTAAAATTTAAGTTGTAATTAATACAATTTTATAATATTACGAGTGACAGTACACGGGGAAACATCATGCCTCCGTGACAATACCCCGACCATGACAGTGTCGCAGGGCGGTTTCGCTCGCACCCCCAGAGTTCAGTACTCCAACTTTCAGTCAATCTTCTAATGCTCTCCATGGGTGATTGGAGGGAGCATCATCGTGATGTAGTCATGATTGGGGTACTGTCGCGACGGCAGAGGGGTTCCCCCTATGTACTGTCACTCGTATGCATATATATTTATATAGTAAAGGTAACAATTAAATAGTTGTGCAACATAACTTCAAAAAATGTTTCATAGAATGATATAAAAAAGAATAGCAAATAATTTAAAATGTTACACATTGTCATAGGCTCGTGTGCAGAATCAGGGTATTTGCCGCGATGTGATAGATGAAGCATATGGGGGTTATTGCGAATGGTTTTTCCTCTTTGATCCTTTGTGGCGACCTATGTTGAAATAACTGATTCAATGCTTATGTTGTGAACCCCCTTTCACATTTGGTCGTGCTGCGGAGGCGGTGGATTCAGAGGGATCTCGACCCTAGAGCGGAGCGTCCCAGAGATTGTCGAAGACAAAGGAGGAGGACGTTAAAGATACTTCAGAGCCATTTCACGCCTGCCTAAGTTGGGAAATTAATGGAGGGAGCAAACAGAGGAAGTACTACGCTAAACAGAGAGTCGTTGATCGGAGGTGCCGCTGCGAGAGAAGCGCGGCCTGTGCGGATGGAGACAACACACTGTTGAAGTTTTCAGCAGAAGGGGTCGCTATATTTCAGTGGTAGGGACCACTGCTTTCAACAATAACGACTACATAAGATGGCCTCCAGTGCTGGAAGAGCTGGCGTATGACCAACGGTGGATGCATACACCTTGGGCAGTAGCTGTACGATGGGATGGGGGAGAGGAGTTGATGGTAGAGAGGGTTTCTTTGGCCTCTTTATACCTAAATCAACTTTTTATTCACGCATACCCAATTTATAAGACACCATGTGTATAAATAAAAGATTACAATGTAAATCCCCAACCTAATTTAAAAACAAATTAGTAGTCCGGACGGGCCCCACAATAAGAAGTAAACTAAGTAACAATATCTAAATTGGTACATAGCAGGTAAATATGAAAGTACTTAAAGAAAACTTACAACGAAAGTAGAAAATGCAGCTAAGGGTAAAAGTGTTCCTCATCATTTTTGAATACATAGTGCCAAATAGTTCATGAAAGAAAAGAAATACAGTACTGGAAGAAAAGGCAACTGAATGAAAAACATACTCTAAGAGGAAGCCCGCAAAAGCGCTCATCCTAGACACAACTCCCCACTTGTGACCCCTGTAATGAAATGCCCGAAAATAGGTCAGCCCAACTGGAGAGTAAGAAAAACCATTTTTCTTAGTGACACTAAAAATATGTTGAAGGAACATACATTCATGCTTTTTGAAACACAGTTTTTATTCTATAGAAAAATATATGTTGTTATACTATGTATGATTTTCTAAAATAGTACTGTGAACATAAATGTCTGTTCTAGTTTAATCATATTAAGTGTATTTACTCAAGTTTCGAGAATTGGTTAACTAAGAGGATTTCTAAGCTTCGGTCTATACTTGAGTTCTAGGCGGCTTATGTTTGTCCTTCGTTAAATTCTAGGCCGAGTCACTTTTGTTGCGCAATTATAATGATTCGAGTCCCTACTAACAAACCCGGGTGTTCTAGTGTTTCATGGACATAAACTCGCATATACTAACCTTCTAAAACGGAGGCTCTCCAAAATTGAGGCTCATACGGTCCACTACGTCCTATGAGTAAGATAATGCGCCTCTATCTATCACGAGAGAAGGTCTCGATCGTGCCTCCTAATCCTTTTCTGTTCAGTGCTACTTTGCTTACATACTCATCTGCATATCTTACTTAGTGTCTCTTATTAGTTAATGATTTAAAATTATACTCATGTGATTGATATTTCCCGCATTCTAAATATTCATGTGAGTATATGTTCCGTAATTTTCCATAATTTATTAAGGTCTAACTAAAAGGGAAATATCCAATATATTATTTAGGATCTACATATATCAGTTGGACATTTGCTGGGTTATAGCTTCCTAACAATAGTTGCGGTTTCTTATAACTATAATAATTTTATGAATAATAAAGAAGAACATTTATATGCAATACTATCTAGTATTTCTAGCCAAAAGGAATAAGAGTTTCTTATCATGTTGTTGAGGCGTTCACACACAAGACGTGACAGTATAGCTGTCTAGGTTACTTTGAAGAACACGCCAGAATTGCTTCTGATTTAACACAAGTTCTCTAACCCCAATTCCCCTCGCGGAACCTAAAGGGGAAAATGTTAAACATTAAATCAATACTCCCTAAAATTTCAAGGGTACCATATCATGATGCGGGAAAAGGGCTTACCACTCCTCTAACAGTGGGGGATAATGATTTCTGAATCGGAGACGGCTACAACCAAATCTGAAGTTGTCGATTACCTAGAAGATCCATTAATTAAAGTGGGAGTTAAACAAAAGTTTCGATTGGTATTCATATGGGAGAAAAATATGAATTTTTTAGCGGAGGCTTCCCATACCTGAAGGGGGGTTGCTGGAGGAAGGCGAAAGTGACTAGAACATCAGCCACAATTAGGGCTGTCGAGGAAGGGAAGTACCTCGACTTCTAGATCTGAGGAAGGAGAGACAATCTCCAGTTCTGTAATTGAAATAGGGTAGCAAAAACATAAAAATAAAGAGGAAGAAGGGTTCTGGACCGCAACCTGGAAGATACGGCGGCTGAGAAAGGCAGAGTGGCTCCAGTCGATAGTTCGGAGCACAGAAAAAGGACGGAAATCCACTCCCTAGGTCGTCGACGTCTGTTGGTGATGGTGGAAGGTAGGGTTGCGGGGTTTAAGGCTGTCGACGGAGGGAAAACTGAGCCCGTGCCTCCAAGCGTGGACGAAATGGAACGACGTGACTTCTGGCACTGTCGGCTGAAGGGATTAATAAGAGGAAAGCGCTAAACGCCCGCGCGAGAGGGAAAGTAAGCTTCATGCGTAACTGATATGCACGTGGGATTGCCGGGGATTTAACGGAGTGGTAACGCGTATGCGTGCGGTTATGGAAATCGCAGGGGAGAGAAAAAGGAAATTGTGCCTTGGATTCCATTTGAGGGAATTAGGCATTTCAACTTTATTACAAGATGGCCATTTCACTCCATCACTCAAAAATTTGTACGCTACGCCCTCGCACCGATACTAGGACGTGTGGATGCCACGATTCTTAAATGAAATAAATTATAATTAGAACGAGAATTTTATCGTAATGGTATACATACCTCGATCACCGATGACATCGATCGTAATTGTTCGAAGAGGATCCTAAATTACGAGAGACAAAAATGTAATTTAATTTGGGATGTTACATACAATGCTTAAAATAGAAATGATATAGAAGATTACAATGTATACATCAAGTAACAAGATAGAACGAGATCATTAGAAATAAAGAAATCACAAAAACAATGAAGCCACTAGAAGAACTAAATAACGAGATAAATGCAACGTATTTGTTTCATCTTATAATGAGATCTCTTGCCATATACATGTCACAAATTGTCCGTGACATCACTCCCCTCCTTCATATCGAGCTTGTCCTCAAGATTGCAGTCGGGGTACACCTTGAATTCATCCTGCCGCTCCTGTCAAAGCATGGAGAGAGCTCTCTAGCTTGTCCCCCATGGTCTGTTGGTGTTGTCATCCTTCTATGTCTAGCCAAAACAACATTTTGCATCGACTTCTAAGTGTGTAGGCCTCATCACAATTGAAGCAAAGCCTCTTTGCATGACGATTTGCAATCTCTGGTGGAGTAAGATGACAGATGAAATGCGATGGACACAGATGCATGCCTCCTTCCCCAGTGCGATATTCCCGTAAGTCCGGGGTTCTAGTTTTTGGGAGGAAGTGATATCATCGTATGTTGTCGGTCTGTCCAGCTGAAGGCTACGATCACAGATCTGCACCAGTCTTATCACTATTGTGTGGTCAGGATGACCCTCAAACTCGACGTCCATGCAAAGAAGTTCTTGGAGCCCCGCAATGAAGATGGAGATCTGTTGCCCAGGTCGAATTTCAGTCAAATACGAGAGGAAAGTCCGAAACTTCTTCAAGTAAGGTAGTCGTTAATCTCCCCAACGTGCTTTAGTGAAATCATATCCCCCAAAGGATTTTCCTGCATAAGGAGTCTGATGTGCATGTGATAGAACTATTTGGAGTCGTCCCAGGTCACGCGGGGCCTCTCCATGTGAATGCGCAAGAACCACGTTTGAGTTGCTCCTATCAAGTGATAAGCAATAAGTGAGATCTGTTCCACGGTCGGTGCCCTCTGATTGGTGAAGAACTGCTCACACCGGGCCGCTCTTGCCACCATACGACTAAAATTCCATGTTATTGTAGCGTGGAAGGGCGTTCTCGTAATGTTATCCGTGAAATCCATCTGCATAGGAGGGTGCATCTCCATGATAAGTACTTTTGGCCCCATCACGACGAAAGTCGCCACTACCGTGTTGGGGATGGCATAAGCCTTTACATCCGGGCTGATAAGTCGTCCAAAGCCTGCTTGTTACTAGCTATAAGCGGTGAATTGATCCATTATCAACGATTGCATTCTTTGAAGTATAGCCTTAAAGGGGTCTTTGGATCCTGTCATTGTTAGTTCTGATACCAAGTTGTCACAGTTACTTGCGTAAGATCGGGTTACCCGGAGGGATGCAATGAATGAGGATGAGGGTTGTTGCGAATGGTGTTTCCCCTTTAATACTAGGTGTCGTTCTACACAAAAATAGGTGATTCAAGGCTTATATTGTGTGTCCCTGTTGGTATTATAGTCGTGTTGCAGAGGCGGTGGATATAGAAGGATATCTATCGTTGAGGGAGTGTCACGAAGACTGTCAGAGACAAAATAGGAGGTAGTCAGAGATACTTCAAAGTCGTACGTGGCTGCCTAAGCAAGGGCGTCAGTGGAGGGAGTGAATGGAGGAAATACGGCGCATAAAAGAGAGTCGTTGATTTGAGCAGACGATGTCAGAAAAGCGTGGATGGAGACAACTTGTTCTTGGAGTGCAACAACAATTGTTGCTCTAGGAGGTGGTTGTTGGTGCATGCAAGGTTGGCGTACGGATACACATGTGTACGACTAACATGCAAACCTAGTTTGAAGTGCGGGGAAAGTAAATCTAATAAAATTGAACACTATATGATATGCATGCAAAACCCGATTGAGAAATCAAAATCAGATAATAAATAATTAAATCGCGCTTATGTAATTGAAACAATGCAAAATTATTTCACTAAGCGAACAAGCTGAGACTTTCCTTCGCGTGAATGCCCAAAGAGAGCGCGCGGCAAATGGTTCCTGCAAATCACAAATATTCCAAAAGAAAAAACTACTAAACAAAAGATCCAATCAAACATTAAATCATATCACCATATATGAATATTGACCTAAATGTTTCATGCAACAAATAATAAAACACTTATGAAATAGGGGGATTACTGTGGGATGGCTATCCGGTGACACTTGGTGAGTTGATGGCTGTTTGGAGAGGTGGAGTTGGGAAACCGGGTGCTGGATTCAGGACTCTTGGAGGAGAAATGACTGGATTTAGGGTTGTTGATGAAGATTTAGGCGTGGGTTGTCTGGACAGTGTGGTAAGCTGGTGAGAATAGAAAAAGGGCTTCTAGAATGGAGATCAGCCCAAATCTGCAGCAACCATACGAGATTTGCTGAAGGGAGGTGGACTGGTTTTTGATTGGGACTGGTTGTGGGTGGTTCTCTAGAGGGAACAAGTGGACTGACGAAGATCTGAAACAGGTTACAGGGTTGCTAGCGGAAAACCTGAAGAACAGCCCCTGGATCGTAGGATGCGATTTCTTTGGCGGGGAGATGGAGTGTGGGTTATGTGGAAGTAAACTAGGTTGACAGTGGAACATGAAATGAATTTCCTGCAGGTTGTGTGAGGGATTTGAGGAGGAAATAAGGCTGCAGGATGAGGAACTACAAGGGAAAAATCAAGGGATAAAATATGCAAACCTATGGATTCATCACCTAGGGTTCCACGAAGTCGGCACCGTGGAGGGATCGCTGGATTCCGAGATTTCTTCTTCTCCAAAATCTGCAGTGAACCAAATGGCAACCCCCTACTCCCATTTATAATAAAAGAACATTATGACACCCTGACATCAACGACTATGATTGACCGTGAGTGCCAGGTTCCCGATCACACTAAATATTTGCTAAAATTACAAAAGTTATATATGAAAAAATATGTAAAGAAAATTCCAGACGCGTCCGCGGAGTCGGATAATCGATCCGGAGATAATATAATTGGTAGCTAGCCAATCAACCCTGAATGAGCCTAAAACCCATCCTCCGCTGTGGGTCTGCTTCTCCGTTTAACATCATTCTCTCCAACTTGAAAGAATTCATCTCCCGATGTATAGAGATCGGAATACTCTCGGTGTATGTCAGGTAAGACTCGATAAGGTCCACCAGAGGTCATCCAAGTATCATCAATGACAGAGCATCCTTGCCAATGGTACTCCTATGTTTGGCTATATGGCGTGGCTATGCATGCGTGCACCACGATATCAATAATGCTCTCAATAATACACTAATGTGTCGGAATTCCTTATGCGATCGCTGGTGCAGACAGTGAAGCCATAGAAAACTGACCCAATGGCAAGCGAGGATCAAAAGTGGACTCGGTGCAGGATTGAGGATGTGGATGTCTAGGCTAAAATGGATGTGGAGGTGTAGATTCAAGAGGATCTTCATGAATTGGGTCCACATGCTCGTGAGGCTTGTTGTATGACGTCAAATCCTCAATATTAAATATGAGATAGATACTCATCCTCGTAGGGATATCAAAATCATAAATGCTTGCTCTAATCCTTCTCATGATTGTGTATGGATCCATTTGACTAACACTTAAACTTTTAGCAGACCTCCCAAGGAGTCTCACAACGCGGATTCTCACTATCACCTGCCCGCTTTCATGAAATACCTGCTCTTGCTAATGAATATCTGCATGCGATTTATAATATTTATTACCAGCATTGATCCTCCGCCAAACCGACTCATGAAACACATGCAAACGATGAACAAACCACTCAACAGACAAATGCAAATAATGAACAAATGACTCAACAGACACATGCAAATAATGAACACATGACTCAACATATTCATGCAAGTGATGCAAATAAAACACCGCAGAAACGACAGACACGACACATCCTCGAGGGGGCAGTCTGACAATGACCTGGAAATATCTAAGATGGGGCTACTTATCAGGAGGCTCTTTTGGTGGTGTAGAAAAACTCATCGACTATGCGATGAGTATCCAAATGACTGCATGAGACATCAACACTCAAATACAAGCTCATGAAGAGACAAATGTCTCTCAGGAAATGTGACGCATCAGGGGACGCATCAGGAGGTATGTATCAAAATTCATCGCGAATGTTATGACCACTTGAGTGAAAATCATATACATTTACTAGAAGACGTTACTCTAGAGTGTGGAGAATGTCTCTCAAAAGAAAGAACTAATTTGGTGCGCCAATAGTGGTGTCTTAAAATTCATTAAGAATGTGATGTGTCATAAGGTAGGTCATCAAAACATCAGTACGCTTAAGTGTACTTAAGGAAAATCCTAAATACTTGATGCTCCATTCAATATTCATTTTCTGGGGCATGACCAGTGGCAATAACAAAATAGGAACTAATAACTCTATACTCTTAAACGCATGGCTCACCTGAATCTCATCGTCACCAGGACATGGTGGCTTATCAGGAGGCTCAACCGGGGGCTCGTCAAAGAACCCGTCGGCAGAGTCATGATCCTCCCGATGAGTACTAACGTAAGGGGTAGTGTCCCCATAAATAGGTGAGGCAACCACTATGAGATCAACACCAGACTCTTGGCTATTAGTCGTGATGTGGCTCGGGACAATGGCAGAGGGAGAATGAAAAAAACATACTGATGTAGGACAGACGTCATACCTGCCTTCCACCCTGACATCAGCACCAGGGAGCCCACCTTGGAGTCCACCAAGGCAGCTTTCATCAGGTCCGCGGACCGTACACCCCAACCAGCTCTCCGCCATGAAGTCATCACCATGCGACAGGTTGTTCGATCCCGGGCCTCAACAACCTGCCGCATGGTGATGACTCCATGACGGAGAGTTGGTTGGGGTGTACGGTCCGCGAACCTGATGAAAGCTGCCTTGGTGGACTCCAAGGTGGGCCACCTGGTGCTGATGCCAGAGTGGCAGGCAGGTGTGACGACTGTCCCACCATAAAAGTGCACTTTTATGATGCAGGACCGACGTCACACCTCCCTGCCACCCTGGAGTCCCACCATGGGGCCCACCTTGGCGTCGCACTAAGACGGCTTTATCAGGCCCGCGGGCTGTACACCCCAATCCGTCTTCGATCCCACCACAGGAATTCGAAAGGTTGTTGAGGCCAAGATTATCTCGTGACCTTCTTGATAAAGATCTCTCAGGCAAGCTCTCATCACCAACTGATTTGCGGATCAGTTGGCGATGAGTGCTCTTTATCAAGGAGGTCTCGAGATCGAATCTTGGTCTCAGCAACCTTTCGGATTCCTATGGTGGAATCAGAGATAGGTTGGGGTGTACGACCCGCGGGCTTGATAAAGCCCCCTTGGTGGACCCCAAGGTGGGCCCCCTGCTGCTGATGCCAGTGTGGCAGACAGGTGTGACGCCTGTCCTGTATCATAAAAGTGCACTTTTATGATGCAGCACAAACATCACACCTTCCCGCCACCCTGAAGTCCCACCAGGGGGCCCACCATGACTTCTCACCAAGGAGGCTTTATCAGGTCCGTGAACCGTATACCCCAACCCATCCCCATCTCCATCACAGGGCCGATAGGTTGTTGAGGTCGGGGCTCGATCCCCCGACCTCCTCGATAAAGAGTCTTCAGGCAGGCTCTCATCACCAACTAAAGGAAAACCTGAAGGAGAACAACGCCTGGATTGTGGGCTAGGATTTTTTGGGTGGGGAGATTGGAGTGTGGGTTATGGGGAAGTAAACCAGGCTGACGGTGGAATGGGAAATGGATTTCTTGCGGGTTGCGCGGGGGTTTGAGGAGGAAATAGTGTTGCGGGATGAGGAACTAGGGAAAAAAAATCAAGGGATACTAGATACAACAAATCTAAGGAGTCGTCACCTAGGTTACACAGAGTTGGCACCGTGGAGAGATCGCTGGATTCCGGGAATTCTTCTTCTTCAAAATCTGCAATGAACCAAATGGCAACCCCTACTCTTTTTTTTAATAAAAGAACATTAGGGCACCCTGACATCAACAACTGAATGGCCGAGAGTGTCATGTGTCCGATTAGGCGATTACACTAAATAATGGATGAAATTACAAAAATTATATATGAAAAAAACATGTAAATAAAATTTCGGACTCATCCACGAAGTCGGATCATCGATCCGGAGATGCCTATATGGTAGGTAGCCAATCGGCCCCGAATGGGCCCAAAACTCATCCTCCGCTGCGGGTCCACGCTCGCATCAAAATGTCACTTTTATGATTAACTGACATGTATCTTGTGAGCATCTATAGATCTGATGACATGCATACATTGTTTATCTCATTGTTATACTTTTATGTCTCAAGCTTCTTTTCTTTTCACTAACTGTTCAAGTGACAGTACCCTATCCTTTGTGAAAACCAATTTATTTTCCTCTGTTGCTATTTGGAAAGGTTTGCAGCTTTGGCTCATCAGCTTCCGTTTAATGAAAGTTTTGTATCTTTTACTCTCACTGATAATGGAGAATTTTCAACTTCACCAGTTGTCATTCCTCTTTCAAATGCTTGCTTTTTTGCATGGAGAACGCGAATAGTTTCTCATAAAGGTATGGTTTACTTTTTTTCGTGAATATTTAAGCACATTTCATTATGCACCAAATGCTGGTTGACTTATTCGGAGCATATATATGCTCAAGGGTAAAGCATTAGAACCGGTAGAATTGTTGACTCTGATATTGATGCTTTACAGCAGATTAGATTTGCTGTATAGAGTTTGAAGGTTTATAGCTAAGAAGGCTGGCTAATTTACTGTTATAATGATTACGACTAAAGAGATTATAACGTATTCAGAAGAAAACCGCTTAAAAGGTAAAAAAAACAATAGAAATTTTGGAGTTCTATTGGTCGTTCTATTTAGGTAGTTTAATAGTGTAACTGGACTTTGATTGTAGCTGATATCATCATTATTCTCAACGTGTAATCTTATATGTTACATGTTGAAATGAAGTGATCTATTTATACAGGCAAGTTTAAAATGTTAATATTCTGACACTCCTCTTTAAATTGAAGCATAAGATGATACATGCCCAGTTTGTTACTTATAAAATTCAACTTGTTTCACTAAGAGGCTTTGCAAATAAATTCATGAATTGACTAAAGAGTTTTGCATATTTTGTTTCAAACTCTGGAGGCCCATCTTCTATACCAACTGAACGAAATCATTAGAAGGAAAATATTTAAATATTCAAAATAATATTATTCTCAATCTGATATTATTACATGTACAAGAGGCTCCTTATATAAAACAAGGGAGAAGGAGCACAAATGAAAGTAGCTATGTGGGACTAAAGATGCCTAAGAGAGAGGGCCCAATGGGCCATTTATACATGGTCTATCTAATGTTCTAACACTTCCCCGCAAGCTGTAGCATACAAGTCATAGACACCAAGCTTGGAAAGACACTGTCGGTATAGTGGGCAAGGTAAAGCTTTAGTGAGAACATCAAAGACTTGATCGCAGCTGGAACATGTCGGAAATTCAATTTTCAAAGTTGAACCTTTTCCCGGACAAAGTCACAATCACTCTCTATGTGTTTAGTGTGCTAATGAAACACAAAATTTTCAACAATATGGATAACAACTTGACTATAAAAAAAGAGAACGGTCGCTGATGGAAGATGGACTTCTAAATCGGTAAGGAGACTCTCTAGTCAAGTGTGTTCTGAAACAACAATATCCATGAAATGATATTCGGCTTCAGCGGAGGAGCTAACGACCACAGTTTACTTCTTGCTTCGCCAGGTAATCTGATTTATGCCAAAATATGTGCAGTAACTGCTGGTGGATCGACAATCATCGAGGGACCCATCATAATCAGTATCACAACATGTAACGAGAGACAGAGAAGTAGAGGATTTGTACACCAGTCCTTGTCCCAGAGCATTCTTCAGATATCTAAGGAAACCTTCAACTGCCTGAAGATGGGAGGCCCGTGGAGTATGCATGAAGCGACTGACCACACCGACCGCAAAGGATATGTCAGGTTGTTTAACAGTATTATAGATAAGCTTGACAACAAGACATCGATAATACTCTAGATTAGGTAGGAGTTGGTCAGAGTCCAAGCCATGAGCTCAAAGTTTATGATTTGCATCCATATGTGTATCCACAGACTTACACCTAAAGTAGCCAGCATCATGAAGAAGATCAAGACAGTATTTCTGCTGAGATAGGACATGACCATCAGGTCGTCAGGCGACCTCAATCCCTAAGAAGTATCAGAGTCGGCCTAGATCTTTAGTGTGAAATTGAGAGGCAAGATGTTTCTTTATCTGAGTAATGCGAGAGAGATCATCACTCGTGACAAGAACGTCTTCAACATAGACCAAAAAAGTAATAGTGCCCGAAGGATGTCAACTGATAAACAAGGAGAAGTCTGTCGAGCTTTGGGTAAAACCACACTTACGAATCACCCGACTAAACTTATCAAACCATGCCCGTGGAGATTGTTTGAGACCATAGAGAGATTTCTTCGGATGACAGACTATGGACTCCTCCGTAGTTGCATAACTGGGAGGTTGTTGCATATAAACAGTCTCCATAAGCTCTCCATTAAGGAAGACATGTTTGATATCGAGCTGATGTTGCGGCCACTGTCGATGAACAACAAGAGAGATTGGGAGACGAACTGTGTTGAGCTTGACGACAGGAGAGAAGGTCTCCTCGTAATCAATGTCATGTTGTTTATTGAATCCGCGCGCAACAAGACGGGCTTTGAGGTGTTGGATCGTCCCATCAGGATGATGCTTCACAGTGAAGACTCACTTATAACTAATTGTGGAATGGTTAGGGGGAAGGAGAACAAGGTCCCACGTGTGTGGCCCTGAGTGTAGTCATTTCCTCATCCATGACTGCTCACCAACCGGTATGTTGAAGTGCTTTCTGCACAGAAGAGAGGGTGGAAATAGAAGAAAAGTAGACCGCAAACCTGCACACCTCAGAGGAGAGGCGGTGCAAGGAGACGTAGTTGGAGAGAGGATGCATGGTGGAGGGTGTGCTCGAATTAGTAATCGACGGAGGATCAATGGTAGACAAGGGCTATTATGGGGCACCAAATCGAGGATAGGGGCGAGAGTGGACACGAAGGGGAGGAACCAAGGTAGGAGATGGTGTCGAGAGTAATGGTGGTAATGGGGAGGTGGCAAGAACAAGAGGACGTGAGAGATGAGTAGATTGTGTTGTCGTGGTGATTGGTGTTCCAAGAAAGTAACATCAGTAGACACGACCATCTTTCTAGCAGCGGGAGAATAACAAACATAGCCCTTTAGGGTGCGTGAATAACCAACAAACATGCAGCGGGTGATGCGAGGGGCCAATTTGTCAACGTGGGGGCTTAGATGATGAACGGAGCAGACACGACCAAAAACCTGTGATTTTAAGGGAAAGAGTTCTCTATCAGGAATAAGAGAGAGAGAGGGGGCTGGTAAATTTTAGGACAGACAAGGGCATGAGATAATGCACAGTGGAGACAATGAAATTTCAATTGGGAGTAGGGGTCTGCTTATGGAAGATGAGAGACCGAGCCACCTCGAGAAGGTGACCATTCTTCCTTTCAATGATACTATTACGCGGTGGTGTATATGCACATGAGGTTTGGTGGATAATGCCCAAGGAGTTGCAGAATTCTTGAAAGGCATGGCCTATGTATTCACGCGCATTGTCGGTGCGAAGAATTTTAATGGTGCGAGTAAACTGTGTTTGAGTTTCGGTAGTAAAGGAGCGGAAAATGCACAGAAGCTCAAAGGAAGGCCGCAAAAAATATCACACTTGTGATCCTGTTTGATATGATTTGGGCTGGCACTAGCCTGAAGTGTTAGAGGATCTCCTTCACCTCGGGCTAGAGGGGAAGCTACAGTTCATATATGAAGTGCTCTAAAGAGAAGATGAGCTCTCCTTCAGAGCTCGCATTCTGGCACTCGTCTCCAATCAAGTTCCTTGATGTGAACCCTGAAGGGAGGAACCTCTTCCTGATTAGAGCCAGCTCACCGACATTAACGGTGGGAGTTGGGAAAGTTTGGCAGCCCAAAAAAAGCTCGACGTGCTGACATTTAATCTGCTCGGTGCCCATTGTGACCATAGAAGAACTCGATGTCAAGTGTAGGCTGAAAGAATAGAGGAGCACAAAAACCAGCTATATGCCCCTATTTATAGGGAGAGGATAGAAGTCCAAACGTCGTCCACTTCGCTAACTGTCGCGAACCGACCTCATGACCTTGCCGTGAATGCCTGGATCTAAACACTTCTCCGACGCTCAGTTAAAAATTTTATTCTAACTTATTATTGTCGAAGTAAAATTTCAGGTTGTCGACACCTGCAAGGAAAACAACGTGACAAAAACGAGGCAAGTTCAAAGAAAACAAATCGCAAACTTAACATAAAAACATTCCATCATACAGATCGACATACTATCCAGTTCGCATAAAAGATAAAAATAGGTTTTAGTCACCTCACAAGTAAAATTTTCAATTATTATTACAAAATCATCAGGTCGCAACAAATAAAGACTAAAGGTATGGAGGTGGCCGCGGGTTGGGAGCATGTCAAGCCTTAAATCTCAGTGAAGTGGTGGTTTGGAGAAGCATGGCAGCCTATGTTAGATGTTGCTTGCTTTGACTAACAAGCTCCAACACTCGTCATTGCTCTATGGTCGTCCTAACAAAACGCCTGACCCCAGCGAAATCAGCAACCAGATGATTGACTTGGCATCACACCTTGCTAAGCTTTACCATAGGTGGGCGGTCTCGAAATAACGCTCCTCTGTTACTTGCAGTTGAGGCTCATAACCCTCCACCAAGGGCTCCCGGGCCTCCAGTGAGTTAGTACGGCTATAGTGATTGGAGAGCTCGACGACTCGCACCCCCGCCTCCATATCAGTGATGTAGGCGACCAGACGGCTCTGGAGATCACCAACTGCATGCATACCACTGATCAGGACAGGTACAAAGCGACGTGATCATACAATCATTTTCCAAACGGCGGTGATAGTCTCTCCGATCGCGCCTCACTGGGCAGCGTCAAGTCACCAACAGTAACACCTGTGAAGTAGTACTGTTAATACCAAACACATCACCGATGCCAGCCAAACACCAAGAAACTTCACCAAGAGCTCGCGAGTCTGGCGGAGTTCCACTGACCACGTTCTTTCACTTCGATGAGTACTGGGGGCTTCTATCGAAGTGGTTACCGAAGGAGTCACCTTGCCTTTCGACGAGGATTTGGTAATACTAACAGAGGAATAATCCGTCAAAGCCCCAAAGAACTTGACAACTTTGGACTTCTTTAATGCCCCCTGATAGAATCATCCTTGCGCGTTGTGGAGGGCTCAGATCTCCGTCGGGAGCTCTCATCTGCGACAAGTAACTAGTAGTCAACTCTCTAACTACGAAAGCCATTAATACATGATTTCACTTTGCCCACCTAGCTCCAGGGCTTCAAGCGTAACAACGACCTTTGATTCCTTTGAACCGAGGAGTGAGCTCAGCTGGTCCGTATCAGCTGGTTCGCCGCAACTCTGACAAGGATCGCTTCTCAGACGACTCCCTTCGTAAGGACTTGTGCTTCTTCTTGCCCTTCCTATGGACCTCGCAGTCCAAGGACTTGGTGTACATGCCTAAGAAATGGTCTGGATCATTGGTATTCATTCTCAGCGAGCTAAACAAAACATAGAAATACAGAGGGCTATGGACACTTTTATAGAAGATCAGCTGACTCGCCGAGTCCTATGCCTCATACAAGTTTCTTGGTCTCATAATGAGCTCAAAAAAGCAGGGATTGTGTACGGTCCGCACTCGTTTAAATGGTAGAGGATAATTAGTCAAGGAACAATTACCAAAAGATCCCCGTGAGGGGAGGCTCACAGACCACTCACAGCTCATATAGGATAGGGGTTCACCTCCCCGACGACCACATTAACTCGTCGCAGCTTCTCGGCGACCAGGAAGACCTCTCATAGGAGTGTGACCCACCTCCAGGCCACCCCGTTGCTACCTATAAATATGACCCATCGTCAAGGGAGAGCGGTAGTGCTCACAACTCAAAAGGGCCTCGTCTGAAATCTACGAGCTCACTAGTTCTCCCCTTGAGCCTGCTTGTCTCCTCCAATCTAGCTCAACATCTGGTTTGGAAGAGAGAGTTCCTATACACTCCTAGGTGTGCGGCGGGACTTCCTAGTTGCACCTACGTTGTATTTCCCATTCATAAGCAATTAAATCTCTTTTTTTTCGCTCATTCTTCTCAGTGATCACTACTTCAGTGGGCTAGTAACCTCAGCCTATACCTTAGTCCGAACTTGGAAGCTGAGTTCTTGGCCTCAACAAGATGGTCGTCGATGCTCACAATGAGGTCATGGAAGGGCACAATGCATTTGGTCTTGAGAGGGGCGAAAAAATGATCCATCGATCATAAATGACAGTCCTCAAATACCATGTTAGAAGGCGGTACCTGAATTCCTCGATTGATCCTTGATGCTCCATGCAAGATAGCTTGTACTATGGATGGCTTAGCCCACTGAATCGAATTAATGTGATTCACCTTCACACTCACCAATGTAGTCAAAATCTCAAAAGAATGAAAACTTTTTAACTTTATTCTTCTTACCTCAAACAAATCTGTAGCCTCTGTGTAGCGACCAATCTGAGATGGTTAGGCACTCAATGATGAGGGCAACAAAATGAGTTTGTCTTTTCCCTTTTTGTGGTAGCATTCAAGGAAATAGCTGATAAAGGAAACCAGGCTTTAAGTCAGTTTTAAGTTGATGATGCATGTTCACTTCCCTACACTGCACTTCTTGTACTTTGTAGATTTATCCAATGAGTATTCTTTTACAGAATGATTTCTTTTTAATTGGCGCTTTTTGTTACTTCAAACAGATTCAAGAGTATTTCCTGGACCCTTGGTTGTGGCTGAGGTTGCAGCAAATAATGAGGTAACTTTTATATTCTACTTTTGCGATGATAGAAATTTTCGATAATATTGGATCCTATCATCTTCTAAATATTCTAATGTTGGATTTTGTAGGATGGTTTATCAGTTATTATTTCCCCGTTGCTGAGATTACACAATGAAAGTAGGTTTCCTTTGGAATTGTGCTTCCGCCGTCCGGAAGAAGCCAAAACAGAATCTGCTTCTATTCTGCTTAAGGATGGTGATTCGGTTGATGATTCTAGGGCTATGTTTGATGCATTAGACTCTTATGGTGGTTCTAAGAGGGCCCTAATGTCTTTAACTCTTGGTAAGCGCAGTTCCTGACTGATTCTTCATATGGTAACTAGAAAGTACCTGAAATAGAAGTTTAGTCTATCACAATTTTTATATATGTGATAGGTTTATCATCTGCATCTACTCTGAGAAGCTGTCAATACTCATCAGATAAAATTTATGTTGAAAGCTGTCAATACTCATCAGATAAAATTTATGTTGAATTTTTGTGTTGGTCAAGGGAAGAACTGTTCATGGAATTTAGAATCTTGGATTGAACGCGGCTGACATCCTGAATTCATTGCTCGGTAGGCTTAATTGGGGGTTCGTGAGTCAGATAAGGAAGAAGGTTCTTAGTCTAGAGTACTCGGTGCACCAAGTGGACTCAACAAAATGTTTTTCCAGAGAGGGAGATAGTGATAATATGAAGTTAGTCGCGAACTACTTAGATGGGAGTCAGAGTGAGAGTGGCTAGAATGGTGGACGAAATGGACACAACATTCCTCCCCATGTGAGTAGTAAGCACTGGGAGGAAGGAGTCATTGAGCTTGGGCAATAGGGCTTCGTCGAGCTTGGGAAGCATGAGACCGACAAGAGATGGAAGCCGAAGGCAGCGAGTTATGAAATAAGGAGTCAGCGAGTTCAGGGAGAGAGGGGGGGGGGGGTAGTGACGAGTTCTGAAGCAGGGATCCGACGAGCTCATGCAGTAGGAGGGCTCAAGCGATGAGGTCGGCGAACACTGGAATCAGAAAAGAAGAGAGAAATGGAAGCAGGTAGCAACAAGTTCTTGGAAGCGGGGTTCATTAAACAATGAAAGCATGAGTACCCCCGAGCTTTGGACATGTAGTGTCTGCGAACTCAGAAGGCGGAAGTCAGTGAGCCGGGAAAGATAGAGCATGACGAGTTCTGCACCAAACGGTAGAAGGTAGTGGGTCTGCGAGCTTTGCACAAAAGAGGAGTAGTGAGTCCTGCGATATGAGCACATGTGGTGGCGAGTCCTTGACAATGTTTGGGAGGCTATAAAAAGGCGGGGAGCATGATTTATTTGGTATGATGTTGGGCACAGGAAGTTGGCAAGCTTTGGAGGCGCAGACTGCGAGTACCTGCAAGAGAAGGCTCAAGTCGGACGTCCAAGTGGCAAGGAAGATTGGTTAATAGTAGTGAGAGATCAATTGACGAAAGCTGGAACTCAGTCAGCGGGAGATGGAGGTCAATCGTCGAGAGCTTTACGTTAGGAATCAAGTCACTCTTATACCATTTAGAGAGAGTGGAATACAAAGCTCAAATAATTTTATTACTTTATATTAACAAAAAATAGAAGGGGATGACGCCATGAGATCGAGTCATGAAATCAACCTCTTGCAAAAATCCCGGGTAAGGCTTACTATATTTAGTTGAAATCAAGTCTTCTTATTTTCGTTACTATTGTATTTACCCATAAGGGTATTGTTGTCTTTGTATATTTCTTCCCCATATATATATATATATATTTGTGGGGAGTCCTCTTATTCAATCAATCAAGTTATTTCCTCTTTCTACTTGGTATCAGAGCTTTTCCTCGAACCCTAATACCCTTCTTCGTTCTTACCGCTCGTCCGTCTCCGTTCGCCTCCTTCTCTGTTCGCCGCCCGACCTCCCGCTCCCGACCATTCTGTCGCCACCGTCGCGCATGGAGCCTCACGGCTCTATCGCTGGCAGCGGGGCATGCTGAAGGAGCCGACCGTCTCTTCATGAAGCGTCGCCACAGTCGTTGCCTGCGCTCCCGATCCATGCCGACTGCCGCGTTCCAGTCTATGTCGACGCCCGACGCTGCTTCGCCCGACGTCGCCTGAAGCTGCTTCCCCCGCCGTTGCCTGTCGCGGTATCTCTCGCCGACATCGCTTGATTTTCCAGATCCAGACCCTGTCGCCGACATCGCTCGATTTTGCCTCCAATTTTGTCACCGACAGTCGCCGATATCGCTCGATTTTGCTTGCAGATCCAGCCAACACGATTTCGACTCCAGATCCTGTCGCCGACATCGCTCGATTTCGGCTGTGTCGCTGTTTTCTGGCTCCTACTGCATCCAGATGCTACTCCTGATGCATCCAGATCTTGGTCTTATGTTGCAGCCAGCTTTCTGATCTTGTCGGCTGTCCCTTCTATCCCTTCGTCATGGACGATTCCTCAGCTGCGGTTGATTCTACATCCCCGATGGTTATGGCTCCCCCGATGGGTGAATCTCAGCGGCCCTCTGGCCATGCTGGCTCCTTGACAATTACCACTGTACCACTGGATGGAACGAACTACCTCGAATGGTCTCGTGCAACACATCAAGTTATCCGCAGTCATCAGTTGTTTGGATACATTGATGGTACCAAGGTGGCACCATCTAGGGCTGATTCTTCTTGGCCGAGATGAGACTCAGAAAATTCACTGGTGGTATCTTGGCTTCTCCATTCCATGTCACCCTTGGTGTACCGCAGTTATATGTTAATGGACTCAGCCTACGAGATTTGGCCTCGAGCGCGGGAGACCTACTCTCAGATTGGGAACTCCACTCAGGTCTATGAGCTTACCTGCCGTATGTTGGAGCTACGACAGGGATCCATGACAGTTTCCACCTATTACTCCGAGTTCGAGCGTATATCTCAGGAGTTGGACTACTTCGACCAGTTTACACCTGCCTGCATTGCCGATGCAGTCCTATTGCAGAAGAGAGACGAACGATTCCGTCTACATGTGTTCTTGATGGGTTTGGGCATGGAGCTGGATATGGTTCGCACCAATATTCTTCAACGGTCTCCTCTTCCATCTCTCCGGGAGGCCTTCGGTATGGTTCTTAGCGATAAAGATCGTTGGCGTTCTCTCAGCACAATAGTTCCTCATTCCGACCGCTCTGCCTTTACGAGTACTGGAGGTGGTGGCTACAGTCATACCAGCACGATTCCCACGTACGCTCATTGTGGTCGTCGGGGCCATTGTCGCGAAGTGTGATTCAAGCTTCATCCTCACCTTGCTGCACCTGGATATGTCTGTGGCCGTGGACGTGGTCGTGACCCAGGACGTGGGGGATCCCGCCAGACTGGTACCCGTTCTCATGATGCTGCTTATTCCACATAGATGCAGGAGAGCCATCATGGTCAGCTCCCGGATCACTTCACCACTTCAAAATTTGATGCTCTGCGACGCCTGCTTCACTCTCAGTCTGATCCTACTCCGTGTGGTACTTCCTCTTTGTTTGCTACTGCTGCGATTCCCAGTGCCCATGCCGTTATGTCTCCTCCGTCTGAGTGGATCATCGACTCCGGAACCACTGACCACATGACTGGGTCCTCTACAGGTTTTTCCTCCTACACCCCCTTGTCTGGTAAGGACAAGGTTGTCTCTGCCAATGGTACCTTGTCTCCTATTGCTGGCAAGGGTCTTTTTTCATATTCCTCTTCTCTTCCTCTCTTCCGTCTTGCATGTTCCTTCGTTTCCCCGCAGTTTATTTTCTATTAGCAACCTTACTAAATCTCTTAACTTTTATGTTACCTTTTTCTCTTATTCTTGTATTTTTCAGGAACTGGGTACGAAGCGGATACTTGGCAGTGGTAGGAATCGTGGTGGTTTGTACTACCTGGATACTACACCATCATCCCTTGCTTTTTCTTCTTCGATTGCTACTGCTACTGACGCTCGCAGCTGGCATTTGCGTCTTGGTCATCCGTCTTCCGTTTATCTTTAGAAACTCTTTCCTGCTTTATCTCAGTTTATTCCTAGTTTAAAATGTGATGTATGTGTAATGTCTAAACATTTTCGTCGTTCAACATCCCATTTATCTTCTCCTAGTAGTACACATTTTGCTGTTATACATTCTGATGTGTGGGGACCTTCCCCGATTGTGTCTTTAACTGACTATAGATGGTTTGTTAACTTTATTGATTGTTTTTCTCGTACTAGGTGGGTTTATCTTTTGAAGAAGAAAGGAGAAGTTGCTTCTGTTTTTCAAACCTTTCATAAGATGATACAAACACAGTTCAATGGAACCATTTGTGTTCTTCGAAGCGATAATGGGGGGAATATGATTATCGTGGTGCGTTTGGGGCCTATCTCTCGAGCAATGACATCCTCCACCAAACCACGTGTGTTTACACTTCCACCCAAAATGATGTGGCAGAACGAAAAAACAGGCGTCTCCTAGATGTTGCCCGTTGTCTCCTCACCTCCATGCACATTCCGAAACCCTATTGGGGTGATGACGGTCACTCATCTTATCAACCGTCTTCCTTCAAGTGTTCTAGAGTATACCACCCCTCTCGCACGTCTTTCTTCTACGACTGTTGTTCATACCTCTTCTCTTCGACCCCGCGTGTTTGGGTGTGTCTGTTTTCTTCATGTTCATCAACCACTACATGACAAGCTCGATCCTCGAGCTATCCGTTGTGTTTTCCCTGGCTATTCTACCACCACCAAGGGGTACAGGTGTTATCACCCACCCTCCAGACGTACTTATTGTACCATGGACGTGACGTTTCGCGAAGATGAATCTTATTATTTAGCTTCGACTCCTTATCGTTAGGGGGAGGAGGATAATGATGTTATTGGTACCGTTCCTCTTCCTATTATCCCCCCCAGGCATGGTACCGCTCCTACTTCCACTATGCCATCCACTATAGATATCCTGCATATACCTTCCACTATGCCATCCACTACAATTATCTCTCATATACCCTTCTCTCATCATCCATCTCTCATCACGCCGCTACCTCATGTTTATCATCGTTGAAAAACAGGTGAACAGACCGTTATTGTTCCGCCACTGCCAATGCTGCCTTTGGACTCAGATCCTGATGCTGATTTACATGTTCCTATTGCTCAACTAAGAGGTAAGGCCCGGTGTACCGAACACCCCATTTCTAACCATGTTGCTTATAATCATCTCTCTAAGCCTCACCAGATTTTTATATCCTCCTTGTCCGAGATCTCTATTCCTAAGACATGGCAGGAGGCACTTGACATTCCAGTATGGGCTCAAGCAATTAAGGAAGAAATGTCCGCTTTGGAGAAGAATCACACATTGGATGTCATCCCTCTTCCTCTTGGCAAGAAACCCATTGGTTCAAGATGGGTCTTCTCAGTCAAGCAGAATCCGGATGGGAAAGTTGAGCGATATAAAGCTCGGTTGGTTGCTCGTGATTATACCCAGACTCAGGGGATTGATTACCAAGAGACCTTTGCACCGGTTGCAAAGATGGACTCTATTTTTGTGATCATATCATGTGCTGTGATTTTAGATTGGGAACTTCATCAACTGGACATCAAAAATGTGTTCTTGCACGGGGACCTCGAGGAAGAGGTGCACATGGTCTTTCCTCCAGGCTTTGTGAGGAAGGGACAAGAGAGCCTTGTTTGTCGCTTATAGAAGTCCTTGTATGGGCTGAAGCAGTCCCCGAGGGCATGGTTCGGTAGATTCCACAAGGCCATGATCCAGTTTGGCTACAAGCAGGGACACTCTGATCATACCCAATTTGTCAGGAGGAATGAAGAGAAAATTGTTGTTCTGATTGTCTATGTTGATGACATTGTGATCACAGGAAATGACACAGATGAAATCTCCAAATTGAAGGCCCGTCTCTCAGCTGAGTTCGAAGTAAAAGACCTGGGAAGGCTACGCTACTTCCTAGGAATTGAAGTAACCCGTTCTGACAAAGGTATTTTTATCTCCCAACACAAGTATGTGTTGGACCTGCTAACGGAGACCGGTCTGCTCGGTTGTGCCCTTGCAAACACCCCTATGGAGGAGAACCATAAGATCGATGAGGATAGCAATGGTGATCGTACAGATGCTTCCAGTTATCAAAGATTGGTGGGAAAACTCTTATATCTCTCACATACTCTCCCCGACATTACATATGCTGTTGGGATCCTGACTAGGTACATGCATGCTCGAAGGGTCAGACACCAGGAGGCAACTTACCGTGTCCTCCGGTATTTGAAGAAGTCCCCAGGACGGGGGCTAATGTTCTCTAAGAACAATCACTTGCGGATCGATGTTTTCACTGACGCTGACTGGGCTGGATGCCACGATGACCGGAAATATACAATGGGTTATTGCAAATTCATTGGAGGAAACCTGGTCACATGGCGTAGTAAGAAACAGAATGTGGCGGCCAGATCAAGTGCCGAGGCTGAGTACCAGACAATGCCCCAAGGCCTCTGTGAAGGCCTGTGGTTGCATACCCTACTGCAAGATCTGAGGCTTCAGGAGGAAGCTCCCATATCCTTGTACTGTGACAACAAAGCTGCCATCAGCATAGCACACAATCCAGTTCAGCATGACACGACTAAACACGTTGAGGTGGATCGCCATTTCATCAAAGACCATCTTGAAAAAGGAAGCTTAGTCACACCCTTCGTTCACTCCCGAGATCAGCTGGCTGACATCTTCACCAAGAGTCTAGGATCCGATGTATTCACTGATGATATTCATAAGCTCGTAATGACGGATATTTACCGTTCGACTTAACGGGGAGAGTTGAAATCAAGTCTTCTTATTGTCGTTACTATTGTATTTACCCATAAGGGTATTTTTGTCTTTGTATCTTTCTCCCCCATATATATATTTGTGGGGAGTCCTCTTATTCAATCAATCAAGTTATTTCCTCTTTCTACTCATTTCACCCTTGTGATGCGAATCTTTCTCGGACCCTCGTTGCACGGGGATGCTTTGTGCATCGGGCTGCCCTTTTTTATTTAACAAAAAATATATAAGTATTTGCACACACACACATAGGGTTATTTATCGGGACCTCTCCTTGAAATTTGCATAAATACAACTTGCACCCCTTTAACTTTTGAAATCACAAAAACCTCCCCTCAATGATAAATTTCATAACATTCATGCACAAAAGTTGCTCCTTTGAGTAAATCTTCAGGGAGGGGGGTCTTTTTGGCATGGATGTTATGAAATGTAAACATTGAGGGGAGATAATTGTAAATTTGAAAGTTAGTGGGATGCAAGCTGTAATTACACAAACTTCGAGGGGAGATCCCGGTAAATAACCCTCTCTCTCTCTCTCTCTATATATATATAGGAGGGTTGAGTAATATCTTAACTCCAAACCAAGATGTGAGACTAATCTATACATGAGAGGAATCTCCTAACATGGTAAGAAAGTGGACATTTACATTGGGCTTATTCATAGTTCTTATACACAACCGATGAGCCGATGATGTGTGGAATTGGTCTTGGTAGATTAGGCGGGAACATAGATGTGTGAAAAAGGGAGGGATGTGGTTTCAGAAAATAAAATGGATTAAGCATTAAATGGTTTGAGAACAATGAAACAGAACAAGTCTCAAAAGGAGAAAAAATAAGGGAGATATGGTAACGATTGGATTTTTGTTAGTTCTTGTAGGTTGTTGATATATTTCTATTTTAAAATTAAAATCTGTTCTTAATATTTAATCTTTATTTAATTTCGTAATGCCATTTAATATTTATTATACTTTTATTTAATTTGTTGCATTGACACTATTCAGCCCTGGTTCCTCTGGTTCCAAATTGTTTTACTGATTAACCTTTTCAGAATTTAGTACTGGATTTTTTTGGCATAATGATCCTTTCACATTCCCACCTCTGGATTGTATTGATCAACCTTATGGCAAAATGACATTTTTAGCCTTGTTTTATTTCCGCTCTTCTTTTTACTCACGACTGCTTATCATATTTCTTCAACAGCTGCAAGTAGACAATGAGATTGATATCTATTCTTTCATGTACATACATATTTATGTATTCTTTCATGATACGTTCCAGTCGGCAAACGCCAAATGGCAGTGATGCAATCCGGTTGACGAACACAGAATTCTGGTCAGCAAATGTTGAGTCCCGGTCGGCGAACGCTTAACAATATGTATCAAGTTGATTTTCTTTAATGCTAATTGTTGGTAATTGTTGTAGGAACGGAAGAAGACCACTAGGACGAGCCTGAACAGGGGATTGATGAAGTCCCCAAGTCAGAGAGAGTCCAAAGAGGGATTTAGCGAATATTGCGAATAAAATTCATTCAATCCATAGATTACATATGCATTACATTAGGAGGTATTTAATCTCCTCAGCACAACCATTCCCGCGACTGGTGGGAACTGTCTACACAAGCAGTTAACTGTAATACACCTCCACATACTTGCATCCACCATCACACTGTACTGCAGTATTACCCACGACATCTGCCCACTTCCCTACTCTTAAAAACCACATATAATGCACACCTAACGACTGATGCCGCTAACATTCAAATTCAAAATACAACTAACATAATTATACATGCATCGATACCGTCCCCCTTTCAAAATCCTTGACCTCATGGATTTAAGGTTGTGTAAGTTTTTCTCAGCTCATAATAATCTTCCCAAGATGCATCTTCAATAGTTGAGTTCTTCTATTTAATCAATACTTGAGGTATTGTTTTACTGCGCTTGTGAATCATTCTTCTCTCCAGGATTTTGTCTGGTTCCACCATGATGCGCCCTTCATCAGAGAGGTGCTCTGGAATGTGGGTTGTGGTGGGGGCCTCTCCATTGTACTTATTACGTTGAGAAATGTGAAAAGTATTATGAATTTTGAAGAAAATTGGTAGTTGAAAACTGTAAGCGACCATGTCAATTCTCTTGAGGATTTTGAATTGTTCAAAATATGTAGGGACCAGTTTGTGATCTTGGTGGGCTCGGAGGCTGGTTTGTTTGTAGGGATGTAACTTGATGTAGACCCAAGCTTCTTCTTAAAACTCCTATTTTCTCTTCTTATAAGCTAGTGTTTTCATGCGATTCTGAGCATGAGTGAGGTTTCTTTTCAACATTCTTATGTCTCTTTCTCTCTCCTAGAGGCTTATGTTGACGACCTCGATCTTGGTAGAATTTTTAACGAAGGGAAGATGAATTGGAGGGGGTTGTCCGTAGAATACCTCACATGGAATTAGTTGGATGGCGCTATGGTAGGATGTGTTTTACTACCACTTTTTGAAGGGCAACTATTGGCTCCATTGGTTGGGATTGTCGAAAGACATACACCTGAGGTAATTTTCCAAACATATATTCATCGCATTGTGTAGTGTTAGAACTTATTAAATTTTCTTGCTTTATTTTCTTGCTTTATATAGAGGGTATTATTATTCAAGATATCGAAATCAATTCTCACGGTTTGACATGGTATCAGAGCAAACCCTTGTTTCGCCCTAGCCTCTCGCCTGTCTCTTCCTGCCGCTCGATCCCGCAGCCCAGCAACCCTGCCTCCGGCCTCCCACCTCCCTTCTCTCCCTCCTCTCTTTTCTCCCCGCATCTCCGCTTCCCTCTGACGCTTCAGCGAGATTGAGCGTCGCTCAGTCCGCTGAGCGGCGCACGGGCCGATCGGCTCCCGGGATGGCTGCTCCTCCAGTAACCATCTGATGTGCCTCATTTTTCTCAGAAAAGTTTCGCTTTCCCCTCCTCTACCTCCTACTAGGGGGATCAAGTAATCACTCCACTAGATCTCCCTATATCGTTGATCTACAGATCTCCCTCTCCATTTGCTTTCTCTCATGTAAGGGCTCTACCTCCTCCTTCAAGCCTCCTTTGACTTCAACACTCAAGGATCTATTGCTTTAGGATCCAAGATGGTCTTTTTGGTGGTGTCCGACATATTTTTCGGCATTGCCCTTTTTTCAGGTGATCTTTTGGAGGCAGTTTTTTTGACCTAATATGAAATTCTTCGGCGTTCCTTTATTCTCTGATTTCATAATATCTGACGTGGTTGATTCTCCTGAAGTATCACAACCCGCTGGATCTACCCAGGTTGGGCACGATCATACTGTCACGACCCGTCTCGACAGAAGTCAGAGTGCGCTTCGGGCGGGCCGTGATGCCACAGGCATGGGCGGAAAGAAATCTATGTCTGCTAAGGCGGATGCAGAAAATACTAAAAATAGATTTAAAATAGTTACTGTCAAGTATAAACGGTTTGATTTTTGTTATGCAGAAGCTTTCAGAGTTTTAAATGCATATGTATTTTGTAAAATTCATGTTTTACAAGCCACTACTATAGTTTTCATGCAATTATGATTCAAAAGAGGATGCACGCGCATTAACATCAAATTCTAGTACATAGTATTTAATAGCATAGCAGTTGTCCTTGTATTACTGTTCATAATTATCACATAAAGAAAACATCTGACAGTAAAAAAAATGAATCAAAAACATCAAACCTGACACGACTAGAAGATCAATCATCGGAAAGCAGAAGCTTGATGCAGATCGGGCTCAGGAACTTGGCGGCGCTGATACGAAAGCTAAGACAATTCCAAAACACAAAGGAAAAGCCTCAGAACATTGAAATAAACAGGTGAGCAAAGTAAAGGTACAAAACAATAAGTGAAGCAGAAAAGTATGAGTACCGGTTTCTCATGAAGCAAAACTATTCGAGACAAGCAAACAAAAGAGCTAAACATACCCAGTTAGTTTAATAGACTACTCCGGAGAATAGCCTAAAATTATTCATGTAATATGTTGTAAGCCGTGATCGATGAAGGATGTAGGTGCTATAGCGGGCGCACATGACTCACGATCAGATCTGTGTGCAAGTCTTGTCGGAAAAGTAATCCTGCTTGTCGTTACCATGTCGGCAGACAGATGCCCAGTTAGACGCTACAGTTCAAGGATTTGCTTACAACTACGGATTTATTTTCGAGTTTCATACTTAGGTGATTATTTATCACATCAAGACCTGATACAAACTTAGCGATTCAGCTGTACAATATTAGAGTTCATGAACGCGTCAAAAAAGGAATTGAGCTATAGAGCAACATTCGCTCGATTCTTAGAACCAGACAGACCTAAGAAACCAGATTTGATGACACAAGATTCGATGACACAAACAAAACTAGATAGAGAGCGATATGTTTAGCGAGTTCAAGTATTTACGAGTGATACGATCGCTATACGCTATTTTTCTGGACACTAAATATTCATTTAGAAATAATTCTCAGACATAAATATCCTCCAAGTAAAACTGTATGTATATATACGAGCATGACACAAATCACCAATCATTTAATCGTAGCAAGGGATCTTAACTGCTAACCTTCAAAATAATTATTGCGAATCCAAATGAGATCCAATTCATATAAGTGCGAATCCAAATGATACAATTCATATAATTCTTAATAAGTCTCATTAGGATATTTGTTAATCATTCTAAAAAATCCAATATACTTAGGTTTATACATCAAACAAAGAAAATCCGTTCATCTAAGTGAATACTCAAAAAAAATTATCTGTGACCACCCTCTCATGATATTCCAAATACATTAACCCTAAGATATTACTTGCCGGATTAGATGTTCGATACATTAATTTACTTGACAACACAAACAAACAAGGGTGAATTCGTATAATCATAAGATCAGACCAAGTAATTGAAATTCAATGATTGCAAGAGAGAGAGATCTCTACTTGCCTTAAAGAAGCGAAATCAGAAATCCTATTTGGAACCTGTGCAAGGTCTCACTCTGCTGCTGTACCGTCTGTCACTCATATGATTATTGACTCTAGAGCCACAAATCTTATGACGGGGTCATCGTCAGGTTTTATTTCCTATTCACCATTGTCTGGAAGAGACAAGGTAAGCATTGCTAATGGAACCCTTTCCTCTATTGCAGGAAAAGACTATATCACTTGCTCTTCTCTTTCCTTGACTTCTGCCCTTCACGTCCCTAATTTTACTCGCAACCTCTTATCTTTTAGTCATATTACAAACTCCATGAACCGCTCTGTCACTTTCTTTTCTTCTTATTGTGTCTTTCAGGACTTGTAGACAAAGGTGATTAGCTCTGGTAGGATGCGTGATAGATTTTATGTGTTTGATGTTGTTGTTCTTCAAGCCTTTCATGTTCACCAGCTTCCTCAGTTGGCTACCTGACATCGTCGCTCGGGCCACCCCTCTATTTCTACTATGCAGACGTTATATTCCAGTTTTTCATCTTCTGTTTTTTAAACTTTTATGTGTGATATTTGTGAACTTGCTAAACATAAGCGTGTCTCTTTCAATCTTGTGTCTAAGCCTTCTGTTGTACCTTTTCATACTATTCATAGTGATGTATGAGGTCCTTGCCCTATTGCTTTGATCTCTGGTTAGCATTGGTTTGTTACTTTCATTGATTGTTTTTCTCGCACTACGTGAGTTTATTTGATGCATAGTAAAAGTGAAGTGTTCCACATTTTCAATAAATTCCATAAAATGATTTCTACTCAATTTGGCGCCACCATTAAAATTCTTCGTAGTGATAATGGTCGTGAATATATGGATACCAAATTTAAAAATTATTTGAGTGATCATGACATTGTTCATCAAACCACTTGTGTACATTCTCCCGCACAAAATGGTGTTGCTGAACGAAAAAATCGTCATTTTTTGAAGTGAAACAATGCTTGTTATTTACATTGTCTCTTCCAAAATACTATTGGGGTGATATCCTTCTTACTGCAGCTTACCTCATCAATCGTATGTCGTTCAGTCATCTGGGCAGTCGCACTCCTCTTCATATCCTAGGTATCCCTCCTAGTCTCTTGTACCCGTCTGTTTGGATGTTTATATTTTATTCATATTCATAACTTTACTTAAACAAAACTTAATTCTCGTGTCATTCATTGTGTGTTCATTGGTTATTCCCTACACAAAAAGGGTACAAATCCTATCATCTTCCTAGCTGGAAAATGTTTGTTTCCATGGATGTTAATTTTCATGAAAGTACCTCCTATTACGAGTCCTCACTTTAGGGGGAGTCTTCATACTTGCAAGTGAGTGCTCCTACTCTTCCTTTTCATATTCCTCCTCCATACATTACCATTCAGGGGGAGAGTGCAGATATTCCCCCCAAAAAGGAGTTGCTTATTTCTCTCCGAAAAGGTATACCCTCATCCACTCAACATCCCATAAAGCCGTCGTCGCTTCTCTTTATTCTATATTTGTTCCCAGTACATGACAGGAGGCACTTAATGGATAAAAGCGATGATGGAGGGAATGCAGGCTCTAGAAAGAACGATACATGGGACCTGGTCGATCTCCCTCCTGGCAAGAGGACATTTGGTTGCCAATGGATTTTTACAGTAAAGCAGAACTCCGAAGGTATTTCGGAGAGATTCAAGACACGATTAGTGGCAAGAGGATACACCCAAAGTCATAGTATTGACTACCAAGAGACATTTGCTCCCATGGTAAAAATGAATACAATGCATGTTCTATTATCTTGTGCCTCATGTAAAGGGTGAGACCTTCAATAGTTAGATGTAAAGAATATTTTCCTTCACGACGAGTTGGAAGAGGAAGTCTATATGTCGATGCCTCCAGGTCTTGTCCCTATCGGCCTCTAAGGGAAAGTGTGAATTGAAGAAAACTCTATATGAGTTAAAACAATCTCTGAGAGCTTGGTTTGGGAGACTTCACAAAGTCATGATCTCATTAGGGTATACTCACACTCTATTTATCATGTGGAAAGAGATGAAGGTGACTCCTGATTGTATATGTTGATGATATGGTTATTATAGGTGGTGACATGGATGAGATTTGTTCCCTGAAACTCAAACTTGCTAGTGGGTTTGAATTGAAAGACTTAGGTAAGTTAATATATTTTTTAGGGATTGAGGTAGCAAGATCTAAATATGGTATTCATATTTCACAGTGGAAGTATGTCCTTGATTTATTAAAAAGACAGGAATGAGTGGTTGCAAGCCTGCTGATACTCATATTGAAGTGAACTACAATTTTGAACGTGATGATGAGTTATTGGAAGATATTTCTAGTTATCAGAAGCTGGTAGGTAAATTGATTTACCTATCTCATACCCGTTTTGACATCTCATATGCAGTATGAGTGGTAAGCCAGTACATGCACTCTCCTAAAGTCAGACATCTTGATGTTATGCATAGAATTTTGAGGTACTTGAAGATCTCACCTGGTAATGGAATTCTATTCTCTCCTAGTGATCACTTAAAAATTGAAATATATATTGATGCAGACTGGGCTGGATCAGTTGATGATAGAAGATCTACTACAGTATATTGTTCTTTTGTTGAGGCTAATTTGGTCACTGGGAGAAGCAAGAAACAACATGTAATGGCTCGCTCTAGTGTGGAAGTTGAGTTTAGAGCCATGGCCTATGATATATGTGAGGGGTTGTGGCTTCGTTCCCTCTTGAATGATATTGGTCTATTAGAAATCGGCCCTTTCAATTTGTATTGCGACAACAAGGCTGCAATCAACATTGCTCAGAACCCTGTCCAGCATGAGCACACCAACCATGCTGAAGTTGACCGACACTTCATTAAAAAAAATATTATGAAAGGTATTGTTTGAACACCTTTCGTTCACTTGGAGGGACAACTTGCAGATTTTCTCACCAAGACATTGAGTGAAAAAACTTTTGTTTCTATTATTAGCAAGTTGGGCATGAAGATCATTACATGCCCAACTTGAGAGGGAGTTTTAGAACTTATTAAATTTTCTTGCTTTATTTTCTCCTCATGTATTACCCTCTATATATAGGGTATTATTATTCAAGATACTGAAATCAATTCTCACGGTTTGACTTGTAGTTTAAAGAATTCTTACAAAAAAACACTTGTGAATATAACTTCTCTCTCACTTACGATTGAGTTTGGCATGTCATGGAGCCTATAAAATTCCTTCATGTGTCACACTTGTAGAAGTATATGGGTGTTTGAAGGCAATGAAGTGTGCATATTTGATCAACCTATCCACTATCACCAGAACAGAATTGTCTCGCGCTCGTTCGACATGAGCAGCCCTTCAATGAAGTCCATAGAAATATCCTTCCATTCTTGGCCTAGAATTGGGAGGCGTGGTAGCTGTCCCGAGGGCTTACTATTGTCAGCTTTATATGCTGGCAAATGTGGCATTGTCGGATATTGTTATATATGTCATCCTTCATTAGCTTACCATAAATTTTTGCTTAATCCTTTTGAGAGTAACTTGGATACCCGAGTGGACTCCAAAGGTAGTATCATGGTGTATATGACTATTGAGTTTTTTTTATTTGTTCTACATTGCCAACCATTATCTTCCTCCTTCATCTCAATACTCTATTGAGCCATTGATACTGTAGCTTTCTACTTGGCTCCATCTCTTGATTTGAATTAGCATCTGGATCTTAGCGTCAGATGTCCGATATTCCTTAATATTCTCCCGGAGGTCGGAATTGAAGGTCATAATGGTTGTTAGGTGGCCCTTCTTCTAAGGAACCTATCAGGGGAGGGCATCAGTTGTTACATTTTCCTTAACCTTTTTGTAGTTTATGGTGTAATTATTCCCCTATTAACTTGGCCATATACTTTTGTTTTTTGGATTGTAGATAGCATTTGCTCTTTTAAGAACTTCAAACTCTGATGGTCCATATTGATTATGATTGTTGCCCCAATGAGATAGCGATGCCACTTTTGCGCAGTCATTACTATGGCCAACAACTCCTTATCCACTGATAGCATACATTTCTACCTTAAAGGTCTTAGAGAAGTTAGGAAAAACTAGGACCGGAAAAGATCTCATTTTTATTGAAGTTGTTAGTATTATCGCATTATTAGAGTCATTCATGAGTGTTTTGGTTTAGTCCCATATGTCTTGTATTAAGGCCTGTTGTTGATGAATATATGATACCGTAATATTTCTTTTCGTCTATTTCAATATAGTATGAAAGCAGGAATTGACTCCTTGAAATTTTGGCGCCCTAAAAATGTTAGCGACTTAAATTTCTCAGTGGCTTTCGCTCGTCCCATGCATCCCATCTCTCTTCATGTAAGATGCTTCCGTATTCCTTCTTCCACTCCTGTCGCCGAGACCGACTTCTAATTCCGTTGACGAGAGCGGCTTCTGATCTCCACGATCCCATTGATGGACGACTCTGCGTCCGTCATCGTGCTGTTCTGCGATATTCGTCGCATCCGAATGCTACTCTTTGTCGTATCCCCTTGCCGCCTCGTCTTCGATCTCGTTAAGCCCATCGCTTGCCGATTTCGTCGACATAATCTCTCAGCTGGATTCATCGTGCTCGACGATGCTTCCCTCTGCCAACGCCTTCATCGATCCCTCGATGCTACTCTCGTCATAGACCGGTTGTTTGATCTTCGTCGACGATCTCCCATCGATCGTCGATCCCGTCACGTTCCAACCCGCCGGTCGTCGTTCTTCTGTACCGATCTTCCCACCTGGAGCTTCCATGCCTCTATGAGTTGCTCTTTGCTGCTGTTTTGGAGCCTCCACTCATTTGTATGGATCTTCCAACTGTAGTCGCTGCTCGCTTGCCCCTTCATTTTTCGGACAATTCCAGACGCTGCCTTCCTGTCTCTGACACTACCAGCTACTGCTACCCCTTTCGAGGTGTTCATCTCTCGTCGATGATGAAGTTTCTTGATTATTTTGTAGTCTTTAACTTTCTTTGCATTGCGTTGTTAATGTTTGTTTTGTGTCTTGTCTTCATGCCTTTATGCACGTGTGTCCCACATGAGGGGGAGTGTTTGGGATGAAGACGACTTAGATGATATTTACCGACTCTCGCCTTAGTCTCACACATACTGCAAGCTTATTTGTTGTGTTGATTGTGTCTCCCCATTTTTCTTCGTTATTGGGTAGGTGGTTTGTTCTTTGTCGATTTCTTATCCAGTGGGTTGTATCGTGTGGGAGAATTTCCGGTCACCTGTCTGCTGATTTTATCCAGCAGGTTCATGTTTGGTGGACCGATGGTCAGTGGGGCCGTTATGGTTCGGAATCACTCCGGTCAGAATCTCTCTGATGGCTCGTCTCTTGATTTTTTTCCAATGAGTTCATGGTCGGTGGGACCTCTATGGTTCAGAATGTCCCTAATCAGATTCTCCCTAGTGGCTTGTCTGTTGATTTGTCCCACTTAGCATATCACCGTTACCTTTATTTTTTATAATATTTTCAAGCTAGAAGTTTTCCCTCCCGCTTGAGGGAGAGTGTTGAATTTATTAGTATTATCACATTATTAGTCTTTCAGGAATGTTTGGGTTGTCTCACATTGTAGTTTCGAGTTTAAGATTCCTTTTCTATCCTATATGTAAGCCCATTTATGATGACTATATGGCAGCATATTTTTTTTTTCTATTTCAGAAATTGCTTGTTTGAGTTGGTTAAAGACATATTCCATGCTATCCCCATCACTTGAATTGATCCTTCTTCAGTAAATTTGTTAGAGGTTTTGCACTGATCTCGTACCCTTTGATGAATCTCCTGTAATACCCAATTAGTCCAAGAAATCCCCTTAATTGTTTGAGGGCCTTTTGGATTGGACACTGTAGCATATCTTCCGCCTCTTGGGGTTGGTAGGAACCCCCTTGAAGTTGAGAATTTGGCCCAAATATTATATATGATGAACCAAAAGTATTTTCTTGCTTTTAAAGACAGTTTTTCTTCTCGTAGGATCTGAAGTGCTATTCTTAGTTGTGTCAATTGATCTTCCATGGATGAACTATAAATCAAAATATCATCAAGGAAGACTAATATGAATCTTCTCAAGTAAGGGTGGAAGATATTGTTCATCAAGATTTTAAAGGTAGAGGGGCGTTAGTTATGCCAAATGGCATAACTAGAAACTCATAGTGACCCAGATGTGATTTAAATGTCGTTATTTCAATATCTTGGATTGCCATTTTAACTTGATGATAGTCCGACCTTAGTTCTAATTTAGAGAAAATGGTAGCCCCATGCAACTCATCCAATAATTCGTCAATAATGGGTATTGGGAAGTTATTTTTGATGGTATTTTTTTTAGACTCCTTAGTCAATACACATGCGTCATGAGTAGTCTTTCTTCTTTACCAAAACAATGGGGGATGAATAAGGATTGTAGTTGTACTGGATTTCCCCAGCTGTCAACATTTCAGCTATTAATTTTTCTATTTCTGTTTTTTGCGTAGCTGGGTACCTATATGGTTTGATATTATCATGTTGTGTGGAGTCCTTGAGATAAATGCAGTGATCATGTGCTATTTTTGGTGGCAATTCTCTAGGAGCCTCAAACACATCCTTGTACTCATCTGGTAATTCTTGTAATTTGGGACTAACTGAGGGCTCTGGATGAACGAGGTTGCAACTTTCTATTGTTATGGCAGTATCATTGTATGATGCTTGGGTATTTGCCTCAAATTGCAGCCAACAGATGGATAATAGACAGATCTGAGGAATCGTTTGAATGAGTTGGCTTATCTTTCTTTTGTTAATCACCATGTTGCTCGCATTCTTTCCTCTTAACAAAATTTTGTTGTTGTGGGATCTGAATTCCATCCTTAACTGGCTGAAATTCCATTGTATAGGTGCCAAAATGACAAGCCATTGTATTCCTAATACCATTTTGCAGCCTCCATGGGGAAGAACAAGCATGTCTGCTACAAATTGGATTCCTTGCATCATCCATTTGAATTGCTGCCAGGAATGGTTACTCCTCAGTCTTTTGCCTTCAACAGTAGCCACTGTGAAGGTTGGAATAGCTATCAGTTGACACTTCATGTTGAGTGCGGTAGTGGCGTCTAGGAAATTATGGGTGCTCCCGGTGTCTATCAATATGTAAATGGACGCTCCATTATGGGAACCCGTACTCACATGGTACCAGTGATAGCATGCATTGATACTTGAGGAGTGATTAATGACTCCCACGTCGAGTTGGATGAATTGGTTGTTGAAGCTGTTCTCTTATCATTGGCTCTTCTCCTTCATCTACTGCTTATCTCTCTTCATCTTCCTTTTCTCTTATTTCTAAGACATATACTTGGCACGGTGTACCACATTTGTGGCCTCTGAAGAATTTTTTGTCACACAAGAAACATAGACCCTTGGCTCGCTTCTCCTCCATCTCTCGAGGTGACAATTTCTTTGTTTTCCTGGAAAAAGATTTGCGTGAATTAGGTGGTTCGAATGAACCCAATGATGGACTGTGGTGATGAAGCACTTTCCTAGCTCCAAGAGCAAGTTGTCTCTTCTGAATCCTTGCTGGATTATATGCCTTTTGAAGGGAAGTAGGGGAAACATGCACACAATCAGCACAATCAACTTCTTTAACCCTGTCAAAAACAAATGAATGGCGTATTTTTCACTTATGAGCACCTTGTTTTTTTGCCCTTCGAATTCGTCCAAGTATTGTTGGACACTGGAATGTTGGCGTAGCTCTTTGAGATCACTCATGGGTTCTTTGAAGAGTGCATCAGTGAACCTTTCAGGGACGGTGTAACAACCCATTTTTAAAAAGGGGGATTTAAATGAATTAAATCTAAGTGATGGCATTTTTGTAAAATTTGTGTCACCCTTATGAATATTGATGTACTTGGGCATTAGTGAGATTATGACAAAAGATAGGGCACAATGACGACAAAGGATCCATATAGCCGATCCCACTATATTGGGATAAAGGCTTGAGTGTTGCTGTTTCCCCTCTAATACTAACCCCTCCCCACCCCCCCCCCACCCCCCCCGGATTAATTCATTTTTTCGGCCTTTAGGTTTCCCGCACCCGACTTCCGCTCCTTCCCGTTTTTCGCAAGCTCCTTGCTCCCGATTTTCCTGCAAGTGTCATCTTCCGCTTGCTCCTCCTTCTCGTGGTCAACAACCTCCTCCTCCAAGAACCCACGACCCCTTCACTTCCACCTACTTTGGATGACGACAACTTTTTTCTCCTCCAAGGGCCAACAACCCTCTTCCCTTCTCTTCAAGGGTTGGCAACCACCTCCATCCCTCTTCCTCTTCGTTTTGGCCGGTAGTTGCAAAAGGGACGCCTAGGGTTTTGCTCGATTCCCTTTTCACTCGGATTTTTTGGTTCGGATTTGGCTTCCTTGGGTAAGAACCTTCCTCCTTCCGCTCTTTATTCAGATTTCTTTTGAAATCCTTTATAAATTTTGTTCTCCAAGTGTGTATATTTTGTGTCCAAGTTTATACACATCCTATAATCGACTAACCACGATTTATTTTTTATCTTCTGCGTCGTTTATCAAACCAATTGACGGGATCGCTCAAAAACCCTTCCAATTTAGGGTTTCCCAAGCCTAAGCGCCGCCAAATTTCGATTTCTGCGTTATAATCTCCTCTCCCATCACATTTGAGGGAGGTAATTTTCCTAAATCCTATTTTGTTTAAGTTTTGCGACGTAAGATACATGTGCTAGCGTATGGACTTTTGCTATTTCAAATATCACTTTCTTTGTTCTTGAACATGTTTGAAATATGATTTTTTAAATTTTCTTGCGTCGCTTAGCCGCCACCATCGGATTCAACTTACTTAAGGCAAGTAGAGAAATCTCTCTCTTACAAACATTGAGCTTAATTGGATGCATTTTTTTCTTATGTTTATGAACTTTACTCTCGAATACCTGAATTGTTAAATTAATAGTTATGTCTTGATATGCTTAGAATGATATGTGTTAGTGAATTGAAAGTGATTTTATTTTGATACTTACGTAGATGAATTACGTCTCATTGAATGTATACTTTTGAAGACTAGTGGGTTTTTTAGCACAAACATTAATTATTATAATGATAAATGTTAAGAATTCTTGCTAACAAATAGATGATTCGTGTTTTATATCATGCTCGTATTGTCCACACTTTTATTTAGGAGATAATCGTGCCTAAGAAGGGTTTGTTCTAGATAAATGTCTGTTATCCCGAAAATGATGCACTATAAATCTTACTCCCTTTGGTGTAAATTTGTTTCTATTAGAATCACAACTAAGAACTTTTCATTCATTTGATAACAAAGGCTAACATTGAAGGATGTGTTTCATTGATGCAACTTCTTCACCTGAGTTCCCTCTTGAATCCCTAATGGGAACAAAGGACCGGTCATAACAAGCATGCAATCTCTGCCTCTAGGGTGAGGGTTCACAAGAGCCACCCCTTTGAGTTCACAGGCATTATTCTGAATTCCTAATAAGTCCTGAATCTGATCTTGAATCATTCTGAATCATGTTTTTTGTGCATCAAATAAAAACACTTATATCTTTCATTTGTTACAGCTTATGTCATTACATGAATAAATATATGCTACACCCTGGATTAGACTAATAAGTCTTGTTCTTTTCTCTTGATTTACTTACTTACCTGTTTTGCCAGTTTTGCTTCCTGAGTATCAGTACAAGTATATTTTTGATCATTTGCTAGTTATGTATTTTACTTACTTTTGTCAGTGTTCTGAGGTTTTTTTCTTGTTTGTTTTGGAATTTACCTTAGCTTCCGTGACTGCGCCACTCGCTACCTGAGCTCGATCCGCATCAAGTTCTTGCCTCCTGGAGGTTCATCTTATTTCTTAAGTTGTCAGGTTCATTTGTTTACATTGTCATTTGCATGAAACCTTTGTTACGTCATTAAAAGTTGTTTGCTTTAATCTATTTAGCTTGGAGATAGTGATCCCGAATATCGCAGAACCTTTGTTACGTCACTGCTATATTTTAAAATTTCCGCATGAAGATAGTGTATTTCTCCAAATTATTTACTTAAAATCTAATAATACTATTTTTGCTCCCGCCTAACAAATATGATGTTCATTTCCCCATATTTGTGGCATCACGACCTGCCTGAAACACGTTCTGATTTTGATCTTAGATGGGTCGTGACAGATGTCCATGAATTCATCCCAAAGTGGCTCTACTCTGGGTACTCTACTTTTTGTATATATTTGGTACCTTCTCAGCACCTTGTCTTCAAAATTAACAGGTGTTAATTAACGTTTTTCAGGTGTATTATGCACCTCAAAAAACTTCTTGTTGCGGTATATCCACTCCTTAACTTTCAAACCGGAGAACCTAGGGAACTCCAGTCGAGCGCATTTTGTGGGTAAGGAGTAAGCTTGATCATGATGTATCAGACCTTTGTGCCTCGATGGTCATTCCCTTCCTTACTCCTTAAGTCACCGTAAGAGCCATCATCATGGTGCGTAATTCCTCCATGGTTGTCGTTTGCTATTGCAGTGCCGCCGTCGTGGTCGTCTGTTGCTGGTTTATTTTTTTGCAGAGTCGCCTTAATGTTATCCATGTCTCTCTGAAGGTCTTGTTACTACGTATTGTGGTCTCCCATCTCGCCAATGGATGGTCGTGTTCTGATACCACAGATATGTTCCGGTCAGCAAACGCCAAATGGCAACATTGCAATCCGGATGGTGAACACAGAATCCCGGTCGACAAACACAGTCCCAATTGGCGATCGCAGAGCTGATACATTCGAGTTGGTGAACACCAAACTATATGTATCTAGTTGATTACGATTAACAGTAATCATTGATAATTGCTACAGGAACGGTTGATCCCCTTAAGGCGAACCTAAACAGGAGATTAATGTAGTCTCCTAGTCGGAAAGAGTCCAGAGTGGTAAGTATAATTGAGAGGAAATTTATTCGGGTGCCCTAATTCGGGCCAGGGATACATATTTATAGGATGCAAATTATGCAATACGCGTTACATATCACGTGTAATAAGAAGCGGGAAAAATAAAACTTATAATAAAAGAGCGAATATTCAACTTTCTCCCTCAAGTTGGGAATATCAATCATCCCCAACTTAACTGTATCGGTCATGAAGTTGTCACTGTTTAACCCCTTGGTGAAGATATCGGTCAGTTGATCACACAAATTCACAAACAGAGTACAAATATTTCTCGTCTAAGTGATGTTTGATGAAATGTCTGTCGACTTTAACATTCTTCGTCTTATCATGTTGAACCGAATTGTGAGTAATACTGATGACACCTTTGTTGTCGCAATGTATAGTAATTGGTTTGTTTTCTTTGAGACCCATATCTTGGAGAATTGTCTTCAACCACAACCCCTCACATGCTCCTTGTTCCATAGCCCAATACTCTACTTCGGCACTCGAGCGAGCAACAACATTTTGTTCCTTGATCTTCTAAAATACAAGATTTCCATCCACAAATGAGCAATACCCGGTAGTAGACTTTTTATCTTCTTGACTCCCAGCCCAATCAGCGTATGTGAACACTTCAATTTCAAAGGTTGATTTGCAAAGAATAGAACCCCACACGTCTCAGAGACTTCTTGAGGTATCTCGGTACCCGATATGCAGCCCGTTGATGGTGAATTGTGGGAGAGTACCTGAATCTACTTAGGACACCCACGACGTACGTAATATCATGGCAAGTATGAGATAAGTATATGTGTCTCCCAACTAATCGTTGGTACCTTGAAACATCAACTTTCTCCCCACTTGTATCAACATCAATATTGTGATTAGCCTTAATAGGTGTATCCACGTGAGCACACCCAAGCATACTAGTTTCCTCCAGAAGATCAAGGATATACTTTCTCTAAGAGATGAAGATCCCCCGACGAGACCTCAACACTTCAATTCCCAAGAAGTATTTCAACTTTCCAGATCTTTGATTTCAAATTCTTTGTCCAATTGTTCTTTAAAGTGCATGATCTCCTCTAGGTCATCTTCTATAACGATGATGTCATCTACGTATACAATAAGTATCAATATTTGAGCTTCTCTCCTCTTGATAAAGAAAGTATGATCAGGCTGTGCTTGAGTATAGCCTAGTTAAAGCATGGTTTTGTTAAACCGTCCAAACCAAGCTCTAGGGGTCTTTTTCAGGTCATACATGAATTTTTGCAGACGACAGACCTTTCCATTGGACTCTTCTTTGGTAAAGCCAAGTGGGATAGTCATGTAGACTTCTTCTTTCAGATCACCATGCAAGAACGCAATTTTGACATCAAGTTGTTGTACTTCCCACCCAAGACAAGCAGCACAAGAGAGGATCACACGAATAGAATTCATCTTTGCAACAAGGGCAAAGATTTCGTAGTAGTCAATTTCTTGGGTTTGGGTATACTCTTGAGCAACCAAGCGTGCTTTATGCCGCTCCACCTCTCCATCTTGATTCTGCTTAACTGAGAAAATTCAGTGTGATCCAACTATTCGCTTCCCAGGGGGAAGACTTGCTAGCCACCATGTTTCATTTTTTTTCCAAGGCACACATCTCTTCTTCCATAGCCTGTTTCCACTCAGGTATCTGAACAACCTCTTGTCAAGTCTTAGGAATCACAATAGAGGAAAAAGATGAGATAAAAACTTTGTGAGCCTGAGAGAGGTGATGGTAGGAAATGTAATATACAATGGGGTGTTTGGTGCCACCAGTATTACCTTTAAGACGAGTGAGGGGAACATGGAGGTCATCATCTGAATCTGGAGCAGAGATAGACACCGACACAGGTGGAACATCCACAGACAATACTTGCTCATCGATCCGAGGTCTGCAAGAGTATGTATATATTATAGGAGGAATAGAAGTGGGAGGAACATAAGCAGTACTGGGTGAACTAGGAGTAGTAGGAGGGGGAATATGAGGAGAAGCAACAATCGGGAGAGGGGAATCAATGGTCCCGTCACTGTCACTACTCGTGTCTCCCTGACGAGGACCAAAATATGACTCCCACTCACGGAAAATAACATCAACAGTGCAATAATAGCGATGTGTAGGAGGGTGATAACACATATACCCTTTGGCGGTAGGAGAGTAGCCCACGAAAACACATCTGAGAGAGAGCATCCAGTTTATCGCGATGCGGGGTATGAACATGAACAAAGCACACAGAACCAAAGATGCGAGGAGCGATGTGAGAAGTGTGGAAAATGTGTTGCTTGGCTAAACATGAGAGGGGCGTGTTGTAGGAAAGGGAGCGTGACGAAAGACGGTTAATGATCCACTCGGAAGGGGATGAAGACACATCATGAGCACTGTAGATACCTGAAGTATCAAACGCAGTAGTGGAATTAGTCGATGGAGAGTCGGAATTGGAACACAACATACGACGAAAGTCCTCTAACTCTATAGCAGAAAGTCCTCCAGAGGTGTCCTCATAAACCTCAGTCGAATGCGTAGAATACTGTGTGTGTGCACTAGTCTGACGACCACCACCACGGTGACCCCCTCTCGCACGAAAAACAGAACCCCGACTAGAGGGAGCTAGATGAGGGTGTAGACGAAAACAAACGTCCTTAGTATGCCCTTTCTTCCCACAGTGGCTGCATAAATGCGGAATTCCTCGAGCAATTCCAGCAAGGGCAGAGTGGTCGGTAGAGGAACCAAGAGAATGACGACGATTCTCATAACTGAGGAACATACTGAAGGCTTCTCAAAGAGAGGGAAGATGCTCGTGGAGAACATGCAGGCGAACCGCATCAAACTCCATATTGAGCCCCATAAGAAAGACGTGAACCCGAAATCAGTCTTTATCTTTCTGAAGAGCCCGTGCATCGGCAGTGCAAGCAGTGGTAAATGTGTTGAAGTAATCCAGTTCCTAATACAGACGTTTGAACTCAGAGTAGTAGGCAGAGACGGACATGGTTCCTTGCTTCAGATCCAAGACATGGCGAGTGAGCTCATAAATCTGGCTCGAATTGTCTGCCTGAGAGTAGGTGTCACGGGCCCTTTTCCAAATTTCATGAGCAGAATCTAGAAGCATGTAACTGTAATACACCTGAGGGGACATAGAGTGAATAACCACGAGACAACCAAGGAATTGTCTGCATCCCATTTTCTCCACCAGGAATTGGTACGTGGTCGCTCAACAGTAGTACCATCAATATGTCCATATAGCTGGTAGCTTCGAATAGAATTTTGTGCTGCCCTGGTCCATTCAAGATAATTGATGTCATCCAAGGAAATAGTAGTGATCTTTAAAGAGACAGATTTGTTGTGGCTCCGAGGAGGATCTGCAGCGGGACCACTGAGGACACTGGTGTGGGAAGACGATGAGATGTTAGAGGAATCACCCATCGATGGCCGTTCGAAGGTAACTAGTAAAGCGAAGAACTCAAAAACCGAAGAAACCACATCCTATGAGTGTCCCTTAGATCGCGTCATCGGAGTGGACACCGAAGGATGTGACCACGATGTCTCTGGCAGCCCCCATGGTGGACAAAACAACCGGAGATAAAGGGCCGTCCGGAAAAACCGGGCGGAGAAAGGCGTTGAAGAAGGCCGCTGGAGGAGAAGGCCGCTGGAGAAGCCCTAGGCGCTTGAAGCCCGAGGCGCTGGAAGGCCTAGGCTCGGTCGGCGGACGAACCGACTAGGGAAGCGTCAAAACGAGGCATCTAGGGCAGCGCCGGACGAAGCGAGAGGAGCGGCACCGGAACGATGCGAATAGGGGGGCGCCGGAAGGAACACGGGAGGTGCGGGATCGCGGCACCGAAACGAAGCGAGAGGATCTAGATCGAAGCAGATGTGGGATCGCGGAAGAGGCGGAAGCAAAATCGCGGGTTGGCTTTGATACCTAGTAGAATTGAGAGGAAATTTATTCAGGTGTCCTAATTCGGGTCAAGCATACATATTTATAGGATACAAATACAATACACGTGACATATCACATGTAATAGGAAGCGGGAAAAATAAAACTTAAAATAAAAGAGCGAAATATTCAACTAGGTATTTATGGAATATTGGGATAAAACTCTTTCACTTCATATATTACAGACACATCACAGGAGGAGGTATTTAATCTCCTCAGCACACACGTTCCCGCAAGAGCTTGGAACATACATACATCACAACACTGTTGATTCTGGAAAATGGATAGAACATTGGGTTTACCTTTCTTTGACGCTTGCTTCATCTAGTGTTTTCTTACATTCTTTAATATCCATTTGTCTTTTGAATTCACAGGAAATTTCCTTCTTTCTTTGAGACCTCAAATCACTGATTACATTAAAAATAAAGAACACAATATTTCATTGTGCTGGTCTAAAGAACTAAAAGGTGGAAAAGCTGTGCGTGTCTCAGGATTATTTGATAAGTTAAATTATAGATTCAGGAAGGCATTATGTGTTGAATCATCAAAATCTTTCTTTAGCACGGTGTGTTGTCCTGTTACCAAGGAAGAACGGCACATTTCTGATCTACATTTTCTAATACGGACAATTGGAAGAGATGTGCCATTAATGCGGCCTGGAGTTGAAAAAGAGGGTAGTTCCTCACCTGTTGCTATGCAACTGAAAAAAGAAATTTTCATATATCCTACAGTTCAAGTCTTTAATCTCTTACAGTCCGAGATATTTGTCCTGTTATCAGAAAATTATCCAGGTAAAGCTCCTATTCTTGAGCAACATTGTTTTTTATAGTTTTTTTTAACTAGAACTCCTTTTGCAGATAAGAGCATTATAGAGGAGTTTTCCAACATTGGTAGGCAGGCTACCATTCCATGTCAGTCAAGTGCATATTTCTATGCAAACCCAGATAATATATATTTCAGAGTCACCTTAAATGAATATAGCTCTACAAGCAAGCCAGTAAATAGTGGTGCCTTGGTTAAGAAGTTGGAGAAAAGACGAAACGATACCCACTTTATTGACGTACAGCTTGATTTTGCAGATGTAGCATGTTTTGCCACCTTGCGATTGTTATGTTCAGAAAGAGGGCTGTTAGAGGTGGTTTGAAGACAACTTTCAATTACCCTGTTATAGGCCTAAGGCTTGATTTGCTATATTTCTGTATATTTTATCAATGTTTTCCTCAAAAGATCGCCTATATTCTGCTTTGCAATAAGAGGATATTTAGGTTCGATACAATTTTTTTATTTCTTAAATGACTCATTTTTTTGCAGGCGACTATTTTTACAACATACAGTCTGCAAAACAATTCAGAATTAACTTTGGTTTGTTCTGCTTCCATTCAGAAATCCCATACAAGGTAATGAGGATTAAGTTATCACTCTCCAATCTTTTTCTTGGTTCACAAACTGCATATTTGATCTTTTGCAGGGCGCGAACTGAAACTGAAATGCAGTTTTCTGACATACCACCTCAGTTTGGATGCCTTTTACCTCCCAAATCAATAAAATCATGGTTTTTAAAGTAAGCATTTTGCATATAAATTTCCGACTCAACATATTAAGTTCAAAGTCTGATTTTTTTTGTCAAACCTTGGAATATTGTATTATATTTACGAATAATAAAAGTCTCTCTACATATAGTAGAGGATATCACAAGAGAAAGCAATAAAACATAAAACATTAAGGTGTCTAATTATTTCTAGCACTCCCTCTCTAATTAGACATGTAATGTTATTCATACCCAACTTACATACAATCTCTTTCATAATATTTTCTTTAATAAAGTGTCGGCCGACTTCAACGTACTTGGTGCGGTTATGCTGGACAGGGTTATGAGTAATGTTAATTGCAGCCTTGTTGTCCAAATACAATTCGAAATGATCAATTTCCAATAAATCAAAATCATTCATGAGGGAACAAAGTCATATCCCCTCACATATATCATGAGCCATAACTCTAAACCCAGCCTCAACACTAGAGCTAGCCACTATATGTTTCTGCTTCTCCAAGTGACCAGATTACCCCCAACTAAGGAATAATATCTTGTGGTAGATCTTCTATCACCAATGTATTCATCCTAGTCTGCATCAGTATATACAGTTAAATATATCTATTTATGTTTATTTTAGCTTTTTTCTGAGCCTATATATATGTAAGCCCGGTTAGGGCAACAGTGTGAAATAAACCGATTCATCTCTACTTGGTATCAGAGCACGGACGGACTCGCTGCCGATCTCCGCCGATTCGCCGATCTCCGCACGGACGAATCGCTCGATCTCCTCCCTCCCGCTCGCTCGCTCGCTCTCCTCACTCCCGTTCGCTCGCTCGCTCTCCTCACTCCCGCTCGCTCCCCGCCGAATCCCTCTCTCACTCCTGCCGAATCGCTCGGTCGCTCGATCGGTCGGCTCTCTCCGCGCGTGACGCTGGCGCTGTGATCTCGCTTCTTCGGCCCGTTCTTCCACCTCTCCCGCCGGAGCCGCCTCTCCGGCTTGTTCTCTCGCTCCTTCGGCCGTGATCTGGGGGCGGTTTTGCCCTCCATGGGGGCTGTCGGAGCCGCCTCCCTTTCATCCTCGGGTGTCTTCTTCGGCTTTCAGATCTAGCCCGCACCCGTAGGATGTCCTCCTTTTTCACTTGAGATCTTTGTACTCCTCTATGGACGATCAATCCACCTTGTCTCCAGCTTCTCAATCCGGTGCTCTTCTCGGTTCCTCGGCCACCCGATCGGATCCTTTGCCTAGTCCCTCGGGTGATCCTCCTCGGAGTCATGGCCGGTCTTTGAAGATTACTACTGTTGTCTTGGATGACACGAATTACTTTGAATGGTCTAGGGCGTCTCAACATGCGATTCGCAGCCACCAGTTATATGGCCTTATTGATGGTACTATCGTTGAGCCCTCACGTTCTGATCCCTTGTGGCGCAAATGGGATGCGGACAATTCCTTGGTCGTCTCGTGGCTTCTTCATTCGATGTCTCCTCAGGTGTATCAGAGTTATATGTTGTTGGACTCCGCATACGATATTTGGACGAGAGCCTGTGATACTTACTCCCAGGCAGGCAGTTCGATGCAAATATATGAGCTCACTCGCCGTGTTCTGGAACTGAGACAGGGGACTATGTCAGTTGTTGCCTATTACTATGAGTTTGAGCGCCTTTATCAGGAGTTAGATTTCTTTAATACCTTTACTGCAGCCTGTACGACTGATGCAGTGGCTCTACAGAAGGATAAAGACCGCTTCCGTGTTCACGTCTTCCTTATGGGCCTTAGTATGGAGTTTGATGCTGTTCGTCTGCATGTTCTCCATCGTGAGCCTCTTCCCTCCCTTCGGGAGGCCTTCAGCATGCTCCTTAGTGATAAGAACCGTCGCCGCACTCTTGGCCCTACTACTGACCACTTTGCGCTCGCTGGGATTTCCCGCGGCCCCCCTCCTGTTTGCAGTCACTGCCGGAAAAGAGGCCATATCAAAGACTCCTGTTTTCGCCTGCATCCGCACCTTGCTCCAGCCGGTCGAGGTTCTGGTACTCGTGGTCGAGGTGGATATCGTGGAGGTGGTCGTTCTTCTGCTGACCGTGCTCAGTCTTCTGCACACTCTACTGCGGTTCTGGAGGACACATCTGGTGGTTTGTCTGCGGCTGAGTTAGAGGCCTTCCGCCGCATGTTGCGCTCCCACACTGACTCTACGCCTGCTTCTTCTCACGCTGCTGTTGCTTCTTCAGGTCTGTCCAGCGCTCATTCTGTGTCTTCCACACCTTCTGAGTGGATTATCGACTCAGGTGCGACCGACCACATGACTGGCTCTGCCTCAGGTTTTACCTCATACACTCCCCTTTCTGGTCGTGATAAGGTTATTGCTGCCAATGGCTCTCTCTCTGCCATTGCTGGTAAAGGGACAGTCCCATGTTCTCCTGACCTATCACTTTCCTCTGTTTTGCATGTCCCTTCTTTTCCCAGAAATTTACTCTATTAGTCACTTGACTAACTCTTTACACTGTTTTGTGACATTCTTTCCTGATGTTTGTGTTTTTCAGGATCTGGCTACGAGGCGGACACTTGGCAGTGGTAGGAATGTTGGCGGCCTGTACTTGCTGAACCAGTCTTCTCCCAGTGCTCTCTCTTCCACCAGATCTCTGACTCTTGATGATCTTCGACGATGGCATCAGCGCCTTGACCACCCTTCTCCCTTTTATCTTACTAAATTGTTTCCTGTCTTTCATCATTTACTTCAGTCTTTTTCTTCTGATGCGTGTGAACAGTCTAAACATGTTCGTCGTCGTTCTACTCATGTATCTGTTCCTAGTCTGTTTGCATTTGATGTTATTCACTCTGATGTTTTGGGTCCATCCCGTGTTCTCTCTTTATCTGGCTATAAATGGTTTGTAACGTTTATTGATTGCTACTCCCGCACTACTTGGCTTTATATGCTTAAAAAGAAAAGTGACGACTTTTTTTGCTTTCAAAAATTTCATAAGATGGTGGTTCAACAATTCGGAGGCAAAATACGTGTGTTACGTAGTGATAATGGTGGCGAATATGATGATCGCGGTGTCTTTGGGGCCTATCTGGCGGAACATGACATCATCCATCAAACTACGTGTGTCCACACCTCCACTCAAAATGGGGTAGCCGAACGAAAAAATAGGCAGTTGCCTTAGGTGGCTCGGTGCTTACTCCTTTCTATGCACCTCCCTAAATCCTACTGGGGGGATGCTGTTCTTACCGCTGCGCATCTCATTAACCGTCTTCCGTCTCGCGCTCTCTCGTTTGCTACGCCCCTATCTCGTCTCGAAAAAACACATATTGTCCACACCTCTCATCTCCCCCCTCGTATCTTTGGCTCTGTATGTTTTGTTCATGTCCATAGCCCGCATCGTGATAAACTCGATGCACGGTCTCTTCGGTGTATTTTCGTTGGTTATTCTCCTACCATCAAAGGGTATCAGTGTTATCACCCTCCGACACGTCGGTACTATTGTTCTGTCGATGTCACCTTTCGTGAGGGGGAGTTGTACTTTGGTCCTCGTCAGGGGGAGATGACTAACACTGGTGACGAGCTGATCGACTCCCCGCTCCCTATTGTTGCCGCTCACCCTATTCCTCCTCCACCTGCTCCCGTCTCTATTGTTGCCGCTCATCCTATTCCTCCACCTGCTCCTGTTCCTTCCACCTCCGCTCCTTCGATAATATACACATACTCCCGTCATCCTACGACTGTTGAGCAAGTGCAGACCGCAGATGTTTCGCCAGTACCGATGGCTGTCTCCAGCCCAGATTCGGATGATGACCTCCATATTCCTCTTGCCCGTCTTATAGGTAAGAAGGGTAGCACTAGTCACCCCATTGCCAACTACATTCGTTATGATCACCTCTCTCAGGCACATCAAGCCTTTATTTCTTCCCTTTCATCTATTGTTATTCCTAAGACATGGCAGGAGGCTGTTCAGATACCTGAATGGAAAACGGCAATGGAGGAGGAACTGCGTGCCTTGGACAAGAACAAAACGTGGCAGCTAGTGAGTCTTCCTCCAGGGAAGCAAACAGTCGGATCTCGTTGGGTCTACACTGTCAAACAAAACCAAGATGGTGTAGTGGAGCGGTACAAAGCTCGTTTGGTGGCTCAGGGATATACCCAGGCTCAGGGTATCGACTACCAGGATACCTTTGCTCCTATTGCAAAAATGAACTCTATTCGTGTGCTTTTTTCAGTTGCTGCAAGCCGAAAATGGGATCTACTTCAGCTCGATATCAAGAATGCTTTTTTGAATGACGATCTGGAGGAGGAAGTTTACATGGATATTCCTCCGGGCTCTGTTATCAAAGGGTCCAAGGGAAAGGTGTGCCGGGTTCTAAAATCCCTGTACGGCTTGAAACAGTCTCCGAGAGCGTGGTTTGGACGCTTTTACAAATTCATGCTTCAACTAGGATACACTCAAAGTCATGCTGGCCACACACTCTTTATTAAGAGAAAGGGTGCCCAGGTCTCTATTCTTATTGTGTATGTTGACGACATTATCATTACCGGGGACCACTTGGAGGGAATCATTTATCTGAAGGAGCAACTGAGCAAAGAATTTGAAGTTAAAGACCTGGGAAAGCTGAAATATTTCTTGGGAATTGAAGTGGTGAGGTTTCAACAAGGGATTTTCATCTCCTAAAGAAAGTATACTCTGAATCTTCTTGAAGAGACTGGGATGCTTGGGTGTGCTCCCGTGGACACACCTATTGAGGCTAATCATAAAATTGATGCAGATACTAGTGGAGAAAAGGTGGATGTCTCAAAATACCAACGTTTGGTTGGACGCCTCATATACTTATCCCATACTCTCCCTGATATCTCGTATGTTGTGGGAGTCCTAAGTAGGTATATGCACTCTCCTTCCATTCGTCATCAGCAGGCGGTCTTTAGAGTACTGCGGTATCTCAAAAAGGCACCAGGTCGTGGGATCTTTTTCAAAAACGGTCAATCATTAGAAGTTGAGGTGTTTACAGATGCTGACTTGGCCGGGAGCCAAGACGATAGAAAATCAACCACTGGGTACTGCACCTTTGTGGGAGGCAACCTTGTCTCATGGAGGAGCAAAAAACAGAATGTGGTAGCTCGGTCAAGTGCAGAGGCAGAGTATAGAGCTATGACACAGGGTGTTTGTGAAGGATTGTGGTTGAGGACTCTTCTTCGGGATATTGGTCTTCAGGAGAACAACCCTATCATGGTCTACTGTGACAACAAAGCTGCCATCAGTATTGCGCACAATCCAGTGCAGCATGATAGAACCAAACATGTGGAGGTTGATAGACACTTCATCAAGGATCACCTATACAAAGGAAATATTTGCACTCCTTTTGTGAACTCATTCGACCAACTTGCGGACGTCTTCACCAAGGGTTTATCCAGCGATAAATTCAAAGACAGCACAAATAAGTTGGGAATGATCAATATATATTCCCAACTTGAGGGGGAAAGTTAAATATATGTATTTATGTTTATTTTAGTTTTTTTCTGAGCCTATATATATGTAAGCCCGGTTAGGGCAACAATGTGAAATAAACCAATTCATCTCTACTTATACTTTTATTTTTTAATTATCACTGGGAGAGAGTAGAATGCCCCTACCAGGCGAGGTCTTCAAATACCTTAGGATTTTGTGCACGACATCAATATGTCTGACCTTATGAGAATTGTTAGTGTATCAAGTCTTATGTTTGATTTTATTTTTCCTGTATTTGGTCACTCCTATATATAAAGGAGTTGACCCTTGGTTAATATTAATTTTCTCCTGACTTCCAACATGGTATCAGAACAAGGCAAACCCTAGTCGCCCACGCCCGATCGCTCGCCGCTTCCGTCGCCCGCCCGTCCCATCTTTTCGGTCGCGTCGCTCTTCTTCTCCTGACCGCTCCTTCCCTCAACGGCTCAGCAATGGCTCCTTCCGCCTCCACGACGCGTCGTAGGGCGGGGCTTTGCAGATCGTCGCAGCTTTGGTCGTTCAGCGTCATAGTGCCCGCTCTTTTCGCTTCCGCTCAGCAACCTGCACAGTTTTTGCACTGTTTCTGCGCAACAGCTTCTCCTTTTGCCTCCGCCCGCTCCTTCCACTTCTGTCGCCTTGTTCCGAACGCAGGAAGTATGCAATAGTAAGGATCCTCTTCCGGGCGTCCGATGTCTATTTTGCTTGAGGGGATGAACCCTCCATTGCTCTTCTCCTTGTGTTCTTGGCTCGGCTTCTTCATTGGGATCATCTTGGCTCCTCTTTTTATAAGAAGCTACTAGGGCTGTGCCCTCTCTTACCGTTGGCTTATTCTCATGATTTCTTTTCTCGGGTTGCTATAAAAGGGAGTGTTGATTCTCCAAACATGTCCTCTAGTGGGCGTGTTGAGTCCTCGCCAATTTCGACATTGGGCTCCGGTCGTGCTCTCTGTGACCACGGGTCTCCTCAAATTACTACCATAAAACTTGATGACACAAATTATATCCCGCGGGCTCATTCCATTACTCTTGCCATTAAGAGCCGTCGTATGTTTGGATATGTTACCTGCATTACGAAAGCTCGTGCTTCGACTTCTCTGGAGTGGTCTCAATGGGAGTCGGAAAACTCCCTAGTGATATGGCTTCTCAATTTGATGCAGGAGTGCATGGCTTTGAATTACCTTTTCCTGGATAATGTCGCAAATATTTGGAAGCGAGCTGAGGTTACTTATTCCTGTTGTGGCAATGCTGCACAGATTTTTCAACTATGCATCAGATTTTCCTCTTGAGGCAAGGTGATCGTTCTCCTTCCTCCTATTACCTTGAGTTTACTCAACTCTGCCAAGAGTATATCATTTTGATGCTCTCACCCTTGTCTCCCCCGAAGATGAAGTACTAATTCGGGCTCGAGAAGAACGCATCCGGATCTTTGAGTTTTTTCATAGTTTGCATCGAGATTTTGATCCTTTTCAGCAAGAATTTGATGACCGTCAGACTCTACATACCGACTCTGCCTCGGAGGACTCTGCCCTTGCGACTCACTTTAGCCCTGGTGGTCGTCTCTCTCGTTACTACATGCCCTGCTCTGGCGAGAAGGATCATCTGATGTGTGATTAATATGAGAAGACCTGTCATACCAGAAAACTTGTGTGAAGCTGCATGATTTTCCTCCTTCTAGGGGGGTCCTGCTGTTAGTGTTTCTATGGTGATATAAAAGTAGCCAAGCAGTTAGTCTCACTGCCAACGCGATTTGAGTCTAGAGGGTCGCACATAAGAGTGTTTGGAAAAATTAAAGGAAGGATTGTGTTGGCCTCACTCATATGAGATATGAGTAGAGAACAAATCCTATGACAGAGAAAATCGGCATGTTGCGTCGAGTGCATATCGACGCACGTCGAGTGCGTATCGACTTCCTATCGGCGCAGCTGGACTCAAAGTCGAAACACATTCATGTTGACGTTACGTCGTGTAGATATCGACGTTGCGTCGAGTTATATTCGACGCATGTACGTCAATTGCAAGTCAACGCAATTGTATCAAGTGTCGTCGACTGCTTCTCGACATTGCGTCGAGTTCTTATCGAAGTACGTCGAATGCAAGTCGACGTATGTCGATACAAATTGTGTTTTGGAGGATTTCTAAGGGGGTTATTGTTTGTTTGATATCCTTGTGTATAAATAGACTTGGAAACGGGTTTTCTTGTGGGTGATTCCTGTGTGTGCTTTTGAAGTCCTCACTTGCCCTAGTAATCGACGTGACCTCTTCTTATCGCTGCCTTTCCTGGAAATGAATCTAGCAATTCGTAGAGACGCAGAGAGCATTCCTTCTCCGACCCAGTTCTCGTGGGACACCACCTTGGTGTTCTCTTTCACTCGTGTAAATACCTGTAGAGTCACAAATCTGTTTCTTTGTGGACTCAACCGTCTGTCTCTGGACTTGATCTTTTGAAGCATCTTGGTTGAGTAAAAACTCAATCCCACTCAGGTACAATGCCTTGTTATATACATTTATTTTTTGATTCATTGATATCGCAAGATCTTTTACTCTTTTGCGTTGTTCTTGTATATTTATTCCGTTGTGCACATGTGATGCGTTATTCCACTCTTGTGTATAAAACCCAACAGAGGTATCAAAGCGAGATTAGAGATCCAGTGCATGTAAATTAGGAAATTTAGAATTGTTTTAAATATTCAGATTTATTCCTGGAATATCAAATGTTTTAGAAATGCTTTTCTCCATCGCCAGGGGCGCTACCCCTTAGAACCCCGCCAGGAACGCCCGTGATTTGCTGCGATTTTCATGTTTCAGAAATGTTTTTCCCTTAGCAGTAACTGCCCCTCTGTGTGGTTTGTGAAACCAAATTTTGTCTTGAATTTTTAATTTGACAATGAGAGACGTGCTTGTCTACTGTCATAAGAAAAATTGCTTGTGTCTGTGTCCAATACATGTAAATCTGAAGATTTAGAAGCGTACTAAATGTTCAGTTTTAGCTCTTTTTAAATCAAGCGTTGATGGTTTTATTTTTGTACACATTTGGGATGTATCTGGTTGTGAATAGTGTATTTTGTGTTTTGTATATGTGCACATTGATTAAATATTAATCATGATTAGTTGTTAATCACACATCATAAAATCTCTCAACCCTATATTAAGTATACGGATTTATTCCGATGGATAACACTATTCCTGCCTCGATCGATGAAGTGTGGGCTTGCCAAAGCAATGTGCGTTAATTTATCTTGGTAAGGGTGCGAGCGGATAATTGTGATATCCCACTGTCGACATTGTATCCAACTTAACTAGGTGACCTCAAAGGTTGAGTGTCTGGAGGCACAGGATTGACATGCACCATAAGATGAATGTGAATAAAGAGTTATTTACCAACCATTAAAGAGTTGCATGATGATGCAATTGACAAAAGTTGTCTACCTAAATAGCCACGCTATGAGTGATCTGGCAAAACTGACTTATGAAGTTGGTGAAATACAGATCTTGTCCACTAAAGAGAAACTCGCATAAACTCTCTGAATTGATATTAAAGGTTATCAATTTGATTAAAATAGTGGGAGTATTTTAATTAAAGTTCATATTAAAATAAAATGTATTTTGAAATATACTACTAAAATCATTTTTCATAATTTTTGTAGAATTTTCATGACAAGTGTTCCATTACACCTTGTCCCTAAGGGTCGTCCTTGTGAAGGACAAGCTCAACGGGACTAACTTCCTTGACTGTTATAGAAACCTGAGAATTATTCTCAAGTAAGAGCGCAAACTCTATGTCTTGAAAGAAGATCCCCCCGAAGAGCCAACCGAGAATTCGTCCCGGGCCGACAAAGATGCTTATAAGAAGTATCAAGATGATTACTTAGATGTTGAATGTCTCATACTTGCTATCATGAACTTTGAGCTTTAGAAGCAACATGAGACCATGTGTGATTATGAGATAATCGAACACCTGAAGAAAATATTTCAAGGGCAAGCTCGACAAAATAGGTTCGACATTTCTAAGGCACTTTTTCAGTGCAAGATGAGAGCTCGAGACTCAGTATGGACTCATGTAGTCAAGATGATTAGGTACATTGAGAACCTTGAGAGAATGGGGTTTCCCTTGGGTTAAGAGTTGGTCACTGATCTGATACTGCAATCGTTGTTGGACAGTTATGAGCAATTTGTTTTGAACTACAACATGAATGAGATTGACAAGACACTGTCCGAGCTCCTAGGCATGTTAAAAACTGCCGAGAATAACATGAAGAAGCCTAAGCTTGCTAGCCCTATACTGATGGTTCATAAAAGAAAGGGCAAGACCAAGGGATCCAGAGGACTAGGTAGGACCTAAGTCATATCTTGATCTTAAGTCTTCGACACTGAAAAGGAAGGGTTTGGCGAAGGAAGGGAAGTGCCACCATTGTGGTAAGGCAGGGCATTGGAGGAGGAGTTGTTCCCTCTATCTTGAGGATCTGCAGAAGAAGGGAAATGTGACTTCTGCTTCAGGTATATTCGTTATTGAAATAAACATTTCTGCTCATTCATCTTGGGTATTGGATACCGGATGTGGTTATCACATTTGCACTAATGTGCAGGAATTGAGAAGGAGTGAATGTTGGGTAAAGGAGAGGTAGACCTGCGCGTTGGAAATAGAGCAATAGTTGTTGTTGTTGTCGTAGGAATTTACTATCTTTCTTTGCCCACTGGGCATACATGTGACGTCAAATACCTGACAAGCTAGAACCCAAGTTAGATAAGTGTTATCTTGTGATGTATCATAGGGAAACCAAATGGTACTATTTCTACCTACTATCTGAGGGCAAAGTATTTGTCGCGAGCATTGGTGTTTTTTTGGAGAAATTTTTTTTTATCAAGAAAGACTGCAAAGATAGAACTTGAAGAAGTTCGAGAACCACAAACTGTAAATGAAACATAATTGGAGTCTGAGCAAAGATTACAAGTTGTTGTAGCTAGAGAGACTACTTAAGAAACACAAGTTCTACGTAGATCTTGTAGACCAAGATTTGAGCCTGAGAGATATGAATTTCTCGTGTTTTAAATAGGTAATGTGTTGCTTATGAATCATGATGATGAGTCTGCAACCTACCAAGATGCTATGAGTGGACCAGACTCCGAGAAGTGACTTGAGTTCATGAAATCTGAAATGGACTCAATGTATGCAAACCACATTTGGACCTTGGTGGAACCACCTGAAGGGGTACGACCCATATGGTGCAAGTGAATCTTCAAGAATAAGACTAACATAGATGAGAATGTACAAACATTCAAAAGTCTATTAGTGGCTAAAGGTTTCAAGCAAATTCATGGTGTTGACTATGATTAAACCTTGTGCCATGTTGCTTTGGTAAAGTCCATCATAATTCTGCTTGTTATTGCTGCGTATTATGACTACGAGATCTGACAAATGAATGTCAAAATGGTTTTCCTTAATGGAAACCTTCTTGAGGAAGTGTATATGCCAACCCGAGGGTTTTGTATTTCCAAATGAAGTCACTAAAATATGCAAGCTGCAAAGTTCCATTTATGGATTAAAACAAGCTTTTCGAAGTTGGAATCTACGTTTTGATGAGAAAATCAAAGAGTTTGGTTTCATCAATAACGAAGATGGACCTTGTATTTACATCAGGATTAATATGAGCATTGTTGTTTTCCTGATATTGTATATAGATGACATGTTGATCTGGAATGACATTTTGACCCTGCAAGCTATTAAGAACAATTTAGGGGACTGTTTTTCTATGAAAGAGTTTGACGAATCGACTTATATACTTGGTATTAAGATCTATAGAGATAGATCAAAGAAGTTGATGAGTTTGACCCAAAGTACATACATTGAGAAGGTGTTAAAACGGTTCAGCATGCTTGAGTCCAAAAAGGGATTTTTACCCATGTCTCATGGTGTGAGTCTCTCTAAGGATCAATGTCCTAAATCTTTGGAAGATAATGACCGCATGAAGTTGATTCTATATGCTTCGACAATTGGATTAATCATGTATGCGATGTTATGTGCTCGACCCGATGTCTCATATACTTGAGCATGATTAGCAGATATCAGTCTGATCCTGGTGACTGTCACTGGACAACAATCAAGCATATCCTGAAGTACTTTAGAATGACTAAGGATGTATTCTTGGTGTTTGGTGAAGAGGAAGAGCTCGTTGTAAAGGGTTACACGAATGTTAGCTTCCAGACTGATAGGGACGACTCAAAGTCTCAATCAAGTTTTGACTTTTGCCTGAATGGAGGAGCTGTAAGTTGGAATAGTTCCAAGCAGGAGATAGTTACTGATTCTACAACCGGGGTCAAGTATATCGTTTTTGTAAATGCGACGATGGAGGCTGTGTGAATTAGGAAATTCATCAGCGAGCTTGATGTAGTTCCTAGCATTGTTTGTAACACCCCAACCAAGTTTACAGGAATCAGCAGTCCAACCGGGTCCGCGATAACGAGTAAACTAAGTAATGGTATATAAACTGGTATAAAGCAGGTAAAAGTAATGAAAGTGCTAAAAAGACTTACAGCGGAATAGTGAAGTAATTCTAAAGTTAACAGTGCACCTTGTCAAGCTGAATTCACAGAGGCAACTAAAACTGAAAATATATCACTAATGGACTGAATTACCGTCAAACTGAAATATCTGATATATCAAAAATATTGGTGAAGTACAACAAATACAAATGTCTGTAAATAAAAACAAAGTACAACAACAGTGGTACAACTGAACAAACTGACGACTGAATACCGAGTCGCTTATCCTAAGCGGATCCTCTGACTTGAGCCCCCTATAAAAACAAGTTCCAAATGGGTCAGACCCACTGAAAAGTAAGAAAAACAACTCTCTCCAGCAACACTTAAAGAAAACATTTTAGGTGAGTAATACTTGAAATTAAAAGTTTGTATAATTATTCTAATATTAAACATGACACTTGAAATCATGGTCTGACATGAATTCAACCTATCGTGTGATCTGACACACTCTTTCTTATTCGTATAAATCATTGATTTTTGAAGTTTTGAAGTTTTATCTGTTGTAAGTTTCAACTCGTTTTACTGACACCTTATTAACTCATATCACTAAGTACGACTGTGCACAATTAGAAACTGCATTCTGAGTGGCAAGCTTGATGGTGACTTGAACTGAGTGTCCCTCAAACAGAACACGGACTCCTATCTGAGGAGTTCCATATCTGAAACAAGGGTCATCGACTCTGAGCTTTAAATACGAGTGGTGGCCTACTAGCCCTGGAAATACGGTGGTGTGCCTCCACCAGGATCGCGAGGGCAATCTTTCCTCGCCACTTTTTCCTGAATTTCACTTAGACTGATGTTCAGTGAGTCTAACACGGAATATGACTCTAGTTAAATTCACTGGGCTTAGGATTCTCATGATACTGATTCTGCTAAATTAAGCCTAAGCGTATCCTACCCCTTTGACCTGGTTCTAACTATAAGAACTTGTAAATCTAAGTGCATTTACCAATATTTTTAATACACGAATTAAAATAATCTGAATTGCTGGAGTAAAAGGAGTCAAATTTCTTACAGCGGTAATTCGATGTTCGTACACGCACCGAGGCGACATGGAGGTTCTTCCCCAAAGATCAGACCACTAAGAACTTCTCCAATCCTTTGCTCCAACGACCACCAAAAATCTAAAATTCAGCGGTAACTCCAATTTATGCGTTTTCCCCCTTAGGCTTTCTCAAAAAGATTATCAGACAACTAACTAAGGTAGAAGAGATCGCAAACTAGAGTGTTACCTCAAATCAGCAGCAACTAAACCCCGAAATAGGTGGTTGGTTTCCGATCGGAGAAGACCTAGTTCCTCGATTCCTAATTTGGGCAAGAAAACAAAGGGTAAACATAGTTAGGTAACAAACACGACGGTTTCCACGAGAGAAAGAAAAAATAAAGGGGAACGATACTCACCAGAACCAATTACGCTGCTATCAGAGATCCTTCCCACCGGTTAGGGTTGGAGATCCACCTCCAACAGTGCTAAGGAGGAAGGAGGGGGGCCGACTAGGGCTACAAAGGACAGAGGAGTGGTCGACACTTGAAATCAGGTGGAGGGGTGAAGTCGATCAGCGCATTCGACGTTTCTGGCACTTCCCGCGGGTTAGGGTTGGAGACGGAGAAGACACTGTTGAGCGCAGAGAAGTTTTCGCTCGGTGAAGAGATGTGTTGATTCCGCGATTATGGGGGAGTGCGGGTTTCTCCAAGGCTACAAAAGGAGGGGGGTTATTAAAACTGTCGGACCGGTGTGAACCGTGGGCTTTAAATGTATTTAATATTGTCTTCTTTTTTTTACATGCTGTCACTTAAGGAGAACCAAAATAACTCAAAATTTGGATATACCGTCACGGTTCACCGACGTGCATAAATTTTTTTTTCTCGCGATTGCATCCTGAAATTTAAGTTATACGCGACGTCAAAAATCAAGGGTGTTACAAATCTGCCCTCCTAACAAAATTTTCGTCCTCGAAAATTAAAAAAAACATACCCGTAACGAAGAGGAATGCATAATCCTTATTGTCACGGAGCTCGTCCTTTCTTTCCCAAGTATACTCTGGTCGAACACAATTCATCCAAAAGACCTTAACCATACCAATCTCTCTGTTTCTGAGCTTCTGAATCCTCGAATCCACAATCCTGACTAGCAAAATACTGATACTAAGATTTGATTCAATCGGCGCATCCTTAGAATTGATTATCTGATTTGGATCTCTGACTGCTCTCCTCAGATAGAAGACGTGGAAAACATCATGTAATCCACCCATATGCTCAGGTAAGGCCAACCTATATGCAACCTCACCTATGCGCTCTAGCACCTCATATGGACCCACAAATCTGAGACACAACTTCTTCATCCTCTTAATCCTAGAGACTCCCTTGACTGGTCTCACCTTCAGATAAACATGATCCCCAACCTTGAATTCAACTGCTCTATGTCTCTGGTCGTAGTACTTGGCTTGTCTGTCCTGAGTAATCCTCATGCGCTCCTGAATGAGCCTAACTCTTTCCGTGGTCTTGTCTATCCAGGATTCTTTGCTAGAAGCTCTCTCTTCGCTTTCTGCCCAACATAAAGGTGTCTGACAACGCCTGTCATACAAGGCCTCGAATGGTGTCATGTCGATACTTGCCTGGAAACTATTATTATAAGAGAATTACACCAAAGTGGCATACTTCTCTCATTTACCCCCAAAGTCCAAGATACATATGCAAAACATATCTTTCATGGTTCTATTTGTACGCTCTGTCTGCCCATCAGTCTGGGGGTGAAAAGTTATGCTGAACTTCAACTGTGTATCCAGGCGCTCCTGAACACATCTCCAATCTCTGGCAGTAAATCTACCATCTCTATCTGACACAATAGACTTTGGCACACCATGAAGCCGAACTATCTCATCAACGTATAACTGAGCCAACTTTTGTCCCTGGTCGATTCTTTTGTTGCGAATAAAGTATGCAACCTTGGACAGTCGATCCACGATCACCCATATCGAGTCATTCCCGCTCTGGGATCTTGGGAGGTCATGCACAAAATCCATGTAAATGTTTTCGAAAATCCACTCAAGAATTGGAAGAGGTTGTAGCTTGCCTCTAGACATTTGACATTCCGCCTTAACCAACTTGCAAGTCTCACACTTCCCTACGTAGTCTGAGACATCTCCCTTAAGTCATGGACACCAAACTGTCTTCTTAAGGTCTGCATACATCTTCGTGCTGTCCGGGTGAATAGAATACCTGGAGTTATGAGACTCAACTAAAATATCCTCGCGAAGATTCCCGACATCTGGAATGTACACTCTGCCCTTAAACAACAACCCATCACGAACCATGAAATCGTCTCTCTAGTCTGTCTGAGTCAAATCAAAAATTTGTCATCTTTGGATCTAAGAGCAGGGCATCACGGATTCTCTCTTTGATGTCGCACTTTATCTCAATCCATCCCAAACTGACTGGGCTAAAAGTAGGACGCGACACCACACTGATCTCTAGCCTTTCCAAGGCCCGCACCAATTCTTCCTGCTAGGTGATGAGAGCATAGCTAGAACTCCTACTGAGAGCGTCTGCTAGCTTTTCCCGGATGATATTGAATAGTCACCTCATAATCTGCTAAAAACTCGAGTCATCTACACTGCCTCATGTTGAGCTCCTGTTGATCAAAGATGTACTTAAGACTCTTATGATTTGTGAAGATCTCACACCGTACGCCATAGAGGTAGTGTCTCCAAATCTTCAATGCATGGATGATGGCTGCTAACTCCAGATCGTGCAAAAGATAATTTCTCTCGTCATTCTTCAGTTGTCTGGACGCAAAAGCTATAACCTTTCCATGCTGCATAAGAACACAACCCAGACCCTGGCCTGAAGCATCACTGTAAATCTGAAAGCCATGTACACTTGAAGGAAGACTTATCACTGATGCATCTGATAATCTGGTCTTCAACTGCTCAAAAGCGGACTCGCACTCCGATGTCCAACTAAAAGCTCTTCCCTTCCTGGTAAGCGAAATTAACGGAAGGGCTATCTTCGAAAAGTCCTGAATAAATCAACTGTAGTAGCCTACCAAGCCAAGAAAATTACGAATCTCTGCAACTGTCTTCGGCCTTGGCCAATCTCTGATCGCCTCAATCTTCTTTGGATCAACGACAAGTTCATCTCTACTAGCCGCATGACCCAAGAATGCCACTTCCAGGAGGCAGAACTCGCACTTAGAAAACTTAACATATAACTGATTCTGCCTAAGAGTGTTCAAAACTGTCATGAGATGTGTGACATGCTCCTCCTTGCTCCACACTAAGATATCATCAATAAAAACAATCACGAATCAGTCCAAGAACTCTCTGAACACTCTGTTCATCAGGTCCATGAATGCAGATGGGGCATTGGTCAACCCAAACAACATGACCACAAATTTGAAGTGCCTGTATCTGGTACTAAACGCCGTCTTCTGGATATCCTCATCTCGAATCCTCAACTGTTGTATCCCGACTTCAGGTCTAACTTGGAATATGTGCAAGACCCCTCAAGTTGATCGAACAAGTCATCCATCCTTGGAAGAGGGTACTTGTTCTTAACAGTAAATTTATTCAACTCTCGGTAGTCGATACATAATCTCAAACTGTCGTCCTTTCTCTTCACAAAAAGGACTTGAGCTCTCCACGTCGACTTACTGGGTTTGATGAATCCCAAATCAAGCAACTCCTGCAACTGGATTTTTAACTCAGCCAATTCCCTGGGAGCCATGCGATAAGGAGCCTTGGTCACTGGTGCAGATCCAGGAACAAGGTCAATCTGAAAATCAATCTCTTTGGAGGGAGGGGCACCGGGTAGCTCCTCGGGAAAGACATCGGGAAACTCACAGACCACTGGTACCTCCTGCAATAAGGCTTTAGCTTCCGTATGCAACAACACCAAAAAGGCGGAACACCCTTTACTAACACGCCTCATAGCTTTTACTGAAGAGATGATCAGCTTGGAGACTCCTTTCAAACCTTGAAAGGTAATGAGAGACTAATCAGGTCCTTCTAGCTGAATCTTCTTACTCCTGCAATCTTTCTTGTCATTTACGTCAGTCAGTCAATCCATGCCCAATATTAAATCAATCTCAGCAATAGGCAAAAGGGACGCCTCCACTTCGATTTCTTCTTCTCCAAATAAAACTGGCGCCCTACACTTACAACTGGTCTGCATCGCCGAACCGTTTGACATCATGACATCTAACGGAGCCGGGTTGGTGACGACATCCAGGCCAAGCTTAGACGCAAAAGATTCTGCTATGAACGAATGTGATGCACCTATGTCAAAAAGGACCTTAGACGGTATGTCATGAACTATGAGGATACCTTTGTGCAAACTTATAATATTAACCTTTAAGTGTTGCTGGGAGAAGTAGAACTAAATATTTCAAATTAAGATTCCAAACCTGTCATCACGTCCTCCTGCTTCTTGGCCTCCTGCTGGCCAAGACCATAGGCTCGAGGCTGAATCAGACCGTGTCCTGAAGCAGGCTTCGGGTCAGTAACCACCACTGCCTTCCCTTTATCGACCCCACTCGAGCCGTCATGCTCGTATTTCGAGTAAAAGTCATGATACAGTACAAGTATTAACTTACAAGAAAAGGTCCTGGATAAAGGAAAATCATCAAGCAAAAGATCATATTACCTGATTACCCGTAGACTCTGGGCAATTCCGTGCAAAATGTCCAGCCCTCTGGCACTTGTAATAGACGTCTGAAGTAGCCAAACATTCTCCAGAATGATGTCGATTGCATTTAGGGCAAAGGGAGTAGTCTCTGAGCTTGCCCCCATACTGATTTCCCTGCTTAGAATCGACCTTTCGCTTCCTATTCCAGCGGTCCCTTGGCTGATGACTCTTATCCTGCTGAAATGGGGGGCCACTTTGAGGTCGCTTGAGGAGGAAACTATCGCGCCTTTGGACTCGTTGCTGGTCAGCCTCTAATCTTCTTGTTTTTTCCACCAAACTCTTGTAATCTGCGTTGACCATGGTCATTAACGGCTGCCTCAAGGAATCTCGCAGGCCATCCACAAAACGGTTGCACTTCTCGGCTTCATCTCCCTGCATCGCGCCCGCATATCGAGATAAGTGAGTAAGTTCTTGCTCGTACTCGGTAACTGTCTTATCCCCTTGGAAGTGCCGGAGATACTTCTCCTAGAGACCTCGACGAGCGTAAGGGGTCACAAATCAGTTCGCAAGAGCCCTTGAAAAGTCGCCCCAGGTAAACATATTGGTTGTACAACCTGACAAGAATAAAGGTCATATCACTCCACACTAAAGCGGGAACAATTTTACAACAAAAAAGTAATTTCACAAAACATCTTATCGGCAAGATCATCTGCTAAATACTTAGTCCACCAAATTTTTGCCTCGCCCCGAAGGAGGAAAGTTGTTAGTGGAACATTTTTTATTTTCTGGGCAGTCCATAATATTCAGCAAATCTCTAGTGTTTACAATCCAGTCATCTGTATCCATCGGTTTTCCATCTCCACTGTAGTTGGAAGGATGGAGATCTCTGAAATCCCTTAGGTATCGATCCATACCGACCTTCACTGCTACAGGTGCAGGGGCTGGAGCTGGAACTGGAATCCCTGCAGGCTGGCCTCTTTGAAATTCCAATAATGCGACAGCTACTGCCTTAGCAATCTGGGTTGCCAAATTAGTCGGTTCCAGGACTACCGGTGCGGGTGGTGGAGGTGGTGTATTAGTAATAAGATGAGAAAATAAAATTGCATATATTCTTCCACATAGGGGGGATATAAATAGTAATACATAATACAAGAATAAATGTTATCCGCACACCACCATCCAATATAACCAATACTCCCCCTCAAGCTGGCGCGAAGAGATTAAGCAAGCCCAGCTTGCCATAAGTGTCTAGAAGGCTCAACCGCCTTGGTGAAGGCATCTGTAGTCTGCTCGGCGGAGGGAACATAGGTCGTGGCAAGAGTCCCTGAACGAATGTGCTCCCGGATAAAATGAATATCAACCTCGATATGCTTAGTCCTCTCGTGCAGAACAGAGTCGGAGGCTAGCATGAGAGCAGACTGGTTGTCACACACCAGCGTCGAGGAACCGGAAGGAGGAAAGCCCAGCTCGGTTAAGAGAGTACGAAGCCAAAGGAGCTCCGTGGCTCCATGAGCCATAGCTCGGTACTCAGCTTCAGCAGAGGAGCGGGAGGCGACACTCTGCTTCTTGCTCTTCCAGGAAATGAGATTGCCACCATAGAAAGTACACATCCCTGAAGTAGAGTGTCGATCAGTGATGGAACCAGCATAGTCAGAATCTGTGTAACAGATAAGTCCGGGAGATGGGGACGAACGGTAGAAGAGCCCGAGGCCAGGCGATCCCTTCAAGTAGTGAAGTATCCGAAAAACTGCATCAAGGTGAGAAGTACGGGGGGCATGCATGAACTGGCTGACCACACTCACATCAAAGCTAATATCTGGGTGAGTGTTGGTCAAGTAGATAAGCCTGCCAACAAGACGCTGGTATCTGCCCGGATCAGGGAGAGGGTCGCCGGATTCAGCGTGTAAGCGGTGGTTCGGGTCCATGGGTGTAGATACTGGAGAGCACCCAAGAAGGCCAGTATCACTCAAAAGGTCGAGTGTCTACTTGCGCTGAGACAAGGAGATCCCCTGCTTGGATCTGACCACCTCAATTCCGAGAAAGTACTTCAGGGGTCCCAGATCTTTTACCTCAAATGCCGTACGAAGCACCTCCTTAATCTGAAGAATACCCGAGCTGTCATCACCAGTAAGGATGATATCATCCACATAGTTATTGGAGGTCACCAATATGCCCATATCTTTCCAACCATTTCTTTCTGGCTGCTTGGCCTGTAGTGGGGATCCTCTGTCGCCACTCCTTTCGTAGTCAACCCGGCCCGGGAGGCTTTCTCAAGTTCCAGATCAGATATGGGCTTCGGCCTAGGCGGATGCTTATAACACCACTTATCTTGCGTCCGGTCCCGAGTCACTTTTGATGATATTCCCATTCGCTGTTCGCTTTAGTGTTCGGCGCAATGATTGACATGACTGGGATTCGTAGAACTATCATCCTCTTTGTGTACCAGTTGCAACTATCATATCATTTGATTACCGTTAATCCTGTCAAGAAGAAAGAAGAAGACAAAGACTATGGAATTCGACAAGAATAACCATGCACCATCCGCAGCAGCCCGAACAAAGCATGTGTGATCTGCATGACATCTGGTGAACCCACTCCGAAGCACAACAGTCCCAAACCGCTCAAACCACGCACGAGGGGACTTCTTCAGCCCATACAGAGCCATCAGCAGAAGACAAACACGTCCCAAATACTCCCCCTGAAGCTCGTAACCGGGCAGCGGATCCATATAAATCTCCTCATTAAGAGAGCCATTAAGAAAGGCATTCGACACGTCCAGCTGGTGAAGAGGCCATCCAAGGCAGACAGCGAGGGAAACAAGAAGACGGACAGTAGAAAGCTTGGTCACAGGGGCAAAGGTCACCCCGTAATCCGCTGGAGTCTGGGTGAAGCCCTTCGCGACAAGGCGAGCCTTGTAGCGTGCAAGAGACCCATCAGCATTATACTTGATGGTGTAGACCCACCGACACCCAACAGTCTTCTTGCCGGTGGGAAGGGGACCAAACGTCAGGTACCAGCCCTCTGTAAAGCCGACATCTCAGCCTCCATAGCCTCCACCCACTCAGGATGCTGGAATGCCTCAGTCGTCGAACGCGGAATCCTGATTTGATCGGTGGCAGTCAGGAAAGCCCGGTAACCTGGGGAGAGACGCTGGTAGGACACAAAGCTAGCAACAGGATGGTCAGTAACACAAGAACGCTTACCCTTGCGAAGTGCAATAGGCAAGTCAGAAGAAGGAAGAACATCACCTGTCAGAGGATATGACATCAAGTCCTGTAAGCTGGGCTCTACCAGCGGAGTACGATGGATAGGGTGAACATGTGAGGGCCCACGTGGACCCCGGGTATATGTCTGAGCCGGAATCGAGTCGTGTAACGGAGCAAGGGGAACAGGGGCCGGCTGTGGTGGAGGGATACTGTAGAAGGGGGTATCCTCAAAGAAAATCACATCCATGGAGTGAAAAGACGTGCGAGAAATGGGGTCAAAACAGCGATATCCCTTGGATGAGGAGGAATATCCCAAAAATAAGCATCGAATAGCTTTGTTATCAAGTTTAGTCCGAGTGGGACTACGGTCTTGGACAAAGCACACACATCCGAACACCCGAAGGGGAATAGGAAACAAAGGGCGGCTGGGATATAGGAGGCTCAGAGGAACCCGACCCGCTAGAGGTTGGCAAGGCAGACGGTTGACTAAAAAGGTCCCCGTAAGAAGAGCAGCGCTCCAAAATAACTTGGGGACATGGGACTCAAGGAGAAGGCATCGGGTCACATTCAGGAGATGACGATTTTTGCGTTCTGCCAGTCCATTTTGTTCGGGGGTGTAGGGACACGAGAATTGATGAAGGGTTTCTTGGCTAGCAAGGAAAGCAGAAAAAGAGGAAGAAGTGTACTCCCCCCATTATCGGAGCGAAGAATCCAGATACGTGAGGAAAACTGAGTAGCAACCATATGAGAAAACTGGGTATAAAAATCAAAAACATCAGATTTTGCACGCATAAGATAAACCCAACAGCAACGAGTAAAATCATCTATAAAAGAGACAAAGTAACGAAAACCATCATAAGATACAACCGGAGCAGACCCCCAAGCATCTGAATGAACAATCTCAAAAGGAGCAGAACTACGAGAAATAAAAACAAGATAAGAAGTGCGTGTGTGTTTGCTAAGCTGACACACATCACACTAAAACGGGTGCTCAAATGAGACACTCGGAAACAGGGAGGACACAATCTTAGGGTTTGCATGTCCCAATCTGGCATACCAAAGAGAAGATGTAGTAGCAACAACAACAATGGATGGTGGTGGAAGATAGGGTGATGATGTCTGAGGTGGGAGATCCAACTGGTAAAGCTCGTCGTGCTCACGGCCGTAGCCAAAAGTCCTCTTCGTGGTCAAGTCCTGAAAAACACAGCCAGAAGGGAAAAATGTCACCGAGCAATGTAATGTACGAGTCAGTTGACTAACAGAAAGAAGATTTAAAGCAAGCTTGGGAACATGAAGAACTGATCCCAAGGTGAAGGAGGGTGAGAGAGGAACGGTGCCCTGGTGAAGAATGGGTGTCACAGAGCCATCAGCAAGGCGAACCTGCCGATGGACACTCAGAGACACATGAGAGGAGAAAAGTGTAGTTCACCAGTCATATGATCAGTGGCCCCAGAGTCAATCACCCAAGGGGAGGAATGCCCCTCATGAGTGACATGAAGGGTCGTCGAGGTACCTGACGCAGATGCCGAGGTCGACGAGAACGACGAGGAGGTAGGCAACGACTGAGCAGAAGGAGGCTGAAACGAGGACTGCTGCTGAAGCTGCTGCACCTGAGCCATAAGCTGACTCCAGTCAGCGGAAGAAGTCCCAGAAGAGGTATTGTAATCAGGCTGGCCTCCAAAGTCGGAAGAAGTAGCGGCGACGGTACGAGTAGCGGAAGACTGCTGGCGCATGTGAGGAAAGAGTAACCAGCACTTGGCCCTCTCGTGACCAGTCCGCAGGCAGTGCTGACACTGATGACTGAACAGCAGCACACGGGCTCCCGCGGCCACCCACACGGCCACGGGGGGTAGAAGTCCGCCCCCTCGCACAGAAGAAGAACGACCAGACGCCAGGGCTGAATGATCCGGAAGAGGAACGGTAGCAGGAACGGAAGAGACAACAGTCAAGCGGGCACGACGCTCATGCTCCTCAACCATGGAGTAAGCATCCAAAATATCAGGAAGAGGGTTCATGCTGACAATCTGAACCCTAATCTGCTCAAATTCGGGCTGCAAGCCCATCAGGAATTGGTGGGTCTCCCGCTTCTCCCGGCGACGCTTGGCAACAAGCAGATCCTCGGGATGGGGAAAAGCACTAAGCGGCTCGAGGTCTGAGAGTTCCCGGAATCTCCCAGAGAGAAAGGTAAAGTACTCGTGCACGGAACGGTCCCCCTGACGAGCTGTAGAAATCTCCTGAAACACAGAATAAATCCGCGTATCAACGCGGGTGTGACCGTAGGTACGCGTCAAGGCAGCCCAAAGAGACGGCACATAATCAAATCGCATAAACTGCTCGTAAATCCGGGGCTCCATGGAGCATTGAAGCCACCCGAGAATCTTGTAATTTTCTGTGCGCCATTGACGGATAGCCTTGTCGTCGGTAGGTTTTGGAACACCATTAGGTTCAAGCCAATCGAGCTTGTCATGTCCGGCAAGATGAACTCGCACGGAGTTGGACCAAGCGATAAAATTCCGTTCATTGAGAAGAGAGGTAGTTGTGCGACGAACAAAGCCATCAGTCGAAGTAAGAGAGGAGGAATCCATGGGGGAAGAGGAAGCCCCCTAAACACAAGGAGAAAATCTGGAATTCATGGGGGAAGAAGCCCCCTAAACACAAGGAGAAAATCTGGAATTCATGGGGGAAGAGGAAGCCCCCTAATCAGAAGAAAATCTCATCCCAAAGGGATAGAAAAACCAAGGATCACAGAGACGGGGCCGGCGAGATGATCGCGGGAGACGTGCGGGATGATTGCGGGAGACGCAGGTGAGAGACGCGTCGCGTCGTGCGGATCACATCGCCTTGGACAGGGCCGGCGTGAGGTGCAGGAGGCGGCGCAGGCAAGCGACGCAGGCAAGCGGCGCGGACGACGTGCGGGACGAGAGAATCGGGCTAGGGTTATGCCGATTCCTCTGATACCAAATAAGATGAGAATATAAAATTCATATATTCTTCCACATAGGGGGGATATAAATAGTAATACATAATACAAGAATAAATGTTATCCGCACACCACCATCCAACATAACCAATATTAGTATCACCCATGGCGGTATCAGGAACACCGTTCTGACGTGAGGGTTCCCCCGCTTCACTGGTTCGAGGTGCCTAAAGGGCATAGAAAAGAAATTATTAATAACAATGATATATCTAAGAAAAAAGACAAATCTAATACTGACGGTATTATCATGCACCCGTGAAAGCTAAGAGTTAGACTAACTCGATGAATCTATTAACGTGAGTTTTCTTCGGATACAATCCTATGACTCTGTGAATTTTCTGGGTCCAGGGATCCTATGACTCTGATACCAACTTGTAACACCCCAACCAAGTTTACAGGAATCAGCAGTCCGGCCGGGTCCGCGATAACGAGTAAACTAAGTAACGGTATATAAATTAGTATAAATCAGGTAAAAGTTATGAAAGTGCTAAAAAGGACTTACAGGGAATAGTAAAGTAGTTATAAAGTTAACAGTGTGCCTTGTCAAGCTGAATTCCCAGAGCCAACTAAAACTGAAAATATATCACTAATGGACTGAATTACCGTCAAAATGAAATATCTGATATATCAAAAATATGGGTGTAGTACAACAAATTCAAATGTCTGTAAATAAAAGCAAAGTACAACAACAGTGGTATAACTGAACAAACTGACAACTGAATACTGAGCCGTCTATCCTAAGCGGATCCTCTGACCTGAGCACCCTGTAAAAACAAGTTTCAAATGGGCCAGGCCCACTGAAAAGTAAGAAAAACTACTCTCTCCAGCAACACTTAAAGAAAACATTTTAGGTGAGTAATACTTTAAATTAAAAATTTGTATAATTATTCTAATATTAAACATAACACTTGAAATCATGATCTGACATGAATTTAACCTATCGTGTGATCTGACACACTCTTTTTTATCTGTATAAATCGTTGTTTTCTGAAGTTTTGAAGTTTTATCTGTTGTAAGTTTCAACCCGTTTCACTGACACCTTATTAACTCATGCCACTAAGTACGACTGTGCACAACTAGAAACTGCATTCTGAGTGGCAAGCTTGATGGTGCCTTGAACTGAATGTCCCTCAAATAGAACACAAACTCCTATCTGAGGAGTTCCATATCTGAAACAAGGGTCATCGACCCTGAGCTTGAAATACGAGTGGTGACCTACTGACCCTGAAAATACGGTGGTGTGCCTCCACCAGGATCGCGAGGGTAATCTTCCTCGCCACTTTTTCCTGAATTTCACTTAGACTATGTTCAGTGAGTCTAACACGGAATAGGACTCTAATTAAATTCACTGGTTTAGGATTCTTATGATACTGATTATGCTAAATTAAGCCTAAGTGTATCCTACTCCTTTGACCTGGTTCTAAATATAGGAACTTGTAAATCTAAGTGCATATACCAACATTTTTAATACACGAATTAAAATAATCTGAACTGCTGGACTAAAAGGAGTCGAATTTCTTACAGTGGTGATTCGACGTTCGTACACGCGCCAAGGCGACATGGAGGTTCTTCCCCAAAGATCATACCACTAAGAACTTCTCCAATTCTTTGTTCCAACGACCACCAAAAATCTAAAATTCAGCGGTAACTCCAAATTATGTGTTTTCCCCCTTAGGCTCTCTCAAAAAAATTATCAAACAACTAACTAAGGTAGAAGAGAACGCAAACTAGAGTGTTACCTCAAATCAGCAGCAACTAAACCCCGAAATAGGTGGTTGGTTTCCGATCGGAGATGACCTAGTTCCTCGATTCCTAATTTGGGCAAGAAAACGAAGGGTAAACATAGTTGGGTAAAAACATGACGGTTTCCACGAGAGAAAAAAAAGGGGAACGATACTCACCGGAACCAATTACGCTGTTATCAAAGATCCTTCCCGCCGGTTAGGGTTGGAGATCCACCTCCAACAGTGCTAGGGAGGAAGGAGCGGGGTCGACTAGGGCTGCAATGGACAGAGGAGTTGCCGGCACTTGAAATCAGGCGGAGGGGTGAATTCGATCAGCGCATCCGGCGTTTCTGGCACTTCCCGCGGGTTAGGGTTGGAGACGGAGAAGACACTTGAGCGCAGAGAAGTTTCCGCTCGGTGAAGAGATGCGTCGATTCCGCAATTATGGGGGGGGGTGCGGGTTTCTCCAAGGCTATAAAAGGAGGGTGGTTATTAAAACTGTCGGACCGGTATGAACCGTGGGTTTAAAATGTATTTAATATTGTCTTCTTTTTTTTATACGCTGTCACTTAAGGAGAACCAAAATAACTCAAAAATTTGATATACCTTCACGGTTCACCGACGAGCATAAATTTTTTTTGCTTGCGATTGCATCCTGAAATTTAAGTTATACGCGTCGTCAAAAATCAAGGGTGTTACATTGTTGATCCTGTAACAATAATAGTGTTATTGCACAGACTAAGGAACAACATATGCAGAGTACCGACTGAGGAAAATATTGCGGATCCACTGACAAAGTCTCTTTCACAGAGAAAACATGATTGTCATACTAGATCAATGAGTATTAGATACTTGAATGATCAAATCTAGTGGGAGATTTGTGGATTATATGTGTCGGTTGTTATTCATCTGATGCATATAATACTATATATTTTATTTTATATTTATGACAAGTTCTTTTGTTATGTCAATTGTTTCTATATGATAGATTAATTAACATAATAAATGTCCTTAGAATGTTTGCTTTCATAGGAATTCAAATGCGTGACTTGAATGCAAGCTTGTAGATTGTGGTCGACATGTCCGACATGTAGACCGACATGTCAGTTTTGAGTGGGAAACGACACGTTATCGCCACATATGACAATTCTGGTGTTTTTCAGTATTGCGGCCGACATGTCGGCCCAATATTGCGGCAAATGTCAGGTAATGTCGGCCCAATATTGCGGTTTTTTTTGTTAAAAAAATTATATTTTTTTATAAAATGAATTCATCAGAAGGTTCTAGCAAGATACCTAGTGCTTCTTCCATAGTATATATAGATCTATGTTGGCCATTTTGTGAGAAGGTACCTCTAGTTCAATCTAGATATAAGGGACAAAGGGACATGACAACACTGATGCATTGGTCACAAAAGGCTTGTTGAGTTATGAACTCTTATTTCTTGGGTAGCAATGATGTATTGCTAGATGTCGATCATTGCTTGCGAGACTTTTGTTGATATGTTCTAGATCAAGTGAGAGACTGTTAATGTTTTTATGGTGATCTGAAAGTAGTCAAGCTGTTAGTCTCACTGCCAACACGATTTGATCTTATAATGTCGCACATAAGAGTGTATGGAGAAATTGGAGGAAGGATTGTGTTGGCCTCACTCATATAGGATATGAGTAGAGAACAAATCCTATGACATTGAGAAAATCGGCATGTTGTGTCGAGTGCGTGTCGACGCACGTCGAGTGCGTATCGACGCACGTCGACTGCTTATCGACGCAGTTGGACTCGAAGTTGAAACATATTCTTGTCGACGTTACGTCAAGTTCTATTTGACACATGTACGTCGACTGCGTGTCGACGCAGTTGTGTCGAGTGTCTTTGACTGCTTCTCGACGTTGCGTCGAGTTCTTATCGACGCACGTCGAATGCAAGTCGATCAATATCAACACAAATTGTATTTTGTCGGATTTCTAAGGGGGTTATTGTCTGTTTGATATCCTTGTATATAAATAGACTTGGAAAATGGTTTTCCTGTGGGTGATTCCCGTGTGTGTTTTTGAAGCCGTCACTTGCCCTAGTAACCTCGTGACCTCTTCTTGTCACCGCCTCTCCTGGAAACGAAGCTAACAATTCGTGGAGACGCAGAGAGCATTCCTTCTCCGACCCAGTTCTTGTGGGACAAGACCTTGGGTTCTCTTTCACTCGTGTGGATATCTGTAGAGTCACAGATCTATTTCTCTGTGGACTCAGCCGTCTGTCTCTGGACTTAATCTTTGGAGCATATTGGTTGAGTAAAAACTCAATCCCACTCAGGTACAATGCCTTGTTGTATACATTTATTTCTTGATTCATGGATATCGCAAAATAGTTTACTCTTTTGGGTTGTTTTTGTATATTTATTCCGCTGCGCACATGTGATGTTTTGTTCCACTCTCGTATTGACGCTCGTCAACTGCTTATCGACGTGGCTGGACTCGAAGTTGAAACGCATTCTTGTCGACGTTACGTCAAGTAGATATCGACATTGCGTCGAGTAGATATCGACGTTGCATCGAGTTCTATTCGACGCATGTACGTCGACTTCTTCTCGACGCTGCGTCGAGTTCTTATCGACGCACGTCGAATGCAAGTTGTATTTTGGCGGATTTTTTAAGGGGTTATTGTCTGTTTGATATCCTTGGATACAAATAGTCTTGGAAAAAGGTTTTCCTGTGGGTGATTCCTGTGTGTACTTTTGAAGCCGTCACTTGCCCTAGTAACCTCGTGACCTTTTCTTGTCGCCGCCTCTCCTGGAAACGAAGCTAGTAATTCGTGGAGACGCAGAGATCATTCCTTCTCCGACCCAGTTCTTGTGGGCCAAGACCTTGAGGTTCTCTTTAACTCGTGTGGATATCTGTGGAGTCACAAATCTATTTCTGTGTGGACTCAGCCGTCTATCTCTGGACTGGATCTTTAGAGCATATTGGTTGAGTGGAAACTCAATCCTACTAAGGTACAATGCCTTGTTGTATACATTTATTTCTTGATTCATGGATATCGCAAGATGGTTACTCTTTTGGGTTGTTCTTGTATATTTATTCTGTTGTGCACATGTGATGTGTTGTTCCACTCTTGTATAAAAAAACCCAACACCTGCTTCTCATGGTGGTCGTAGCAATGGTCTTTGTCAAGGCCGTCCTCCTATGCTTCGCTCAACTCATTTCTTGGATGCTTTGGAAGATATCCCTCTTGCTGCTACTTCTGCCATCTCTTCAGAAGAGATTCTTGCCTTCTGACGACTGATACATCCCAACCTTTTAATACTTCTACTTTGTCCTCCTCCTATGCCCACCAGGGGCCCCCAGGTGCTCATTCTGCGACTAGCCGCTCCTTCACCCAGTGGATCATCGACAGCGGAGCCACCGATCATATGACTGGCTCTTCTTCAGGTTTTGTTTCCTACTCTCGTTCTTCCCTCACTCTCTGTTCTTCCCTCACTCTCTCGTATGTTCTTCATGTTCTTAAATTTACTCGAAATCTTCTGTCTATTAGTCCCTTGACTAATTTCATGAACTGTTCTGTGACTTTTTTCCCTCTTTTTGTATCTTTCAGGACCTGAAGACCGAGAAGGTGATTGGCTCTGGTAGCCTGTGCGATGGTCTGTATTTGTTTGACCCCTCCAGCTCAACTCCTCGTGCTCTTTATGTGGCTTCGCCTCCTGATTTGGATTCATGACACTTGTTGAAGCCAAAATTTGACCTCAGCTAAAGTTCGAAATCTGGGGTGTAGCCAACACCTACTTCTCTTAAGCTCCAACCTCTGACTGGAGTAAAGGACCAGAAACTGACTCAAAGCCTCAGCTTGGAGGTCCCACCTCTAACCCGGAAGATCTCTGAGTGCTTCCCCTCCAAAGCCAAATGCTGGGCTAGGAGTTTCTCAGAATGCACTAGAAGATCTTAAGAAAATATGTAAGCTTGCCTCCTGAGGAGTTCATGTGGGTCTATTTTTAGCCTTTGCTGACCTGAAATTACTAAAATACCCCAGACTGGTCTGCCAACAACCAAACTCTGCTGTTCTGAGGAGCTAAATGCAGACCCTGGGGGCATACGAGTAATTTTACCTGAGGGCATCCAGGTAATTTCACCCTGGGCCCTACCCGGCGGGAGCCTTCCTGCTGAGAACTGAAGGCGCTTACGCCTCGCCGAGAACTCTTCCGCCCTCACCTGGCGGGAGCTAAAAGGATATTGACGAATGCTTCAGGCTGCCCCTGCTCCCACCCCCCGCGAGGCGCGAACCTTCTCGCCCTCCTCTGGGCGGGAGTATGTCTCGGCCTGAGCCCGTCCTTCCTTGGCGGGCGTCGGGCTCTGCTCGACGAACTGCTTACCTGAGCGTGAACGTTCTCGCCTGCCCTTATGCGAGAACTCTCCTGTTCTTAATCTGTTCAACGAACGTTGAGCCCAGCTTGACGAGACCTGAGCTGAGCTTGACGAAATTCGAGCTCAACCCTGATTGGGCGAGAGCAGTTTTCTTCACTTGGGGCTAGCCCAAAGCTAGCCCAAACCTGGCCCTGGGTGCTCCTGTGTCCCACTCAGCGAATATGGGGTTGTACACAATCCACGCTCTTTTCGAGCTAGCCCTGCGCTTGAAAAGACACGTCCAACCCTTTATATTCGCTGAGCACGTGCTGTCCTGAAAAGGAATCTTTTGGTGGGTCATCCCACGGTTATATATATAAATCTGCTGATAATCAAAATTCCATTCCTGCCGTCGTCACCCCTCTGTCGAATCCTCGCGCGGTCTCGCAATGCGCTCCGAATGTGCCGAGAAGCCGCTCTCGCAAGGCCTGTAGGACCGTATCGATGCGGCACAGGTGCGAGCCCGCGCCAACTGCTCCCTGGTGACCCCTTGGCTGACGAGAAAGGCGCCGGCCACCGAGCCCCCTCAGCTTAAGAGGAAGAAGAAAAACAAGAAGAAAGCAAAGTCGGTCAGGCGAGAGCTTTTGAACGAGAACCGAGGTTTGCCTTCCCCGACCCCAAGCCGCGCGGATAATCCTTCTCCTCCGCAGAAGGTATGTCTCTACGATTTGCTGATTATCGAGAACTGTGAACTCTCGTAGAAAAAAGATCGATGATTGATATGCCGCGCTTCTCACAGGAGGCGGTTCAAGATGTCGGCGCCGGGTCCCCGCTAGCGCCCCCAGAATCGGTGCCTCTCCTCCCCAGGGATCCACCACGGGTTCCGGAGGCCACTCCTCTGGCTGACCCTTCGAGAACCCCAAGTAATCTTTTACCCCCTTTTTGCCCAATTTTTCATTCCAATCAATGTGCTCTACTGCTGCTAATTTGACTTCCCGCAGCGCCAGTTCCCGCTAGCCCAGGTCTTGCCACCCGGGGAAACGAAATCGCACTCGCCAACCAGGACACTCTGGCAGCCGATCTCGCCCTACCATCGAGAGGAGCGGCCATCGAACCCTCTGCACCATCACAGGAAGCTCACCTTCCCGCGAGGGAGGATGTCTCCGCCCCTCCTCCTGACCAGGCCGGGATCGTCGCGCGTAAAACATTCCGCCCAGGGCGAGGAGAGCCGCTTCACCTCCTCTTTGGAAAGGAACCCGAGGGCGAGCTCGGACCTTCTCTCCCGCCATCAGTCGATGGCTCTCGCCATGCTGCAGGTATGCGAGAAATCACTGTTTCCTCTGCCTCTCTTTTTTTGCTTATGTTGACTGGTACCATCTCTCTTTTACCAGGGGTTACGGAGCCCCGGGTGGGAGCCGAAGAGGAGGAAGGTGAAGACGAAGACGAAGATGAAAAGGAAGACGCCGAGAGCTCCCCCTTCCCTTCCTCTGATGAGATGGAAGAGTTTCTGGACGCCGCCGGGAACGGTAGGAAACGACGGAAGAGGGTGGCGGCGCTCTTCTCGAAGCTCGTGCGGCGGGAGCGGGCCAACGCCTCTGCAGTAAAAGAAATCTGCAGAATGGTGGAGCGGCGAATGACGGTCATGGAGCGGGACTATTCCCACCTCACCGGCGAGATGGAGCGACATGATACACTCACCGCCGAGATGTCCCCGGGTCGGCATAATACACCCTAACTTTACCCCTTAATTTAAATTACATAAAATGAGAAATGCTCCGGTGATGCAAACTTGAATTGACAACCACTCACTTAAGGGCTTCCCATTTAAGGGCTTTCCGTAAGTTCAACCCTACGTGGTGAATCCATCCGTAGATTCCTCTACATCATAGGATTCAAAACCATCACATTTCTCCTTGCCGAATTTTATTATTTTGTTGTTCTTGATGTATAAAAGAAAGTGTTTTTATTTAAAACATCCTCTCAGATAATATATCGCTTTCATATTTTTCCCTTGCCCACATTTATTTCTTAGCGATATCTTAATGAGTTAAACTCATATGCACAAGCATTCATTATTTCAGAAAGAAAATAAAATACAAAAGTACTTAAATAGAACTAATTCAGGAAATAAGAAGCTCACCGCAGCTTTGCCTTTATCCACACCCTTATTTGCATTGTTATCACGATTATCTTGGGACGTCATCCGCAGTTTCTTCCAATTCGGTCTTGGTTGCGGAAACCACTGTAATAACACTTATTTCAATTTTACTGGGTTGCGTCTCATTTTAATCGTGTACATAAAGGATTTACACTTGCTAAAATCATCGGAAATCGGACAAAATGTCAAAATGTGAAAATACATAAAATAAGCCTCAAAAATGGACTAAATCAGCCCCCAAATGGACATCTTGTCCTTTCAAAAATATTTCGTCAGCAAAGCTAAAATGATTGGGTAAACCACCCATTGAAATCATATGGAAAAAACTAAGTAAAATGCAGTCCAAAAATAGTATGAAAAACACCATTTTCTGCTTTTTTAAAACAGCAAAACAAATAGCAAAGAAAGCCAGCTAATACTCCCCAATTTTTTCTGAATTTCAGAAGGTAGAGAGAGAGGAAAATTTCCTTACAGTCAGAGGGGAGAGCAGATGGGCACAGAATAGCACAGAAGCAACTCAGTTGGGCAGAGGAAGAAAAACGAAGCAGAAAGCCCTAGAAGCAGCAACAGCAGAACAGTCGGCACAACAACACAATCGGTAAAGAGGAAGAAGAACAGTAGCAGCAACCGTTGCACAGAAAGCTCGGCAGAACCGTAACAAGCCCTAAATAGCACAGTGGAATCGTCGGCTCAAAAGTGACGGAGGCAGAGCAGCGTCGGCACAGAGTATCGATCGCACGACTAAATCGATCGGCACAGCAAGGTCGTCGACACAGCAGCTCAGCGACGACGACACTGAATACGCAGAGGCACGGGGAGAATGAAGAAAAGGAGAAGAAGCACTGTTGAAATAGAGCAGCTAGAGGAGGAAGAAGACGGGAATCGCAAAAGCAGGAGGTCGACGAACTAGCAGTGCGGGGGAAGCAACAGTTTTATACAGTGAAATTAGCGGCAGAGCGGCAAGCGGCACCGCTTCAGGTGTTCATCAACCGAACCCAAAATTATTCCCAGCCAACACCTCTATCTCCAACAATTATTTCAGCCAGCACAACCAAAATGCAGCCAGCCAACAACTATTCAACTAGCATAAATATTCAATCCCATATCAAAGGCAGCAAGCCCATTAATATGTCCAGCCCCAAACAATCAGCTCACACAATCCACAAAGGCAGCCAACATAAATAAAAATCAAAACTAAAATTCGTCAAAAAAATGCGTCAATTAAATATGCCTTTACTCATCATCGGGGATAAAATCATGAACATTATACATGAATTTTCATTTTAGGTTGTTACAAATCCTCCCCTCCTTGGGAGTTTTCGTCCTCGAAAACTAAAAGTAAACACTCTAATGTTTATTAATCTATCGAGAGAGCGCAAATACAACTTATTTCCCATAGGTGTAAGCCCGGGGAAAAGTTAATCGATCAGCTGGGCCTTCTTGAGGTGGTGTTGGAGCTGGTATGGGAGCAGAGGCAGGTGCGGGTACTGGTGCAGATACTGGTGTAGATGCAAATGACTCTGCATACATATGATACAATTATTGCAGCGTAGGAAGGAGAGGTTTGTTTGTCAGCTTTGAGCAGTTTTTCTTAACATGGTCAGGCTGACGACAGTAAAAACAAGCACCATCTAAACATTCTCCTTTGTGAGGGCGACCACACTTAGCACATTTTTGCGTCGTGGTTTGCGAAGCATTACTAGTTGACGGGTCAGTCTGTAGTGATGTTGCATCTTTGCCTTGAACTTCGCTTTGGGTTGATATCTCTGTCAGTTTTCTTTTTCCGCTATCCTTATACTTTTGCGATTTTCCTTGATCTATTTCCACCAGTCGCGCTCGTTCGACTAATTTACCGTATTCCAGAATGTCTAGAGGTACGAGTAAATTACGGATGTCGTCTTGTAAACCTTGTTGAAACTTACGACATTGATCTTCTTCGGTCGTTACGAGGGAATCAGCATAATATGCCATGTTGGAAAATTTTGTCTTGTATTGAAGAACAGTCTTTGATCCTTGAACAAGACACAAGAATTTGTCTTCTGGAAGACGACATCCGTAATTTACTCGTACCTCTAGACATTCTGGAATACGGTAAATTAGCATAATATGCCATGTTGGAAAATTTTGTCTTGTATTGAAGAACAGTCTTTGATCCTTGAACAAGACACAAGAATTTGTCGTGCAGGACGCAAGAAAAAACTAAGTAAAATGCAGTCCAAAAATTGTAAGAAAACACCATTTTCTGCCTTTTTAAAACAGCAAAACAAATAGCAAAAAAAGCCAGCCAATACTCCCCAATTTTTTCTGAATTTCAGAAGGTAGAGAGAAGAAAATTTCCTTACAGTCAGAGGGGAGAGCAGAAGGGCACATAATAGCACAGAAGCAGCTCAGTTGGGCAGAGGAAGAAAAACGAAGCAGAAAGCCCTAGAAGCAGCAGCAGCAGAACAGTCTGCACATCAGCACAATCGGGAAAGAGTAAGAAGAACAGTAGCAGCAACAGTTGTACAGAAAGCTCGGCAGAACCGCAACAAGCCATAAATGGCACAGTGGAATCGTCGACACAAAAGTGACTGAGGCAGAGCAGCGTCGGCACAGAATATCGATCGCACGACGAAATCGATCGGCACAGCAAGGTCGTCGACACAGCAGCTCAGCGACGACGGCTCCAAATATGCAGAGGCGCAGGGAGAATGAAGAAAAAGGAAAAGAAGAAGGAGAAGAAGCACTGTTAAAATAGAGCAGCTAGAGGAGGAAGAAGACTGGAATCGCAGAAGCAGGAGGTCGACGAACTAGCAGTGCGGGAGAAGCAGCGGTTTTATACAGTGAAATTAGCGGCAAGCGGCACCGCTCCAGGTGTTCATCAACCGAACCCAAAATTATTCTCTGCCAACACCTCTATCTCCAGCAATTATTTCAGCCAACACAACCAAAATGCAGCCAGCCAACAACTATTCAACCAGCACAAATATTCAAGCCCATATCAAAGGTAGCAAACCCATTAATATGTTCAGCCCCAAACAATCAGCCCACACAATTCACAAAGGCAGCCAACATAAATAGAAATTAAAACTAAAATTCGTCAATTAAATATGCCTTTTCTCATCATCGGGGATAAATTCATGAACATTATATATGGATTTTCATTTTAGGTTGTTACAAATCCTCCCCTCGGGAGTTTTCGTCCTCGAAAACTAAAAGTAAACACTCTAATGTTTATTAATCTATCGAGAGAGAGCAAATACAACTTATTTCCCATAGGTGTAAGCCCGGGGAAAAGTTAATCGATCAGCTGGGCCTTCTTGAGGTGGTGTTGGAGCTGGTATGGGAGCAGAGGCAGGTGCGGGTACTGGTGCAGATACTGGTGCAGATGCAAACGACTCTGCATACATATGATACATTTGTTGCGGCGTAGGAAGGAGAGGTTTGTTTGTCAGCTTTGGGCAGTTTTTCTTAACATGGTCAGGCTGACGACAGTAAAAACAAGCACCATCTAAACATTCTCCTTTGTGAGGGCGACCACACTTAGCACATTTTTGCGTCGTGGTTTGCGAAGCATTACTAGTTGACGGGTCAGTCTGTAGTGATTTTGCATCTTTGCCTTGAACTTCGCTTTGGGTTGATATCTCTGTCAATTTTCTTTTTCCGCTATCCTTATACTTTTGCGATTTTCCTTGATCTATTTCCACCAGTCGCGCTCGTTCGACTAATTTACCGTATTTCAGGATGTCTAGAGGTACGAGTAAATTACGGATGCCGTCTTGTAAACTTTGTTGAAACTGACGACATCGATCTTCTTCAGTCGTTACGAGGGAATCAGCATAATATGCCAGGTTGGAAAATTCTGCCTCGTATTGAAGAACAGTCTTTGATCCTTGAACAAGACGCAAGAATTTGTCGTGCAGGACTCGTTTCTCGGATCGGGGTACGAATCAGTTGGTGAATTCCTGGACGAAGTTTGCCCTTGTTATAATTCTACGTCTAGCGAACTTTGTCGTAACTATATTGTTCCACCAACGTTTTGCTGCGCTTCAAGCAAAAATGATGCGAACTCAACCTTCCGATCTTCTGGACATTGCATGACTTGGAAGATGGTTTCGATACAGAGTATCTAATCTTCTGTTTCTAAAGGAGACAAGCCTCCTATAAAGGTCGGTGGTTTCAATTCCATAAATTGCTTAAGGTCGTAGTCTATTTGACGATAGTGAGGAGCGGGTGCTACAACTACGGGAGGGGGAGGAGAAGGGTTTCTTGGGGTTTGTTCAGGTTGTTGCGGATTAGGGTTTGCTTGGGGAATTGGGGGTCCTAACGTAGCTAGTGTAGGGAAAACCATTCTTAGAGCATCCGTCAGTGCTTGCACCATATTTTCTGGACGTTGCTGATGTCCATTATCACTTTCTTCAGATCGTGTTCCTCCTTGTACTTCGTGTTCGTCACGATTCGTCTGTCGGTGTCGACTAGAATATACTCGAATGGGTTCCTATATAAGGATAGGTTTTCGTTTAGCGGTTTAGGTTTATTCGTGTAATGTCTTTGTATTGTCTATCTGTAACACATTTTATTGAAAACTTGTCCCTCTGATACCAATTTGTAGAGACCCAGATCCTGGGCTCGTCAAAATTAAGGATCGGACAACAGTTTTGAATAAAAAGTGTAACAGCATACAACCACAGTACAAAGAACAGAAACACCAGCATTTTATTCGGTCATTTATTTTTATTTCAACATTTGATAAAAGCAAAAAAGTACATGATTTCTACTTGTATTCAATACAGAAGTCACAGTCCGCATCCCTACGGGAGTCCTTATGCTTAATGTGTACTTCTCCAATGCCTACGAAAATCTTTAGTCATACCTTCGCTAACTCTTCGGGAGGAATCCTCTTAGGAGCAATGGGCGACGCTCCTGTTGCCTAAAAAATGAGTCCACAACGAGTTAGTTATAAAACTTATGACTATGTGAGATAAGTATTTCATGAAGCGTTGTACATGCACACAAGAGGAATGATAACAATATGCATACAGTATAATATTTAATAATTTCAATTTTCAAGTTGAACCCTAACTTTACCCCTTAATTTAAATTATATAAAATGAGAAATGCTCCGGTGATGCAAACTTGAATTGGCCACCACCCACTTAAGGGCTTCCCATTTAAGGGCTTTCCGTAGGCTCACCCCTACGTGGTAAATCCATCCGTAGATTCCTCTACATCATAGGATTCGAAACCATCACATTTCTCCATGCCGAATTTTATTATTTTGTTGTTCTTGACGTATAAAAGAAAGTGTTTTTATTTAAAACATCCCCTCAAATAATATATCGTTTTCATGCTTTTCCCTTGCCCACATTTATTTCTTAGCGATATCTTAATGAGTTAAACTCATGCACATGCATTCGTTATTTCAGAAAGAAAATAAAATACAAAAGTACTTGAATAGAACTAATTCAGGAAATAAGAAGCTCACCACAGCTTTGCCTTTATCCACACCCTTATTTGCATTGTTATCACGATTATCTTGGGACGCCATCCGCAGTTTCTTCCAATTCGGTTTTGGTTGCGGAAACCACTGTAATAGCACTTATTTCAATTTTACTGGGTTGCGTCTCATTTTAATCGTGTACATAAAGGATTTACACTTGCTAAAATCATCTGAAATCGGACAAAATGTCAAAATGTGAAAATACATAAAATAAGCCTAAAAAATGGACTAACCAGCCCCCAAATGGACATCTTGTCCTTTCAAAAATATTCCGTCAGCAAAGCTAAAATGATTGGGTAAACCACCCCTTGAAATCAAATGGAAAAAACTAAGTAAAATGCAGTCCAAAAATTGTAAGAAAATACCATTTTCTGCCTTTTTAAAAACAGCAAAACAAATAGCAAAGAAAGCCAGCTAATACTCCCCAATTTTTTCCGAATTTCAGAAGGTAGAGAGAGGAAAATTTCCTTACAGTCAGAGGGGAGAGCAAAAGGGCACAGAATAGCACAGAAGCAGCTTAGTTGGGCAGAGGAAGAAAAACGAAGCAGAAAGCCCTAGAAGCAGCAGCAGCAGAACAGTCGGCACATCAACACAATCGGGAAAGAGTAAGAAGAACAGTAGCAGCAACAGTTGCACAGAAAGCTCGGCAGAACCGCAACAAGCCATAAATGGCACAGTGGAATCGTCGACACAAAAGTGACGGAGGCAGAGCAGCGTCGGCACAGAATATCGATCGCACGACGAAATCGATCGGCACAGCAAGGTCGTCGACACAGCAGCTCAGCGACGACGGCTCCAAATACGCAGAGGCACAGGGAAAATGAAGAAAAAGGAAAAGAAGAAGGAGAAGAAGCACTGTTAAAATAAAGCAGCTAGAGGAGGAAGAAGACGGGAATCGCAGAAGCAGGAGGTCGACGAACTAGCAGTGCAGGAGAAGCAGCGGTTTTATACAGTGAAATTAGCGGCAAAGCGGCAAGCGGCACCGCTCCAGGTGTTCATCAACCGAACCCAAAATTATTCCTAGCCAACACCTCTATCTCCAACAATTATTTCAGCCAGCACAACCAAAATGCAGCCAACCAACAACTATTCAACCAGCACAAATATTCAAGCCCATATCAAAGGCAGTAAACCCATTAATATGTTCAGCCCCAAACAATCAGCCCACACAATCCACAAAGGCAGCCAACATAAATAAAAATCAAAACTAAAATTCGTCAAAAAAATGCGTCAATTAAATATGCCTTTTCTCATCATCGGGGATAAAATCATGAACATTATACATGGATTTTCATTTTAGGTTTTTACAGTAGCGACGCCTGGGAGAGTTGGCTCTTCAGCATTTGGAAAGCCTCTTCACACTCGGTGGTCCATTCAAATTTTTGATTACCCCGCAGCACCTTGAAGAACGATGAGCATTTCTCTCCCGACCTGGAGAGGAACCTGCTTAGCCCGGCCAGTTTGCCTGTCAAGCGCTGGACCCCTGTCTGGGTTGGGCTCCACCCCTGCCGGGGTCAGAAGATATTCAAGGAACTTCCCACGACTCGCCCCAAAGACACATTTCAGGGGGTTCAGCCTCATCTTAAACTTCTGCAAGGTAACGAATGTCTCCTCCAGGTCGCGCAGGTGCGAGTCCACACCCCTGCTTTTGACCATGAGATCGTCAACATAAACCTCCAGGTTCCTCCCCCTTTGGTCCTGGAAGACTCGATCTATCATACGCTGGTAGGTAGCTCCCGCATTCTTCAGCCCAAAGGGCATCATTTTATAGCTGAAACATCCCTCTCTCGTGATGAAGGAGACGTCCTTGACATCAGGAGGGTGCATTCGGATCTGGTGGTAACCTGAAAAAGCATCTAGAAAACTCATAATAGAAAAACCAACGGCTGAATCAACCAACGCGTCGATCCGAGGCAGGGGGTAGCAATCCTTGGGGCATGATTTATTTAATAAAGAAAAGTCTATACACATGCGCCATTTTTCACCCCCTTTCTTTACCATTACCACATTGGAGATCCAGCCCGGATACTGGATCTCTGAAATGAAGCCGGCCTCCAGAAGCTTCTTGACCTCCTCGCGGATGGGCTCCTCCAGCTTGGTAGCGATGGTCCTCATCTTCTGGCGAATGAGGCGTGTCCGGGGGTCCAGGTTCAGGAGGTGGCAGGCCACATCGGCATCGATACCCGGCATGTCAGCCGCGCTCCAAGCGAAGATGTCGACGTTGCTCTGGATGCAAGCCCGCACTCGCTCCTGGTCCTCGGGACCTAAGCCCCACTGATCCGCACCGTTTGCACCTGGTCGTCGCTGGTGAAGACTTCCATCTCCACCACTTCTTCAGCTGGCTCCAGCCACGACTGCTCCCAGCCGGCCCTTGCCTCCTCTTCCTGCCCAAACTCTTCCTCCCCTCCTGCTTCCCCAACTTCCATCACCTCCCCCAGGCTCTCATGCTGCTCAACCTCTACGCCCCTCAGGGCCTCCCTCTCAATTCCTCCTCCTCGCTCTCCCTCTACTCCTTCCTCCTGCCGACCCTCTTGCGGCTCCGATCCTTCGTCCCTTTGGACCTCATGCACAACTCTTCCTCTTTGCTCCTCCATAACCTCCTCGCTCGCTTCTTCCAGACTCACCTCCTCCTCTCCGACAACCTCTTCCTGCACCGCCATCTCCCTTCCTAACTCCTCCGCCTCTGCCATCCAAGGTATGGTGTTGACCGTCGTCACGTAACATTGCCTTGCCACCTTCGGATCCTCCCTGATCCTAACCTGCACCCCTCCGTTGTTGAACTTGAGACATTGGTGGAACGAGGAGGGGACGCAGCGAAAGGCGCTAATGAGGGTACGTCCAAAGATGGCGTTATAACTGCTCGGGGCGTCCACTATAACGAACCTACAGTTCCGTGACACGCCCCCATTTTCACATGCAGACCTACTCCTCCTTCTACCTCCTTTCTCTCTCCTGAAAACCTAAACAAAGGTCTGTCCGAAGCTAAAACCCTCTTGGCCTCAACCTTCATCTCGTCGAAGGACTTTTTGAAGATTACGTTCACGGAGCTCTCATTATCGACCAGGATCCGGGAGACCGTGAAGTTTTCCACCGACGTCTGGATCACCAAGGCGTCACAGAACGGGTCCTCGAAGTCTAACATGTCTATCGATGAAAAAGTAATCTTTTCCTTCGGAGGGAGAGCTTGGGAGGTCGAGGCGACCCTCCTTCGGAACATGGTCAGAAGGCTCCCCTTGCGGGTTGCCTCAATCCCGACTCCGCCATGGATCACCCTGATCCCTCCCCGGGTCTCTACGTCCTCCCGGTCCTCGCACCCGTCTTCCCCCGCTTCCTGCTGAACTTCCACGATCCTTATCGATGGGTCCTGCCTCCCTAGCCCCCTGGCCTCTCTTATCTCCAGGAATTCTGGGCAGGTGGCCGTCGCGTGACCCTCCTCCTGGTGGAAGTCACAGAAAGGCAACGCCACCCTGCCCCCTCTTCCTTCTCCACCTCCTCTTCTTCCAGCTCCTCCCCGAACTCCTCTCCTTCCTCCTCTACCTCGGCCGACCTCCATCGCTTCTTGCTGCGCCGGGAAGTGACCCCTATGCCCCTGCCTCCACACCGGCTGATCAAACCTCCTTGGCTCGCGGAAGTTGTCCCTTCCTGGGAAGCATCCGCCCTGTCACTGGGGGCGACCCTCTTGGGGTCTCCAACCCAACCGGTTGTTTTGCTCCCGGGCCCCCCATCCTTGATGCTGCCCCTGCCCTCGGGGCTCCTCTCTCCTTCTCTCTTCCCTCTGCTCCCTCTGCCTTCCTACTCCCGGCTCCTTCACGTCATCCTCCGCCAACCTAGTCAGCTTCCTGGAAAAAGTCGGGTTGGCCCTTTCGAAGTCAATCTCCTTCGCCGCCCTCTCCATGAGCTCCTCAAAAGAGATGGGGCATTCTCTTCAGCTCCATGCTAAAGAATCCCGGCCTCAGCCCCAGGGTGAAGGCGAGCATAAGTGCATACCCTAGGACCTCCTGGACCAGGAGGATCTCTTCCTAAAACCGGTCAACATAGTGACCCAACGTCTCATCTTGTTTCTGCCTTACTGCAAACAGGCACTCCGCCTCCTTCCGCTTCTTCGATGTCGAGAACCTCAACAAGAACCCTCGACGCAGATCCTCAAAGCTGTAGATCGAGTTTGTCGGCAACTGGTGGAACCAGTCCCGGGTCTTCTCCTTCAACATGATGGCAAAGAGCCGACACTTGAAGGCGTCTGTCATTTGACTAATCGAAACATCTTCGAACCACTGCACATGCTGCACGGGGTCATCCTTCCCCGAGTAGTAGGACATGTCGAGCTCCCGGAACCCCTCCGGAACCAGAGCCGAGATGATGAGCTCACTAAAAGGGCTCTCACCCCCTGCCTACCGAGAAGGCACATCTTGCGGCCTCGGCTGGCTCGCTCGGTCTGCGCTACCTTGCCCAGGGAAGAGCTCTCGCGCGGCTACATCCCTCTCGTCGGCCTCTGCCGGCACCTCCTTCCCGGGGCGCTGCCCGGGAGCATTCTCGCCTAAGAGAGGGACCGCCTCTATTGGAGCTTGAGGCGTAACCCACTCGCTCCTTGCCGAGAAGGCCAGATTAATGGTCTGCAGGACCTCTTGCCTGAAGTCCTCCAGCATCTTTCTTGTCGCCTCCTCTCCCCGAAAAGGGGAACCTCCTGAGCCCGATCCTTCGCCTTCACCTCCGGCCATGAGACTCAACTCAAGATTTTCTTGTATTGACTACCTTCCACGCTCACCACACCAGAACTGTTGAAGTCAAAATTTGACCTCAGCTAAAGTTCGAAATCTGGGGTGTAGCCAACATCTACTTCTCTTAAGCTCCGACCTCTGACTGGCAGTAAAGGACCAGAAACTGACCCAAAGCCTCAGCTGGGAGGTCCCACCTCTAACCTGGAAGATCTCTGAGCGCTTCCCCTCCAAAGCCAAATGCTGGGCTAGGAGCTCCTCAGAATGCACTAGAAGATCTTAAGAAAATATGTAAGTTTGCCTTCTGAGGAGCTCCTGTGGGTCTATTTATAGTCTTTGCTGACCTAAAATTACTAAATTACCCCAGACTAGTCTGCCAACAGCCAAACTCCGTTGTTCTGAGGAGCTAAATGCAGAACCTGGGGGGTATACATGTAATTTTACCTGAGGGCATCCAGGTAATTTCATGTTGGGCCCTACCCGGCGGGAGCCTTCCTGCCGAGAACTAAAGGCACTTACGCCTCGCCGAGAACTCTCCCGCCCTCACCTAGCGGGAGCTAAAAGGATATTGATGAATGCTTCAGGCTGCGCCTGCTCCCGCCCCCCGCGAGGCGCGAACCTTTTCGCCCTCCTCTGGGCGGGAGTATGTCTCGGCCTGAGCCTGTCCTGCCTTAGCGGGTGTCGGGCTCTGCTCGACGAACTGCTTACCTGAGCTCGAACGTTCTCGCATGCCCTTATGCGAGAACTCTTCTGTTCTGAATCTGTTCAACCAACGTCGAGCCCAGCTTGACGAGACCTGAGCTTAGCTTGATGAAAGTCGAGCTCAACCCTGATTGGGCGAGAGCAGTTTTCTTCACTTGGGGCTAGCCCAAAGCTAACCCAAACCTGGCCCTGGGTGCTCCTGGGTCCCACTCAGCGAATATGGGGTTGTACAACAATGTCGCTTAGGACATCCGTTTATCTTTGTTATGAAACTTCTATTACCTGCTATGCCGAACTATGGGTTTAACAATTTTACTTGTGATGTGTGTGAACCAAGTAAGCACAAACATGCATCTCCTTTTAAGTTTATTCAATTTTACTTATGATATTCTTTTTGAGTTTATTCATTCTGATGTTTGGGGACCATCCATGCTTGCTTCTATTTCTGGTTGTAAATTGTTTGTCTCGTTTTTAGATTGTTTTTCTCATTGCACTTGGATGTACGGTGTACCTAATGAAAACCAAATATAAAAATTTTTCTGTTTTAGCGGTTCCATAAGATGATTACCACTCAATTCAATGTCACTATTAAATTGTTGCGAAGTGATAATGGTTGAGAGTACATTGACTCTCACTTTGAGCGATACATTTCTAACTTGGATATCATCCACCAAACATCGTTTGTTTACTCCCTTGCCCAGAATGGGGTCACTAGGCGTAAGTATTGGCACCTACTTGAGGTTGCTCGATGTCTCTTACTTAAAATGCACCTTCCCAATTATTATTGTGGGGGACGTTATTCTTACAGCTGCGCATCTTATTAATCTCTTGCCTACCCGTATCCTTCACCACAAAACCCCGTTGGAAGCTCTCCATATTACTCCTACTGGGATTTCTCCACGTATCTTTGGGTGTGTGTTTTTTCCACGTGCACCACACCTTCAACCTTGCTCCCTGTGCGCTTCTAAGTATTTTCATCCTGTCACATGAAAAACTTTTGTCTCCATGGATGTCACGTTCTATGAATCCACGTCTTTTTATGGGAGCTCACTTCAGGGGGAGTCTGGTACCATGCAAGTGCGCTCTCCCTCTATTCCTCTACCTATTTCTCATCCATATCCGCATGTTCTTCCTTCTGGTGTTCTACCTCTGCCATTGCCCCCTCGCCCTACTCTTCCTTTACAGGTTTATGCTCGTCAACGAAGGGTCATAAACAATCAGGTCTCACACACCATACTAGAGTCAACGCCTGATCCGCCTACTAGTCTCCAAGGTAACCGTGCTTCCACTTGTCATCTCTTGTCTCATTATGTGACTTATGACTCTTTATCATTCTTGCATAGAGCCTTTGTCATTTCTCTGTCTTCCATATTCATCCTTTCCTCGTGGCAAGAAGCTCTGGGGCACCAAAAGTGGAAAGAAGCTGTGCTGGAAGAGATGATGGCTCTTGAGAAGAATTGCACGTGGGATCTTGTTTATCTTCCTCAAGGCCTATGTTGTTAAAGACGCTCCTAAGGCTCCAGGCTCAGAGGTTTGTGCTTTCATGCGACTTTTTTGCGCTTTTGGAGCATAAAAGGCACGTCTGAGTGTGATTTCTATTGCAAACCTTTTTTTCCAAAAAAAAGAAATAATATAAGAACTCAATAGTTTTTGCATGATTTAGTGTTTGTAAAACATAATCGAGTCTTAAAATTTAGATATGATGCATGTGATCGCATTAATTCTATTTTTAAGAGATGTAAATGATAGTAATGAAAGATTAATAAGTAGAAAAGATGAAAAATCTGATCAAGAAGATGAACTGATGTTTGATGCTTATTTTTTAAAATGAATGTGGTCGCGCCTTGCATTCGTCAGGCGCGCGCCTGCTCCTTGAGCCTTGCGCCTAGGCTCCAAGATCCCTTTGCGCCTTGGTGCGGCTTGCGCCTTTAATAACTAAGCTCAAGGCAAGGTCGTGGATGGATGTAAAGGGATTTTTTCGGCGAAATAAAACTCTCAAGATCTTGTGGACCGTTACAAGGCTTGCCCGAAAGCTAATGCGATTTTGAGAATCATGTTGTTTGAGGCATGTCATAGGGAATCACTCGATTGTTGTAGCCTTCTTTGAACGCAGGTGAATCAAGAAGGTGAGGTTGGTGGCCAGAGGATACACCCAGTCGGTTGGGATTGACTATCAGGAAGCCTTTGCGTAGCAAAGATGAATTTCATTAGAATTTTGCTATCTTGTGCGACCTGCAAATGGTGGAGTCTCAGCCAGTTGGACGTGAAAAATGTCTTCCTCCATGAGTATTTGAAAGAGGAAGTTTATGTCTCTGCCTCTAGGTCTTACCTCTGAGGGATCTGAGGGAAAGGTATGCAGACTGAAGAAGTCTTTATACGGCCTTGAACAATGTCTGATTGCTTGATTTGGAAGGTTCCAAAGAGCCATGATGACATTTAGGTATACTCAGAGCAATCTCGATCATACTTTATTTGTAAAACATAGGCAAGGAAAATTTATTGTGTTGATTGTCTATGTGGATGACATTGTCATAACTGGGGATGACATGGAGTAGATCAAAAATTTGAAGACAAGATTGACTAGTGAATTTGAGGTAAAGGATATAGGGAACCTCAAGTACTTCATTGGCATTGAAGTTGCAAGATCCAAGAACATCTTAATCTCCTAGGGGAAGTACATCTTTGGTCTGCTGGAAACAATGAGGATGAGTGGGTGTAACCTGCAGACACCCTGATTGAAGCCAACCATAGATTGGGGAGGGATGGTGGAGAAGTTTTTGCAAATACCGATGGTTTTCAACGGCTTGTAGGGAGGCTCATCTACCTATCCCATACTCACTCAAATATCTCTTATGTTGTTGGAGTTTTCATTCAATACATGCATTCTCCTAAATATCACTACTTGGATGGTGCCCACCAGATTCTTTGGTATCTTAGAACCTCTCTTGGGCATAGCATCTTGTTTTCTCCCAACAAAGAATTAACTATTGAAGTATTCATAGATGCTGACTGGGCGAGGTCGGTTGATGACTGGAGATCTACTTCTGGATATTATACTCTGGTTGGGGGAAATCTGGTAATCTGGAAAAGTAAAAAATAACATGTGGTTGCCAGGTTCAGTACCAAAGCTGAATTCAGAGCTTTGTCCCATGAAATATATGAGGGAATGTGGATTCAGTTCCTTATGTCTGAACTTGGGATTCAAGACAAGGGTCTCATCCGTCTATATTGTGATAAAAAGGCGGTCATTAGCATCACACACAATCTAGTTCAGCATTACCGCACTAAGCATGTTGAAATTAATCGACATTTCATCAAGGAGAACATAATGAGTGGAGTTGACATTTGTCTCATCTGATCAACAACTGACTGATGTCCTCACTAAGTGGTTGAATCTTAGTGCACTCTATCAAATTTTGACATTCACATTGCAATACAAATTAAAAAAAGACCAAATTTTTGCATGCATACTATTCTTGTATTACAACACAAGTATAAAAACATTTGAAGTGTGGTTTGTTGGTTCGATTTCATCGGTTTACTAAAGGTGTAAACTGAAACCGAACCGGCTCGATTTTCATCCCCTGAAACCGAACCAACTGGTTTGGTCCGAAATTCGGTTCAATTGGCTCGGTTCGGTTTGGTTGGTTTCAGTTTTCTATGCACACCCCTAGGTCTCATGTATGATTCTTTTCTAGAGCTTGCATTTCCTCCATCTCCTTTGTCCATTTTTGATGGTTAGGTGTCTTCTGCCATGTATCAGGAATAGACATGGAGGAAAGAGAAGCGATGAAGGCTTTATGGGAAGAGGTTAAAAAGTCATACGACAAATATTTAGATAAAGGATGTTGAGTGGATTATCGAATACCTTTTCGAAGGACAATAGGTAACTCAAGAGGTGTTGAGGACAAATACATTTGTGACTCTGGAATTATGGAATGCGACTGAGTGTTTCATCCTTTGCTTCTTTGAGTGTACGTTTGCAACTCCTTTTCTTCAGGAATATCTTTAAGAATATCTGCACTCTCTTCGTGAGTGGTGATGTATAAAGAAGGAACATGAAGAGGAAGAGTAGGAGCACTCACTTCCAAGTATGAAGACTCCCCCGGGAGTGAGGACTCGTTATAGGTGATAGTTTCATGAAAAGTGACATCCATAGAGACGATTTTTCCTACTAGGACGATGATAACATTTGTACCATTTCTGTGTAGGAGAGTAACTGATGAACACAGATCAAAGGGCACGAGGATCAAGTTCTATTCGAGTAATGTTATGAATGTGAATAAGACATAAACATACAAACACACGGGGTAAAAAAGTAATATGCGCGATACCTAAGTTATGAAGAAGAGTGTGATTGCCCAGATGATGGCAAGACATTCGATTGATAAGGTATGTCGCAGTAATAAGGACATCACCTCAATAGTATTTTGGAAGAGACATTGTAAATAAAAAACATCATTTTACTTCAAGAAGTTGATGATTTTTTATGTTCAACAACACCATTTTGTGCAGGAGAATCTACATAAGTGGTTTGATGAACGATGTCAAGATCATTCAAATAACTTTTAAATTTGTAATCCATATATTCACGACCATTATCACTGCGAAGAGTTTTAATGATTGCATCAAATTGAGTAGAAATCATTTTATGAATTTTTTGAAAAAAAAGGTAACACTGCTCTTTTACTACACAACAAATAAGCTCGTGTAGTGCAAGAAAACAATGAATGTAACTAACCAATGATAACTGGAAATGGAAGCAACAGTGCAAGGGCCATATACATCATTATGGATAGTATGAAAAATACAATTAAAGGCTTAGACATGTGATTAAATGAGACACGCTTATGTTTAGTAAGTTCTCAAACATCACATAATGGTTTTAAACACAGAAGATGAAAAACTAGGAAATAAATACTGCATAGTAGTAACAGAGGGATGACTCGAGCGACGATGTCAGGTAGCCAACAGAGGAAGTTGTTGGGCATGAAGACCCCTAGGAACATCAATATCAAACACGTACAATCCATCTTGCATCCTACCAAAGTCAATCATCATCTTCCTTTGTAGGTTCTAAAAGACAGTATAAGAAGGAAGGGTGATGAAGCATTTCATGGAGTTTGTAATATGGCTAATAAATAAGAGTTTGCGAGTAAAAAGGGGGCGTGAATAGAAAAAGCCAAGGTAAGCGTAGAGCAATTGATGGATCCCTTTCTTGCAATCGAGAAAAGAATTCCATCATCTATGCTTACCTTGTCTCTGCCAGACAATGGTGAATGAAACAATTCCTGACGATGACCCGATCATATGGTTAGTTGATCCAGAGTCAATGATCAAATGAGTCGCAGGCGGTACAACAACAACGTGAGCACTTGGAGTACCTAAATGGGAAAATGACGATGATAGATCAGGAGTGGGCTCGGAGGATAACTCATACATCATGCGGTGGAGGGTTATCATCTCGTCAGTAGAAAAGGACTCAGGTAAAGACGAGGGCATAGACATCTTGCCTCTAGAGGTACTATCATCAATGAACTCAGTCATGTGAGCAGAATGAGGAGAGCTAAAATTGGAGCGGCCACAACCACGTACTCCATGGCCCGTACGAGGTACCATTCCACCTCTCAATGGAGGGTGTCCATACAATTTGAAGCAAGTGTTGCGAGTCTGTCGACTCCAGCCACATTAGTCACACATCAGGTGGTCTTTGTCTGTGGCTTGGGCTTAAATTCCCGAGGATTGTTGCCTCCAGAATGAGAAACATCAAGTGCAGTACCACTAGTGAGAACCTCTGAACTCCAAGACTAACGACAGTCTTATTCTTGCTGGACAATGCTATAGGTTTCTGAAAATGAAGGGGTTGGAGTGCGTTCAAGGATATGAACAATAATTTGATGAAAGTCTCGGAGTAAATCATGTATAAACTCAAACACCATGTTCCGATCTTCATGAGCACGAACAAGGAACGCATAAGCGGAGCAGACAAGGTCGAGAGAGGTAAAATGGTCATACTCCTGATATAACTGACTGAACTCCAAAGAATACGCGGATGGTGAGCGACCACCCCGTCAAAGGAGAAAGATCTTCCTTTGTAGCTGAAGTATCTGAGCGGTGTTTCTTTTCTGGGAATATGTAGATTCAACACGATTCCAAATGTCTGCAGCGATATCCAAGAATAGGTAATTCTGTGTAATAGCCTCTTTCATGGAATTAATCAACCATGACATAACCAAAGAGTTCTCTAACTCCTATTGTCCCCAAGTGGATAAATAATTTGTTATATCATGACGAATCGTGATAATTTGAGACGTCGTATGCTCGTCCCGACCCGAGTAGATCCAGCAGATTGTCAGCTGTCACGAGAGTGAACCACTTCAGACATTATGACGTTGAAGAATTTTGCATTAGGTCAAAAACAACCACCGGAAGATTGTCAAAAAGGCGTCATTGCCGAAAAAATTGTACACCGCCAATATGACCGCCTAGGATCTTAGATCAATAAAGGCCTAAGAAATTGTTGGTCAAAATCAATGAAGGCCTAAAGAAGAAGGTAGAACCCTTTTCATGTGAGGAAGCATATGGAGGGGAGGAACACTAGATCGATGATATGGAAAGATCTAGTGGAGCGTTCAATCGATCCTCCTAGTATGTGGTAGAGGAGGGAAAAGCGAAATTTTTTCTGGAAAAAACCCGACACATCAAACGGTTGCCGGAGGAGGCATTCGGTCATGTTGATCAGCCTGTGCGCCGATCGGCACACTACTGTAGGATCAAACCCGGCGGTAGGGGAGAAAGAAGAGGGGAGCGGGAAGGATCTGCAGTGGAGGGAAAGTAGAGAGGGAAGAGGCGGAAGGCGGGTTGCGGATCAAGCGGCTAGACCCGCTCTGATACCATGTCAAACCTTGGAATATTTTATTATGTTTACGAATAATAAAATCCCTTCTACATATAGTAGAGGATATTACTAGAGAATGCTATAAACATTAAATATAAAGAGGCTAATTATTTCTAACAGTTTTGTTTAATTGTCTCAATGATTTTCGTCCTCAACTAACTCCAGCTTCTATAGCAAATCTAAATGCATTTTGTTTGTTGTGAATAGGTCAAATAAGGTATATGTTAAGTGGTTGGAAGAGAAAACATCTACGGCATTTCTTGATCTTGATATTTTGACTGGTTTAACTGAGCTTTCACTGGAAGTTGAAGATGATGTTAGGATTAATAGAGTGATTAAGCTGGGGGTTTCACTGCAACCATGTGCCCATAAAGTTTCTGTGCCAACACGAGTGGTTTCCTTCGTGCCAAGATTTATTTTAGCGAATGAATCCCAGGAATCAATTGTTGTTCGACAATGCTTTGTACAGGTTCCATTCTTCAATATTTTTTTAAACAATTTTTCCCACTAATTTGCATTGTTTGTCACTTTATTTTTCAACTGTTTATCTGATAAGGATGAGTTCTCTGAAGATATTATTGTCGGGGCTAAACAGAGATTGCCATTGCATTTAAGAAACAAAGCAAGCACAAGAAGGGAAAATAATTTGTTTGACTCTGTTTTTAGGAGGCATGCTAATAGAAGTGAGAATACTCAAATATTTGTGCACTTCTGCATAAAGGATGCTGGATGCATTAGCCAAAGCTGGTCTGGGCCTATCTGTATTGCTTCACTTGGCCGGTTCTTCTTGAAATTCAGGGGACATTCTTTGAATTCTAGTAGTTCATCAAATCAGTCGACGCAATTTGCAGTGGCTCATATTGTAGAAGAAAGATCTAGTTTTATTCTGTACTTCCGTATTCCACCGGATATACGACTACCGTACAGGATTGAAAATTTTTTACAAGGAACATCTATAAAGTATCATCAAAAAGTAATTTTTGAGTATTTATTTGAAATCTCAATATATAAAGTGATGTGTGTATCAATGAAATGCTTCAATGAAAATATTGTTCCTTATCGAACTTTGCAGGATCTGGCTGAAGCAGAGATCTTACAATCTGGCTCCTTTGCTGAATATGCTTGGGATGACTTGAGTTTACCCCATAAGCTAATTGTTGAAATTCTTGGTATGTATTATTTCAATCTCTTTACCCCTTTTTAATGAAAATAAATGTCTTACATCTTTCCATTGAATAGCATTCTTTAGTAGTTTGAAATTGATAAGATTTTTCATGTTTTGATGTATGATAATTAGTGCAGGACTTAATTGATTAAGGAGGATTTCATCCCTTAAATTTAAGGCAAAAATTAGGTGTGAATTATTTTTAAAATGTGAGGGAAACTTCTAGCTCTAACCATATCAAAATGGATGAGGCCGATTCATCCTATGGAGAGGATTGTTTATATTATTTATTGAATTTAATAAGTCAAGTTGCATTGTTGTCCTGTGAGGTCCATAAATAGAGTACTTATGTAAGAGGTATGATGAACTAGATTCTACACAGCGTAATAACTTGCTGCAAATTGAATAAATTAAAATAGATGTCTCTACACTCTTCAAGCTGCAGTGTTGCTATTATCAAAGCTAACTTACCCATGAAGGTATGAAATATATTCAGAAGGAAAAGAATAGACGAAAATATTAGCTAACTGTGAACATGTTGGCAACAAAATAATTTCTTTCTTCCAAGACAGCATAGGAAAAATGTTTAGATCCGAGGTGAGAGGGGAGTTACTTTGAGAGATCTCCTAGGAGCCATGGATCTCCGAGTTGCTTGGATGGAGAACGATTGCAATGACGCTATCTTGCTAACTCTGGTGACGACTCATCTATCCTACCGCTACAGCTCCGGCAAAAACACCTTCCTCAACCCGATGGAGAGCTCTCCCCTCTCCTTGACCTAATTTTTGAGAGGAAATGAGGGTGTGAGTGCTGAAATTAGGCTTTCAGCACTCCTTAAGGGGGCTGGGCAAGCCTATCGTTGTCGTCAGAACTAGTGTAAGGGGTTTGGGCGGCCACGATCGCCGATTTCAGATTCTGGATCCGTGCTCTACCGCGCCTCAGTAGTGCTAACGCTGGGCGGTATCAAACGAACTGCTAACCGCAGCCCCGCTATCCGCGGCCAATGCTGCCGCCTGCGGTAACATCTAACGTGCGGCGTTAGATCCCGGATTTCTACCTCTTCTAGAGATTTGGGCTTTAAATAAGGAATTACTCTTATGAAGTACAATGTCATGTTTCAAGATAGGGACGATGAAAACTCTCTTAGCATGACTTTGTTTTGGAATTTCATAACACCTGAGGTGAGCCGAAATTGTATGTTCTTCTCCACAACATGGGACATCAAGGAAAATCTGCTTCAAACCTACTCTTTGAAGCAAAATGTTGCCACCTGCTATTTGTTGAAGACAGATTTTTTTTCTACGAAGCAAGAGAACCTCTTTGTTACTAATTACCGTGGGATATTGATTGGACTATGGATCGAACTAAACTAGTATCCTTATTTGAAGATGGAGTGTCATAAGAATGCCTCTACCTTTGCTACTTTTTTTGAAAAAGATAGGATGTTTGAGTTCCTTTCAGGTTTGAACTTTGAGTATTATCACATCCCCATGCTGACTCTAGGGAAGAAAGATTTCTGATACAATCTGAAATATTTTTTATTGTTAGTGGTGAAGAAAGTCGTAGGGTTGTTACGATGGATGATAAGCCTAACGCATGTTTGCTCTTACTACAAGTAAGAGCCCTGACCTGAGCCCCCTGTGAAAATAAGTTCCAAATAGGTCAGGCTCACTGAAAAGTAAGAAAACTACTCCCTCCAGCAACAGTTAATTGAAAAGAAATATTTTTAAGTGATTAATACATGAATTAAGTTATGCATCATTCCCTAAAATAAACCTTGGTACTTAGGTTCATGATCTGACATGAAACGACTTATAGTGTGATCTGTCACACTAATCTCTGAATTTTCTAAGTCGTGGTTCTTGAAGATTTGGAATCGCAATTTTTATGAGTATCCACTCGATTCAACATTTCCTTGCTAACACTTGTCGCTAAGGGCGACTAGACACCACTAATAACTGTGGTCTAAGGGGCAAACCTGATGGTGCCCTAAACTGAGTGTCCCTCAAGTGGGTCACTAACTCCTATCTGAGGAGTGTCATATCTGTAACAAGGGTCATCTACCCTGAGTTTGCGATTATGTAGTGGCTTACTGGCCCTGAAATATAGTGGGATGTACCCACCAGCTACACGGGGTGAACCTTCCTCGCTACTTTCTGAATAGGTTTATACTAGAGTTCACTGAAGTAATTACGGAGTAGCGCTCTAGTCAAGTACACTGGACTTAGGATCTTTCAATACATTGCATTGTCTGATCACTCTAAGTGTTCACCTACCCCGCTATCTCAGTTCTAACTACCGGAACATGGAATTTCTATATGCGTACTCAAACTTGATTTAGCATGAAAAGAGGTCTACAATGCTTAACTAAAAGGAGTCAATTTTCTTACAGCAGCGCTTCGGCGCTCGTACACGCGACGAGGTGACATGGAAAAACTTCGAATAAATCTGTCCACCGGGAACTCCTTCACTCTTTCGTGCCTCCTAAGTAAAACTGAGTTCCAACCAGAAAGAGTATCATTAAACCAAATTTCCCTCCTAGGGTTTCGGTGGAGAATTTCAATACGATAAAGTTACTAATATGAACAACCAAAACGGTGGCTTACCTTGCCCTAAACAGCGATTTAGCCCCAAACACCGATCGATTCGCGATTTCGGAGAGCCGAGCACTTCGATCCCTAAGGCTCTATTTATTTGGGCGTTTCGCTGCTTCGTTTTGGGCAAACGCCGCCGGAAGGAGGGTAAACAAATGAATCTATGGCGGCGTTTTCTCCGTTTCCACCCGCCCGCCTTGAGAAATACCCCAAAAAGCTCTGTTTGGAGTAGCCACCTCCCCCCTCCGATTCGAACACTCAGTTTCCACCCGTCGGATCGACCCGCCACCGCTAAACCAAATGAAGCATAAATTAGGGCAAGAGGAAAAAGGAAAGATAATCAAAATCACTTCTACGATAACGATTTCTACTAGGAAAATGGAAGAAGGGGGGAACTAAACTCACTGGCCAAACAGTGCTTCGGCACCCTTATCTTCCACCAGCTAGGGTTGAAGTCGGCTCTCCTACGACGCTTGGATGGAACGGTAGGGGTCGCCGGAGTCTGGAGAGGGAGGCGGAGGAGCTGATGCTGGATTCCGGCGCGACGGGAGCGGTCTCCTAGGGCCTGGTCGCCGATTTCGCCGTGCGGTTACGGGAGGCAGACCGCGGCTTGCGGGAAAGAAAGAATCGGGGTTCACGGGATTTAGGGGGGGTGCGGCTCTTTAATGGAACGGTTGGGTTGCGGTTTCTTAAAAGTGAAATTGATTTAAATGCGACGTCAAAATCTGGGATGTTACAAATCTTCCGTCCTAATAAATTTTCATCCTCGAAAATTGCAAACATACCTGAATCAAAGAGAAACGCATAATCTTCATTGCCACGGAGTTCGTCCTCTCTTTCCCAAGTATACTCTGGTCGACTGTCATTCATCCAAAGGAATTTAACCATACGGATCTCTCTGTTTCTAAGCTTCTGAATTCTTGAGTCTACTATTCTGACTGGTTTAACACTGATGTTAAGATCCGATTTGATGGATGGCTTTTCGGTACTGATGATCTGACTGAGATCTTTAACTGTTGTCCTCAGGTAGGAGACGTGGAATACATCGTGTAGACCACTCATTTCCTCAGACAAGGCCAACCTATATGCAACATCGTCAATGTGTTCTAGTATCTCGAAGGGACCAACGAATCTGAGACTCAATTTCTTCAATCGCTTAATACGAGAGACTCCTCTAACTGGTCTGACCTTCAGATAAACGTAATCTCCAACACTGAACTCCACTGACTTGTGCTTCTGGTCATAATACTTGGTCTGTCTCTCATGAGCAATCCTCATACGCTCCTGAACGAGTCTGACTTGGTCCGTGGTCTTATCTATCTATGATTTTTTGCTAGAAACTCTCTCTTCGCTTTCTGCCCAACATAAAGATGTCCGACAACGCCTGTCATACAACGCCTCGAAGGGTGTCATGTCGATACTTGTCTGGAAGTTATTGTTATAGGAGAATTCTACTAAGGTAACATACTTCCCCCATTTGCCGCCAAAATCCAAAATACACATGCGAAGCATATCTTCCAAGGTCCTATTAGTACGCTCTATCTGACCATCGGTCTGGAGGTGAAAAGTTGTGTTAAACTTCAACTGTGTACCTAGACGCTCTTGAACATACCTCCAGTCCTTGGCGGTGAATCTACCATCTCTATCTGACACTATGGACTTCGGCATACCATGAAGTCGAACTATCTCATCCACATACATCTGAGCTAACTTTGGACCCTGGCCAGTCCTCTTGTTGGGAATAAAATGAGCCACCTTGGACAACCGATCCACGATCACCCAAATCGAGTCATTCCCGCTCTGAGATCTAGGGAGGCCATACACAAAATCCATAGAGATGTCTTCGAAATTCCACTCTGGGATAGGAAGAGGCTGCAGTTTGCCTCCAGGTATCTGACACTCCACCTTAACCAACAAACAAGTCTCGCACCTCCCTACAAAGTCTGCGACATTTCCCTTAAGTCCTGGCCACCAAACTGACTTCTTGAGGTCTGCATACATCTCCCCGCCAGCTTTTGATCCCTTTGTGATTGTCGATGCCGTCGTCGACTGTGCGTTGTGTTATGTCATTGGTGCTCTCATCCTGTCATGCTAATCTATTCCTGTTCCGCTGGCTATGCGTAGTTGTTTCTGCTTAGCGATCCCGCTGCAGATTCTGCTATTGTTTCTGTCAAAGATCTTATCTACCTGCTTCTTTGTGTTGATATTCCGACTGGAGATGGCTTTTATGGGGGACGTGTTTTCCGGAGATTCAAATCATGTGTGTCAACCGCGTGTCCAGACGCTATCTCCTTTTCTTCTTGATGAGACGATGCTTCCAGTGGTTGTTACCTCTTCTAGGGTGTTGGAGTTCTGTGTAATTTTCTTGCTGTTTTTTCTTATGTGGCTTGTTTGTGTCTTGTCTTAGTGTTGTGCACTTATGCCTATATGCATGTGCTTTCCAGGTGAGGGGGGAGTGTTGGGGAGAATGCCAATGTCAGTTTATTAGAGTCTTTAGAAGTGAGTGAGTTTAGTTTCACATCTTGAGTCGGTGTTTTGAGTTTTGTTGTATTTCCTTTATAAAGCTCCATATGAGGGTGAATAAGATATCTCTATTTCTTTTCTATTCTCCAACAATGTCTACGTTCGAACAATGGGAAAGAATATATAAATTAAAATTTTCTGAAGCTCACCACTGAAAATGGTATCCTACATGAATTCCCTTGTGTTGATATTCCTCAACAAAATGGCTTCTCTGAACGCAAAAATTGTCATTTCCTTGAAGTACTCGAATTTTGCTCTTTGAGATGTTGGTCCCTACACTTTACTGGGGTGAAGCCCTTCTTACTGCCACCTACCTCATCAATCGCCTACCATCAAGAATTTTGTGTGGGTCTAGTCCTGTCCAACTCTTAACATCATTTTTTCCTTTTGTCCCTATTATCTAATGCTTGCAAGCTTGTGTGCTTGGGTGTGTTACCTATGTTCATATTTATCATCAGCATCGCACCAAACTTGAGCTCATTGTTATTAAATATTTTTCTTGGGCTATGCATCCAATAAAAGGACTTATAGATGTTATCATCCTTTGAGTTGTCGTATGCTAACTTCCATGGATGTCACCTTCTTTGAGCATGAGCCCTTCTTTCATTCGTCTCCACTTTAGGGGAGCAATATATTAGATGTGAAATCATGAATCCCTAATACTTCAAACCATTCCTTCTTTTCTTTAGCTCCCCAAAAAGTTGGAAGTCTTGTTGTTCCTGTTGAGCGTCATGTGGTTGTTTACCAGAGAGGATACACCAAGCATATCTCCCAGCAGCTCCAACCGTCTCAACCTCTAGCAGATACGGAGCAGACAGATAATCCCTCCTATACTAATACTCTACATTTTGACTCTATTTTGACACTAATCATGATGACCTTTTTATGATTTTGAGGAAAGAAAAACGCACAACTAACAAGTATCATATTTCTATGTTCATCTCTATAAAGAACCTTTTATGTAGTATAAATGCTTTATATCCTCTCTTGACTTCATTGTTTTCCCAACTTTCGTACATGAAGCATTAAAAGATAAGAATCGGACTCAAGCCGATTGATAGCACTCTGAATTGGTATAAGACTTAGGTTGATTGCAAAAGGGTATACTTAGACATATGGTATTGATTATCAATAAATTTTCGCCCATGTCTTGAAAATGTGAGAGTTCTTTCTCTAACTACTCAGTTCAACTTGGAACTACATTAATTTGATGTTAATGTTAAAATGCATTTCTTTCTGGAGATCTTGTGGAAGAGGTCTGTATGGATATTCCCCTTGGATACAACTCTAGCAACAATGAAAATCAGTGTATAGGTTGAGGAAAGCTCTATATGGGCAATTGACACGACTATTAAACCTAGCATTTGCTATTTTTTCTGCATAATCGCAGTATATGTTTAAATAATCAATGTGTTATATTATGTATGCTAAAATAAATTTGACTTATTGTTTCTTTTTTTAATGTTTAATTCTTACGGTCAATTTTATATAATTATTTTATAATATAATTTCTTATTGCAAAGATGTGAAAAACTTAAATACATTTATTTGTTAATTATTTTATGTTTTTAACATAACTTTATTAAACTTTTTTTCTTATAATCAATTAAGGATTTTAACGTTAAATATTCTTTATTTATTATAAAACTTAGTTTTATTAAAATAAAATTATTGTGTAATATTAAATATATTTTACAATACATCGACTTGTACTTGTTAATAACATTTTACTTTTGATTCTCTTCTCATTTTTGTTTGGATATATATGACATATTGTTATACTTATTATGTTAATTTTTTTTATTTTATAGCATATAATTATCATTAGTATACATAAAAATAAATTTTTATTATAAGATATTGAAATACGATATTTTAAAATATTTCTGACATGTCTCTGACTTCCGACATCAAATATTTACCCTTGCCTGGGAAGACTATTTTCTGGGAATCTAAATTGTGTACTCTAAAGGAGGAATATTTATTTCTTAGCAGAAGTATGTAGTTGACCTCCTCAAAAAACTGGAGAAGTGAGATGTAGGACTAGTAAAGTTCAAATTGAGCATGTTGAAGGAAATATGTGTGAAGGCCCAATATAAGACCCGTATAGAAACCACTTCCTCCTTTGATTTTTGTCCCACATCTTAGATTGAGTTTTCTTCTTCTCTCTCTCTTCTTATATAAATATACAAATACCTGTATGTATTGAAGACAATGGAGAAATTAATAAAATTCTATTTTATTTTTTTATGTTTGTGTATTTCTACATTGTATCAAAGGCATCGATTCTAAGGAAAACAATTATGATTTTTCGTGCTCTGCTCGCACAGTTTGCCCGTCTGGACTGTTAGAATTGTTCTAACAGCAGCTCTGTGTATCATGCTCTCGCTCATCCCCTTCTCATTCCTCACCGCCCCCTCTGCTTTTATCGCCTTCCCCTCTAAAATTTTGGGCCCCGCCTGTCTGCCAACCTCCGCGGTCTCTTTCTAGCCGCGTTATGGTTGACCTCTTCTCGCAGCGCCTGCTTTCCAACTGTGTTCTACTCGCTGATCTGTTCGCAGCTCAAGTGTTCTGCTCGCCGGCCTAGCACAGTGTTCTTCTCATCATTTTGCTCGCAGCTATCTTGTTTTGCTCGAAACTTCTCATCGTCGCGACTTCTCGCTATGGCAGCTCTCATATCTCCCGCGAATTCCTTCTTGTAGTGTCTATTCGAGCTCGCGTGATCTCTTTCTTGCGTGCGTTTGTCCGCTCCTTTCCCTGCTCACCCGGTCACTGTTTTGATCGCCAAGACTCTCGGTTCTGCTTGTCGTTTTTGATCGCCAGGTCGCTCGATTTTACTTGCCAGGTCATCTGTTCTTATGGTTGGTAATGCTCTTTCCCGCCAACACTCCTGCCCGCAAGAGCCTCTTCTTGTGTGGTCTCTTTTTGCTGCCTCTTCTTGCAGAACTTTTCTTCCCTCGAACTATTGTTGATGTCAATCTGATCTCTCCGCCAGGCCGTTCAAGCCGACGTGCCCTCTCTTCTGATCGTGAAATCTGTCTTTACCCATCTCCTCTGTCGGCTTCTACTTTGGTTGATTCTTCTCCAATGACTGAACATGATTCCCCGATTCTTTTGTCTCGGCGGTCACCTCCATCTCACTTCTCCTCTATCCTTTCGTGAAGGTCGCACCTCTTCTCAGGGTAAAGGTCGACACAATCCCGCTCCTCTTAATTGTACTTACTGTGGCAAAGATGGTCATCTCCATGTCACTTGTTACCGTTTGTGTGGTCTGCCATCCGCACTGCATGCCTTTATTGTATTCCAAGCTCCAAACAACATTAACACTGACATTGATGCTCTGCACACCCAACTTCGGCAACTTCAAGGGATAATCGGCCGTTCCTCCGACTCTGTTGTGTTTATTTCAAATGACGGTATCTCCTGTCTAGCCCACAGTTCATCTTGGATTATGGATTCCGGAGAAACACACCATGTTCCCCGACGAAACCTTCATAATACTTGGACTCTAAGCGTCTCAAGTTCATCATTATTGCCAATGGGGACACCACCCCAGTCTCTGGATCAACTGACGTCAACCTTACTCCCTCCATTACTCTTCGCTCGATTTTTCATTTTCCGGGCTCTCTTTTCAATCTCCTCTTTATTAGCTGTCTCACTCAAGACCTTGATTAGTATGTAACATCTCTTCCACCTATTTTGTTGTGCAGGATCAAAAGATGCGGAATATCATTGGTAAAGGGAAATTATCGAAAGGCCTCTACATCCTTGACCCCCCCCCACTATTCTCTCCTTTATTAGCTTTGTTGAGTGGCATCGACGTCTTGAGCATGCACCTCTCCGCATCCTCCAAATATCTCTCCCATATTTGCCCCCCAATGGCTTATACTTTCTTACCTCATTGTACTCGGAGCGATTCTTCATTTATTCTAGTTCATTCAGATATTTAGGGACCCTACAAGACAACACGTGTTTCTGGTTATCGTTACTTCATTACTTTTATAGATGATTACTCTCATATGACCGAACATATTTACTTCATGATTGCTCTGAACTAACTCGTGTATTTCATGCCTTTATTATTGAGACTCGCAATTAGTTTTCTACTACCATTAAAACTCTTTGAACCGACAATGTCCGTGAATACACAAGTCAAGCGTTTACAAACCTATGTGTTGAGTATGGGATTATCCATCAAATCTCGTGTGTGTATACCCCCCCCCCCAACAAAATGGTGTTGTTGAACGTAAAAATCGACACCTTATTGAGGTCACACGTTCCCTTACATTTCAAATGAATGTTTCCAAACTTTATTGGAATTTTGCGGTTTCTACAGCCTGCTACCTTATTAACTGCATGTCCTCCTTCATTCTCAACTTTACAGCTCCCTTTAACTTTATTTTTCCCTCCACACCCCCCCCTTTCTTGTCACACCTCGTAACTTCAGCTATGTTTGCTATGTTCATAATCTTGGCTCGTCCACGGACAAGCTTGCTCTACGTGCTATAAAGTATATATATTCGTTGGGTACTCTCGCTCTCAGAAAGGGTATGTCTGCTTCTCTCCCAACGATCGCAAGGTTGTTACATCAGCTGATGTCACCTTTCTTGAAGACCTGCCCTATCATTCTCAACCCACCCCCAACCCCACCCCTAATGTAAGTGTATATATATTCATACTTTGTTTAATATGAATTAAGCATTTCATATTTTTCTTCAATTTTATTCTCCAGTTTTTAAATAACCATTTTTATGTTCAAAAGAATATGGTGCCATTAGGGCTACCTCTTATGTAAAATAAATTCCATAATATCTTTAAATTTTATTTTGTGTTTTTTTATACAAAGGAAAATAAGGTGTCTTTATTGTAGATGTCTTGACAAAAGGGCTATCAACTAAGAGATTTCATAATCTCACTTGCAAATTGGAAAGGATGGATACACACTCCCCAGATTGAGAGAGAGTGTTGTAATTATGTTCTGTAATTAAGCATTTCATATTTTTCTTCAATTTTATTCTTCAGTTTTTGAATAACCATTTTTAAGTTCAAAAGAAGACGGTGCCATTAGATCTACCTCTTATGTAAAATAAATTCCATAATATCTTTAAATTTTATTTTGTGTTTTTTGATACAAAGGAAAATAAGGTATGTCTTTATCGTAGAAATAAAGTTTGAAGCGACTAGGCAGAGGATCATAGTGGTTGAGAATATCTTGTCAAAGACTAAGTGGAAGTTATTTTGTTAGGAAGGGGAAGAGAGAGATCTAAGGAGAAGAATTAGAGAACTAGGGTTGAGTAGAAGAGAAGAGAAATTATCTTGGAATAATCTTGCCTGTCCACCAAGAGAGCCACCCCTGGGTATTTATACCCGGGATTGAGAGGGGTCGGCCGGCCCCTCCCCATATGGGGGCTGAACTGGTCTGGTTCAGGCCCCAAACCGCCGGTCTTCAATTAGAGGGAGAGGGGGCTGAACCGGTTGGTTCAGCCCCATTGTCGTCTTCGGTTTCCTTCCGCCTTCGTGTGTATTGACGCCCAAATAGCCGGTCTCCGTCCGGGGGCATAACATTCCCTTCCCCATCAAGAACCAGTTTGTCCCCAAGGTGGTAATCGGGGTAAAGCTCCCGGAACTCCAGCAAGTCCACCCATGTGTTGTGCGCCGCGGTCATATTCTTCCACTTGACTAGTAGCTCTGGATGGTACTCAGCGCCGCGGTGCTTCCACTTGATCATCAGAATCTCCTCAGGTATCAGACGCAGCTCGCCCATGCGCCAACGTGTAAGCAATACATGAAAGATCGGATGTATCCTCGATCCTTGGGGCAACGCCAACGTGTAAGCAATAGGGCCCACTCGCCGGATAATCCGGAAGGGGCAATAGTAACGAGGTGCCAACTTCTGGTTTGACCGCTAGGCCACGGACAACTGCTTGTATGGGCAGAGCCTGAGAAAGACCTCATCCCCCACCTGGAACTCCCGCTCCTTCCGATGCTTGTCAGCCTGCACCTTCATGCGGTCATGTGCTATCCGGAGATTCTTGCGTAAAGCGGCGAGTGTGCGATCACGATCACGAAGTGCATGGTCAACGGCGGGCAACGCCGTACTGTCGGCCTCATAACTTCTCAAGGAAGGAGGAGGACGACCGTACACGACCTCGAACGAAGTCATCTTGCTGGCAGAGTGGTAGGACGTGCTGTAGCAGTACTCGGCCCAATACAACAAACTCGTCCAAGTGCGCGGCTCGTCCATAACATAGCAACGCGGGTATGTTTCCACGCCTCGATTGAGTACCTTTGTCTGCCCGTCTGTCTGGGGGTGGTGAGTTGTGTTGAAACGTAAAGAAGTCCCTTGTAAGCAAAAGAGCTCCTTCCAAAAGTTGCCGATGAATGTCGGGTCACGGTCCGAGATGATTGCCCGTGGTATGCCATGAAGCTGGACAATCTCGCGGGCAAAAAGAGCGGCGACAGATTCGCTGGTGTAAGGATGGCTCAGCGCTATGAAATGCCCGTACTTGGAAAACTTATCGACCACCACCATGATGACTGACTTGCCCTGAGACCTGAGCAGCCCATCAATGAAGTCCATGGACACAGTATCCCAAATCTGGTGAGGAATCTCCAAAGGTGTGAGTAAACCGGTTGGGGATGTGGTTTCATACTTCTGGCGCTGGCAAGTCTCACACTGCTGAACAAACAACTGGATGTCACGGCGCATCCCCTTCTAGAAAACATTGGCCCGTGCCCGCTGGAGAGTGCGAAGAACACCGGCATGACCACCCGTCGGAGAGGAGTGGAACTCATGCATCATAACTGCCCTCCAGGCAGACTTCGAAGGAATGACCACGCGGCCCTGATAGAACAACCTGTCATTCTGAAGATGGTAGCCCGGAGTTGTCTCACGTGCCTGTCAAAGAGCCTCGACAATAGGTTGCAACTCGGAATCACGTTGTACCTCGTCATGTATCTCGCCAATGGAGTCAAGCAGTGGTGTAGTAATCTGAGCGAGGGCGCCCTCAGGTAAGTGGGACAAAGCATTAGCAACACGATTGTCCTTCCCGTGTCGGTAGACGATCTCATAATCATACCCTAGAAGTTTGGTCACCCACTTCTGTTGGAGAGGAGATGAGATTCGTTGTTCCAAGAAATGTTTTAGACTCTGATGGTCCGTCCGGATCTTGAAATGTCTTCCCAACAAATATGGCCGTCACAGGATCACCGCATGAATGATTGTCAACATTTTCTTCTCGTAGGTGAACAACCCCAGCTTCTGAGGAGCCAACGCCTTGCTGTAGAAGGCTATGGGCCTCCCTTCCTGCATCAATGCAACACTGAGCCCCACTCCAGAAGCATCAGTCTCCACTACAAACTCCTTGGTGAAGTCGGGAAGCGCCATGACCGGCGTAGTCATCATGGCCTTCTTGAGTGCTTGGAAGGCTTCCTCCGCCTCATCCTGCCAGAGGAAGGCGTCCTTCTGCAGCAACTGGGTAAGTGGCCGGGCGATCTTGTCGTTTTCCTTCACAAAGCGATGGTAGTATCCGGTAAGGCCTAAGAAGCCCCGTAGTGCCCGTACAGTCTGGGGTTGTGGCCAGGACAGCATACTCTCAATCTTCTGGGGGTCGGCCTTGACGCCCTGAGCCGAGACTAAATGTCTCAAGTATTCCACCTCCTCCTGACCGAAGGAGCACTTGGACCGTTTGGCGTAGAGCTTGTTTTGGCGGAGGATGGAGAAGACTTCTTCAACATGAGCTAAGTGCTCCTCCAACCTGGGACTATATATGAGAATGTCATCGAAGAAGATCAGCACAAAACGGCGAAGGAGCGGACGAAAAATCTCGTTCATGTTGGCCTGAAAGGTGGACGGCCCACCGGTCAGCCCGTTGGCCATCACCAGGAACTCATAGTGGTCGTCGTGTGTCTGGAAAGCTGTTTTGTGGATGTTGCCCTCTCGCATAAGGATCTGATAGTAATCGGACCGCAAGTCCAGCTTAGTGAACCGCTGTGCGCCGTGCAGTTCGTCCAACAACTCTTAAATCAGGGGAATAGGAAATTTGTCCTTTACAGTGACACTGTTCAGCGCGCGGTAGTCTACGCAGAACCGTCACGAACCATCCTTCTTCTTGACCAAGATGATCGGGGCAGAAAATGAGCTCGTACAGGGGCAGATGATCCCCGCATCTAGGATCTCCCGAACACTGCGCTCAATCTCAAACTTCTGCATGTGCGGGTATCGATAGGGCCGGATGTTGACAGGCTCCACCCCCGCCTTGAGGATGATCTGATGATCCTGAAAGCGCAGTGGTGGGAGAGTGTGGGGCTCCTGGAAAATGTCAGCATACTGTTCTAGGAGAGACTGCATCTGGACGGGTACCTCGGATGGCCCAATGACGACCGACTTCACCCCCAAAAGAACTGCCATCATATTGCCTTCTTCCCCAATACGTTGTAGGCTTCGGACAGAGACCTCCTTCACCGGAGAGGATTTTAGGCCTTTCATACAAAGCTGCTTCCCATGCTGTAAGAACTGTAACACTCTAACCAAGTTTTACAGGAATCAGCAGTCCGATCGGGTCCGCGATTGTAAGTAAACTAAGAGACAGTATATAAACTGGTATAAAGCTTGTAAAATAAACAAAGATGCTGAAAAGAAATACTTACAGCGGAAAGGTGAAGTAAAACTATGGGTAAAAGCGTACCTTATCAAGCAGCATCCACAGAGCCAACTAATAGGGAAAAAAATAATACTAAGGAACTGAAATACCAACAAAACTGAATTAACTGAACCATCACAGTGAGTAAAGTACATCAAATACAAATGTCTGCAAATAAAAAACAAAGTACAACAACAGTAGTACAACTAAATAAACTGACGACTGAAGACTGAGCCGCGTATCGTAAGCGGATCCCCTGACCTGAGCCCCCTATGAAAATAAGTTCTAAATGGGTTAGGCTCACTGAAGTGTAAGAAAACTACTCCCTCCAGCAACACTTAATTGAAAAAAAATATTTTTAAGTGATTAATACATGAATTAAGTTATGCATCATTCCCTAAAATAAACCTTGGTACTTAGGTTCATGATCTGACATGGAACGACTTATAGTGTGATCTGCCACACTAATCTCTGAATTTTCTAAGTCGTGGTTCTTGAAGATTTGTAATCGCGATTTTTATGAGTATCCACTTGATTCAACATTTCCTTGCTAACACTTGTCGCTAAGGACGACTAGACTCCACTAATAATTGTGGTCTAAGGGGCAAACCTGATGGTGCCCTAAACTGAGTGTCCCTCAAGTGGGTCACTAACTCCTATGTAAGGAGTGTCATATCTGTAACAAGGGTCATCTACCCTGAGTTTGCGATTATGTAGTGGCTTACTGACCCTGAAATATACGGTGGGATGTACCCACCAGCTACACGGGGTGAACCTTCCTCGCTACTTTCTGAATAGGTTTATACTAGAGTTCACTGAAGTAATTACGGAGTAGCGCTCTAGTCAAGTACACTGGACTTAGGATCTTTCAAGACATTGCATCGTCTGATCACTCTAAGTGTTCACCTACCCCGCTATCTCAGTTCTAACTATCGGAACTTGGAATTTCTATATGCGTACTCAAACTTGATTTAGCATGAAAAGAGGTCTACAATGCTTAACTAAAAGGAGTCAATTTTCTTACAGCGGCGCTTCGGCGCTCGTACACGCGACGAGGTGGCATGGAAAAAATTCGAATAAATCTATCCACCAGGAACTCCTTCACTCTTTCGTGCCTCCTAAGTAAAACTTAGTTCCAACCAGAAAGAGTCTCATTAAACCAAATTTCCCTCCTAGGGTTTCGGTGGAGAATTTCAATATGACAAAGTTACTAATATGAACAACCAAAACGGTGGCTTACCTTGCCCTAAACAGCGATTTAGCCCCAAACAGCGATCGATTCGCGATTTCGGAGAGCCGAGCACTTCGATCCCTAAATTAGGGCAAGAGGAAAAAGGAAAGATAATCAAAATCTCTTCCACGGTAACGATTTCTACTAGGAAAATGGAAGAAGAAGGGGGGAACTAAACTCACCAGCCGAACAGTGCTTCGACACCCTTATCTTCCACCGGTTAGGGTTGAAGTCGGCTCTCCTACGACGCTTGGATGGAACTGTAGGGGTCGTCGGAGTCTGGAGAGGGGGGCGGAGGAGCCGATGCTTGATTCCGGCGCGACGGGAGCGGTCGCCTAGGGCCTGGTCGCCGATTTTGTCGTGCGGTTACGGGAGGCGGGCCGCGGCTTGTGGGAAAGAAAGAATCGGGGTTCACGGGATTTAGGGGGGGTGCGGCTCTTTATTTGGAACGGTTGGGTTGCAGTTCTTAACTGTGAACCGGGTTTTATAAGGAGGGAAACCCATTTTTAAGACTTTGGTCTTAATAAATAAAGTGAAAATCGTCGCGACCGCTACGTTTACTCGCCATTGAACACTGACTCTTAATTATCTGCTTATCCTGCATAATAATTAATTAAACATAATAAATTGTTACTTTATAGGTCGTCGGCACGATCAATTTTGTTTGTGATCAAGCCCTGAAATTGATTTAAATGCGACGTCAAAATCTGGGATGTTACAAGAACTCCATAGTCATGTCGTCCCAATCAAAGGTGACTCGCCATAGCTGTCGCAACCAATGTACCCCAAGCACCATGTCTGAATCTCGGATGGGAAGAAGATAAACATCTGTATGACCCGTGTAGCCTTGTATGTTGAGCTCCACCTGCTTCATCACCCCCTCACACTGCAGCTTGCTCTCATCGGCCACCATCACCTGAAAGGAAGCCCCTCGATCGATCACATGTCCCACTCGGCGCGCCACCTCGGGATGGACGAAGTTGTGGGTACTCCCACTATCTATCAGAATCATCACACGTTCCCGTAGGACCTTGCCCGCCATGCGCATAGTGAAGGGGCGTTGCAGCCCTCCATAGCCTGTATCGATACTCCAAACTCAGTCATCGCCGACTCCTCTATCAAGTACGGCTCGGGAACCATGTCCACCTCCTCCTCGGCCTCCTCATGTAGCATGAACACCTGAACCTTTTGACATTTGTGCCCCGGTGTGAACTTCTCATCACAGTTGAAGCATAACCCTTTTTCCTTCCCGCCTGAAGTTCTGGCCAAGTCAGCCGAGTGACAACCGGCTTGCTTGGACCCTGAGATTCCCTTCTCACCACCGCCGTGGTGGTAGTAGTACGTGTTGTGCTGCGGGAGCGTTGCCTATTGTAGTTGTTAGAGAATGTTAGAAAAACATGATGTATTGACCCATTTATAAGGCCCATATAGAAGTTAGTGTTTAGTCCCACATTGTTTGTATAGCTTAGTTTTCCTCTCTTCTCTCCTATATATTTGTACTCATACTTGTAATTTTGGATTCAAGAAGTATATACAAGGTTTTCCACCTTTCTCTTCATGGTATCAGAGGGATCGATCTGGTCTGCCTTTTTTTCAAACCATCGGGTCTCCTGTTAACCGAGTGGTTTGTTCTCTTGCTTAACCGCGCGGCTTTGCAGTTTGTTCTCTTGCCTAACCGCGCGGCTTTGCGGTTTCTCCACTTCCTAACCGCTGCCATCTCTTCTTCTGTAGATCCACCTCCTCCTCTCCTCTACGGCTCTTTATAGTCTTCCCTTTCTCTGGCACGTGGGCCCCATCCCTCCCTCCTCCCCGTACGGCTTGGTCTTCTAACCGTCACGGGTTTCTTTCTATCCGCTGCAACTACTACCCGCCGTGACTTCCCTTGTTCATCGGGCGGCTTCTCGCGGTTTTACTTCCTACTCAAACCGCTGCGGTCTCCTTACCGCACGGTTTACTCCTCGATGTGGTCTCCTTATCTCTCCTCTCTTCGCGCATCGCTCTCCTACTCGCACGGACTGTTTTTTTCCCGCTCCGGTGCGGGTTGCTTCTAACCGCACGGACTGGTGCCTATCCGCCACGGCTGTGTCTTAGTGAGGTCTGCTCTTGCCGACCGAGCTTCTTTCTATTCGCTTACGGTCTGTCCCTAGCCGCCCAGTCCAGTTCTTGCGGCTTGCTGCTCGCCGCCCGACCACGACCTGCTTGTCGTGTTGTTCGGTCTGTTGCCGCGTTTATTTCCTGCGGTTTGCTATCCGCACGGACTCTTTCTAGACGCTCGGCTTTCTTCCTCCTGGTATGTTATCCGGCTTCTACTCCCTGCCCGCCCAGCTCTTGCCTACATTAAACCGCTGCGGTCTCATGGCGTCCGAGAACTCCAATACCTCCTCGGTTCTTCCTAATCGTGTTGCAGCCCCAAGTTACGAGCATCGCGATGAACTTCGCATTACTACTATCTCCCTCAGTGGGAAGCGCAATTTTGTCGAGTGGGTTCACTCGGTTCGTCGCGTCCTGCAGACAAAAGGTCTTCTACACCACCTCACAAAGGTTACTCCAACCGCTCCCACTGATGAGTAGCTCCGCGATGATGGTCGCGTCCAATCTTGGCTCCTCAAATCTATTGACACTGAGCCTTATCGGATGGCGATGTATCATGACACGGCGAAAGCCATGTGGGAGGAACTCCATTCGTTCTACTCGGGCCATAATAGTTTGCAACACCTGTTTGACATTATCTCGGATCTCCAAAATCTAGATCCAGGGGTCTCGGTGATATAATCTCCTTTGTAGCTAAAGCCAAGACCCTGGTGGAGGCCTGGATCCAACATCAGCCTCCCCAGAAAGAGGCTGTCGGCATAGCTATGATGATGTCTCGGGTCCCCTCTCACCTCCACAGTGTTCGGGCCCAGATTCTCTCCTCTACAAACACACCATCTTTATCTGATGTATGTTCTATGCTCCTGAAGGTCACTCCGCCCCCCGATACTCCTATTACTCTCTCCCCAACGCTCCTACAACACTCTTCACCAGCTCCGCATGCTCGGGGGTCCTCAGCTCGTGGCGGCCGTACCGCGACTCGAGGACGAGGTCGGTCTGGCAAACCTCTGTTTAAGTACACTTATTGCGACCAAGATGGTCATCTTGAGGCCACGTGCTATCGCAAACACGGCCAGCCTCCACATCTTGTCGTTGTTGCTCTGGTTGATCCTCTTGCTCCTCCTGTCGCTCCTGCCCCATATTCTGCTGTCTCTACTCGACCAGATATTGATGCTCTCCGCACTCAGCTTCAACAACTGCAAGGGGTGATCTCACGCTCATATGGCTCTATCGCCTCTATTTCCAATGAAGGTATTTCTTGTCTCTCGCAAAGCTCTCACTGGATTGTGGACTCAAGTGTCATACATCACATCACGTTGCAACGCCCCGCAATACTCTGACTGCTCACCCCGAGTTCATAACGGTGGCAAATGGTGATACCACCCTCGTTTCTGGTGCTGCTGATATACCCCTCACACCCACTCTGTCTCTGACCTCTACTCTTCATGTTCCCGGTTCCCCATTTAATCTACTCTTTTTTAGCCACCTTACACAAGACCTAAATTGTTGTGTTACTTTCTCACCATCTACCTTTGTTGTGCAGGATCGGAACATGCAGAATATCATTGGTAAGGGACGATTGTCAAATGGGCTCTACCTCCTCGATGTCCCTCCTTCCGCCTTCTCTATTGTTTCCACTACCGATTGACATCATCGTCTCGGGCATGCTCCCCTCCAGACTCTCAAGAAAGCTTTTCTGGATGTCTCTCTACATGAGTTCTCTTGTGAGTCATGTATTTTCGGCAAACAACATCGTGTTTCCTTTTCTCCCCATTGTACTCGAAGTGATACTCCATTTGCATTAGTTCATTTTGATATTTGGGGCCCTTATAAAACCCCTAGTATGTTTGGTTATCGTTATTTCGTAACATTTATTGATGACTTCTCACGCTTAACTTGGTTATACTTACTTCGGGATCGTACCAAACTTACCTCCATATTTCGTGCCTTCCTGAATGAAATCCGTATACAGTTCGTCTCTCCACTAAAAGTTATCCGTACGGATAACGCTAAGTAATACACTAGCCGTACATTTACGAACTTGTGCACGGAGTTCGGTATCATACATCAAACCTCTTGTGCGTACACGCCTCAACAAAATGGTGTGGCCGAGCGGAAGAATCGTCATCTTCTTGATGTGGCGCGATCTCTAATGCTCCAAATGCATGTTCCTACTCGTTTTTGGAACTTTGTAGTCTCTACGGCATGTCATCTCATCAATCGCTTGCCTTCTTCTGTGCTCGATCATGCCACTCCGTTAAGCCTTCTCTTTCCATCCCACTCCCCGTTTGCTCTTACGCCTCGTGTGTTCGGGTGTACCTGTTATATTCATACTCTCGGTCCAATCACGGATAAGTTCTCTCCCCGAGCCCGCAAGTGTATCTTTCTTGGTTACTCTCGGACACAGAAAGGCTATGTGTGTTATTCTCCGCCTCATGACAAAGTCATTATCTCTGCTAATGTCACCTTTCAGGAGGCTCAACCATTTTATGAGCCATCGTCTGATATTGTTCCTCCTTTCCCCCCACCAGTTCCTCGACCAACTGTTCCGTCACGTCTTCTTTACCACCACTACTTCCAACTCATCCGGCACATGTTCCACCTCCACCGTCCAAGCCACCCCTTATTCGTGTCTACACTCGCTGTTCCCTGGTCTCTGGAGCTCTACAACAGCCTCCATGTACCAGTGCTATTCCGCGGACTGACGATCCAACAACTTCCTCTACCGCTCACCCCATGGCGAATTATGTCTCTATGCATCGTCTGGCTCCATATCTACGCAAGTTTGCTCTCTCTCTCTCTCCTCTATTTCTATTCCTAACTCCGTGCAGGAGGCTCTTTTACATCTAGGGTGGCGCGCGGCCATGGACGGGGAAATGACTGCTCTTTGGTCCAACCAGATTTGGGATCTGGTTCCTCCTCCGGCCATTCATGTGTCAGTTGCAAGTGGGTGTTTACTATCAAGCATGATCGGGATGAGACAATTGATAGGCTCAAGGCCCGGCTTGTGGCGCGTGGGTTTACACAACAGCAGGGGCTTGATTATGAGGGAACCTTCTCTCCTGTTGCCAAGCTGAATTCCGTTCATGTTCTGATCTCCTTGGCTGTCCATCGCCACTGGCCTCTCCTTCAGCTTGATATTAAGAATGCCTTTTTGAATGACGACCTTCAAGAGACTGTCTACATGCATCAACCACCCGGGTTTGAGACCACAGGGGATTCTCGTGTATGTCTTCTTCGGAAATCAATTTATAGTCTTAAACAGTCTCCCTGGGCTTGGTTTGACAAGTTTAGTAAGGCTGTTCGAGATGTTAGATTCAAGCGGAGCTCAGCCGACTTCTCTCTTTTCACTCGACATCAATCAAATGGGACTGTCATTCTCCTGGTATATGTGGATGATATCTTGATCACTGGAGACGACACAACGGGGATACAGGAAATTAAGCAACACTTGAACTCTGTTTTTCAGACAAAAGATCTGGGAGGATTGAGGTACTTTCTTGGGCTTGAGGTTGCAAGACGACCCGATGGCCTTGTTTTGTCACAACGAAAGTATTGTCTTGATCTCCTCCACGATGCTGGCTATTCAGGGTGTAAACCTGTAGAAACTTCGATGGACGCCAACCACAAGTTATGTGCTCATGGGTCTGACTCCGATTCTCTGCTTACGAACCCTGAGTATTATCGGCGCCTTGTGGAAAAATTGATTTACCTAACTGTCACAAGACCTGATATTTCATTTGCCGTTGGAGTTGTTCGCAGATTTATGCACACCCCTCGCACTTCCCATCTTCAGGCTGTGGAACGCATCCTCAGATATTTGGAGATAGCTCCTGGACAAGGATTGGTATATAAGTCATCTTCCTCCCTATCTCTTGTTGCACTCAGATGCAGATTATGCGGGTTCCCTAGATGATCGCTGCTCTACTACAGGCTTCTGTACCTACTTTGGGGGAAATCTTATTACTTGGCGTAGCAAAAAGCTGTCTATTGTTGCTAGATCATCCGCTTAAGCTGAGTATCATGCAATGGCGACAGTTGTATCTGAACTCACCTGGCTTGAGAGTCTACTTGGTGATTTGGGGGTTACTTTACCCTCACCTGCAATCTTGTTTTGTGATAGCCAGGCTGCAATTCACATCGCAAAGAATCCTGTGTTTCATGAGCGAACCAAGTATATCGAGGTTGACTGTCATTTCGTTCGTGAAAAGGTCCAATTAAAGAAGTTAGAGCTGGAGCATGTTCCAGCATCTGGGCAGGTTGCCGACATTCTCACCAAGGCATTACCACGACAAATGTATCATCAGTTCTTATCCAAGCTTGGTACATACGACTTGTATGCTCCATAGTGTTAGAGAATGTTAGAAAAACATGATGTATTGGCCCATTTATAAGGCCCGTATAGGAGTTAGTGTTTAATCTCACATTGTTTGTATAGCTTAGTTTTCCTTTCTTCTCTCCTATATATTTGTACTCATACTTGTATTTTTGGATTCAAGAAGTATATACAAGGTTTTCCACCTTTCTCTACAGTAGCGTTCCTCCTGTATCCGAGCCAAACTGGTCGCATGGTTCAAGTTGCGGGGCATGTAGGACTGGATCTCATCCCGCAAATAATCTCTGAGACCCGACACAAAACAACTGAGTAATGTCTTCTCTTCCCACTGTACTCGGTTAGCCAACTTCTCACACTCTGTTCGGTACTCCATCATTGTACCCTTCTGTCGCAGCTTCTGCAGGAGCGCCTCAAAGTCTTCGTACTCTAATGGCCCAAAACGAGAGGTGAATCCATCCACGAAGTTGGTCCAGGGCGCGTAGTCCTTTCCCCTCAGGAACCACTGCACCCACTGGAAAGCATCCTCCAGGTGGAATGATGCTAACTGCACCCACTGCCCCTCAGGAATCTCCTGATAGCTAAAAAATAGTTCCGCCTTCTGCAGCCACTCCAGAGCGTCACCCCCATTGAACTTGGGAAAATTCATCCGCGTCAACTTTGGCGGCATGTACGGCCGCGGACCGGCCTGGCCACGCCACCCCGCATCCTGTCCATACTCCGCCGGCCTTCTTTGTTCCCCGGGTTCAAAAGGCATGCCCGGAAACCCTTGACGAAACGGCCCCGCCGTTGGAACACCTTGACCACCCCACTGCATGCCTCCCCCGAACCCCACGGGCTGCCCCCTTCCGGGCGGGTGAGGCAGCAGGCCTTCCCCCCTCCATATGGGGGAATCGGCCACCCGCCCCCTCTAGCGCCAAACGCGCCGCCTGGGCCCAAGCCGCTGTCCACGCCTGCGCCGCACCCACCTGTTCCGCACCCGCCTACGCTGAAACCGCCTGCGCCCAACCCGCTAGTGCCGATTCCGCCGCCTAGGCTCAATCCGCCCCCTGCTGCGAGTCCCGCACCCCGATCCCACTCCCTGGCCTAGGCTTTCGCCTTGCTTTGCCCCCCGTTTCCGTCGCTCCGGTGCGGATCGGTCCGTGGAACGGAAGATTCGCCCGCATCCTCTTCCGACACGGTCTTACCCTTCAGATTTTGTGCCAACAACACCATCATCTCCTTCATTTGGGTGTCGATCCGTTCTTCTAGCCTTTGCGTGGATCTTTTCACATTTTCCTCGATGGCGGCCACTGAATCAGTCAACCCCATCAGATTTTCCTCTAGGGTTTCCAAGCGGACGATTTCGTCTTGCGTTCGAGTAGTCACCATGGTGGAGAAAAGAGTCTCTGATACCAAATGTTAGGAAGAGGAAGAGAGAGATCTAAGGAGAAGAATTAGAGAACTAGGGTTGAGTAGAAGAGAAAAGAAATTACCTTGGAATAATCTTTCTTGTCCACCAAGAGAGCCACCCCGGTGTATTTATACCCGGGATTGAGAGGGGCCGGCCGGCCCCTCCCCATATAGGGGCTGAACCGGTCTGGTTCGGCCCCCATACCGCCGGTCTTCAATTAGAGGGAGAGGGGGTTGAACCAACCGGGGGCGTTGTCGCCTTCGGTTTCCTTCCGCCTTCGCGTGTATTGACGCCCAAATAGACAGGCTCCGTCCAGGGGCGTAACATATTTAGGTAGAAAAACAAACATGTCTTGCCTCAAATTATTCCCCTCTTCCACCATTCAAAGTTCCAAAGATTCTTCATGAATTTTATAAACATCTTGTAAATGCAATAGGACTTCTTCATTGATTGCATAGGAAAGATTGAACATGGCTACTTGAAGCGAGAAGTGTGATGAGGCACCTAAGAAACCATCTTTACATAGAGGAAGGAAGAAAAAGCATATGCAAGTTGTGGTTGGAAAAAAGGCATAGACCGAAGAGATAATGACTCTTTTTGTTGTCCTATGGACACATCTAGGGCATATCAAACACCTCAAAAAGAAAAGTGGGTGCACTTTGGTTTGTCAGATAAGAAAGCACAAAAATTTGAAATCAGCAAAATATAACATCATCATAAAAGGTTTATCTAAATTTCATGATAAAGCTGACCCTTAGCGCAGTATATTTTTTAACTTTGCTCGACAATACAAAAAAAATAGTAAGAAGAGGCCGTAAGACGAATAAAAGTTGTACAGTTATGCGAGCAAGCATATTGGAGTCGTCTATGCCTCTACTGTGATGACTGGTGAACTAATGTCGTGACAATTTGAAGCAAAGTACATGTGTACAGAAAATACTTGTAAGAAGTAATTTTTTGAAACCAAAATAAAATCAATGGTGAAGACCATTGTGTTTGAATCTTTTGGAAGTAGGAAGGTTTCTTTTTATTCTTCAAGATAAATAACCTCTGCAATTTGCTCCATTGAATGAAATATTAGAATTAATTCCATGTGCTAAGTATTACTGATTTTACTTGGTGCAGATTATCATCTGATTCGTGAAATCAATATTGACAAAATTTCTGAATGGAAGCCATTTTTTAAGGCGAGGCAACATAGGGGGATGCTACTGCGTATGCCACTTAACAATCAATTTGAAAATGAACAGGAAACTATTAATGAATCTCATGGAATAGAAGTCTTCAAATTGGGTTTTGAAGTTTATGCAGATGGTTCCACCCGGGTATTACGTCTTTGTGAGTCTACAAGATTGGAGCAAATTGCTTCTCAGCCTTCTGCTAGTTTTCAACTTCTGCTTTCATCCTTTGCAGTGCACTTCCTTGACAAGAATAAACAGGTTTCTTTTAACAATTGAATGTCTCAGTAACTTAAATTGGTTTGCATTTAATTTTAAATCACCTTTCAGAACAATGGCATTCAACATAGTAATTTAGAAATATTTTATATTCTTATACTTCTTTGAATTTTTGTTCCTCTAATCTTGCCCCAAAACTCTACATTTGGCCTATCCTTGATGCAATGCGGGCTGATTAAGATAAAAGCTAGGGCACAGAAAAATCAATCCAACGCAACAAATAATCGAACTCAATAAACAAGAACAACCATTATTATTCCAAAACATTCAAAGTCCATAAATTCTTCCAAGATGATAAATTCCATTTGAGATGTCCAAATTCAGCAAATGAGAACGCTTGAAAACAGTAGAAAGTAAAGAGAAAGAGGCATGAATGAGACAACTCCACCGTCAATAGAAGATAAGGCACTATGACGTAGTGTAAGACTGTGAGTGTTGGAAAATCTAACAATGGCGTAATTGATGGTTTGATTGGTCAAAATAATTGATGAACCTCTAAGGGTGGCTAGGGCTTCGACACTCTATGTGACGGGCGCCTCCAATGCAAAATCCTCAAACCATTGATCCCCTCAAGTAAACCTCTATAATCAGCTACAGGTTTGCAGACCAGAGACCCCAACCATCTCCATGGATCTGATTGACCGTGGGCGCTAATTCTAATGGTTGGTTTTTGAGGTTGAGGCTTGAACCCCATATCTTGTAGATAAGTTTGTGATGAGGACAAGTTTAGAGATCCCTTATCTAAGAGGTCTGGGGTTCAATCCTCAGGCTCAACAACCCTCCATTGGAATTAGCGGTTGCGACCAATCAGATCTGTGGAGATGGGTTGGGGTCACAGGTCTAGAGACCTGCTGCGCACCCACAGTAGACCGAGGCGTTACATAAAAAGTGCACTTTTTATGTAACGCCTCGGTCTACCGTGGAAGGGCTGCAGGTCTGCAGACCAGTGACCTCAACCCATCTCCATGGTTTTGATTGGCCTCGGCTGCTAATTTTAATGGCGGGTTGTTGAGGCTGGGGCTTGAATCCCAGACCTCTTTGATAAGGACCAGTTTAGAGTTCCCTTATCAAGGAGGTTTGGGGTTCAATATCCAGCCTCAACAACCCGCCATTGGAATTAGCGGCTACAGTCAATCTGTTCCATGGAGATGGGTTGTTGTCACTGGTCTGCAGACCTGTAGTGTACCCATAATAGATTAGGGTGTTACAAACATTGTGAGCAGATCTAACGATATCTACTTGCACTTTAAAATAGTAGTCCCAAGAATACATAAAACATATAAATGTCGATATGAGTGCTACTACATACTTTAATTATCCAAACGTTGATCAGAAATCTAGCTGCAGCGTGAATAGATTTGTATGTCCTTGAATGAGCGTGCTCTGTATTGGGATTATTGTTGTTTTATGTTATTTGATCTGTAAATAGTCTGTATAGGTTATATTGTATTTTCCCTGTTTGGGATATATAGATATATATATATGCTTGATCTCCTAAGGTGAGAATCAAGGCTTTCATTTCTCAACATGGCATCAGAGGACGCCTAGGGTTTTCGTCGTTCCCGCTCCCGTTGTCGCTCCGCTGCCGCTGCCACTCGATCCCGCTCTAGCCCGATACCGTTGTCGCAGATTGTTCTGGGAAGCCCTGCTGCCGCCGATTTCTCCCGATCACGCTGCTGCTGATCTCGCCCGATCCCGATCCTGCTCTCACTTGTCCTGCTGTCGCCGCCTGTTTTCCCGCCGCCGCCGCCTACTCTTACTGCCGCCGCCTGTTCTTATGTTGTCGCCGCCTACTCTTGCTATCGCTAGAGCTTCCTCTCCCTCTAGCCCTTTCCATGGAGCATGTCTTATTCTTGCACCGAGTTCTTTATGCTGGTGAGAAGGGTTTGTGTGTGAGACCCTCGTTCTCTTTATTCTCTCAATCCTCGATCTCCGTTGCGGGAGGGATCTCATTGTTTTTTGCTCAATGGATTCCAAAGACACCTATGGATCCTCTACGGGATGGATTACTGGCATTCGACCTTATAAAGAGAACATGTGGCCCCTCTATGCCTCAATCGACCGACACAGATGAAAAAAAGGAGTTAGTGAAGTGGTCGACGGAAAAGTACATGGTTCTTGGATGGATTCAGTGCTCGATGGAGCCTCGCATCTTTAGTCAGTTCATGCGCTTTGAGGAAAACCGATGAAGAGACTATCCCCAAGAAATTGATACTGATAAGAGAACTCATGCAGTGGATTGTTTTGTTGCATGTGAGAATGTGATATTATAATCAGTCCTCAATGGCTGAGTTAATCCTTCGGCTACGAGGCAAGCCTTGATTCTTGTTATTGTGTTGTCAAATTTCTACTTCACGGCGACCGCCTACTAACAACCAACCACTTTTTGTCCTAGAGGCAAGGAACCTAAAGTCGACGTTTAATTTGAGGGTGGTTTTGCCAATTCCTCTAACATGGTAACACATTACTTGGAGTGAACAAGAACATCTTCCATCGAGGTTGGACGGGAGAAAGGAAGTCAAAGATATAACAAGCTTTTTTGTGGATGGTGTAAGACAATGATAAGAGACAACCTGAGAAATCGGGTGGGAGGTGCAAGGACATTTACTTTTCCTTATGGCAATAGGTAGTTCGAAAACCTGATTGGAGGTGTCGATAATGAGGACGATTATATATGAGGATTAGCAATTAGGTGATCCGTAAGAGTTGAGGATGGTTTGGTAGGGTTAAACATATAATTCTAACGGTAATCATACTGATGATAGGAAGGAAACGTGATGTGTAGAAACTCTAGAGAGGAGGTTGTGTGATTTCAAAGTCGATGTCATGTAGAATAGGGAGATGCATCATAGGAGAAATGCATGGAGGTTTGGATGGAAAATAAGCTGTCTTCAAGGAAGGTCACATCATAAGAGACAATTGTGCTAGAGGTGGTAGAATATAGTAGAAAACCTCGTTGAGTGCAATAGTATCCCACAAACATTATTTGTTGAGCTCGAGGATCAAGTTTACTACGAGTGAGCGCGAGGATGTGAGAGTAACAAAAAAGGTGCCCAAAAACTTTGGGAGGGAGAGGAAATGGATCATCATTCCAATATGGGATGGAGAGCAGAGTTTAGTTTTGTAGGATGCGTGAAGGCATGCGATTAATGTAAAAGTATGCAATTAAAATTGAGAAATTCCAAAGGTGTTGTGGAGCATTCATCTGAAGAGTTAAGGAGCAGGCAACCTCTAAGAGATGTCTATTTTTGTGCTTGTTCATCCCATTTTGTCAAGGGGTATAAGAACATGTTGTTTTGTGATGAATATCGTGCGAGTGAAAAAACTCTTGAAGCGATTTATTAAGGTATTCTTTTCCATTATCAGAATGAAAAACCTTTACCGGTGTGTTGAATTGAGTAAGAATTTTTGCATAAAACATTTTTAGGATGTGGGTAACTCATTGCGGGAGCGTAATAAGTTTGACCAAGTTATATGAGAATGATCATCAATAAAGGTAACAAAATAAATTATTTTCATTCACACTCCAAATTTTAGAAGTTCTCCAAATGTCACTATGAACAACATCGAAGATATGTTTGTAGTGTTTCGAGTTGCTAGGAGAGAAGGTAGATCGATAATGTTTGCCTAAGATACACGACTCACAACTAAAATTGGAAAAGGACATTAGATAACATAAAGACGTAAGAAAGATAATGTTGGATGACTGAGGTGTTGGGGACACTTGATGGTTGAGGTGGTTAGAGATGTATTTGGCACCTGGTCCGTATCGTACAATGCATTTTTCTCATGTCCCCCACCAATTGGTTGTTTCATTGGCAGATCATGTATCATAAAACGAGAGGAGAAAAATGTTACGAGATAATTGAAATTTTCAATTTGTTGGCATATAAATAGGAGATTATGATTAATATCACGAACAAACAAGGTGTTGTGCAAATGTAATGTGGGAGAGAGAGTTATATTTAAGGAGTCTAAAATAGGACTTGTAGAACCATTAGTATTAAAGATAAATTTGTGGTGTGGGGGGCAAAGATTGATGGAACCATCTTTGTTCATATGATTAGAAGCACCTGAGTAGGCAATCCAAGAACTAGAGTGAGATAAAAGGGATAAACCTGAGGAAGGGGAAAGGTCTACGGGTGTTGCATCTGAGAGGAGGAAACGTAAATGAGTCAATTCAGTAGCAGATAGGTTACCTTGTCCATCCATGGAGTCAATGAGAGTAGTAGATTTAACTGATGGTGCAAACCTTTGACGTGATGTAAGTACATTGTCAGGATAACCATGTTTCTCCCAACATTTCTTTACTATGATTGGTTCCACCGCACCAACCGCAATTGTCCACATTCAAATCGGCCCCAATCACGGCCTCGAAGGGGTTGGGTAATTCCTCGACGTTGAGTCGATCCCTAGTCATTATTAGTCGTGAATTCATCAAGAGAAGAGTTGATTGAGACCTGTCGGCCTTGTGAAGCGGTTGGCTTCACTTTGGTGTCCAAGGAGATGGTAGAAGGTGCCCAAAATTGGTTTGTGAAAGTTTCTCTTGGAATTGTAGTGAGGCATATTGCCAAGTTGCCGCAAGGTCTACGACAAGATGTTGAGGAGTCACGGGGAGGCCAGAACAATGAGAGATAGTCGAGCCACAAAAATGGGAGAAGCGCGTGGACGAGATCCTCGACAACCTTCTCTGAGAACTCTGGCGGAAGCTACGACTGAAGGGCAATGCGAGAGCTTATGTAATTCTGTAAGAGACGGATGAGAGCTTAGTCCAAAGATGAACGAGAGCACGAGATTTTGTCTAGAAACTAGTGAGAGTGTCATCCAGAGATGAGCGAGAGCACGAGAGTTGTTACCCGAAGAAGGAGAAAATTTTGTCAGGTTCAGATGCAAAAGAAGGATAAGCTCTTTGATGAAAAATATGGACAGGCTCTAGATCGAAGGAAGATCTGCAATGTGAAGCTCTATGTCGCGGAAGGAGTCAGACCCACTATGGGACGACGAGCTCTGTGTCATGTGAGAAAGAAACTCGTTTTGTGTCAGAGGGGCCCTGTGAATGATATGATTCATGCACGTGCAGGAATCTTGAGGGACTGCGATCAACAATAGCTTCGATTGGTGAAGGCATGATGCACGCACGATAGTTTGGATAAGCAAGAGATGAGCACGTGAGAGGTTCTAGGAGAGGGGTCATGCTAGAGATTATTGGAGAGGTATCACCCACGAGAGAGTCTCTATAGGTATTGGGTGAGAGAATTCATCCGAGCGAAAGGTTCAGTTAAATATATCTATGTTTATTTTAGTCTTTTCTGAGCCTATATATATGTAAGCCCGGTTAGGACAACATAATAATATTGAATCGATTCATCTCTACTTGGTATCAGAGCCGGACGGACTTGCTGCCGATCGTCGAACGCCTCTCGCCGCCGAATCGCAGATCGCCTCTCGCCGCCGAATCGCAGATCGCCTCTCCCCTTTGCTCGATCTCCTCTCTCGTTCGCTCGATCTCCTCTCCCGCTTGCTCGCTCTCCTCTCCCGGTTGCTCGATCTCCTCTCCCGCCTCTCCCGCTCGCTCGCTCTCCTCGATCGGGCCGCTCTCTCCGCGCGCTACGCTGGCGCAGTGATCCCGCCTCTCCGGCCCATTCTTCCGCCTCTCCTGCCGGAGCCGCCTCTCCGGCTTGTTCTCTCGCTCCTTCGGCCGTGATCGGGGGGCGGTTTTGCCTTCCAAGGGGGCTGCCGGAGCCGCCTCCCTTTCATCCTCGGGTGTCTTCTTCGGCTTTCAGATCTAGCCCGCACCCGTAGGATGCCCTCTCTTTTCACTTGAGATCTTTGTACTCCTCTATGGACGATCAATCCACTTTGTCTCCTGCTTCTCAATCTGGTGCTCTTCCCGGTTCCTCGGCCACCCGATCGGATCCTTTGCCTAGTTCCTCGGGTGATCCTCCTCGGAGTCATGGTTAGTCTTTGAAAATTACTACTGTTGCCTTGAATGACACGAATTACCTGGAATGGTCTAGGGCGGCTCAACATGCGATTCGCAGCCGCAAGTTATATGGCCTTATTGATGGTATTATTGTTGAGCCATCACGTTCTGATCCCTCGTGGCGCAAATGGGATGCGGACAATTCCTTGGTCGTCTCATGGCTTCTTCATTCGATGTCTCCTCAGGTGTATCGGAGTTATATGTTGTTGGACTCCGCATACGATATTTGGACGAGAGCCCGTGATACTTACTCTCAGGCAGGCAGTTCGATGCAGGTATATGAGCTCACTCGCCTTGTTCTGGAACTGAGACAGAGGACTATGCCAGTTGCTGCCTATTATTCTGAGTTTGAGCGCCTTTATCAGGACTTGGATTTATTTAATACCTTTACTGCAGCCTGTACGACTGATGCAGTGGCTCTACAGAAGGATAAAGATCGCTTTCGTGTTCACGTCTTCCTTATGGGCCTTAGTATGGAGTTTGATGTTTTTCGTCTGCATGTTCTCGATCGTGAGCCTCTTCCCTCCCTTCGGGAGGCATTCAGCATGCTCCTCAGTGATGAGAACCGTCGCCGCACTCTTGGCCCTACTACTGACCACTCTGCGCTCGCTGGGATTTCCCGCGGCCCCCCTCCTGTTTGCAGTCACTGCGGGAAAAGAGGCCATATCAAAGACTCTTGTTTTCTCCTGCATCCGCACCTTGCTCCAGCCGGTCGAGGTTCTGGTACTCGTGGTCGAGGTTTATATCGTGGAGGTGGTCGTTCTTCTGTTGACCGTGTTCAGTCTTCTGCACACTCTACTGAGGTTCTGGAGGACACCTCTGGTGGTTTGTCTGCGGCCGAGTTAGAGGCCTTCCGCCGCATGTTGCGCTCCCACACTGACTCTACGTCTGCTTCTTCTCACGCTGTTGTTGCTTCTTCAAGTCTGTCCAGTGCTCATGTTGTGTCTTCCACACCTTCTGAGTGGATTATCGACTCAGGTGTGACCGACCACATGACTGGCTCTGCCTCAGGTTTTACCTCCTACACTCCCCTTTCTGGTCGTGATAAGGTTATTGTTGTCAATGGCTCTCTCTGCCATTGCTGGTAAAGGGACAATCCCATGTTCTCCTGACCTATCACTTTCCTCTGTTTTGCATGTCCCTTCTTTTCCCAGAAATTTACTCTCTATTAGTCACTTGACTAACTCTTTACACTGTTCTGTGACATTCTTTTCTGATGTTTGTGTTTTTCAGGATCTGGCTACGAGGCGGACACTTGGCAGTGGTAGGAATATTGGCGGCCTGTACTTGCTGAACCAGTCTTCTCCCAGTGCTCTCTCTTCCACCAGATCTCCGACTCTTTATGATCTTCGACGATGGCATAGCGCCTTGGCCACCCTTCTCCCTTATATCTTACTAAATTGTTTCCTGTCTTTCATCATTTACTTCAGTCTTTTTCTTGTGATGCGTGTGAACAGTCTAAACATGTTCGTCGTCGTTCTACTCATGTGTCTGTTCCTAGTCTGTATGCATTTGATGTTATTCACTCTGATGTTTGGGGTCCATCCCGTGTTCTCTCTTTATCTGGCTATAAATGGTTTGTAACGTTTATTGATTGCTACTCCCGCACTACTTGGCTTTATATGCTTAAAAAGAAAAGTGATGTCTTTGTTTGCTTTCAAAAATTTCATAAGATGGTGGTTCAACAATTTGGAGGCAAAATACGTGTGTTACGTAGTGATAATAGTGGCGAATATGATGATCGCGGTGTCTTTGTGGCCTATCTGACGGAACATGGCATCATTCATCAAACTACGTGTGTCCACACCTCCACTCAAAATGGGGTAGTCGAACGAAAAAATAGGCAGTTGCTGGATGTGGCTCGGTGCTTACTTCTTTCTATGCACCTCCCTAAATCCTACTGGGGGGATGATGTTCTTACCGCCGCGCATCTCATTAACCGTCTTTCGTCACGTGCTCTCTCGTTTGCTACGCCCCTATCTCGTCTCGAAAAAACACACATTGTCCACACCTCTCATCTTCCCCCTCGTGTCTTCGGCTCCGTCTGTTTTGTTCATGTCCATAGCCCGCATCGTGATAAACTCGATGCGCAGTCTCTTCGGTGTGTTTTCGTTGGTTATTCTCCTACCACCAAAGGGTATCGGTGTTATCACCCTCCGACACGTCGGTACTATTGTTCTGTCGATGTCACATTTCGTGAGGGGGAGTCGTACTTTGGTCCTCGTCAGGGGGAGATGACTAGCACATGTGACGAGTTGATCGACTCCCCGCTCCCTATTGTTGCCACTCACCCTATTCCTCCTCCACCTGCTCCCGTCTCTATTATTGCCGCTCATCCTATTCATCCACCTGCTCCCGTTCCTTCCACCTCCGCTTCTCCGATAATATACACATACTCCAGTCGTCCTACGACTGTTGAGCAAGTGCAGACTGCGGATGTTTCGCCAGTACCGGTGGCTGTCTCCAACCCAGATTCGGATGATGACCTTCATATTCCTCCTGCCCGTCTTATAGGTAAGAAGGGTAGCACTAGTCATCTCATTGCCAACTACATTCGTTATGATCACCTTTCTCAGGCACATCAAGCCTTTATTTCTTCCCTTTCATCTATTGTTATCCCTAAGACATGGCAGGAGGTTGTTCAGATACCTGAATGGAAAACGGCAATGGAGGAGGAACTGCGTGCCTTGGACAAGAACAAAACGTGGCAGCTGGTGAGCCTTCCTCCAAGGAAGCGAACGGTCGGATCTCGTTGGGTCTACACTGTCAAACAATACCAAGATGGTGTAGTGGAGCTGTACAAAGCTCGTTTGGTGGCTCAGGGATATACCCAGGCTCAGGGTATCGACTACCAGGAGACCTTTGTTCCTGTTGCAAAGATGAACTCTATTCGTGTTCTTTTTTAGGTTGCTGCAAGTCATAGATGGGATCTACTTCAGCTCGATATTAAGAATGCTTTTTTGAATGGCGATCTGGAGGAGGAAGTTTACATGGATATTCCTCCGGGCTCTGTTATCAAAGGGTCCATGGGAAAGGTGTGCCGGGTTCTAAAATCCCTGTATGGCTTGAAACAGTCTCCGAGAGTGTGGTTTGGACGCTTTTACAAATTCATGCTTCAACTTGGATACACTCAAAGTCATGCTGACCACACACTCTTTATTAAGAGAAAGGGTGCTCAGGTCTCTATTCTTATTGTGTATGTGGACGACATTATCATTACCGGGGACCACTTGGAGGGGATCATTTATCTGAAGGAGCAACTGAGCAAAGAATTTGAAGTTAAAGACCTGGGAAAGCTGAAATATTTCTTGGGAATTGAAGTGGTGAGGTCTCAACAAGGGATTTTCATCTCCCAAAGAAAGTATACTCTGGATCTTCTTGAAGAGACTGGGATGCTTGGGTGTGCTCCCGTGGACACACCTATTGAGGCTAATCATAAAATTGATGCAGATACTAGTGGAGAAAAGGTGGATGTCTCAAAATACCAACGTTTGGTTGGACGCCTCATATACTTGTCTCATACTCGCCCTGATATTTCGTATGTTGTGGGAGTCCTAAGTAGGTATATGCACTCTCCTTCCATTCGTCATCAGCAGGCGGTCTTTAGAGTGCTGCGGTATCTCAAAAAGGCACCAGGTCGTGGGATCCTTTTCAAAAACAGCCAATCATTAGAAGTTGAAGTGTTTACAGATGTTGGCTGGGCCGGGAACCAAGACGATAGAAAATCTACCACGGGGTACTGCACCTTTGTGGGAGGTAACCTCGTCTCATGGAGGAGCAAAAAACAGAATGTGGTAGCTCGGTCAAGTGCAGAGGCAGAGTATAGAGCTATGGCACAGGGTGTTTGTGAAGGATTGTGGTTGCGGACTCTTCTTCGGGATATTGGTCTTCAGGAGAACAACCCTATCATGGTCTACTGTGACAACAAAGCTGCCATCAGTATTGCGCACAATCCAGTGCAACATGATAGAACCAAACATGTGGAGGTTGATAGACATTTCATCATGGATCACCTAGACAAAGGAAATATTTGCACTCCTTTTGTGAACTCATTCGACTAACTTGTGGACGTCTTCACCAAGGGTTTATCCAGCGATAACTTCAAAGACAACACAAACAAGTTGGGAATGATCAATATATATTCCCAACTTGTGGGGGAGAGTTAAATATATCTATGTTTATTTTAGTCTTTTCTGAGCCTATATATATGTAAGCCCGATTAGGGCAACATAATAATATTGAATCGATTCATCTCTACTGGTTCATCACAACGTGATATCGTATGAGAGCTAGGAGAAGTTATTGTAGGCTTGACCCCCGAGAGCTAGGAGGGGTTGCAAGGGGTAGCGCGAAATCTGAGAGCTAGTGAAATCGAGTAAGGAGTCGCGGCGAGGACTCACTTGTGACTGAGGTCAATTCTAGTGCAAGCTAAAGCAAAGAGATTTTGTTTGTGCGAGTGTGAGGGATCGATGAAAAAATTTCATTCTGCCTTGATACCATGTGGAACTGATAATTCATATATTCATGTGTGTGTGTGCGTGTGTGTGCGTGTGTGTGCGTGTGTGTGCGTGTGTGTGCGTGTGTGTGCGTGTGTGTGCGTGTGTGTGCGTGTGTGTGCGTGTGTGTGCGTGTGTGTGTGGATAGATGGATAGATTGATACAAAGTATGAACCTAGAATATTCTAGGCAATGTGGACTAATCTATGTACAAGAAAGATATTCTAATAGGTCATTACGATGGGCCTTCTTCACTGGGCTTCAACAGGATATTCAGATCAAAACAATATAGCACTTTATTTTTTTACCATGCAAGTAGTAAACATCAATTGCAAATAGTTTTAATGCAAATAATTGATCAACACATATTAATACTCTTCATCTATTAAGCATTGACTCTTCATTGAGGGCTGCGTACATGTATTGGGTATGTTTCCATTGTTGATACTTACCCAGTACTCAATGCATACACACAAACTAGGGATATACGTAGGGACTCGCTGGATTGCTCTGCATGCTGTGATAAAAAGAATTTGTTTTTCTGAAGTAAACAAAAGTTCAATCCGTGTTTTTTTGACAAGAAAGAGTGTAACTCTCTAATAAATGCAACTAGTAGTATTAGTTTATTATAGAAAGTAAAAAATGTGCTCCAGGTTTAAGTTTCTTCTTATCATTAAAATTTTGGACAATTTGATTTTAACTTCGTGATGCTTTGTTTGTTATGTAGTCGAGGACTAGATGTTTTAAATTGGTTGTGTTTGTGCCTATTTAGTATGAATTTGTCTATATTGTCTGTCATTGTATCTCTCTTAAAAAAATTGTTATATATATGTTTAGATTACGTCATACCCCAGCGTACTTTTATCCTTATCCTTGTTCATTTTGTCGTACCCCCAAACCCGTACCTACCCGTATCGGTGCTTCATAGCTCTGTGTGTAATTCATATAAAACAACCTAATACTTGGGTATATACATATCATTATGCAAATTTTTTGCTTCTTATGGTTATCAACTTATTTTTGGGTTTTTCCCCCTCTGATGCATCAGATGGAAGATGTTGGTTCAAGTGAGCCAATAAGCTATACAACCATTATTGTGGCTAGGATTGGAAATCTTACATTTAATTCGCTGATTACTCATCATTGCAAGTATAATTACTTGGCAGTTCAGGTATTGCACTATTGCATGATATCTCTAATATGAAGAGACAAAAAGGCCCTAAGATTTCTCTTTCTCACCCACTCTCCCCAACCCCTCCACCTCACTCTTTATCTCCTTTTGTTTTGCATGGCTGTGTGTATGCATGCAATCTTCGGTTAAATTGTTCATTGACATTGCAGTCATTCACCGTGGATGAGAAATGGCAAGGTGCTCCATTTGCATCAATGATTCGAAGAAGCCAACTGCATGGTTCTGGAATTAATATGAACATTCTTCAACTAGTTTTCAATCTACAGAACGCCAATTCAAAAATTAAACAAGTTAAATGCTCGTCCATCATTATTCAGGTAAATTGGTTTCCTGGCCTGGTCCGGGCATGATGCAATGATCTGTTCATATTATTTCCCTAGTTTCATCCATTGATATGGATAAAAGTTATTAGCTTTATGTATCTAACTATCTTAGAGATGTATTGCAGCCAATTGATCTGAAGATTGACGAGGAGACGCTAATGAAGCTTGTTCCATTTTGGAGGTCCTCAAATAGCAACTCTAGAGAGCCGAGTCGGCAATTTTATTTTAAGCAATTTGAGATTCATCCGGTCAAGGTAAAGTAATGCAATAAGCTCATCTTCTTGCTTTCTACATCTTGTTGCCGACATACAGCCTTTCTATTTATCCACCTTCCCTGCAGTATTACATATTTGATAATTAAATTACTGACCTTAACTTTTTGCTGACATGCATATTTGATATAAGCTCATCTCCTTGCTTTCTAACATCTTGTTTCCGACATACAGCCTTTCCATTTATCCACTTTCCCTGCAGTAATACATATTTCATAATTAAATTACTGACCTTTACTTTATTGCTTTTGTTTCATTTTAGTAATGCGCTGATATATTTGTGTGCTATATATCAATGCTTATTGTACAGATAATTGCATCCTTTCTTCCTGGGAATCAGTATCCTAGTTATAGCTCAGCACAAGAGACGCTGAGGTCATTCTTGCACAGTGTTCTAAAGGTGTTTTTGAATTATCTTCTCATTCTTCTTAGTTCTTTATAGGTTGGACATAAAGAAAAAAGAAAATTCTATGTTTTTTCTGTTTAACCTTGCACATATTCCTTTCATTTCAGGTGCCTTCTATTAGCAATGTTGTATTGGAACTAAATGGAGTCCTACTTACTCATACCGTGGTGACATCACGGGAGCTGCTCATTAAATGCGCACAACATTACTCATGGTAGGTTTGCTTATTAGTTTGCAAAAAAAATCACATGACTTGCTATGTGATTATTTTTTTATCTTAAATGAACCACCTCCAAAATTATACATTTCAGGTACTTGATAAGAGCCGTCTATCTCGCAAAAGGAAGCTCCTTACTTCCTCCAGCTTTTAGCTCAATCTTTGATGACACGGCTTCTTCTTCTCTTGATGTATTTTTTGACCCTTCTGATGGTTCAATCAGTTTACCTGGTCTTACATTAGGTATAATCTACCATATGAATCACAGATTTTCTAACATGCCTTAACAGAGAATATTGCAGGAGTAACTTGTAATCCGTGCTATAAAGAAATACATGATGTACTTAGGCATTAGTGAGATTATGACAAAAGATAGGGCACAATGGCGACAAAGGATCCATATAGCCGACCCCACTATAGTGGGATAAAGGCTTGAGTGTTGTTAACTTGTAATCCGAGCCTTTAAGTAATCTGCACTTTCAATATTTTTTACCTAATCACACTACCCTTCTAGTATCTTCTTAGTCATAATGTAAGAGTGTGTCAGTCTTCTCTAATCCTCTGGCCTTAATTTGGGCCAAGCACCGGTATATCATTTAAGATTAAGGTATAAAATACTCAAATATGAAGTTGTTCTGGCTGGCTATATAAAGTGTAAACATAAAGTTGATATGATTTTTTTTAAAACAATTAGCGCTATTGTTCCTTTTGTTCTGTTAATGCAGTCATGTTCGTAGATCTTTATGAAATCCAATTAAATTTAATTCTAGATTGGATGGTTTAATTTATCTACTTCTAGACATTTATATTTTCAATTGTTATCCATTTATCGAGTGAGATTAAGAATCACAGAGAACACAATGATTTACATGGTTCATTCTTCAAATAGGTCTCTATTCATAAAAGAGAAGAATGGACCTTATCCGCTAAAAAATAGAAGCTATACGAATGTTTTACAATAAGGACGATGTTATGCTCACATATTCGTCAGAACAGAGTTCCCTTGTCGACACTACAGGCGCTCCCTCATCTATATGAGGGGGAATGACACGAGTGTTGGGGAGTTTTTTATATGGTGGTTTTGGACTCCCTCTCTCTCTAGATCTTTTCCTCTCCCTTGGAACCCTCATATCTACCTCTCATGTATCTCTTTAATTGAAGTTAGGTATGCTTTGGGCTTAGAAATCCCGGTTGTATCATACTCCATGATGATGATGCCATCCATATAGATAAATAAAATAACCATTCCTTAAGCATGTTGATGGCTAAAGAGAAATGTGAGATAGCTACTTATGTCAGCGCTAATCCTCTGTATTGCAATGCAAACTTGTCGAACCAAGCCTATGGAAATTGCTTCAAGCCATGCAGAAACTTCTTTAAGAGACTATTCAAAACTCCCCTATCACTTAAATGTAGGAGAATGTGCATAGGGTTTTATTTGGAAGGATCAAAGGTTTGGAGCATTACATTGGAACTGGTTGTTCATTCCACGGTGGCGAAGCCAACACCGTGAACCATGATAAGAAGAATGAATTCTCAATAATCATATCCACAAAATAAGGTACATATATATACATCATCTAACCCCCCCCCCCTCCCCCTCAAACTCAAGGGATATCATACACCGAGAGTTTGGATAATAGATATCTATGCTGGTTCCGCGTCTGTGGCTTAGTCATCAAATCTGCTAGTTGCTGCTCTGAAAGAATAAAGTGAGGAGCAAGAATACCATGACTATACTGCTCTCGTAGGAAGAAAACATCCACCCTGATATGCTTGGCAAGAGAGTGCTTCACTGAGTTCAGAGTAATCTGAATGGCTCCAATATTATCACAGTGGAGTGGAGTGGGATCTGGAGAAGTGACACCAAGGTCCTCCAGAAGCCAGCGGAGCCAAATAATGTCCTCGGCGGTGGTAGCCATGGCCCGAAGCTCAGCCTCGGTGCTGGAACGAGAGACATTAGACTGTTTCTTGGATTTCCATGCAATAAATGAAGAACCTAAGAACAAGCAAAAACACGTGACAGATCGACGATCGACGGGATCACTGGCTCAAGTAGCTTCTGAGTAAGCACGAAACTGCAAAGAACTACAGCTAGAGAAGAAGAGGCATCGTGAAGTCGTCGCCCGAAGATAGCGCAAGAGTCGCAGTAGATGATCATAATGCACAAAAGTAGGCGCACCAACGAACTGGCTCAACACATAAACAACATAGGCAATGTCAGGCCGAGTAATAGTGAGGTAGATGAGACTCCCAACAAGATGACGATAGCCAGTAGGATCAGAAAGTGGAACCTCATTATCCGTACATAGCTGAAGGTGAAGCTGCATAAGAGTGTCCATGGTACGAGAGTCAGAAAGAGCGGCCTGAGCTAATAGATTTGATATGTAATGCCGCTGAGATAGCTGAAAACCTCGGTCTGTAGAGGTGACCTCAAGACCCAAGAAGTAGCTCAATTGTCCAAGGTCAGTCATCTGAAACTGCTGTTAAAGGTGATGCTTGATGAAGACCGCATGAGAAGGATCATCACCAGTAATAATCATATCATTCACATAAAGTAACAGAAGAGTCCGACCATAAGAGGAGGAATGCACAAACAGGGTTGGATCATGTGAACTTTTGATAAAACGGGCGGCTGTAATGGCTAAGCTGAAACATGCAAACCATGCGTGGGGCGCCTGCTTGAGCCCGTAATGAGCTCGTCGTGAGCGGCATATAAGGCCTGGAGGAGAGGAGAGACCGGGAGGAGGAAGCATGTACATCTCCTGTTGAAGGTTGCCGTGAAGAAAGGCATTCTTCACATCGAGCTGGAACAAAGACTAATGGCGAACAACAACAATTATAATAAGAGTACGAACCGTAGTCTTGTGAGCGACCGGAGCGAAGGTCTCGTCATAGTCTCATCCCTGCTCTTGTTGAAAACCACGAGCCACAAGTCGGACCTTGTACCTTTCCATAGAATCATTTGAGCGAGTATTAACCTTAAAGACTCACTTGCAAGTAATATGCACAACATCGAGTAGAAGAGGGACAAACTCCCAGGTACGAGTATATGCTCGAGTGCCTCCAACTCAGCAAACATGGTGGTCTACCACTCAGGTATCTGGGCAGCCTCACGGCAGGAAGTCAGCTCTGGAGTACCACAGGAAGTAGTAGGAAGGACGGGCAGGTCCAGCGGCAGTGTAGCAAGGCTAAGGCGGTCAGGTGAACGTCGCTCACGTGGTAAGTTGCGACGCACGGAGGATCATCCACAGGACACTCGCTGGAAGAGACAAGCACTAAGTCTGGGGGCACTGAAGGCGAGGGAACAGAAAGCGAGCGACAAGTGTAGTGATATGGAAGGGGGAATATAAGTGCATCAGAGGGATAGGTAGGCGGAGAAGATGACGGAGTAGACTGCGATGGAGAAGATGACGGAGTAGATTGCGATGGAGAAGATGACGGAGTAGACTGCGACAAGGGAAGAGGAGATGGACATACCATAGGAGAGGATACATGAGACGGAGAGATGGGAAGAGTGAGAAACTGCACGTCAGAGGGAGTAACGGATGAGTATGAGGTTGAGTGGACAAAGGACATGAAGAAAGGGTGAGACTCGTCAAAAGTAACATTACGTGAGATGCGAAGTCGACTTGCAACAGGGTCATAACATCGATAACCCTTGTGCTCAGTACTGTATCCAAGAAAGCCACAAGGAACAGACTGAGCAGAGAGCTTAGTACGCTCACGTGGAGGGAGTAAAACATAACACCGACAACCAAAAACACAAAGATGGGTGTAACGTGGGGGTCAAGAGTACAGACACTCACCAGAACACTGACCCTGAAGGAAAGTGGAGGGTTGCAGGTTAATAAGATAGACAGCGGTGGTAACAGTCTCAGCCCAAAAATGAGGAGGAACGTGGAAAGAGATAAGAAGGGTGCGGGCTGTCTCAGTAATGTGACGATGCTTTTTTTCAGCGATGTCATTCTGAGCGTGGGCACCGGGACAGGCAAGTTGAGGGAGAGTGTCGTGGGTAGCTAGCAGATCTCGAAAATCATGAGAGAGATACTCCCCCCTGAATCAGAGCGGAAAATGCGAATAGGAGCAAAAAACTGTGTGCGCGGCATAGAAGAAAAAGTAACATAGATCTGAAAAAATTCAGATTGAGAATGCATAAAGTCGACCCAACAATAACGAGAATAGTCATCAACGAAAAGAACATAATACTGGTGTCCACTCTTTGATACAAAAGGTGTGGGTCCTCATTCATCAGAGTAAACTAAATCAAAAGGACGCTGAGACCTGGACTCATTAGACGGATATGGGAGTTGTAGCTGTTTGGTGAGCTTACAACCCGAACAAGAATGAGACCGATCAATAGAAACACAACCAAGGGATTACCAAGATGGTGATGTCACTGAGAGAAACACACCGAAGGAATACAAAGGGAGGAAGTTGCCGGTGACGATGAAGTGCATGGAAGGTGGAGACGATCAAGGACGTACACCCCGCTACGACGACGACCAGCTCCAAGGAGTGCCCTAGTTAGACGATCCTTCACACAACATGTAAACTCATCAAAGGTAACAAGGCAACTATGGGATGTGAGCTAGCTGGCGGAGATGAGGTTCATGAATAATTTGAGTATGTGGACTTCATCGAGAACATGAAAATTGTTGGTATGAAGGAGGTCACGGCTGGTGATAAGTATCAAATCCTAGCCCCCCCCCCCCCCACACACACACACAACAACACACACCTTCAACCCAACTGACCAGCCCCCTTATTGCTACACCTTCCCTCCTCTTCTCCTCCCCTCCAAGCCTTCCCAACCTCCCTCACCCACTGTTGATCCCCAGACTCCAGCCACACTCAAACCTCCATTATGTCGGCTTCCCCTTACCCACACCACGCCCCCTACCCTAGTTGCCTCTCCTTCCCACAAATTACCCTTGCTGCCCAACAACATGCAGACATCACTACTTTCTTGTCCAACCACCGTCGGCCTTACATCACCTCTCCATCCATCGTACGGTCCCACTCCATGTTTCGGATTGCACCTGCCTCCCCTTCACACCAACGCCTACTTTCCCCATTATTGACCACCGCCGTATCTCCACTACCCCATTGCCATATTCCCGGCCCTTTGCCTATGTGAGTCTTTATGCAATGTCTTCTATCTTTTTCCATTGTATGATTGGATACATTGTTAGTTATACCAGTTCATAGTTGTGCTTCATCGACATCTAGGACGTGTAGGGTTTGATATGTTTTCCATTAATTTAAAGTGCTCTCGCCACACATAAATATTAATGCTAATTTTCTTTATATCTACAATCGATTGTGATTATCTTCTGTTAGCGAGTAATTTATTTACCATTTGGAATTTGTCGGATATTTGTGTTATTGGAGTCATTTCGCATTTGCATTAGTTTAGGACCATTTAGTGTAGGGCACCTGCACGTCAACTATTATGTCTTAGGTAGGCCTTCATTGCACTCCAGCCTTATTATGCATTAGATTTGGTAGCAAAGCTCTGGATTAAAGTCATATTTATGCTTTTTAATGGTAAGGTCTGCAAAAGATTCTTGACATGTCTGAATCACATATGGTAAGGAGACTTGTTTGAAAACAAAAAGGTCCACCATTGATTTTCAAAAAAAAATTACCACTTTAGTCAGATGCTTGTGCATTTGGACGGTCTAGGTGACCAATTGGGGGTTTTGACGGCTAGGGTTGAAGAGTTTGACCTTCATAAGAGTTCAGATCATAACATGCGGGTCTATTTTGTAAGCATCGATATTTCTTGAAAGGCAGTGATGGAGGTAGAGATACAAGGGAGCCGAGCTCAACATATGGATAATGGGAGAAGAAGGAAGGAGGGGGGGTGGTGCTCGACCCGAACTCTAACCCTAAAAGGGGGATAGGAAATGAGAGAGGAAGCGACTTTCATAATTTCTTCCATAATACCTTCATGACCCAAGGGAGTGTACATATAACATTACATAATGATATGGGTGTAAATAACCCCAACATAAACAGAAATATTCAAAGCAATAAAAGACATCAAGGACTCGCACATCGACACGATTAATAAAATACGGATAACATGAACACATGATGACACTAATTAATGACATATATAACTGGTCTTGTGAGACCATAATATCTCGCATGTCCTTCAAATTGGGCTTTCCCTCAAGCTCAAATGAGGCTCGGATAGTTTGATCATCTAGCTCCTTAATTTCCTACCAGAATAGCCCCTCGTATAGTGTCGTTGTGGAGAAGACTGCATTGAGAAGCAAGCCTTCATCGTGTGCTCGGAGATGCCACTAAGGATGGTGATGTTGTCGGATTGTCGAAGCTTGTGCAGAGTCAGCGTGGTCTTGAAGTGGTGGCAGGGTCTCTTTTACGAGGCCGGTTGAGAAGGGATTTTATGAGACTGGTTAAAGAAGAAGCGTTTGATAATCTGACAGTGTAGATGAGAGTGTTAGATGAAGGAGAATCGTAGAGGTTTGTGGCGAAACAGATTGTTGTGGCGAAACAAATTGTTGTGGCATCACCCTTGGGCTTGGTGACGAAGTGTCTGTTGTGTGAGCTGTGGGAGAAAACAATCGGAGGCGATGGTGGTGCGATGAGAACTGCGAAGATCGGTAGTGCTTCTTCAGGCCCTACGAGGATCGATGGCTGCTTTGATGGGATCGGGCCCCTGAAGTGTCCAGACATTGCGTGTCTGTCATTGTTGGTGGTGAGTCGTGAAATCGTGACTTGTTGCGATGTCCACTTCTCCAATAATCATTGTCCTGTCTTGAAAGCAGACAACATTCAGAGGACATTGCGACAAGACTAGTGTGTGGCTCGAATGGACTGGTAAGGCCTTGGGCTATTTTGCCAGGGACGATGTGCTCTACAAGGAGCAGAGAAGAGCGTTGGATGCTTGAGACGAGAGCACTGGAGACTCTAGAAGGAAGCGATGGACTCTTAAAAAGAAGGTTGCAATTCAAGTACGTGAACATCAGCTCGAGTGAGCGTTGTTAGAGAGAGTTTGTATATAGTGAAGAACTTGTGAAAGGAGACAAGCAAACCAGGGTGCTCCAAGCGGAGTTGCGTCGAAGACGCACACTTGCAAGGTTGACACGCATTCTTGAACAGTTTTGCACGTGGAAATGAAGGGAATATCGAGCGGCTGAAGTCTTCTGTGATTGGTGCATGTGATTTGGCTTTAGACGAGGAAGACGAGAAGGCAAAGGATCTATAGTGAGAATATAGCTTTGGCTACTTGATTACGAGCTTGAGGCGTGAATGGATGTATGTCTTCTACTACGCAGCAGGTAAGATGATAGTCGATCGAATATAGCCGTTGTTTTGGAGTTTTGTCAAGGCTTTGGAGAGGGATCAATGGTTGTACCCATCGGACTGTTTGGTCTGATACCAAATTGTTACGGGTCTATCCCGTAAGGCAATGATATCTCGGCAGAAGTTGTGGTGGAGGCCGAGATATAAGGGAGTCGAGCTGAACTTATGGAGAATGCGACAAGAAGGAAGGAGGGGCAGCGGTGCTGAACCCTAATTGTAACCTTAGAATGGGGAGAAGAAAAGAACTAAGAGTGAGGAAGAGATTGTTATGGGTCTCCACTATCCGTCGTCAATTATATTACACATATTTTATTATGTTATTTTGAGTTGTATGAGTCTAAGTCGAGTCTTTAGAATCTAATTGGTTTTAGTGTTATCTGTTTTTAATGTTTTACGGTTAATGTTTTGGTCTATAAATAGACCTCTTGGTTCTATAAATAGACCCCTTGGGTCAATGTATAAGGCATGACTTAAATTAATCAAGTTCTATTTCTCTCTCTAGTTCTCTTATTCCTCAATTTCTAGGGTTAGGGTTAAACGCAGCTCCCCTTTTTCCCCTCCCCCCTTGATTTTTCGTGGGTATAGCTCGACTCCCCTTATTTCTCCGCCTCCTATCACCTCCAATGAAGCCCCGAAATAGGCTCCTAATATTTTGGTATCAGAGTCAACAAGATCCAGCAATGGTTCACAAAAAAACACAATCGACGGGATTCAACTACCTCTGGTTCATCTTCATCGCGATCAGCCATCCCTAATTGTAAGCTCTAGAATGGCGACACCACACCACTAACAAAGCCCACATCATCAGTTGATCCTCCTCTTCCGCTCTACCCGCACATGATCCTAGCAGCACGACCTCGTTCCTTTGCTAGCGTCTTTGACACGCGCTCATCACCCGATCAGTAATTCTGCAACCAATAGAACCAGCAACATCGACTAATTCCCTCTTCACATGCTCATGCAGCCACATGGGAGACTCACACGTTCATCCAATAGTCGTCTTTTCTGGCTGGATCCACGCAGGCCGGCCGCTGCATGCACGTACGCACCAGGACTTCGTTAGCTTCCATTTGTTTCCCTCACTCTTCCCTGCACTAATACCTACATGGAAAGGACCGCCCTCAACGACCATCTACGACATCGACCTCTGCTTCCATTCCAGCCTACGAACAACCAACTCTTCTCCTTGAGTGGTACCGCAGCCTTGTGTCGTTTCGGTATCTCGAGCCGCACACCCTTTTCCTTTTTCAAGCCCAACAAACTGCAACATATTGTGAACGCCAACAGCCCAGTAGGCAAAATTAATTAATTGATTAATTAATTTTCATCAAAATTAATTGATTAATTAATTCCTTTGGCGTGGAGATGAGCCCCGACGAGCCACTAATCGTCTTTTTGGTGCTTCATAAGTTCTTAGAGATGTCGTCACATGACGTTGCGTCTGCGCGACTCACTACCAGTATCGACCGACGCTTCAGGGATCTGATTCTAGCGATGTCGTCGATGATCCTACTACTGCAGTCATCAATCCCACCTGCGTGGTTGCGCTCGAAGTAGCCCCTCCGAGATTCGCAGTTAGGGTCGCTCTGGCATCACCTTCGGTTTTTCCCTCCTCGCAATTCACACAACAGGCATCGTCGTCGTCGTCCCCCGCGGTGGTGTCGTCTCATTTTGCGCCGCCATTCGTCCCCATGTCTCCCCTCCACCGTCTTCGCACCGGGCATCTGTTCTGGTGGTCCATCTCGATCCATTCTTTCTGGCGCCTGCCCCCACATCGGCACCACTTCTTCTCATCGCCGCGGATCACTTTCAGCACTGTCCTCCATCTCTCTTGACTGTCTGCATTCCTCAGGCACACTCGCCCCAACTCCTGAGATTCTATCTGATAGTTTTCCTTTTACAAGCACCCCCATCATGCCAAAGCTCTGCAATCCGTCTTGACACCTCTGCGCCCGATGATGACCCGTCACTCGATGCGGCCTCCGCCACAGCAATCCGCTATCGGGAGTTGTTCTGACGCGAAAGTAAGGAGCCAGACGGTCAAATCATTTTGAGCCTCGTTCAAGCTTGAGGACAAGTTTGATTTGAAGTACAGGTGAAATTTTATGGTTCCCCACTATCCGTCGATGATTATATTACACATATTGTATTATGTTATTTCGAGTTGTACGAGTCAAGTTGAGTTTTTAGACTCTAAATATTTTTAGTGTTATCTTTTATTTAATGTTTTAGGGTTAATGTCTTGAGTCTGTAAATAGACCCCTCTATTCAATGTATGAGGCATGAATGAAATTAATCATGTTCTACTCTTCTCGCTAGTTCTCTCTTCTTCCTTAATTTTGAGGGTTAGGGTTGAGCACGACTCCCCTTCTTCCTCTCCTTCCCCGCATTCTCTGCGGGTAGAGCTCAGCTCCCTTTGTATCTCTGCCTTCACCTCCACCTCTGACGAAGCCCCAAAATAGGCTTGTAACCAAGACTTTCATAATACTTTCATGACCCAGGAGGTCTACATATATAAACAACCCCAACATAAAAAAATGCTCAAAACAATAAAAGATACTTAGGACTCCTCTATTGACCCAATTAATAAAGGACGCCTAAAATGAATGCATGACGAAGCTAATTAACGACATATATAACTGGCAGTATGAGAGCACAACAATGGAATCTCTGCTAGACCTCACTTAGATAGTCAAGATGTGACTCGTGATTTTGAGGGGCCTCCTGAGCATTACTTTTGGAAACCTCCTGCTCGTGGACCTCTTCCCTTGGTGAGGGACCTTAAATCTACTTGTGATAGTCATTAGGGAGCCATTCATAGCAGACCCCTCCACCCCAGGAGGAACATCACCCTTCATCCTATCTGGAGGGATCTTGGTTTTCCCCCATTATGGTTTGACTACAATACAATTGAGTATTATGATGACTCTCAGGAGCCTCAGTGGGGGTCCTCCTATGGAGGATGACATTACTTGTATATGTTAAGAAAGAACACACTTTTAGGTTTCCTTCGTCTTCTCTAATTTACTCCACGAGAAACCCTTAATTTTCATCCTTGGCCACTGCTTGAGATACGATCACCTTCTAGTGAGTCAAGATAGGTGGACCCCCCCCCCACCACCACCTCAATCTAACGTCATAAGCATCCATCGTTTTAAGTCTGAGAGAGTATATTTGAAGAGATTTACCAGAAATTGCTTTGGTGAACATATCAGCAAGTTGGTCCTCAGGTGGCACAAATATAGCAGTGATGGCTTGATCTTGAATTTTTTCCCACACCAAGTGACAATCAATCTCAATATATTTAGTCCCCTCATGAAAGACGGGGTTGTTGGCAATGTGGAGTAGCTTGATTAGTGTAAGTGTATGACCTCCAGGACAGGAAAACTCATTTCTCCCAAAATAGATTTAACCCAAATCAATTCATATGTAGTAATGGAAATATCACGATTTTTTTCTTCAGTAGAGGAACATGCAACAACACTTTTCTTCTTATTCCTCCAGGAAAAAAGATTGTTACCCACAAAGATAGAATATCCACTTGTAGATCTTCTGTTAGAGGAGGAACTAGCCCAATCAACATCACAGTACCCATGAACTATAAGGTGGTCATGATCTTGATAGATAATGCTTTTTTCGGGAACTTTTTTAAAGTACTTAGGGATTCAAAGAACAGACTGATAATGATGAACTTTAAGACTATGTATGAATTGATTAACCAAACCAACAACAAATGAGATATCAGTCTGGTAATAGTTAGATAAATCAATTTTCTCACAATGCAAAGCCTTCATCTAGTGGGATTCAAAATAGCTTCTGAAAAATGGTTAGGAATAGAAAGAGGAAACTGATGCAAGATAAGATTTCAGAGAAGGAGAGATAGAGTGATACCCAATATATTTATCATTGGTATATCTAGTACGTCTACTATGAATTTGGAGAGATGTGACCTCATGAGTGGTCCTAGTGTTCGGATCTGGCGGAGTGGCGGTCGGTGGTGGAGCATATGACATTCTTGCCCAATAGTTTTGTTTTGTCTTCTCTTCTCTGGTATACTTGAAGGTTCTTTCTTCTTTTATAGACTCATAGATCATTGGTGGGTACTTCCATTTCAATTGTGGAACAGCCAAGCTACTAGGTGAAAGAATATTCATTCACATGAGCAGTAGAGGTGACATCATATCACCCTCATCTTCAGATTTCTCTTGATAAGTAATAATTTTGTCTTCATCTTAGTAATATAGGGTGTGCTCAAAGTAGGTAACATCTTAGATATAAACCTTCTACGGAATGAGGGTGAGTACTTATACCCCTTTTGGTTAGCGACATATCTAACAAAAATACATTTGATAGTTTGAGGGTCTAATTTATCCTTATGAGGTCCCACAATATGAACAAAGACAGCACAATTAAAAATATTAGAAGGAAGATTTGGACAAATAAGTTTTAGGGGATAGCCCCCCCCCCCCATCAAAGTATCAGATGTCATCTGATTAATTAGATGAACAGACGGGAGAACACCTTCATCCCACAGCCCCTTAGGGACATGCATCTCTTGTAATAAGCAACGAGTTGTTTCAATGATATGACTATTCTTCCTTTCGTCCACACCATTCTGTTGAGGGGTCTCGTGAGAAGAAGTTTCAAAAATTATTTCATGGTCTCCCAAGAACCTCTGAAGTTCTCCGCCTATGTATTTACCTTCATTGTCATTCCTAAGTATTTTATTCTTAACATCAAACTGAGTTTGCACATAGTGATAAAATAGTCGAAATATTTCATACACTTTATTTTTCTTTTCATTAAATAAACTCAAGTAAAACATGAGTAATCATCAATGAAAGAAAGAAAAATTATGAAATTCATTTACAGAATAGATAGGTGATGTCCAAACATCATAATATTTCAGGTCAAAACACCTCACACTCCGACTCCTGCTAGAAGCATGGTTGGTTCTATAATATTTTCCAAATTCACAAGATTAATAGTCAATGCTAGTTTTATCAACATAAAAAAAAATTGGAAAAACAAACATCAAGGTTTTCATGATAGCATGCCCAAATCTTTTGTGCCACAACATCAAACAATCAGTACTTGAAGGTTTCTAAGCACCATAAGCAAGACCAGTGTACATAACATAAACACCCCCTGACTCATGTCCACCGCCCCAAATCCTGGAAAACACAATGAGAAGAGTAAAAAGTGATATCACAATTAAGTTGTTTGATTAAATTGCTCATTGAAAGCAAGTTTATAGGAAATGAAAGAACAACAACAACATATTTGAGGGAGATAGAAGGAGAGATTTGAATAATCCCTTTACCAGTCATCGAAGCAGAAGATCCATCAACAAGTCTAACACTGCCAGACCCAGGAGATATAGAAGTAATACCTCTTGAAGATATTATCATATGGTCGAAGGCTCCTGAGCCATGTTGTCAGGATTGCGATCTGGATCATAGGATCTTACGATCCAAATTTTGTAAATCGATCCAAATTTTGTAAAGCGACCTCGAACCTATCCTACCATCCAATCTAATCCAACCTCGAAATGATCTCATCTAGGATCTCGATTCTGGCAACCATGCTCCCAAGTCAATGACCCAAGGTGAAGATGGCTCCGTAGTAGATAAATAGGTAGTTTGAACATGGCTCCGTAGTAGTAAGAGGTCTTCCAACACTTGCCTTCAGAGTTTTTAGTTTGCTAGTTAAATTTTCATTTTCTGCCAGAAGGTAACTGGTACTCTCCAAGTTGCTATACATAGTTGTTTGGGATCTCACATACTTCTTATCAGTACCACGAATTCAATTTGGAGGAACCAAGTTGAGATGTAAGTCTCAACACTTCTCTTTCCCATGTCTTTTCTTCCAATAGTGAGGACACTTCATCTTACTCTTATCTTCTTGCCTTATATTTTTAGAATGTCTTTTTTTATGTTTAGCAGCAAGAATAGATTTATTATGGCCAATATGAACATCAGTACGAATAGAGTTTATACGGCTCGCCTCCGCCCAAATATAGTGTGCAACAGTCTCCAAATCAGGAACAGAATCTCTACCCAACATTCGAACTATTTGGAATTCATTCTCCGAAGGAAGACTGAAAAGCATTTCAAACACCCTTCATTGCATAAGTTTTGTCTTGTAGTCTTCGATGGTTTGAGTAGCAGATTAATGATCAATTTTTGTCCACTTGTGAGTAAATTGACTATAATATTCCTCAAGGTCATTCATTCCCCTCATGTTTATGAGTGTATTTGTTCAGTTTGAACTTGATATGTACTCGCGAAGTCTTTTTTTAGAGTTATTCCGTTCAAGGTTGTCAGGATCGAGATCCGAGATGAGATCGTTTTGAGGTAGGATCAGATCAGATAGTAAGGTCAGATTGAGGATCGCTCTACAAAACCAGGATCAATTTACAAAATTTGGATCGTAGGATCGTAAGACCCTATGATCCGGATCGCAATCCTGACAACCTTGATTCCGTTCAATTAACACTCACATTTCTTTAGCAATTTGGCAGAAAAGGAATTGACTTGCAATCTTAGGTTTCATAGAGTTGACATACCAATTGATCACAGTAAGATTCTCACCTTCGCTTTCCTCGTACGAGAGTTCAGTCTTGCTTCGGTCCAGTTTGGAGCGGGTGATAAACTCAAGTCTTCGATGGCTCCCAATTAATATTTGTATAGATTGAGCCCATAGAAAATAGTTCCTCCCATTCAGTTATATGAGTCACTCCATGAGTGAAATCCACATTAGAATAGTTGTACTCAATATATTCGTCAGGTCGTTGTTTAGCGTGTTTTACCCCCTCGCCTTGGGGTTATTTTCGTCTTTCTTCCCCCCCCCCCCCCCGCTCAAATATATATGTATGAGTAAAGGGACCTTTCATTAATTGAATACATATTTTTTTCATTCAACTTGGTATCAAAGGAATAACCTAATCTTCCACTGATTACTTTCGTCGAAATCTCCCGCTCTCATCCCACGTGCCTACATCTGCTAGTTTGTGGATTGTTGTTTTGAAGTCCTCTCGATGCTGATCTGAGGCGCTCTTGTCGACGGTTGCGCACAGTGATGGACTGACGCCCCTCCTTGTGCTAGCAGCTCCCATAGTCGCAAGCAGCTTTGTCAAATCCATCGTCGCTTGTGTTCGCGACTGCTCCCTGAGGTCTTCTGCGTCCAATGACTGCAACTTCTTCTCCAGACCAGCGACTGCTTTTTTCGTTTTCTAGATTGTGTCGACTTCTCTAGATCCAGCGGCGACCTCTTCTCCAGATCCAGTGCCGACTTTTTCTCTAGATCCAGCGACTGCTCTTATTCCTTCTTTCTCCAGGCAGCTTCCGTGTACAACTTTCTTGCTCCAGGTAGCTTCCATCTACAACTTTCTTGCTCTAAGCCGCTTATTTATTCCTATTGCCACTATGTTATCTAACATTTCTTGCTGATAACCCATCATGGATGATTCTTCTGTCATAGTTGATTCTTCTACATCCCCGCCAAGTGTTGTGACGCCCCGGATTTGTAACCCTCAACGGACTCGTGGCCACACTGGCTCTTTGAAGATCACCATTGTGCGCTCAACATGTAATATGCAGCCATCAGTTGTTCGGATATATAAATGGAACGGTCGTGGCACCTCCTCAGTATGATCCTACTTGGAAGCGTTGGGATTCTGAAATTTCCCTTGATGTCTCGTGGCTCCTCCATTCCATGTCTCCTAAAGTATACCGGAGTTATATGCTAATGGATTCTGCCCATGAGATCTAGGCTCGGGCACGCGAAACTTACTCTCAGATCGGAATTTTCACCCAGATTTATGAGCTTACGCGTCGTATTCTGGAGTTGCGTCAGGATCCATGATGGTGGCAACTTATTTCTCTGAGTTTGAGTGTCTCTCTCAGGAATTGGATTACTTTGAATAGTTTACCCCCGTCTGTACTGTCGATACAGTCCTGTTGCAGAAAAAGGACGAACGTTTTCATCTATATCTTTTCCTGATGGGTTTGAACATGGAATTGGATACAGTGCAGACCAATGTCCTTCACCGCTCCCCTTTTCCCTCTCTTTGGGAGACATTTAGTATGGTTCTTGGCGATGAAGACCATTGTAGGTATCTTAGCACGATTACTCCTCCTGATCGCTCTTCCCTTACTAGTGTTGGTCGGGGTAGTGCCAACCACCCCAACACTGTTCTTACTTGTGATTACTGTGGCCGCAGGGGCCACACTCGGGATGTCTGCTTCAAGCTCCATCCTCACCTTGCTCCACCTGGACCCAGTCGTGAACATGGTCGTGGACCAGAACGGGGGGTGGGGGTGTCAGCCCCCGGGACATTTTATCGTATATGAATTAGATGCTCTCGATCGTCTTCTCCACTCCCAGTCAAACGCTACCTCTAGTACTTTTACATCCTTTGCTACTGTTGTTATGCCCAGTGCAAATATTGTCATGACTCCTCTGTCTGAGTGTATCATCGACTCGGGAGTCACCGATCACATTATAGGATCCTCCTCGGGTTTTGTTTCCTACACCCCATTGTCTGGGAAGGACAAGGTTATCTCCGCAAACGACACCTTGTCCCCCGTTGCAGGCAAGGGCCACATTTCCTGTTCTCCCTCCATTTCCCTTTCTTATGTCTTACATGTTCTCTCTTTTCCTCGCAGTTTACTTTCAATTAGCAATATCACTCGATCTCTTAACTGTTTTGTAACATTTTTCTTGATTCTTGTGTTTTTCAGGAACTGGGTACGAAGCGGACCATTAACAGTGGTTGGAACTGTGGTGGCATGTGCTTCCTGGACTCTAAGACATTGTCCCATGCTCTTTCCTCTTTTGTTGTTATTGCTCCTGACGCTCGGCGCTAACATTTGCTTCTTGGACATCCCTCTCTTGTCTACCTTCAAAAATTATTTTCATTTTTGTTACCTTTTACTAAAACTTTAGCTTGTGATGTTAGTGAAATGTCTAAACATGTTCGACATTTATCGTCGCATTTGTCTTCTCCTAGTAGCACCCTTTTTGCTGTTATACATTCTGATGTTTGGGAGTCTTCCTCTGTTTTATCTTTATCTTGTTTTTGTTGGTTTGTTACCTTTATCGACTGTTTTTCCCGAGCTACTTGGGTTTGCCTCTTAAAGAAGAAAAACGAATTGTTTTTGTGTTTTCAAGCTGTTCATAAAATGGTGCAGACACACTTCAATGGTAAAATTTGTGTTCTCCATTGTGATAATGGAGGTATATGATGATCGTGGAGTGTTTGTCTCTTATCTCACAAGTCATAGTATTATGCATCAAATCACTTGCGTTTACACCTCTACCAAAAATGGTGTTGCTGAACGAAAAAACTGGCATCTCCTTGATGTTTCCCGATGCCTTCTCACCACCATGCACCTTCTCAAATCCTATTGGGGTGATGTTATCTTAACCGTTGCTCATCTTATCAATCTTTTGCCTTCACGGGTTCTAGGTTATACTACTCCTCTAGCCCATCTCACCACTACTTTTGTTATTTATACTTCTCATCTTTCACCTTGTGTCTTTGGTTGTGTATGTTCTGTTCACATACATTAGCATCACCGTGACAAACTTGATACTCGAGCTCACCGTTGTGTTTTTATTGGCTATTCTGTCACTACAAAAGGATATCGTTGTTATCATCCTCCTTCCAGACGTGTTTTCTGTACCATAAATGTTACTTTCCGCGAGCAGGGATCTTATTACCTGGATTTGACTCACTCCACTCGTCATGGGGAGAATGATGACATGGATTCTGCCCCTCTCCCTCTGATTCCTCATACTCATATCATGTCTTCCACCATAGCTACTCTTATGCCACCTACGTCCCCGCTGTTGGTGCCTGCTTTGGACTCAGATTCTGGTGATGATCTACATGTCTCCCTTGCATTGCTAAAAGGTAAAGTTGTGTGTACGCAACACCTTATTTCTAACCATGTTGTATATGATCACCTTACCCAGTCTCATCAGGGTTTTATATATTCTATGTCCTTGATTACTATTCCAAAGACATGGCAGGAAGCTATGAACATTCTGGTATGGTCACAAGCGATGGAGGAGGAAATGTCTGCCTTGGAAAAGAATTGCACATGGGATGTCTTTATCCTTCCTCCTAACAAGAAAGCCATTGGTTCAAGGTGGTCTTCTCTATTAAGCAAAACCAGGATGGTAAAGTTGAGCGTTACAAGGCTTGCCTCGTGGCTCGAGGATACACCCAGACTCAGGGAGTCGACTACCAGGAAACCTTTGCTCTTGTAACAAAGATGGACTATGTTCGTGTTTTTTTATCTTGTGTTGCTTGCTTGGGCTGGGATCTTCACCAATTGGACGTTAAATTGCGGTGAACTTGATGAAGAAGTGTACATGACATTTCCCTCTTGATTTTGTGAAGGACTTATCTGTCACTTAAGAAAATCATTGTATGGTTTGAAATAGTCTCTCGGGGGTTGGTTTGGCAGGTTTCTTAAGGCCTGGCTACAAACAGGGACAGTTTGATCACGCCTTGTTTATTAGGAAAAATGAGGGAAAAATTGTGATACTTATTGTCTACGTTGATGACATTGTAATCACCGGTGATGACTCAGAGGAGATCGCAAATCTAAAGGCTTTCTTGTCTGTTGAATTTGAAGTAAAAGACCTAGGGAGATTACGTTACTTCCTAGGAATTGAAGTGACTAGATCAAACCAAGGTATCTTCATCTCTCAACGTAAGTATGTCTTAAATCTGTTAAATGAGACTAGTGTGCTCGGTTGTGTTCCAGCTAACACTCTTGTTAATTAAGGCAAAAAATCGCTTCTATTTAATAGAGGGACCCCTTTATATAGGGAATAATACAACATACATCATAATGTAACACTCCCCCTTAAGTTGGGCATGTTATATTTTTCATACACAACTTGTCAATACAAGTACAAAAAGTATTTCCTCCAAGACTCTTAGTCAGGATATCAGCTAATTGTCCATCTGAGGGAACAAAAGGAATGCAAATAATCTTCTTCTCAATTTTCTCCTTAATAAAATGTTTGTCCACCTTGATATGCTTGGTGCGATCATGTTGTACTGGGTTGTTGGCGATGTTGATTGCAGCCTTGTTGTCATAGTACAATCAGATAGGACTAGGCTCATTCAAACTCAGGTCACACATCAAAGAGTGTATTCATAATCCTTCGCATATGCAATGTGGCATAGCTTTAAACTCAGCTTCTGCCCTGGACCTTGAGACGATAGATTGTTTTTTACTTCTCCAAGTGACTAAGTTCTCACTAACGAATGAGCAATACCTTGTTGTAGATTGCCTGTTTTCAACGGATCCAGCCCAATCAGTATAAGTAAAAACTTCGATCTTTAAATCTGTATTGGGAGTAAACAATATCCCCCTTCCTGGTAAATATTTCAAATACTTCAAGATTCGATGAACAACATTCAGATGTCTCGTCTTTGTTGAATGCATATATTGACTAACGTCCCCAACAACATAAGTTATGTCGGGACGAATATAAGAAAGATAAATTAATCTTCCAACAAGGCGTTGATAGTCAGTCACGTCTTTAATTGGGTCACCATCATCTCTTCCAAGATTATGATCACCTTCATAGGTGTATCAGCAGGTCTACAGCCACTCATACCAGATTGTTCCAGCAAATCAAGAGTGTATTTTCTCTAGGAGATGAAGATACCCCGTTGGTGGAGACCAGACCAGATCAGGTCGACGCAAAAGTGCCCGACGGCGCACCCGACCGGACCTCTATCGGCCCCGAGTTTTGCATTTTTTTTGTGGCGTTTGCGCTTTTTTGGCTATTTTTAAAACTCATATAATGTTTGTATTTCTTATATTTGGAAATATATATATATACATATAAATATAAATATATACAAATATAGGTATTTGTTAAAACCTGTAAAGCAATTGTGGGCCCTGCTCTTCTCCAAAGCCGGTCCAGAGCTGTTGTTCGACTTTCGCGACAGATTTTGGTCCCAGAGCAGATATTGGATGACGAGACAGTGACTTCTACTGATGGTGGTTTTTAGAGATACTTGGTTCGTTGACACGGTAGACCAGAGACCAAGATCAGCTGGGTCTTGGCCGAGGAGTTACTGTGCATGGATGTTGATCTTCTACAGCACTACTGCTCGGAACACTCGCCAGAGATGAGTGATTTCGAGAGGGGGAGAGTTGGTGGAGACCAGCCCAGATCAAGTCGACGCAAAAGTGCTCGACGGCGCACCCAACCGAACCTCTATCGGCCCTGAGTTTTGCATATTTTTTTGTGGCGTTTGCGATTTTTTTGGCTATTTTTAAAACTCATATAATGTTTGTATTTCTTATATTTGGAAATATATATACATATAAATATAAATATATACAAATATAGGTATTTTTTTAAACCTGTAAAGCAGTTTTGGGCCCTGTTCTTCTCCAAAGCCGGTCCAGAGCTACTGTTTATCTCCCGATTCATTGTCGTGTTAGGGTTCCTGCAGCAAGTTGTTCCCCTCTTCCCCGATATTATCGCGGCTCGGGATGGAAAAACCGCCCACGATACAGCGAGAACTCCGGCCGCCTGCGACTCTTCCGCCACGATCCTACCATATCATTGTGCGTTGCCATAGCACGCCCGTCCTCTGTAACACCCCTTCCCAGTATTTCAGAAATCAGCCGTCCGACCGGGTCAGCGATATAAAGAAAACTAGGAAACAGTATTAAAACTAGTAGCAGCAGGTAATGAAATCTATACTAAGCAATTTAAGACTTACAGCGGAAGTTTAGAAAGTAAACTAAGGGTAGCCACATACCTGATATCTGGATTCACAGAGCCACTAAACAGGAAATAGAACTGAATTAACGGAAAATCTGGTTAACCATAAATAGTCTGATACAAAATTAGATAAAAACATTAATCTGTTACAATGTTCTCATCTACAAGTACATACTGAAATAGAGTAAACTGAACAAGATAAATAATACAAACTGACGCCACCATAATGCTCAACCTAGACGTAGTTTCCCACCTGGGTCACCTGAAAAACAGTGCCCACGAAAGGTCAGAGTAAGGAAAAATAACTCCTCCAAGTGACACTAAAAAAACAGTTTTACTTATGAATGCATGCATGCCTTTAAAATAGTCTCGTGTACTGAAAACATTTTATGTTATATGTTATGCATGATTTTCCTATACTTCCTGATCAACACATCTATTAGTTCTACATTCGCAACTTTTTGTTCTTTTACCCAAGTCCTGACGTTGATTAACTAGTGTACTGACTCACGACAGGTCTATACTTGAGTTCTATATGATTTCTAACCTGCTCATTTACTAGGGAGGCTCTAGGCAGAGTAGCTCCTAACGCGCAACTGAAACTGACAACCCGAGACCATCTTACGAACCCAATTGTTCTAGTGTCACGCGGACACGGTCTCGAATCTGCTAGCTAGCTCAAGGGAAGACACTTCCCAAGTCTGTACTACTCATAAGGTTCCATGTGCCTTATGAGAAAGGTAGTGCGCCTCTACCTAGCACGAAAGAACTCTGTGTGCTGGCTGACCTTTTTGGTCTGACGCTACTCTGCATGGGAAATCTTTTTGGGGAACTACTAAACGACTCTTGACTTTCTTGTGGTCTACTAGAATGGACATTCACGCCCTTGTTCGGAACAAATTCCAAACCTACGAACACGGTTAACGCTTTCATACTCTATGTTTATGTTCACGATCCGACTACTTGGGTCTTAGGGAGATCTTGTCACCCTACACGTTTTTCGTAACCGTTTGCCTATCACCACACATTTCTATGCATGGACATGGTACTTGAAATAAATCTACTCATGCGTATACAATATATATTTTATTCTATGTCTAATTAGCAAAAGTTAGGTTCCCTTACAGCGGTGGTGCGGCGCTCGTAGACTCGGTGCGGCGACATCTTCTATTCCGAAGGTAATCCTACTGCTGGGGACCTTCAAAGTACTGCCCCGACCCCACCGAAGTCCTGCAATTTAGGGCAGCCCTAATTTCAACATTTTCCCTTAAGGGTTTCCGGTGGAAAATTTCCATACGGCTAGGAATACAAATAATAATGCTAACCTATTATTTTACCTTTGCTTGGGAGTGTACAAGGCTCACTAAGTGCCCAACTCCAACTTCGCGATGGATCACGTACGCCAAAACCTAAATAGGGCAAAAGGAAATGAAAAACCTAAGTTTAACCTAACCTCCAAATCGAAGGATCTTCATGAGGAAATCGAGATAAAGGAGGAATCGACTCACCGGAACCAAAACGAAACTCAACTCCTCCGGTTAGGGTTAGACCCGGCACATCCACGGCCAAGGAAGGAAAAGGAATACTCCCCGGCGCCTGCAGAGGAGGGAGGAGTGGTCGGATTTGGCTTCTGGAGGAGGATCGGCAGTCGGACGGCACCGGGGAGCGTCGATTGGGTGTCGTCGGGCTTGCGGAAGGCGGAGTCGGCTCGTCGTTCGTGCGGTTTTTCTCCCGTAAGAAAGAGTGCGGGTTTTCATAAAAGAGGGGTGTGCGGTTAATTCTTATTAACCGTAATAAGAGGGGGAGAATTACTATTGGCACCTCACTCCACCCAAAAACAACCTAAAACACGGCTATCGGCACACCCATTCTCAAATAAACGGTCGCGATTTATAATCATAGAACAACGTACCTCGACGACGCGCTGTCTCGGTCAAAATCCGTCGCGACTCAACCCTATAATTTACAATAAAATTCGTGTCAGATTTACGGATGCTACAAATCTCCCCTCCTAACAAAAAATTTTCGTCCTCGAAAATTGTAACCATACCTGAATCGAAGAGAAAAGAATAGTCTGCATTGCTCTTAAGCTCATCCTCTCGCTTCCAAGTATACTCTGGACGGCCACAGTTAATCCAAAGGACTTTGACCATACGAATCTCTCTATTTCTGAGTTTCTGAATCCTTGAGTCCACTATCTTGACTGGTCTAACCCCAATACTAAGATCTGTCTCAATTGGTGCTTCTTCGGTACTGATGATCTGACTAGAATCTCTGACTGCTCTCCTCAAATAGGAGACGTAGAATACATCATGTACACCACTCATTTCCTCAGGTAAGGCCAACCTATATGCAACCTCACCAACTCTTTCCAGCACCTCAAAAGGACCAACGAATCTGGGGCTCAACTTCTTCATCCGCTTTATTCTAGAGACTCCTCTGACTGGTCTGACCTTCAGATAAACGTAGTCTCCAACACTGAACTCTACTGACCTGTGCTTCTGATCATGATACTTGGCCTGGCGATCCTGAGCTGTCTTCATACGCTCCTGAATGAGCTTAATCCTGTCTGTGGTCTTATCAATCCATGACTCTCTGATAGAAGATCTTTCCTCACTCTCTGCCCAACATAACGGTGTCCGACAACGTCTACCATAGAGGGCCTCGAACGGTGTCATCCCAATACTTGCCTGAAAACTGTTGTTGTAGGAGAACTCCGCAAGAGTAACATACTTCTCCCACTTTCCTCCAAAATCTAGAATGCACATCCGTAGCAGATCCTCCAAAGTCCTATTTGTGCGCTCAGTCTGTCCATCGGTCTAAGGATGGAAAGCGGTGCTGAAATGTAACCTGGTACCCAACCGCTCCTGAATATATCGCCACTCCCTGGAGGTAAATCTGTCATCTCGGTCTGAAACTATAGTCTTGGGTACACCGTGAAGTCGAACTATCTCGTCTAAATATAACTGGGCCAGCTTCGGACCTTGATCCGTCTTCCTAAGAGGAATGAAATGGGCGACCTTAGAAAGCCGATCTACTATAACCCACAAGGAATCATTCCCACTCTGCGATCTCGGCAAACCATGAATGAAGTCCATGGATATATCCTCAAATGTCCACTCGGGAATGGAAAGTGGCTGCAACTTGCCTCCAGGCCTCTGACACTCGGCCTTAACCAACTTGCAAGTCTCACACTTCCCTACATAATCTGCAACATCACTCTTCAAATCTGGCCACCAGACTACCTTCTTAAGATCTGCATACATTTTCGTGCTGCCGGGATGTATAGAATACCTGGAATTGTGTGCCTCGAAAAGAATGTCCTCCCGAAGGTGACTAATATCTGGGATGCACACTCTGCCATCATGCAATAATAACTCATCCTGAATAGAGAACCTCTCTTTCTGACCTGACTGCACTGAGATCCAAATCTCTGCCATCTTTGGATCCAACGGTATAGCTGTCCTGATCCTATCTCTAATATCGCACGAAATCTCCATCCAACCCAACCAAGCTGAACCAAAACTGCAACGGGGCACAACGACGATGTCCAGACTCTCCAGCTCTCGAACCAACTCCTTCTGCTGAGTGAGAAGATAAAAACACGAGCCTCTCCTGCTAAGGGCATCAGCTACCACATTCGCCTTTCCTGGGTGGTACTGAATGTCTACATCGTAGTCTGCTAGAAACTCTAACCATCTGCGCTGCCTCAAATTGAGCTCTCGCTGATCAAAGATATACTTGAGGCTCTTATGATCAGTGAAGATCTCACAACGCACTCCATAGAGTTAGTGTCTCCATATCTTCAGAGCATGAATGACTGTTGCAAGCTCCAAGTCATGTACGGGATAGTTTCTCTCATGAACCTTTAACTGTCTCGATGCATATGCTACGACCTTTCCATGCTGCATAAGAACACAACCCAAAACCTGACCTGAAGCATCACTATAAATCTGAAATCCGTCTGGTCCTGAAGGCAAACTCAAGATCGGTGCGGTCATCAATCTGTCCTTCAAGTCCTCAAAGGCTAACTCGCACTCAACAGTCCACACCAAGCCCTTTCCCTTCCTAGTGAGGGAAGTCAGTGGTAGGGCCATCTTTGAGAAATCCCTGATGAATCTCCTGTAGTATCCAGCAAGACCCAAAAAGTTGCGAACCTCTGAAACTGTCGACGGTCTTGGCCAATTCTTAATAGCCTATATCTTCTTCGGATCAACACTAACCCCTTTCTGACTAATGATGTGGCCTAAGAATGTAATCTCTGAAAGCCAAAACTCACACTTAGAAAACTTGGCAAACAACTGGTTCTTCCTGAGTGTGCTCAAAACAATTCTGAGGTGTGCTGCATGATCTTCTGCACTCTTAGAGAACACCAAATATCATCTATGAAGACGATGACAAAACGATCTAAATACTCCCGAAATACCCTGTTCATCAGGTCCATAAATACTGAAGGGGCATTGGTCAGCCCGAACGGCATGACCACGAACTCGAAGTGTCCATATCTGGTACTGAATGCAGTCTTCTGTATATCCGCGTCACGAATCTTCAACTGGTGATAGCCCGACCTCAGATCTAACTTGGAAAAAGTGCTCGCTCCCACCAACTAGTCGAACAAATCATCAATCCTGGGAATTGGGTACTTGTTCTTAACGGTCAGCTTATTCAATTCACGGTAGTCTATGCACAATCTCAGACTACCATCCGTCTTCTTCACAAAAAGCACTGGAGCACTACAAGGCGAAGTACTAGGGCGTATAAAACCCAAATCAAGCAGCTCCTGCAACTGACTCTTCAACTCTGCTAGTTCCCTTAGAGCCATCCGATATGGAGATTTGGCTACCGGTGTAGCCCCAGGATGCAAATCTATCGGGAACTCAACTTCTCTATCTGGAGGGGCACCAGGGAGCTCTTCCGGGAAAACATCTGGAAACTCCTGCACCACTGGTACCTCTGACAAATCAGCCTTAGACTCCGCGTTCATCAGTACTACGAAGGTTTCACAACCCTTACTAATGCACCTTCTCGCCTGGACTGCAGATATGATCATCTTCACTACTCCTTTCAAGCCCTGAAAAGAAAAAGATGTCTGGTTGGGGCCATCAAACTGTATCTGCTTCGCCCTACAGTCAATCCTGGCGTTGACTGCAGAAAGCCAATCCATACCAAAAATCAGGTCGAATCCTGCTATAGGTAGCTGCAAAGCTTCCACGATAATCTCGGTATCACCAAACTGTACCGGTACCCTGCACTTATCTCTGGTCTGCAGAAGGGATCCATTCGGCATCATGACTTCCAGCGGTACTGACTCTGGGAAGACCTCTAAATCCAACTTACGCACTAGAGATTCCGCGATAAACGAGTGTGAGACACCCGTATCAAACAGAATCTTAGAGGGTAAATTACGAATCATAAGAATGCCTACATGGATGAATTTATGAGGGATGAAAAATAAAATGTGTCACTACGGAGGATTTTAAAACTAACTTGTTAAGCAAACAACACTTACCTGTCACAACATCCTCCTGATCCTTCGCCTCCTGCTGACCCAGCCCATAAGCTCTGGGTTGCACTAAGTATCGACCCTGATGTGGTCTTCCATCAGTGAGCATCAATGTTTTGCCCTTATCTACCCTGCTAGAGCCACCAACCTCGTACTTCGACTGCAGGAATAAATTACATTAAAAATCTATCGTAATTACATAAATGTAATCAAAACAAAAGGACCTTGATTACCTGATTTGTCCCAGCTTCCTGACAGAAGCGAGCTATGTGTCCAGGTTGTCGACACTTGTAACAAACGCCTGCACTGGCCAAACACTTTCCTGAATGGCGACGCTGACACTTGGGACACGTGGGATAGTCCTTGCTCCGGTCACCAGATTGACCATTCTTCTTAGCATCGGGCTTCGGCTTCTTGTTCCAGTTCTTTCCTTGATCGTTTCTGCTCTGCTGTGGCTGATGCAAATCCTGAGATCGCTTCGCACGGAAACTACTTCGCTTCTGAACCTTCTGCTGGTCAGCCTCCAGTCTGCGAGCCGTATCCACTAAGCTCCTGTAATCAGCGTTGACCATAGTCATCAGCGGCTGTCTCAACGAGTCACGCAAACCATCCACAAAGCGACTGCACTTCTCAGTCTGATCCCCCTGCATCACGCCCGCATAACGAGCCAAATGAGTCAGCTCTCGCTCGTACTCAGTAACTGTCTTGTCCCCCTGGAAAAGCCTCAGATACTTCTCCTGGAGACCTCGTCGTGCGGAAGGAGGCACGAACCAACTAGCAAGAGCTCTAGAGAACTCGCCCCAAGTAAACATGTCTGGGGTACGACCTGGCCAAAAGTATGGTCATACTATTTTAAAAATTTACACATTACTTTCTAAAATAAAGGAATTGATCATAACACTTTACCTGCAGGATCATCTGCCCGGTATTTTTCCCACCAGACCTTTGCCTCTCCTCGGAGGAGGAAAACTGCCAGAGGAACTTTCTTATTCTCCGGGCACTCCAAAACGTTCAGCAGGTCTCTAGTGTTAGTTATCCAATCATCTGTATCCATCGGGGTCTCATCCTCACTGTAGTTCGAAGGCTGAAGTTCTCTAAAATTTCTCAAATAGCGCTCCAGGGTCATCTCCACAGGTGCTGCTGCAGGAGCTGGTGCAGGGACTGGTACTTGTACTGGAGCTGGAAACCCTGCAGTCAGTCCTCTCTGAAACTCCATCAAGGCAACAGTAACCGCCTTGGCAATCTGAGACGCTATGTCAGTGCCCTCTGGAGCTGCTGGAACTGGTGGTACCTGTGGCACGGCAGCGTTTCCCATGGTTGCACTAGGAACCGGGTTCTGGCATGAAGATTCACCTGGTTCACTAACTCGTGGTGCCTGATAGAATATAAAAAAGAAATCTGATTATTTATCGAGCATCTAAGATATCTGGCTTAGCAACTTATTTCATACTCTAGCGAACACTAGGGCTTAATCGCACTTAAAGTACTTTACTAACAAGAGTTTACTCTTAAACGCTCATATGGCTCTGTGAATTCTTTCTAGGTCCAGGGATCCTAAACCTGGCTCTGATACCAATTTGTAACACCCCTTCCCAGTATTTCAGAAATCAGCCGTCCGGCCGGGTCACCGATATAAAGAAAACTAGGAAACAGTATTAAAACTAGTAGCAGCAGATAATGAAATCTATATTAAGCAATTTAAGACTTACAGCGGAAGTTTAGAAAGTAAACTAAGGGTAACCACATACCTGATATCTGGATTCACAGAGCCACTAAATAGGAAATAGAACTGAATTAACTGAAAATCTGGTTAACCATAAATAGTCTGATACAAAATTAGATAAAAACATTAATCTGTTACAATGTTCTCATCTACAAGTACATACTGAAATAGAGTAAACTGAACAAGATAAATAATACAAACTGACGCTACCATAATGCTCAACCTAGACGTAGTTTCCCACCTGGGTCACCTGAAAAACAGTGCCCACGAAGGGTCAGAGTAAGGAAAAATAACTCCTCCAAGTGACACTAAAAAAATAGTTTTACTTATGAATGCATGCATGCTTTTAAAATAGTCTCGTGTACTGAAAACATTTTATGTTATATGTTATGCATGGTTTTCCTATACTTCCTGATCAACACATCTATTAGTTCTACATTCGCAACTTTTTGTTCTTTTACCCAAGTCCTGACTTTGATTAACTAGTGTACTGACTCACGACAGGTCTATACTTGAGTTCTATATGATTTCTAACCTGCTCATTTACTAGGGAGGCTCTAGGCAGAGTAGCTCCTAACGCGCAACTGAAACTGACGACCCGAGACCATCTTACGAACCCAATTGTTCTAGTGTCACGCGGACACGGTCTCGAATCTGCTAGCTGGCTCAAGGAAAGACATTTCCCAAGTCTGTACTACTCATAAGGTTCCATGTGCCTTATGAGAAAGGTAGTGCGCCTCTACCTAGCACGAAAGAACTCTGTGTACTGGCTGACCTTTTTGGTCTGACGCTACTCTGCATGGGAAATCTTTTTGGGGAACTACTAAACGACTCTTGACTTTCTTGTGGTCTACTAGAATGGACATTCACGCCCTTGTTCGGAACAAATTCCAAACCTATGAACACGGTTAACGCTTTCGTACTCTATGTTTCTGTTCACGATCCGACTACTTGGGTCTTAGGGAGATCGTGTCACCCTACACGTTTTTCGTAACTGTTTGCCTATCACCACACCTTTCTATGCATGGACATGGTACTTGAAATAAATCTACTCATGCGTATACAATATATATTTTTTATTCTGTCTAATTAGCAAAAGTTAGATTTTCTTACAGCGGTGGTGCGACGCTCGTAGACTCGGCGCGGCGACATCTTCTATTCCGAAGGTAATCCTACTGCTGGGGACCTTCAAAGTACTGCCCCGACCCCACCGAAGTCCTGCAATTTAGGGCAGCCCTAATTTCAACATTTTCCCTTAAGGGTTTCCGGTGGAAAATTTTCATTCGGCTAGGAATACAAATAATAATGCTAACCTATTATTTTACCTTTGCTTGGGAGTGTACAAGGCTCACTAGGTGCCCAACTCCAACTTCGCGATGGATCACGTACGCCAAAACCTAAATAGAGCAAAAGGAAATGAAAAACCTAAGTTTAACCTAACCTCCAAATCGAAGGATCTTCATGAGGAAATCGAGATAAAGGAGGAATCGACTCACCGGAACCAAAACGAAACTCAACTCCTCCGGTTAGGGTTAGACCCGGCACATCCACGGCCAAGGAAGGAAAAGGAATACTCCCCGGCGCCTGCAGAGGAGGGAGGAGTGGTCGGATTTGGCTTCTGGAGGAGGATCGGCCGTCGGACGGCAGCGGGGAGCGTCGATTGGGTGTCGTCGGGCTTGCGGAAGGCGGAGTCGGCTCATCGTTCGTGCGGTTTTTCTCCCGTAAGAAAGAGTGCGGGTTTTCATAAAAGAGGGGTGTGCGGTTAATTCTTATTAACCGTAATAAGAGAGGGGGAGAATTACTATTGGCACCTCACTCCACCCAAAAACAACCTAAAACACGGCTATCGGCACACCCATTCTCAAATAAACGGTCGCGATTTATACTCATAGAACAACGTACCTCGACGACGCGCTGTCTCGGTCAAAATCCGTCGCGACTCGACCCTATAATTTACAATAAAATTCGTGTCAGATTTACGGATGCTACATCCTCCACGGCGGTTTTCAGCACGTTTCCAAGCTTCCGGCCACGTTCCGCTCATTCCACCAGGCCAGAATAAATGGGATAAGTTATTTTTATTTGTTTTTATTTTTATTTTGATTGATTTCTCTCCTTGGTGAATGCCCTATAAAGGGAGAGACTTGTTTCTTGTTTTAGGATGGGATTGATGAATGTATGGAGATTAAATGTGTTGATTAGTGTTGTGAGAGAGATTAGGAGTTTAGTTGAGTGTTGAAATTTCTTGTAGCTTGCGTATTTCCTGTTGAGAACTGGTTGAAATCCATGTTCTTGCCCAGGGACTAGTTGGGGGAAAAAAATTGAAAGGTTGCTATTTGATTTCATTAAAGATGATGAACAGTAAAGTGATTATAGTTTTATTGCTTCCGTGAGATGTTGAAGAATGAAATTATGCATTGCGTTTGCTGTTTGAGTGCTGCCGTGAAATGAATCAGTTGGTCGATTGGTTGCTGTGAACAGTGATATGAGTATGTGTTGCTCGGTTTGTGGCTTCCTTATGTAGTTTAGTGAATGAGATTTCGTGTAACCACTTTCGTATGAGAGAGAAATTTCTCCGTGGTGCCCTTGTGCGATAGCGGCCAACCTCGGAGCGGGAGATCGAAGGTGACAAGGAAATTCCTCGCGTGATCGTCATCGACTACGAATACAGAAAGACGCCTCTTTCCGTGGGTAACTTGTTTCTTTCTCCTCATTTGTGTGTTTCTACATTTTCTCTTATGATAATTAGATTCGTGTTGGGTTTTCTCCCGGATTGTATCTGCAAACGCTACGTCGAAAACTCCAAAAGAAAACGTATTTGGAGTTCTCGATTTCCATTTTGCTACGACAAGGGGAATGGAACGAAAGTTGCAAACTTCCTTCCCCGGATTCAGAATTGAACTATTATTTTAAGAAAATCGTTTTCTTAACAAAATAGTTTTTTTGTGCTTTATAAAAAAACGTTGCTTAAATTCATAAAATCTGCGCAACGACCGCTCTAGTTAGTTTTTGTAAAATCCATTTTTTAATTGCACGCATTTAGGGTTTCATAGAAAAAGCCGACAGGCGCGCAAACCCTACGCGCTGACCTGCATCACCCATTTAGATCATGTTACCTCAATTTCCAAGAAATACTTCAGTTTTCCCATTTCTTTCACCTCAAACTTTCTTGCCAAATTTATCTTCAAAGCTTTTACTTCTTTAATATCATATCTTGTTATGATGATATCATCCACATAGACAATGAGAGCAGTTATTAGATTTGTTCTTTGTTTAATAAACAAAGTATTATCAGCATAATCGACCAAACCAAGCCCTCGGAGATTACTTTAACCTGTAAAGTACCTTTTTTAACCGGCACACTTTCCCTTCAGATCTGGAAGGGGAAACCTGGAAAAATAGACATATATACCTCTTCATCTAAATTTTCATGAAGGAAAGCATTCGTCATGTCCAATTGGTTAAGTTTTCAACCCTTGCACGCAACATATGATAGCAAAACTCGTATAAAGTTCATTTTTGCGACGGGGGCAAAAGTGTCTTGAAAATCAATTCCCAAAGTTTGAGTATACCCCCTTGCAACCAACCTTGCTTTACTTCGTTCAACCAAACCTTCATAGTTCTGCTTCTCGGTAAACACTCACTTACAACCGACGAGCTTCTTTCCATGTGGAAGATGAATTAGATCTCGGGTACAATTTTTTTCAAAGCGTTCATTTCCTCAATCATAGCATCTTTCCAAGTGGACGGAATGGAAATAGATGTAAGAGAGGAGACAAAAGCTTTGTAGGAAGAAGTTAGAGGCTCATAGGAAACATAACGAGATAGTGGATGTTGGGTGCAAGATCTGGTACCTTTTCGAACGACAATTGGAAGTTCAGAAGAATCCATTGATGGAGCTGGCATTGGTGCAAGTGGCTTAGGATGAGCATGTGTGTTAGCTCTACTCCATTTGGTGTACACCTATAACTTCTTTTATTTATAAGGAGGCTCACCCTGATTGGGAGTCTCAGTTGTAGGTAAAGAATGTGATGGAGGAATCGATAAGGGTAAAATAGGTGAGCTCACTTCTCCCATAGATGTGAGCTCCCCCTGAAGTGAGGTCACGTAATAAGGTTCAGATTCACGAAATGAGATATCTATCGTGACGAAAATCCTTTTATTCGTGGGATGATAACATTTATACCCCCTTCTTAGTGGGAGAATAGTCATTGAATACACATTTAAGGTCCTGAGGATCAAGCTTGGATCTGCCTGGAGAGTGTATGTGAGAGAAGAATACAACCAAAAGTTTTTGGTAGTAGAGAGGTCGGCGTCACCCCTAAGGCAGTAAGAGGGGTTTGATGTCCCAGAACTGAAGAGGGCTTGTGATTTATGAGATAGGCAGCCGTGAGAACGGCATCGCCTCAGTAGTATTTTGGGAGTTCATAGTGAAGAGTAAGCAGCGACCACCTCTAAGAGGTGATGGTTCTTTCATTCAGCAAATCCGTTCTGAGATGGAGAGTGGACACACAAGGTTTGAGGAAGAATGTCATGAGCAGCAAGATAATCCTCCAATGGAGCGTTGACATACTCCCGACCAATGTCACTATGGAAGATTTTAATAGCCGCAAAAAATTGAGTAGAAATCATGACATGAAATTTCTAAAAAAAATAGAAAACACCTCATTTTTTATTTTCATCAGATAAACTCAAGTTGTGCGAGAGAAACAGACAATAAATGTAATAAATCAAAAACATCCAAAAATAGAGGCAACAGAGCAGGGTCCCCCCACACATCAGAATGAGTAAGATGAAAATGAGTTGTAATCGGTAATGATATATGATGAACAGAAGTACGATGATGTTTGGCAACAACACATATGTCACAAACAAAATGTTTAAAACACGAAGAAGAAAAAACAGGAAATAAATATTGCATGGTCGCAATGGAAAGGTGGCCAAGTCGACGATGTCAAGTGAGCAAGGTGGAGGTCTGCGAAGAGTGGATAGTTTGCGGTTGCGTAGCCTTGGAAGAGGAGTCAAACACGTACATGTCATCCTTCATACTACCAGAGTCAATCACTTGCCCCGTCTTCAGATCCTGAAAGACACAATAAACAATATTCAACAACAACAACATTCAAGCTCTTATCCCACTATAGTGGGGTCGCCTGTATGGATCCTAAAAGACACAATGAGAAGGAAAAAAATGTAACGGAGCAGTAAAGAGAATTAGTCAAATGTCTCACAGAAAGTAGACTACAGGTAAACTTTGGAACTTGTAGTACAAAGGATAAAGTGAGACAACAATAAGGAATTGAGCCTTTCCCAGCAATTGAAGAGAATGACCCATCAGTAATGTTCACATTATCTTTTCCTAAAGGAGGAGAATAGGATACAAGAAACGGTCATGTGATCGGTGGTGCTGGAATCGATAATCCACTGAGTATGACCAGTAGAAGCGGAGTTGGCACTCGAAGTACCTGTGTGGGAAAGGGAGATTATGACATAAGGGCATCGACATGCGTTGTAGTAAGATCGTGCATCAAACGACGAAGGGTCTGCTTTTCTCTTCAGCAGAAAAGCAGGACGACTGAGAAGAACCACATCGAAAATCTCGGTCAGATGAGCGGAGTGAGGAGATCGTCCTGGAGCCCTACCACGACCGCAACCACCACGAGTAGTCAATCCACCGCGAGGAGGAGGAAAGCCATTGAGGCTATAACAAGTATCCCGAGTATGACGAGGCTCGCCACAAAACTTGAGAGGGAGGATAACCAAACTGCCATGGAAACAAAGGACAACAAACTGCCAAGAAGATTGAATAGAGTAGAGAATAACACCTCGTCAAGGAGAAGAAGGGAGAGCGAGCATCAATGGAGGGTTAGGAGTCACGGTCCACCGCAATAAAGGAAGCCCTAGATCGAAGATTGGAAGTCATCCAACTGTTGGAATCACACAAAATTTAGGAGGGAGGATGAGGGAGGAAAAGCGAAACTTTTGCCGAAGTTAGAGGTCAATCGGACCGCCATAGATCCGTCCAAGGAAGCACCAGTGCCGATCGGCCGACATTTGTGTCGAGCGCCGATCGACGCTACAGTGGAGTGACAAGCGTAGGTTGGATGCTTAAGCGGAAGAGAATGAAAGAGAGAGGGAGGGAGGCCGAAAGGGAAGAGCGTGTGGAAGCCGAGCGAGAGTCGGAGAAGAAGCTGAGCGGGAGGCGTTAGCCGCATGGTGGCTCTGATACCATGTTAATTAGGGTTTAAAATCGCTTATATTCAATAGAAGGACCCCTTTATATAGGGAATAATACAACATACATCATAATGTAACAACTCCTATGGAGGAGAATCATAAGATTGATGAAGACAATAATGGCGACCACAATGATTCCTCGAGTTATCAAAGATTGGTTGGGATCCTCTTATACCTATCTCACACTCGTCCTGACATTACATATGTTGTAGGAATCTTGAGTAAATATATGCATGCTTCCAGGATCAAACATCAGGAGACTGCTTATCTTGTACTACGGTACTTAAAGAAGGCTCCTGGTCGTGGGCTTATGTTTTCCAAGAACAACCACTTAAACATTGAAGTTTTTACCGATGCTGATTAGGCTGAAAACCGTGATGACAGAAAATCCACAATGGGGTACTACACCTTTGTTGTTAGGAATTTGGTAACATGGCGTAGCAAGAAGCAAAATGTGGTGGCCATATCTAGTGCTGAAGTTGAGTATCGGTTAATGTCTCAAGGTCTCTGTGAAGGTTTATGGCTGTGTACTATGTTACAAGATTTGGGATTTCAGGAGAATGCCTCTCTCTCTATACTGTTTCAACAAAGCAGCTATTAATATTGCTCACAATCCTGCTCAACATGACAGAATTAAGCATGTTGAGATTGATCGTCATTTTATCAAAGATCATCTGGATAAAGGAATCTTGGTCACTCATTTCGTTCACTCTAAAGATCAACTGGCTGATGTCTTCACCAAAAACTTGGGTTGTAACTAGAACTTCCTCCATTATAGTATTTATAGTGATCAGCAGCCCCTTCAAGGACATTCACACCCTTTAATTTGTCCTCCATTATGGCACAAGGAGTACCACCACCTGGGAAAGGGGGGCTGAAGTTGAAGAACCAACGGCTGCAGGAAAAGAATAACCAGTAGCAGGACCAAAAAAATAGCGGCAAAAAAACAGCTACATCAGAAACCAGCAGTAATGGAACCAGTGACAGACGAAATAGCAGGAACTAGCGACAGCGGGAACCAATGACAACAAAACCAGCTGAGGACGGAGACAGAGGACGACGCCAGAAGACGGAACGATCGGCAACAGAGAGGAGAAGGATCCCGATCGGCGCAAGACGTCGACGAAGCAGAGGCGAAGTAGTAGCGACTAACAGGCGGACCGAGCCTTGGGGTCATCGACGCCGCGGAACTTACCACCTCTGATACCATGTTAAGAGAGAACACACCTTTAGGTTTCTTTCGTTCTATCTGATTCTCCGCGGGAAACCCTTATGTTTCTCCCTTAGCCACTTCTTGTGATACGGTCGTCACCCGATGAGCCTAAGATAGCTTGACTTTTAACAGTATTGGTATGGATGCACTTTCCTTCGATGATTAATTGGACCCAAGGGATTTTAATGATTGACTCATTGGTGTTTGATGAAGAATGAGCGTAGGGTTAGATTTGGTGAGACGAAGTTATATGGGCAAACCAAACTTTACTAGACAATCCTTGAGGGAATTATCAAGAGAGAGGGTTTTCATCACATTTCCCAATGATAATATACTAAACAAAAGCCTGAAGAGAAATATCTCCCCACTTGTTTAGGAGGCAACTCGTTGATCAGTTATATGCCTTATGGCAGGGGACCCTCTCAGTCACAGAATGCATGATGTCCTGAATGTTTTCTAGCTCTTACCTTTACTTCTCGCTTTTCTTTAATGTCTTCTATAGTATTTATTACTTTTTGTAGAAATTAATTACATTACTGTAGTTCCATTTTCAAATATGTTGCATTTTATGCTCTCCATTTGAACTTCAAGTTATTATTTATGCTGTGGTTTAGGCATGTTCAAGATTATTAGCAAATGTGTCAATGTTAAGGGCTTTTCCGGTACAAGACGCTATTTTGGAGATCTTGGAAAAACAGTATGATCCATCTTTGTTCCTAGAATTTGTGCATTTTTGCGTATATAGTTATGCCGGGTTTTTTATGTTGTTTTTTACAGATGAAAACTGCAGGTTCAAATGTTATTTTTGCTGCTCTCACAGAAATATCTGACAGTGTTCTAAGAGGAGCTGAAACAAGTGGCTTCCAGGGCTTGGTAAATTTATGCTAGAGCTAAAAAATGCTTTTCTGCAGGAATTATATAGATATATGTATATATATTTTCCATACTGTCCTCTCTAGTTCTATTCCTAAAATTTAGATGCATGTGCTAGGTTACTGGTTTCCACCAAGGTATTCTTACACTTGCAATGGAGCCCTCCTTGTTAGGGGCTGCTGTCATGGAAGGTGGTCCAGATAGGAAAATCATACTTGATCGTAGTCCTGGTGTCGATGAGGTAATTTTACACATGAATTATTCTCGGTTTTTTGCATTACCTGTATCACAAAATGGCCGTGTATTTCTTTGCTGCTTAAGTTGCATTTTCATTGTAATAGTTTCAAGCGTTTGCATTGGTCTCCATGTCTCTCTTGAACAAGACCCAAGACAAAATTTGTTGATGTACTTGGCTAAGTTTGCCTTAGTTTTGCCTCTGCTTCGTCCTGCTTCGCCGCTAAGACTCAAGACTCATCAGGCTCTGCGGTTTACGTCTTCATGCGCCTTATTTGCGTCTTTGAAACATTAAATACGCGCCTGAGTGAGATTTTTATAAAATTTATTTTCTTCCAAATATAAAGAAAGAAATAATATAACTCAATAATTTTTTATTGATTTAGTGTTTGTGAAAGATAATTGTGTGTTGAGACTTAGATTATGATGCAAGTGATCTCATTGATTTTATTTTTTGAGATATATAAACGATAGTAATGAATGATTAATTAGTAGAATAAATGAAGTGATGTTTGATGCTGATTATTTAAAATGGATGTGGTTGCATCTTACCTTCGTCAGGTGCGCTTCGGCGCCTTGAGCCTTGCACGTAAACTCCAAGTCCTCTTTGTGCCTTGATGCGCTTTTAATAACTAAGCTATAAGCCATGCAACATGACCTAGCTGAACCTGGGAAAACCAGAAAATAGCTAATCGTGGACCATTATGAAAATACACTTTGGCCAAAATTTCTTGCTAAATAGAGAAATCAAATGATCTGTCTGACATGAAACTACTTTTTTCCATAGATATGCATGATACTGACAAGCAACAACGAATCAAGAAAACACAAATAAGAGCACAATATTGCACTAAAACTCAAAGGAAAATACAATATATCGAAACATGTTTGTTATCCACACTTTTGAGGGCAGGATCTCTCCAAGTCTCTTTTTGAAGAGAGACAAAACAAGACTAATATCCAACGTAATCCCACTCACAGTACTAGGTGCTCCTTATATAGATGAAGACCCACTATAAGAGAAAACATATAACTAATTATGAATATGATATTATCCGTATACTGTAATAGTGTCTCTGAGAGCATTCTTGCGAAGTGAGGTAGTCATCTAAGCATGTGTGCCACTTGTCCATTGGGTAATTAATATATGCATGCAAACTCCGTGGCGTGTATGTATCGCTGCACCTCTTATCAAGGGTGAATTTATCATTTCAAGGCCAAAAGAGCACAGCTCCAATCATTTAGCCATGCCTAGAGCACACATTGCAGTTTCTATCTTTTATCCCATTTAGAGATCATATTTTACATCCTGCGCTCCTAATTTGTGATTTTTGCAGATATATATAGAAGGATACCTGCAAGCTATGTTGGATGTGATGTACAAACAAGAATACCTTCGTGTCAGGGTTATTGATAATCAAGTAAGTTGATAAAAATGTTCTTTCCCATCATATTTTGCTTCAGAATCAATGGTTGTGTGGTTATTGGCTGATGTCCGCTAGAGTTGTTCGCAAACCAAATAGTTCATGAATAATTAGGGAATCAATATGTGATGATTCGATTAAGATTCCTTTTTTCGAAATTGAATCCGGATTCAAATCCAAATTTCGATTTAATGGTATTCAAATCCTAATCTAAATAATATTATCTTTGTTGGCAAGATTCACGAATAATAGCAATATATGTTTAAATAACTTTATATAATTAAATAAATTTTATCTAATTAAATCTGAATTCAAATCCAAGCCAGAATCCAAATTCGAATCACGATTTCAGGACGAATCCAAGTTCAAATATTCGAGCAAATCTGAATCTAATTATTTGCATTCCATGACAAATTTGGATTTGATTGAAAAAATATTCAATTTGGATTTTATTATTGATTGTCTTTTTTGTTATATTTTTAAGTCAAGTATTAGGACTTATTTATGTTTACTTCACTTATTTATATTTAAATTTTATACCCTTTGTAAGTCTATTTCAAAGACCCTTTAGTTCTTGGAATGGTATCAAAGAAGTTCACTGTATTCCCTTGTCTTGTTAAGAGATTATGGTATCTCTCTCCCCCCGAGCAATCTCCTCCTAGGAAGTTGTGATTTTGTCTCCACAATATCCTCCATCATTATCCCCTCCTCCGGCCATCCTCCGACAGCCCTACTGATTTTCTACGACGAGGTCGTAACAACTTGGTATTAAAGTCATTTTCCTTGGATCCATGCTCATTTTTTTGTTGTGTTGTGCTCTGCTCATACACGATCGAATCCCCTATTCATCACCCTCCTAGGACCCCTGGTTTTATCAATATCATTCCCCCCTTCCAACGAACAACACGAACCAGACATCAACCAGGTTCTTCTCCTTTTTAACCTAATTTCTCTCTAGTGTACGTTCTAGAACCTGACTGGCTTCAGTGTTGAGCCGACAAAATCGCATCTACCGACAATCACGTGGGACACATCGTCGGCCTCCAGCGCAGCCCCGTCGAAAGAACCCTGCACATTTATCTTCGTTGAGTCGCTATCAGCGTTGAACTCCAGTGCAGACCTCGCCGGCTTCCAGAGCAAGAGAAGATGACACCTATGTCGTCTCCGCCAGTAATAGTGCACGACTTCAAAGGACCCACGTGAGTCTCCCTTTTTGGATTGACGCACACTTATCACTGCATGCATGCCAATTCCCTTCATGCACGCCAGTTCTAGCCCCGTTGACTCCAGATCAGTATCGAGCACTGCACTCTTGAGCCCCACGCAGGTAGATGACTTATCTATTTCGAAGCACTAACCTCTCAAGCCATGTGAACTGTTCACCCCCCCCCCCCCCCCCGTTCTGTCGAGCCCACTCACCCGCAGGCATGCACCCCTCTTTTTAACCGTGAGTGCTCCTGTTTTGAATCGTGTGTTGTTAATTACTCTACCGCTACATGCAACCCAATCATAAATGATTATTTATTAATTACAAAAACAAATTAATTAGATTATTTCAAATTAATTCACCACATGGGTGATTTCTCAGACAAACTCAGACAGCTTATGGATTAAATGCACATTCTTATGGCATCCCGTACTGTCACTAAAACCCAACATCAGGTCTCCCTTGCCGTAATCGCCAACTTATCAATTGTTGGGACTTCGCTCTATTGTCATCCAATCTCTTGGCAACCACTGATCCCGATGATTATTCCACCACAACCCATTCCGTCGATGACGACTCCTGTGAGCCTCCTCAAGACAAAATTGTCGCTTTCCCCTTTGCAAATCTCATTGGCTTTGAGCCCCGTGTCATTTGTTTTGCCAACCACCTTCATCCAGCACCCTCTACTCCCTCCACATCATTTTTCGGCTTTGAGTCTCGCTCCATTTGCAGTATCACTTTGTTGTCTCCACGTACAACTACGGTGGTCCCCGTTCCATGGGATCAGTGGTCTGCCTTGCACTTCCACAGACACTAGATAGTCGGCATCATGCGACTACCAAGCCGCCCCCTCCTCGGAACCCCTCTGATAGCAGTGTCATATGCAGTGACATCTGTGAGCACAACATGAGCTCTCATCCCGGGATACATCTGGTCCGACCTTCCGCTACAAGGATTGTTTTGTCGTGAAATTATGGAACCCGAAGATCGCACCGTCAGGGCCAAGCTCGAGCTTGAGGGAAAGCTCAATTTCAAGGAGGGGTTGAATGTTATGAACCTCAAGCCTAGTTCTTATTATTCTTTTTATTATTAATTGTCTTGTATGTTACATTTTCAAGTAATTCTACATGTTAGAACTTATTTACACTTATGATGTTAGTTTACATGTATGCCTTTTGTAAGTCTATTTATAAGGACCCATTGGGTTTTGGAATGGTATCAAAGAAGTTCATCATATTCTCTTGTATTATTAAGAGATTATGGTAGCTCTCCCTCCCGAGCACACCTCGCCTCTGGAGGTGTGGTTTCTTCTCCTTGGTGTCCTCCTCAAGTATCATCCCCACCTGCGGCCATCCTCAGGAAACCCTGCTGACTTTCTTTGGCGAGCCCGCAACATTGATGTTAGAACTGGAAAGGAAGAGGGATGGCTATATGGAGATTGGTCGGTGTTGGGAAAGGAGGTTGTGGGGGTGGCTTCTGGGATGGTGGAGAGTGGAGGAGGTGGTGGGGAGGCTTTGGAAGAGAAAAGAGGCGATTGTGAAGGTTTTGAAGAGGAAAGGGATGACTGGGTTGCAGTGAGGGGTCCACGAGAGGGAAGGAAGCAGTGGTTGGTTGTGGAGGGCTTGTTGGAGTTAACTTGGCGGTGGAGGCCGGTGGTGAATCAGAGAAGGGGGGAAGAGTAAGGATCCAACTATTGACGGTGGTGGCAAGGCTGTCGAAAACAGGAGATGCAGTTGTCGGTGTCTAGGAGGGCGGAGGAAGCGGTTGCGAGCTCGGAATTGGATGCCAGGGGTTGGACAGTGTTCCAACGAGATTCTCGAAGGCCGCAGGTGTGGGGGAATTGAAGACGGCAGGTGCGCATTCCCCTAGAGAAGACGCCATGGTGATCGGGTGTCAGCACCTGTAGCGATGGAACCGTTCAAGAAGAAACTGCAACTCTCGATAAAACTATAGGACAAAACAACATGCTATATAAAGAGTGTTAGGTAAAATAAATATGATGGTCCATATCACGCAATCATTTTCAACACGTAACTCTCAAAATAGAGCCCAAAAAAATAAAAAAAAATACGAAAAATTCAAACCGGCCGCATTGATGATCTTCGGTCATCCATCTAATGATCCAAATAGTGTCAACCCAATAAATCCCCAAATAATGTGTGATCTTTCTCCATCACTCTTCCTCTTCCTTTAGCCAACCTAGCTTCATTCATCAAAAACAGTAACCCACAACCCCATCTACCTCCTAATCTATCGCCGCCAACCTATAAGCCTCCTTAGGCACTAGCAGCTACCCCCCAACCACGCACTAAAGCTAAACCCTTACCGCAATGCATATTCCATCTGGAGTGCTTCAATCTCTATTTTTAAGGGTTGTGTTTTTGTTGCTGCCAATCATACTCTCAGACTCTTTGGTGTTGCAATTGGGAGCTCTAAATGCTACGTGGAGTGAGAGCAATGTTTGCCATTGGGCAGAACTTGATGCACTAGAGATCAATGAGAGCAATGAGCGAACAATGTTTGCGATTGGGCAGAACTTGATGCACTAGAGATCAATGAGCGAACAATGAGTCTAATCCCTTTACATCCAAGGAGACCACTCTGAACTGCATGGGGTCATGTTTCTATTTAGTAGGAGATATTTCTTACTCCTGTTGAACCTTCCGGTGACATTAGGATCATATACATTCAGCACTGGCTTCTTGATGGCGGCCACATAGAGGAAAGGGATGAAATCCACTTAAATTCTTCAATTAAACAAAAATTTTCACCCACATCCTAACTTTGGGCCTTATATAGCTAGGACAAAAGCTAAAAATGCAAAGAAATCCTCAGAGAAGAAATAATAAAAATAAGAGATGTAGAAAATAAAATGAAAAATAAGTTTAATTGTTTTGATTTCACAAAAATTCATTCTCTTTTGGTCCCAACTGAGTTTATGGATGAATTGGTTGCAAATAAGTCCTCATATTTCACCTAAACTGGATACAACAGTGAATGGAACGCAAGGCACTTGCACTGTCAAGTTCTCTCCTTTGATCTCGACGATTTCGTCCTCGTCGAGCTCTGCCTACATCGTAAAGCATTAGTAATACATCGAATGCACACCATGCTCTTCGCTCGATATCACCGGTCATTCCACGTTGTGGAAAGTAGGCCAAGTGACCAACCGCCTTTGGTTACCAATTGAGAGTCAGATACATCCAGTCCTTTGTGATCTCATCTCAACTATGTGGGAATTACCCAATCACACCATCCTTTCTCGAGGCCCTGGAGACCAATCCTAGGCCCATCTTGAAGTTAAATATATTTATAATATTTTATTTTTCTTAGCCTATAAATATGTAAGCCTGGTTTAGGGCAAAGATCATCGATCCATTCTATTCTACTTGGTATCAGAGGCGACAGGTCTTTCCGCCGCTCGCTCGACGTCGCCGCTCGCTCGCTCGCATCGCCGATCATTCCCGACAGGTCTTTCCGCCGCCGCTCGCTCGCCCCGCCGCTCACTCGCGTCGCGTCGCCGATCGTCGCGTCGCCTCTCCCGCTCGCGCTGATCGGGAAATCTGGCGTGATCGGGGCCGCATCTCCTCCCGTCGCCAGATTGTTGTTCTCTAGTCGGGCCTCTTCCGTCTAGCTCCTCTTCGTCTCCAGTTCTCTTCCGGCTTGCCGTTTTGTCCTCTATGGGGGCTGCCGGAGACGCCTCCCTTACATCCTCGGGTGTTCTCTTCGGCTTTCAGATCTAGCTCGCACCCGTAGGATGTACTCTTTTTTCACTTGAGATCTTTGTACTCTACTATGGATGATCAATCCACCTTTTCTCCTGCTTCTCAATCCGGTGCTCTTCCCGGTTCCCCGGCCCCCCAATCCGATACTTTGCACAGTTCCTCGGGTGATCCTCCTCGGAGTCATGGTCAGTCATTGAAGATTACTACTGTTGCCTCGGATGCCACAAATTACCTGGAATGGTCTAGGGAGGCTCAACATGCGTTTCGCAGCCACCAATTATATGGCCTTATTGATGGTACTATCGTTGAGCCATCACGTTCTGATCCCTCGTGGCGCAAATGGGATGCGGACAATTCGTTGGTCGTCTCGTGGCTTCTTCATTCGATGTCTCCTCAGGTGTATCGGAGTTATATGTTGTTGGACTCCGCATACGATATTTGGACGAGAGCCCGTGATACTTACTCCCAAGCAGGCAGTTCGATGCAGGTATATGAGTTCACTCGCCGTGTTCTGGAACTGAGACAGGGAACTATGCCCGTTGATGCCTACTATTCTGAGTTTGAACGCTTTTATCAGGAGCTGGATTTCTTTAATACCTTTACTGCAGCTTGTACGACTGATGCAGTGGCTCTTCAGAAGGATAAAGACCGTTTATGTGTTCACGTCTTCCTTATGGGCCTTAACATGGAGTTTGATGTTGTTCGACTGCATGTTCTCCATCGTGAGCCGCTTCCCTCCCTTCGGGTGGCATTCAGCATGCTCCTCAGTGATGAGAATCGTCGTCGCACTCTTGGCTCCACTACAGATCATTTTGCGCTCGCTGGCATGACTCGTGGCCCTCCTCTTGTTTGTAGTCATTGTGGGAAGACAGGCCATGTCAAAAGCTCTTGTTTTCGTCTGCACCCGCACCTTGCTCCAGGTGGCCGGGGCTCTAGTACCCGCGATAGAGGAGGGTACCGTGGTGGTGGTGGTGGTCGTCACTCTGGTAGTCGCTCTCAGTCTTCTACTCACTCTACTGAGCTTTTGGAAGATAGCTCTGGAGGCATGTCTGCTACTGAGTTAGAGGCCTTCCGACGCATGTTGCGCTCCCACACTGACTCTACTTCTGCTTCCTCTCACGCTGTTGTTGCCACTTCAGGTCTGTCCAGTGCTCATGCCGTGTCTTCCACACCTTCCGAGTGGATTATCGACTCAGATGCGACCGACCACATGACTGGCTCTGCTTCAAGTTTTACCTCCTACACTCCTCTTTCTGGTCGTGATAAAGTTATTGTTGTCAATGGCTCTTTCTCTGCCATTGCTGGTAAAGGGACGGTCTCATGTTCCCCTGACCTATCACTTTCCTCTGTTTTGCATGTCCCTTCTTTTTCCAGAAATTTACTCTCTATTAGTCACTTGACTAACTCATTACACTGTTCTGTGACATTCTTTCCTGATGTTTATGTTTTTCAGGATCTGACTACGAGGCGGACACTTGGCAGTAGTAGGAATGTTGGCGGCCTGTACTTGCTGAAGCAGTCTTCTCCCAGTGCCCTATCATCCACCAGATCTTTTGACTCTTGATGATCTTCGACGATGGCATCAGCGCCTTGGCCACCCTTCTCCTTTATATCTTACTAAATTGTTTCCTGTCTTTCATCATTTACTTCAGTCATTTTCTTGTGATGCGTGTGAACAATCTAAACATGTTCGTCATCGTTCTACTCATTTGTCTGTTCCTAGTCTGTATCCATTTGATGTTATTCAAACTGATGTTTGGGGTCCTTCCCGTGTTCTCTCTTTATCTGGCTATAAATGATTTGTAACGTTTATTGATTGCTACTCCCGCACTACTTGGCTCTATATGCTTAAAAAGAAAAGTGACGTATTTTTTTGCTTTCAAAAATTTCATAAGATGGTGGTCCAACAATTCGGAGGCACAATACGTGTGTTACGTAGTGATAATGGTGGAGAATATGATGATCACGGTGTCTTTGGAGCCTATCTTGCGGACCATGGCATCATCCATCAAACTACGTGTGTCCACACCTCCACTCAAAATGGGGTGGCCGAACGAAAGAATAGGCAGTTGCTGGAGGTGGCCCGGTGCTTACTTCTTTCTATGCACCTCCCTAAATCCTACTGGGGGGATGTTGTTCTTACAGCCGCGCATCTCATTAACCGTCTTCCTTCCCGTGCTCTCTCGTTTGATACGCCCCTATCTCGTCTAGAAAAAACATACATTGTCCACACCTCTCATCTTCCCCCTCGTATCTTTGGCTCCGTGTGTTTTGTTCATGTCCATAGCCCGCATCGTGATAAACTCGATGTACGGTCTCTTCGGTGTGTTTTCGTTGGTTATTCTTCTACCACTAAAGGGTATCGGTGTTATCACCCTCAGACACGCCGGTACTATTGTACTGTCGATGTCACCTTTCGTGAGGGGGGGTCGTACTTTGATCCTCGTCAGGGGGAGATGACTAGCACTGGTGCCGAGATGATCGCCTCCTCGCTTCCTATTGTTGCTACTCATCCTATTCCTCCACCTGCTCCTATTCCTCCACCTGCTCCTGTTCCTTCCATCTCCGCTCCTCCGATAATATACACATACTCCTGTCGTGCTACGACTGTTGAGCAAGTGCAGACTGAGGATGTTCCGCCAGTACCGGTGACTGTCTCCAGCCCAGATTCTGATGATGACCGTCATATTCCTCTTGCCCGTCTTATAGGTAAGAAGGGTAGCACTAAACACCCCATTGCCAACTACATTCGTTACGATCACCTTTCTCAGGCACATCAAGCCTTTATTTCTTCCCTTTCATCCATTGTTATCCCTAAGACATGGCAGGAGGTTGTTCAGATACCTGAATGGAAAACGGCAATGGAGGAGGAACTGCGTGCCTTGGACAAGAATAATACATGGCGGCTGGTGAGCCTTCCTCCAGGGAAGCGAACGGTTGGATCCCGTTGGGTTTTCACATTTAAACAAAACCAAGATGGTGTAGTGGAGCGGTACAAAGCTCGTTTGGTGGCTCAGGGATATACTCAGGCTCAGGGTATTGACTACCAGGAGATCTTTGCTCCTGTTGCAAAGATGAACTCTATCCGCGTGCTTTTCTCGGTTGCTGCAAGTCGTAGATGGGAACTTCTTCAGCTCGATATCAAGAATGCTTTTTTGAATGGTGATCTGGAGGAGGAAGTATACATGGATATTCCACCGGGCTCTGTTATCAAAGGGTCAAAGGGGAAGGTGTGTCGAGTTCTAAAATCCATGTGCGGCTTGAAACAGTCTCCGAGAGCGTGGTTTGGACGTTTTTACAAGTTCATGCTTCAACTTGGATACACTCAAAGTCATGCTGACCACACACTCTTTATTAAGAGAAAGGGTGCTCAGGTCTCTATTCTTATTGTGTATGTGGACGACATCATCATTACCGGGGACCACATGGAGGAGATCATTTACTTGAAGGAGCAACTGAGCAAAGAATTTGATGTTAAAGACTTGGGAAAGCTGAAATATTTCTTGGGAATTGAAGTGGCGAGGTCCCAACAAGGGATTTTCATCTCCCAAAGAAAGTATACTTTGGATCTTCTTGAAGAGACTGGGATGCTTGGGTGTGCACCCGTGGACACCCCTATTGAGGCTAATCACAAAATTGATGCAGATATTAGTGGAGAAAAGGTGGATGTCTCAAAATACCAACGTTTGGTTGGTCGACTCATATACTTGTCCCATACTCGCCCTGACATTACGTATGTTGTGGGAGTCCTAAGTAGGTATATGCACTCTCCTTCCATTCGTCATCAGCAGGCGGCCTTTAGAGTGTTGCGGTATCTCAAAAGGCACCAGGCCGTGGGATCCTTTTCAAAAACGGCCAATCATTAGAAGTTGAAGTGTTTACGGATGTTGATTGGGCTGGTAGCCAAGACAATAGAAAATCAACCACGGGGTACTGCACCTTTGTGGGAGGCAACCTTGTTTCATGGAGGAGCAAGAAGCAGAATGTGGTGGCTCGATCAAGTGCAGAGGCAGAGTATAGGGCAATGGCACAAGGTGTTTGTGAAGGACTGTGGTTGAGGACTCTTCTTCGGGATATTGGTCTTTAGGGGAACAATCCTATCATGATCTACTGTGACAACAAAGCTGCCATCAGTATTGCGCACAATCCAGTGCAACATGATAGAACCAAACATGTGGAGGTTGACAGACATTTCATCAAGGATCACCTAGACAAAGGGAATATTTGCACCCCTTTTGTGAACTCATTCGATCAGCTTGCGGACGTCTTCACCAAGGGTTTATGCAGTGACAACTTCAAGGACAACACAAGCAAGTTGGGAATGATCAATATATATTCCCAACTTGAGGGACCACCCAACTAGTGGCTAACCGACCGGCCCAACTGGCCACGGGTTCCTCCAGTGAAGCGTCGATCCGCCAACCTTGTCAGAGTTTTGTCCCCCACGGCATGACGGCAACGGGGTGCCACGATACTTGCGGATGGATTTTCCAATATTCGACGGCCACGAAGACCCCTTAGCTTGGCTCTCTCGTTGCGAGCAGTTCTTCGCCCACCAGCGCACCCCTTGGGACGAGTGGCTCAGCATTGCTGCCTTTCACCTGATGGGCCCCGCGCAACTTTGGTTTAACCAACTGCAACAGGAGAAACCACTCCTTTCTTGGGAAAATTTCAAGGTGAACTGCACCCTCCGTTTTGGGTCACCCCTCCACAGCAATCCCTTGGGGGATCTCATTTTCATCCGGCAGACTGGTCCGATCGACGAGTACCTTGAACAGTTTCAAGTCCTCCTGGCCCGCACTACCACCGTCCTTCTGACACAGCAGGTGTCCATCTTCTCGGCGGGACTCCATGAGCGCCTCCGCATGGACGTAGAATTTCAAGCTTGAGGACAAGCTTGTCGTCGGGAAGGGTGGGGATGTTACGGTCCCGCCTTGTTCCCGCCTTGGTCGTGCATGTCGCGAACTATTTATCTAATCTACTTTATATTTTTGTATGCATAATCGATCCTCCGTGTCTAAGCCCAAGGAGGGGGCACTTTTATGAACTATTTATATTTGTGTGTGTGGCCAAGACAACCAAGCAAGGAGTATTTTCATATTTTGTTTTCTAAACCCTCTCTCTAGTTCTCTCTCTATCATGCTTGTATCCCGCAGGTTTTCCCTAGCCGATTGCGCCTTCCGCAATCGCGAAACCCACGATTTCACTGTGCCGCCTCCGCCGATTCGCACACCACAAGCCATCGCCGCCATAGCTCGTTGGAATCCCTCCTCGTCCTCCCTTGAGGACTTCCCTCCTCTTCCTCGGCGCACACGCTCGCAATCCCGAGCACATAACAGTATCCCTCATAATTTCCCTGTTATTGACTTTTTCATCATGTGTTTGTTTTTGTAGAAACGTAGAGCCAAACCTTGTATATACTTTGTCATGATCAAAATACAAGAGTGAGTACAAATATATAGGAGAACAGAAGGAGAAAGAAACCTATACAAGAGATGTAGGACTAATAGAAGAAAGAATAAGCGAGCTTAAAGATGGGTCTTATACATGGGCTTTTACATCGTTTTCCCTCATATTCTCTAACCCGCAAGCTGGAGCGTACAAGTCGTAGGCACCAAGCTTGGACAGGAACTGATGGTACAATTTCTGAGGCAATGCCTTGGTAAGAGTGTCAGCAACTTGCCCAGAAGCAGGAACATGCTCAAGCTTTAGCATCTTCGATTGGACCTTTTCTCGAACGAAGTGATAGTCAACTTCAATATGTTTGGTCCGCTCATGGAACACAGGATTCTTCGCAATATGGATTGCAGTCTGGTTGTCACAGAATAAAATTGAAGGTGAGGATAATTTAACTCCCAAATTCATAAGAAGACTTTCAAGCCAGGTTAGTTCAAATTCAACAGCCGCCATCACACGGTACTCAGCCTCAGCAGACGAGCGAGCAACCACTGACTGCTTCTTACTCCGTCAAGTGATAAGATTTCCTCCAAAATAAGTACAGAAACCAGTTGTAGATCGTTGATTGTCCAGCGAGCCCGCATAATCCACATCAGAGTAAGCAATAAGAGAAAGCTCTGAAAACGGTTTGTACACAAGTCCTTGTCCAGGAGCAGTCTTCAGATATCTGAGAATGCGTTCCACTGTCTGAAGATGGGAAACTTGTGGAGTGTGCATAAAACGGCTGACCACTCCAACCGCAAATGAGATGTCTGGTCTTGTAACTGTTAGGTATATCAGTTTTCCCATAAGGCGGCGATAGTATTCCGGATTTGGAAGTAGAGAGTCAGACTCAGACCCCTGAGCACATAACTTGTGGTTGGCTTTCAACGGGGTCTCCGCAGGTTTGCACCTTGAGAAGCCAGCATCTTGCAGAAGGTCAATGCAATACTTTCGTTGGGATAAGACAAGGCCATCAGGTCGTCGTGCAACCTCTAGTCCAATAAAATACCGAAGGTTTCCCAGATCTTTGATTTGAAAGACAGAATTTAAATGTTGTTTAACCTGTTGTATCCCAGCAGATTCATCACCCGTAATCAAAATATCATCCACATAAACCAGTAGTATTACAGTCCCGGTTGATTGGTAACGAGTGAAAAGAGAGAAATCTGCAGAACTGTGTTTGAAACCAACCTCACTAACTGCTTTGCTGAATTTTTCAAACCACGCCCGAGGAGACTATTTGAGACCATTGATAGATTTTCAAAGCAAACATACACGAGACTCCCCCGTGGTCTCAAACCCGGGCGGTTGATGCCCGGGATCGGAAGGCTCTGATACCATGTAGAAACGTAGAGTCAAACCTTGTATATACTTTGTCATGATGAAAATACAAGAGAGAGTACAATTATATAGGAGAAGAGAAGGAGAAAGAATCTCATACAAGAGATATGGGACTAATAGAAGAAAGAATAAGCGGGCTTAAAGATGGGCCTTATACATGGGCTTTTACCTCATTTTCCCTCATATTCTCTAACAGTTCTCTCACACTAGTCGGTCGATGACATATTGTGTTATGAATCCTCATAATAGCCTGATCGCAGGACAGCAATACCAAAGACAGCGGAAGGAGGTCGGGGCTGAACCATCCGGTTCAGCCCTCCCTAATTAAAACAAGACGGCGGTTGGGGGTTGAACCAGACGGATTCAGCCCCTATGGGGCCCCTCCATGGCCCGAGGGGTATAAATACCCTTAGGGTTTCCTAGCAATGGACAAGAAAATATTCTCGGGTATTTCTTTCTCCTGCTCTCAAACCCTAGATTTCTCTTTTCTCTTTTGAATCTCGTTCATAACATTTGGTATCAGAGGTACTTTCCTCCCAACCAACCACCTTTCCTTCATCTTCCGTGTCGACAACACAAAATCCCGCCTGATAGTCAACTTCCGCCCGATCGACATCAGATCCCGCACGGGACGCCCGATCGACGTCTGTTCCGACCGATTCCCCCAGATCCTGCCTAAGCGACGTTTATTCTGCTCGATCAGCGCCAGATCCCGACCGCTGCTTCTCCAGGTCTCGAAACTGCTGTTGTCACTTGCATCCTTCCGCTGCTTCCACGGAGCCTGGCCGGCGAGCTGTAGCCTTCGTCCTGAGCGGTCGTCAGTAGCATCTCTCCCACTACAGCCGTCTACAGCAGCCCCTTCACTGGCTGTCATCTACTCTCTCGGACGGCAACAATTCTAACGTCGATCGTCGACGTCGAACGCAGCAACTCCGCCAGATCATCGATCGTCTTCTTCGACTTCGTCGACCTTTTCTCTACTGCTTCTACTGCTTTGAACGCAGATTTCCACCATGATGACTCGCTCCTAGGAAGAATCCAATCGGTTGGCAACTCTCGAAGAGAACTACACCGGGCTATCTGACACGGTGGCGGCCATGAAAGAAAAGTTAAGGGCATCGGAGAAACGACTGGAAGATAAGTTGGATGCGCGCATGGATGAGATCAAAAAAATTTTGACTCAATGCATCAAGGGTAAGGCTGTTGCAGAAGAGACCAGCGCAGTCCCGATTCCCCCTTCGTCCCCGGCTGCGGGATACGAAGACTGTGTGGGGAGGGAGGGTAATGATCAGGCCTCCAACGTCAATAGGGGGTTGGGGATTGACAACGGAAGGTCAGAAGGATCACGACGACCACCAGCATGGCCCTAGGCAACCCAGATAGGCCAAAGCATCGACCTTGGATTTCCCTCCTTACGGCAAGGATGCACGCACCCAGGGATCTGACTGGGCTCGGGAAGGGCGCCAGGAGGACCGGCGGCCCAGAGGGATGGAGTACCCACATCAGGATGGACTCCTTCCTATTCCAGGGATGCTGAGGCATGCCGGGGGCGACAGAGGAGGAGACGGATTTGATTTTAGGCCGCCGTTGTGGTTGGAAACCCCTACGGAGAGGATTGGGGGTACCCATATGTGGTCGCTGATCGACAACGACCACAAGGACTCGGACAAGAGTATGGGGACCCGGGTACCCACAACAGAGGACATACATGCCGTCAAAAGTGACACGCATGAACTACCCCAAATTCAAAGGAGGTGACGCATTGGAATGGGTCCAAAAGGCAGAGTTATTCTATAATTATCTGGCAATACCAGAAGAACAGTGGGTAAAGTTAGCATCCTTTCACCTTGAAGAGGACGCATTCCAGTGGACCCAGTAGTTTCTCCGAGAACGGGACCACGCGCCATGGAACGAATTTGATGACGGATTTACAACTCTCTTTAGCCCACTAAAGTACGAAGATTTTGAGGCTCTTCTTCAGAAACTGAGCCAGAAAGGAACGGTGATGGAATACCGAGCAGAGTTTGTAAGGTTAGTCAACAGGGTGTTGTGGGGAGATAAGACATTAATGAGTTGCTTTATTTCGGGATTGAAGGAGCACATCAAGGATGAGGTGCATGCCTACATGCCCCTCAGCTTGACCCACGCTATCAATTTGGCCCAGATTCAAGAAGAGAGACTCAGCTGACAAAAGTCCATAGAGGGAAATACGAAGAACACTACAAACCCGCCAAACACTAAGAAGGATCAAGGAGCTACGAAAAGGGCGACGGTGAAGAAATTGACATGGCCAAAGCTACAGGCAAGAAAGGAAAAGGGATAATGCTTCAATTGTGATGAGAAATTCACCCCAGGCCACAAATGTCAGATGATCTAGGTGTACATGTTGTAGGAAGATGGCGAGATGTCAGATGCAGGAGGGGAACAGGAGCACATCCCGGATACAATTGAGTTTGGGGTATCTATCCTGGCCATGAAGGGAGGATCCATACCACCCACTATGAGTAGTGCGGGGTGGATCGGCCAACAGGAAGTGACCATTTTGGTTGACAGCGGAAGTACACATAACTTCATCAACCTTATAGTGGCACAGAAGCTAGAGCAAGATATCATCAAGGAAGTCGCTCCCCAAGTCATGGTGGCGGACGGAAATAAGTTGCAGTGCAAAGGGGTGCTGAAGGGAGTGGGGGTCTGTGTGCAGGGATACACCTACAGGATGGATATCTACTTGTTGCCCATCCATGGGTCAGATATGGTTCTGGGGGTCCAGTAGTTGTAACAGCTGGGTAAAGTATTCTTGGATTGGGACAACTTGACCATGGAGTTTGCTCAAGATGAGAGAGATTACACTTGCACGGGATCAGAATCTCACTGGTGAAAGAGGTCTCTCTTTGCTGCTTGGAGAAACTGTGAGAACAAGAGAACGACATGACTGTGATGAGTCTGAAAGAAGGGACTTAGACGACCAACATTCGACCCTACCGTCACGCAGACTTCCACCTTGGGGACAAGCTGATTCTTGAAGGGGAAGGGAATGGGTTCGACCCCAATGGGAGGGGTCGGTCGGCGCCTCCATAGCCCGAGGGGTATAAATACCCCCAGGGTTTCCTAGCAACGGAAAGACAAGTATTCTCAGGTATTTCTTTCTCCTCCTCTCAAATCCTAGATTTCAACTTTCTCTCCTGAATCTCGTTCTCGTTCATAACATCTTGTACCACTTTTATTTTTCTTCTAATTTTAGGCATGGATCTTGTAGAAAGAGAGACTCAGGAGAGAGAAAATCACCCAGAATTTTATATATCTCAAAAAATAAGAGTACATACACTTATATAGAGGGAGAAAGAGGGAGAGACTTCTACATGTATAATGTGGGACTAAATAAACTGTACATGGGCCAATACACATGGGTCTCTCCTAATGGGCTAATTTATTTATCTTTAACACTCCACCGCAAGATGGAGCGTACAAGTCATAAGCGCCAAGCTTGGATAAGAACTGATAGTACAAAGTTCGAGAGAGAGCTTTGATGAAAATATCAGCAACTTGACTGGATGGCGAGACATGTTCCAATACTATCTTCTTTGATTGAACATTTTCCCGAATGTAGTGATAGTCAACTTCAATATGTTTTGTTCGCTCATGAAACACCGGATTCTTGACAATATGTATAGCTGTTTGACTGTCGCAGAACAGAGTAGCAGGAGAGGAGAGTTTTAGACCCATGTCACTGAGGAGACCCTCAAGCCAGGTGATCTCAAATACGACCGTCGTCATAGCACGGTACTCAGCCTCAACAGATGAACGAGCAATAACAGTTTGTTTCTTGCTATGTCAGGTAATAAGATGTCCACCGAGGTAGGTGCAAAAACCAGTCGTGGAGCGTCTATCATCAAGAGACCCTGCGTAGTCAGCATCAGAGTACGCAACAAGAGATAAGGAAGTCGATGGTTTATGAACAAGTCCTTGTCTAGGAGCCTTCTTTAAATATCTGAGAATCCGCTCGACGGCATGGAGATGAGAAGTCCGAGAAGTATGCATAAATCGACTTATAACTCCAACAGCAAATGAGGTATTAGGTCATGTAACTGTGAGGTAGATTAGTTTCCCCACCAAGCGTCGATAGTACTCTGGATTGGTAAGAACAGGGTCATTCCCAGAGTCATGTGCAGACAGCTTATGATTCATATCCATCAGAGTGTCAGTAAGTTTACATCCAGAATAGCCCGCACTTTGTAGAAGATCAATGCAATATTTCCGTTGAGATAGGACCAGACCATCGGGTCTTCTTACAACCTCAAGTCCAAGAAAGTATCGTAGATTACCCAGATATTTCGTCTAGAAGACGGAGTTCAGATGTTGTTTGATATTCTGGATTCTGATGGTATCGTTGCCCATGATCAGAATGTCATCCACATAGACAAGAAGAAGAACAGTTCATGTTGCTTGATGACGAGTAAAGAGAGAGAAATCAGCAAATCTCCGAGTGAATCCCATATCGCGAACCACTTTACTGAACTTATCAAACCAGGCACGAGGGGACTGTTTGAGACCATATATAGACTTCCTGATATGGCATACACGAGACTCCCTCGTGGTCTCAAATCCAGGTGGTTGGTGCATATACACAGTCTCTTGGAGATCGTCATTGAGAAAGGCATTTTTGATGTCCATTTGATGAAGGGGTCATTGGCGGTGCACAGCAAGAGAGATCAGAACCCGAACAGTATTCAGTTTTTCTACCGGAGAGAAGTTTTCGTCATAGTCGAGGCCATGTTGTTGAGTGAAGCCTCTGGCCACAAGACGAGCTTTGAGACGATCAACTGTGCCATCAGGAGCATGCTTGATTGTAAAGACCCATTTGCAGCTAACACAAGACTGGTCAGGAGGGAGGGGAACAAGATCCCAAGTCTAGTTACTCCAAAGAGCTGTCATCTCTTCGTTCATGGCCGCACGCCAGCCCGGATGTTGGAGAGCTTACTGCAAAGAGTTAGGAAGGGAAATAGTGGAGAGAGAGAGGGCAAAAGTGCGAAGAGGTGGAGAGAGGCGATGGAGGGATACATAATTTCCCATAGGATGAGCCGTAGAGGGGGGTGTTGGATCGCCAGTGCGCAGAAGATCACCAGTAGAGGAGGGCTGCTGTCGAGCTGCTATTCGGGATGAGCGTAGAGTGTAGACACGGGGCGGTGGAGGAGGAGGGAGAGGTGGTGAGGCTGGCACTGGAGGAGGGAGAGTTGGTGAGGCGGGCACTAGAGGAGGGAGAGATATTGGAGGCACAGATGTGATGGGGACAGCTGGACGAGGAATAGTGGGTTGAGGTGGGAGAGCGGAGGTGTGGGAAAAGAAACTTTCATCTTCATTAAAGGTAACATCAGCGGATACGAGTACTTTGTTGACTATGGGAGAGTAGCAAACATATCCTTTTTGAGTACGAGAGTAGTCAATAAAGATACATTTGGTGGCGCGAGCGGCAAGTTTGTCACTTGGTGGTCCGAGATAGTGAACATAGCACGAACAACCAAATGTACGAGGTGTGAGAGAGAATGGGGACTTGAAAGGAAATAGGAGACCGAACAGAGAGGCGAAGTTAAGCATAGAGGAGGGCATGCGATTAATGAGGTAGCAAGCAGTAGAGACAGCAAAGTTCCAATATTTGGCGGGAACCTTCATTTGTAGCATTAGTGACCGAGTGACATCGAGAAGATGGCGATTCTTCCGCTCGGTCACACCATTTTGTTGAGGGGTGTACGCATACGAGGTTTGATGAATTATCCCAAATTTGGTGCATAAATTGGAGAAGTTGCGACCAGTATATTCGCGAGCATTGTCAGTGCAAATCGTTTGTATTGTACTAGTAAATTGCGTACGTATTTCAACAATAAAGGCACGAAAGACAGAAGTCAATTCAGTACGATCACGAAGTAGATAAAGGCATGTGAGGCGTGAATAGTCATCAATAAAGGTTACAAAGTACCGATAATCAAAAATACTAGGAACTCTATAAGGACCCCAGATATCATAATGAACGAGAGAGAACGGAGTACTACTCCGATTACAAGTAGGGGGAAAGAAACACGATGTTGTTTGTCAAAGATACATGATTCACAAGAAAACTCCTGTAGAGAAACATCAGGAAGCGCCTTCTTGAGAATCTGAAGAGGAGCATGGCCAAGACGATGATGTCAATTGACGGAGGGAACATCAGAGAGGGAAGTGGGAAGAACATCCAAGAGATAAAGCCCGTTTGACAGCCGTCCTCTACCAATGATAGTCTGTGTTCGAAGATCCTGCATGACAAAAGAAGAGGGAGAAAAGATTAGACAGCAATCAAGATCGTGAACAAGCCTACTAACAGACAGTAGATTGAAGGGAGATCCCGGAACATGAAGAACCGAGATTAATGAGAGAGTAGGAGTAAGTTGTAGATCAGCAGCTCCAGACACCGGAGTAGTGTTGCCACTTGCCACAGTGATAAACTTGGGGTACTCAGTGTGCATGTACTGAGGAGGTTTCTAAGAAGTAATGTGATGAGTGGCTCCAGAATCCAAGATCCTTTGAGAGTTGTAGGAGAGACAGAAGATACCTTTAGTAGAGAATGAAGCAACGGAGTCATAGGAACGGTTGACCACGCCTTGGAGCTGCAGTATCTGTAGGCGGAGTTCATTGATATCCTTCTGAGCAGTCGAAGGGGGCTCGATGGAAGAAGGTCCTGTAGGAGCAGCAGCAGCAGTAGTAGCAGTAAGATGAAGAGGCAAATCATGTTTATGGTAGCAAGTAGTTTCAAGGTGTCCATCATGACCACAGTAGGTACACTTGAGAGTAGAACGCCTAGCGCGTCCCTGACCACGAGACGTGAAACGGCCTCCCCGAGTAGAAGAGCCTCGGCTAGAGGGAGCAGGAGTAGGGAGTAGGGGTTGCTGGAGCAGAGCCGGAGAGAAACTTGCAGGAGCCTCGGGAGGTGGTGTAACTTTGAGCACCATTGAGCAAACATCAGACAGAGAGGGTATAGTAGAAGAGGAGAGAATCTGGGCCCGGACGCTGTGAAGATATCTAGGAACACGGGCCATCAACATAGCGATCCCAACAGCCTCCTTCTGTGCTCGTTGAGTAGCAAGGTATGCAAAGGGAGGTTGGTGTTGTATCCAGGCCTCGAACAGGGTCCAGGCCTTTGCAACAAAGGAAGTTAAGTCGTCGGTGGTTCCAGGATCCAGTGATTGAAGAGCGTAGATAATGTCATAAAGGTGTTGTAAGTTATCCTTGCCAGAGTATAGAGAGTGCAATTCATCCCACATTTCCTTGGCCGTTTCGTAATACATTGTCATGCGGTAAGGTTCTGTGTCCATTGAGTTAAGCATCCAAGATTGGTCTCGGCCGTCATCGCGAAGCCAGTCATCAGAAGGGTCAGCAGGTTTGGACCGAGTAAGGTGAGCGAGCAGACCCTTTGTCTGTAGAACACGACGAACGGTATGAACCCATTCGACAAAGTTGGTCTTTCCACTGAGAGAGATAGTGGTGATGCGAAGTTCATCAGGAACCTCGGGAGGCAGGGCAGCAGTACGGGTGGGCAGGGAGGGGGTAGCCGCAGTTGAGTCAGTAGATGTCATGGAGGATAGCCGACACAGACCGCGCGGCTAGCAACTGAGAGCAGCGGATTGAAGCAGATCGGGCGGCTAGCAACTGAGAATAGCGGACTGAAGCAGCACTGAGCAGACCGCGAGTAGAACAAGCGGCGGACTGGAGCAGGAGCTCGCAAGGGAGAAGCAGGGCGAGCTACTTGGAGCAGTCCGCAGCGGGCTGACCAGAATGTAGCGACTGAGAAGAGCTAGGCGGGAAGAGAAGCAGCCACACGGTCTCGGTGAACACACCAGCGGCAAGAGGCCGCGACCAAGATGCGGAGCCCGCGGCGGGAAGAAAAGCAGCCACACGATCTCGGTGAACACACCAGCGGCAAGAGTCCGTGACCAAGATGTGGAGCCCGCGGCGGGAAGAGATGCAGCCGCGGCGACCTGAAAACAGACCGCAGCAAGAAGGAACAAGCAGCTAGGAAGTGAAGGACACGGCGACTAGGAGCAGTCCACGGCGACTAGGAGCATGCCGCGGCGACTAGAGGCAGGCCGCGGCGCTAGAGGCAGGTCGCGGCTACTTGAAGCAGGTCACGGCAACGTGGAAGCAGGGTGCGGCAATGAGAAGCATGTCGCGGCGAGAAGCAGGGCCCGGCGACTTTGAGTCAGATCGCGGCAACTTGTAGCAGTTCGTTGTGACTTGAAGCAGGTCGCAGCGAGAGGGAAATAACTTGTGGACCCCACGAGTCAGAGAGAGAAGGCTATAAGAAGCCCAGGGAGGGAAGGTGGAACCACGGAGAGAAGAGGAAGCAGGTAAGAACAAGCAGACCGCAACAGCCAGGCGGCTACCGCGGTTTAGAAAGAAGGCGGGTAGGAATAGACAGTCCGCAAAAAGGTAGCAGTCCGCAGGCGAGTAGAACTGGCGGATAGAAGCCAGAGACCGCAGGATGGGACGATTCCCTCTGATACCATGTAGAAAGAGAGACACAGGAGAGAGAAAATCACCCATAATTTTATATATCTCAAAAAATAAGAGTACATACACTTATATAGAGTGATTGGACTGGATATGTCAGGTTGACATCAAATCCACTTCTAAATTCCGGAAATAAACTACTTAAAAAAATTCAGTTTCCTGGCCCAAGAGTTTGTGGTATGGTGAAGTGATAAAAAAACATATAATTGCTTTTATAAGTCTGTCTGTTTTGGTGTTGAGCAACTGAGTTGCATATTGCTAACTTCCACTTTTCACATTAGCTTGGTGATTATATGTTTGTAGGTGCTTTCAGGGAAAGCTTTTTTTCGCATTGTATTCCAATGTTTATTATTACATGTTCTTTCTTGCAGGTTCTTCTGAAAAACCTACCACCAAATAGTTCTGTCATCAATGAAATTTCGGAAACTGTAAAGAGCTTTCTTGTGAGCAAGGCCTTGTTGAAAGGAACCCCTTCTACATCTTCTCATCCTTTTCACCATCTTCGAAATGAAAACGTAAGTTCCCTTTTTAGAATTTTTTATTTTATTTCTAGTCTGCATACGAACAAGGTGACGGTTGCATCCGCGGATTCTGGACGTGCATACGAACAAGGTGACAGTTGCATCCGTGGATTCTGGACGCCCATATGACGATCCTATGGTTGTCGATTGTGCGAAATGAATTTAACAGGACTTGATGCGCGTCCTCCGAGCGATGCTGCTGATCCCTACATGTTAATTACATTAAAACCAACACTCACTCTCTATGAATTAATGGAATTTCTAAGGAATGTTAGTGCAATCTATTTTGGTTCCAATGTAATTAATAGAATTTAATGTCAAGTAAATGTCAACAATTATATTTTTACTTCAGCAATTTCATAGATCCACATGAAAATGGGAAGAAGTTTTTATCCATAAAAATATTTCTTCAGTCAAATTTCCCTCAACGAAACAACTAGGTGAAAACTAATTTCAAGTCAAGGGTCTAGCGAAATATGGGACTCTTAAGTTCCACTGAGCAAAACCTACTTTATAGTAACTTGGCCAGTCAGCCATTTTTTCTGTTAAAACCCATGATACATTTGGTAGACCTGAGCTTACTTTTATATAGAACTTGAAAAAATAAAAAAAGGTTCATGAACTTCAAATTACATAACTATTTAAGGTGTATTCCTGCTTGTTTATTGTTTTGATGGGAGAGAATAATAATTTCAAAATTTTGCAAACAAAAGCAAAATAAATTATACGTAGATAGCACGTATATAGGCTTCTTCAGCGCTCGAGCACTTCACTAACTCGAAGTTTAGCTAAGCGAAGCGCCTCACTTTGGGAATAATGCTTCGGTAACACTCACTTAAGTCGTCAAACCATTGTGCCGGCCCTTTTCTTTCCTGTTAGAAATAGCGCAAAACCTCGGTAGTATTACTGAAGTTCATATGTTATGTCAGGATTTTTTAATTCAGCCCAGTAGTAGTACTACTACTGATGGGTTCCACCATCATTTATAGGAGAAAGAAGCCCCCCCCCATGATCTCCACCCAAGGAGGATCATGGGTGAGTCACTCCCCCCATGATCTCTCATGATGAGAGATCATGGGGGGGCGGGTCCCGCTCCCTCCCCTCATGGGGGAAAACCGCCACCACCGGGAGAACCGCTGCCGTCGGGCGGCTTAACTGCCATCGGCGGCCGGCCCTCCCGGCCTCCGCCGCGGCCGGCCCTCCCGGCCTCCGCCGCGGCCGGCCCTCCCGGCCTCCGCCGCGGCCGGCCCCTCCGTCGGGGCGGCCGGGCAAGCCGCCGACCAGGCCGCGGCCGGCCTAGCCTCGGCCGACCATGGCCGGCCAATCCGCGGCCAAGCCCGGCCGCGGATTGGCCGCCGGCTCGGCCACGGCCGGCCTCGGCGCAGCCGGCCTAGCCGGGGACGGCCGAGCCACAGCCATGCCCGGCCGCAGCCAGCCGCCGGTTCAGCCTTAGCCGGCCTATGCACGGCCGGCCTAGCCGGGGACGGCCGAGCCGCGGCCGGCCTGGCCGTGGCCGGACACGGCCGGCCATGCCGCAGCTGGGTCGTGGCCGTCCACGGCCACCCTAGTCGCGGCCGGCCATGCCGCAGCCGAGCCGTGGCCGGCCTCGCTGTGGCCGGCCACGGACCCCCTAGCCGCGGCCGCCCTAGCCGCGGCCCCCCTAGCCGCGGCCGGCCCCCTGGCGGACCGCCGCCATCGGCCGCCCGGCTGGCCGCCTCTGCCGCCGACCACCTGGCCGCCGTCGCCGCCATGGCGGCTCGCCGCCATGGGAGGCCTCCCCACCGTCCGATCAAGGGAAGCCCTCCTCGCCGTTCGATCAAGGGGGAAACCACCCACTACCCCATCACTTTAGTGGTGGGGCCCGCCATGATCCTCCCCTGGAGGCTATAAAAGGACCCCCAGGGGCTCCTCATTTCTCACCTTTTCTCTTCACCGGGTTGCCTTCTTCTTCCTCAGGTGAGTGCTCTCTTGCCTCCTCCACCGAGTCGGCCACCGCTCGCCGTGAACCACCAGCGGCCGCCATCGACCACCAGCGGCCACCAGCGACCATCAGCTGCTACCAGCGGCTATAAGCACCCCACCAGCGCGGTTTCAGCAAAAAGACGCCCAAGACCCCGAGGAAGCCAAAGGAAGAAGACATCCGAAGCCAGCAAGCGCGCGCCGCCCCGAGCGCAAGCGCCAGAAGCATCCCGCGCATTTCCACGCCTGTGTCACTTCCGCGGTGCAGTCTGTTGCCCGCAGGAAGCTATAGTCTCTCTCTTTCTTCCCTTAAGTTGTAACGGGAGCGGCCTGTCGCCCCGATTCACCAAACCCACTATAATCACCGGAAGCTAGTGGAATTTGACCGGCACAGACCCGGTCACGTGGTTTTTTACCCATTTAAGGGGTTTTTCCACGTCATCACGACTTGTGTTTATTATTCATCTTTATTGACTGTGTGCGCGCTCGACCGTTCCGAGAGGTAAGACGGTCCAAGAATTCCGGTCCGACCGGGACGTCGAGTTAGTCCGCAACAGTTTGGTGTCGTCTGTGGGAACACGAGTCCCAGCATCCTTCAAAGTGCAAGATCATAAGCATCGCCCCTGCCAAGTTCAGCCTTAATGGCAAAGAGAAGCACCCGTACCACTGAAGTCTTCGCCCTTGGCGGAAACCCCGAGCCCGCACGTTCACACTCTCTGGTGGACGTGCCACTGACCGTTGAAGACGTGTTAGCTCCCGTTACCGCCTTGGAAGGACGCATCCGCCAGATGGAAGAACAACAAGTCAAAATGCTCATCCTGCTCCGAAGCTTGGGAGCATCAATCACTCCCTCGCCTCCGTTAAATCATGCACCGACGCAAAAAATTCTGCAGAAAGAACGACAAACTCTCAGGGGACGGGAAGAATCACGTCAAGATATTTCCCGCCAGCGTAACCCTTCAACAACCGGGGGGCAACACCAGCTCCAAGAATACTTCCCTCTAAGTATCACCCGTGCTAACGCGATGCGTGCAATGCAAAGTGACCAAAAATCCCTCCAGCCAAGGAATCCTCGGCCCTTCGAGCAAGCTGATTTGCTACCACCAGAAGAACTTTTCCCTCCAATGACACATCGCATGCACAAGGAATACAACATAGAGAAGGTATTCTCAAGCACGAGCAGCTCCCCCGCACCCGCCACATCACTCCAAGAAATGTACAATCATCACCTTGCCTGTCCACATTATGAAGAGAGGGCTGGAAACGTAGCAAGCCCCGATACCTCGGCCACAGAGCAACGACTAAACAGACATCAACCCAACTACAACTCACCAAATTCCTGGGCAGCCCCAGGCTCGGAAGGCGGCTTCGAAATCCGTAGTTTCAGCGGAACAGGCAACCCACTGACACACCTAGAGTATTTCGAAACTATCATGCATGCCCGTAGCGCTTCAGATCAACTCATGGTATAGGCATTTCTAACAACTTTAAAAGGGAGAGCTCGAGCCTGACTTCACTCCCTACAAAGGGAAAAGACCGACAGCTACATTGAACTCGTCACCCTCTTCATCAAAAGATTCATGACGATCAAAGGGCCCTCACCAGAAAATCCAAGACCAAGTGGAAGACAGAAAAGGAAGAAAGAAGAGGATCCAACTCCCACAAGACAAGAAGAACAACGACAGAGTAGACGTCGCCGCGATAACCGTCAACGTGATTCTCCAAGGAATGGGGGGCAGCATCCACTTCAGGAATATACCCCACTGAACACCACCCGCACTAATGTGATGTATGCAGTTCAAAATGATCCGACGTTCCAACGACCAAGAGCACCGCGGTCCAACCCCAAGGCTGACCAGACAAAATACTGCGAGTATCACCGGGGATATGGCCACAACACCAATGAATGCAAAGGACTAAAAGAGGAAATCCAACGACTGGCCAGCCTGGGAGAGGTTGATCAATTCCTGTCAAAAAAAAGATCGCCTACCCGACAGAGTGTAAGATGTACAGCAGTCAAAATGGGAGAACCATCTACCGTGTTGAGCCAAGTCCTAATCGACAAAGAAATTAACGTCAATATACTATTTTTATCAACACTGCTTCAACTCAAGCTAACCATCGGCCACCTCAAGCTAATGTCTGCTAGCGCACGCGTTTCGGGGGACAGCCCAGTTCCGGTCATCGGCACCATCACTCTCCCAGTCACTCTCAAAGAAGCACACAGGCAGGCATCCTATAACGTGCAGTTCGTCGTCCTCCAAGCTGATTCTGATTACCCAGCAATACTCTAACAATCACTCTTGGATGTCTTCCAATCCTGCTCTCGCCACCTCCATCCTTAAGCTGTTTTCTTTATCCGTTCATTTTGTTTATTGAATAATGTAAAAATCACAAGCTCAAGCTTGTGAAGACTATCTTTTCATCGTTTACCTTGGCAGTATGTAAATCAGGAAATGGCTTTTCCAGACTAGGTCGCACAATCAAATCAAACATATGGCGTCAATTAAGCCGCGAGCAACCCTCGTGCAACACCGTGGGGGTCTGCCCCCCTCACGAAGAAGCCACGAGCATCCCTCGCGCAAACTAAGCCGCGAGCAACCCTCGCGCAACACCGTGAGGGTCTGCCCCCCTCACAAAGAAGTCGCGAGCATCCCTCGCGCAAACTAAGCCGCGAGCAACCCTCGCGCAACACCGTGAGGGCCTGCCCCCTCACGAAGAAGCCGCGAGCATCCCTCGCGCAAACTAAGCCGCGAGCAACGCTCGCGCAACACCGTGGGGGCCTTCCCCCTCACGAAGAAGCCGCGAGCATCCCTCGCGCAAACTAATCCGCGTGCAACCCTTGCGCAACACCGTGGGGGCCTGCCCCTCTCACGAAGAAGCCGCGAGTATCCCTAGCGCAAACTAAGCCGCGAGCAACCCTCGCGCAACATCGTGGGGGCCTGCCCCCCTCACGAAGAAGCCGCGAGCATCCCTCGCGCAAACTAAGCCGCGAGCAACCCTCGCGCAACACCGTGGGGGCCTGCCCCCCTCACGAAGAAGCCGCGAGCATCCCTCGCGCAAACTAAGCCGCGAGCAACCCTCGCGCAACACCGTGGGTGTCTGCCCCCTCACGAAGAAGCCGCGAGCATCTCTCGCGCAAACCAAGCCGTGAGCAGCTCTCGCGCAACACCGTGGGGGTCTGCCCCCCCCCCCCCCCCCCTCACGAAGAAGCCGCGAGCATCCATGGCGCAAACTAAGCCGCGAGGAACCCTCGCGCAACACTGTGGGGGCCTGCTCCCCTCACGAAAAAGCGGCGAGCATCCCTCGCGCAAACTAAGCCGCGAGCAACCCTCGCGCAACACCGTGGGGGCCTGCCCCCCTCACGAAGAAGCCGCAAGCATCTCTCGCGCAAACTAAGCCGCGAGCAACCCTCGCGCAACACCGTAGGGGCCGGCCCCCCTCACGAAGAAGCCGCAAGCATCTCTCACGCAAACTAAGTCGCGAGCAACCCTCGCGCAACACCGTAGGGGCCGGCCCCCCTCACGAAGAAGCCACAAGCATCCCTCGTGCAAACTAAGCCGCGAGCAACCCTCGCGCAACACCGTAGGGGCCGGGCCCCCTCACGAAGAAGTCGCAAGCATCCCTCGCGCAAACTAAGCCGCGAGCAACCCTCGCGCAACACCATAGGGGTCTGCCCCCCTCACGAAAAAGCCGCGAGCACCCCTCGCGCAAACTAAGCCGCAAGCATCCCACACTCATTCTGAGTCACGAACCTAAGCTGTACAAGTTAAGCAGCGAACCAATGCAAATAAGCAGCCAAAATGACATAAAAACAATGACAATGTCATAACAAAACAAAGCTGAAATAATACAAGTACAATCGGCGTCTAAAGATGATAACGACCAAGCCCAAACAAGGGACAAAACAAAGTATAACAAAATGTAAGCATACAATGGTAAAGATATGAGTACCGCTACTCGTCTTCAGCATCAGAACGCTCGTCCTCGGAAACATCCGCAAAACTAAAACCGGATGTATCACATCCTAGGCTCTTGCTAACAAAGCGAAGAGCCTTTGAAACACCGCGACGGAGTGCCAACTCGCGCATATCATCCATCTGAGGTTCCACCTCCTTGGACCAAATATCGTCACGAACCTCCTCCGCGATCAGGCTACGGTCTCGCATGTAGTCAAGAGACTCCAAGTACTCCACAAGCCCTGCAACCTTCAACTCCGATACATGGTCATCAGAGGACAGCATCTCCACCTGCGCCTTCGCCGCTCGAAGCTGAGTCTCAAGGCCTGAGACCTCCTCCCGCGCCGCCTGTAACTGGGTTCCCAAGCCTGAAGTCTCCTCCTTCGAGTGCTTTAACATCTAAGTGGTCCTCTCCACCAAAGTCTTTTCTACCTCCAAAGTCGCGTGCGCATCCTCTAGCTCGGACTTTAGCTCCGAACCAACCCGGCGGAACCGCGCGATGTCCCGGTCATGTTCCTCCCTCAAGGAGACAAGCGAACTCATCGTCGACCGAAGCTTCTCTTGAAGAGCAAGATACCCGTCCTTTAGGCTCACATAATGATCATTCCAGGTCACCGCAATCTGTGCCTGGGTCTCTATCTGCAAAAGGAAAAGACAGAATCAGCCTCTATAAGCAAGAAAAAGCAAGAGAGAAAAAGAAGAAGTCGAACCCTTACCGCATCGCTCATCGCCCTCAAGGAAGAGGAAATCCGCGGAGCCGCCGTACCAACAGACACTTGAGGAACTGGGGAAGCAAGTATCTGCACCTCAGGAGTCAAATCAACACAAGTATCAGAAGTTGTCGCTGCTACCACAGCAAGGTCACCAGAAGGGGTCGTCACCGCTTTCCTCTTACGGCCCCCTCCTTGAGAAGTCTCCACTGGTCGAGCTGAATCCGCCGAAATACCACATCGCACTAACCTCTTTTCCTCCACATAAACATAAATGTTGAAAAGACGGTTGGCCAGCTCGCGAGGCTCAGAAAATCCAAGAACCGGGGAAAAGTCCCGCTCCTTCCCCCTCACACGGCGACCGCGATCGGGAAATGCATCCCACACCTCGGGAAGACCCCATGAATTCTTGACATATCCAAACAGAGTATTGCCATAACGACGGTCCTTGCGGGCTTCAAACTCCAACCAAACCTTGTTGCTACGCACCTCTATCCGCTCACCACCATCAGAGCGCACGTCACACCAATCTCGGAACTGGTCTAAAGAAAACCGGCTCCCATGCTCGCGGAAGAAGACGATTAAGCCCATAATCCGGACAATCCCAGCCGGAACAAACTGAGAGATAGGCACTCTTCAAAACTTCAAAATCTCAATCATCTCCTCGCATGGCGGAAAGCGGAAGCCGGATCTCAGGGAGACTTCGCAGATCGTCAACCAACCACGGGGAGGATTCTGAACCCGCTCCTCGGGACGCGGGATCCTCACTTCCAAATCAGCAGGAAGCCTATACTTTGCCCTCCAGATGTCAACACCATCGTCAGTCAAAGAAGAGCGCAGGCGCATCGGGCCAGAAGAGCGCTTCGAAACCTGTGCCAGGCAAAAATAAAAAGTCAGCCCAAAAATAAAAAACCGCATGACCAATCGCCAAAAGCGCTCGCAGCCGCGCAAAAGAGAACACCCGCGCAAATACGCGCATGATAGGGAAGTACACGACCGCAAAACGCGGACCGTGCCGGCACGCGACCGGCTCGCGCGCGCGCGGCCTGCTCGCGCGGCCTGCTCACGCGGCCTGCGCACGGCCTGCTCGCGCGCGCGGCCTGCGGGCGCACGGCCTGCGAGCGCACGCCCTGCGCATGCGGCCTGCGCGCGCGGCCCGCGCGTCCATTGCGCTTAGCCGCGGGCAATCAACACGCGCGCGGCCGCCGCGGGGAAGTGTCGATCTGCCCCCGGCCGGCCAACACGCGCGCGCATTCCGCGCACCCCGCCGGCACTTATGGCCTCCGCATGCGCCCAACACACGCGCGTCAAGAAGCCTTGTGTCGTCATAATTCGGCAAACCTCCCGCCAGATACCTTGGAAGCACTGGCCGCCGCCGTCGCCGCCTCGGTCTTCTCACCGGAAACCACCATGACAACAGGAAGTAAGAAAAATCTCTCCTCTCACGCTCACTTTGCTCCCGGATAGCAGAGATTTGGGGGGCAATTGATGGGTTCCACCATCATTTATAGGAGAAAGAAGCCCCCCCCCCCATGATTTCCACCCAAGGAGGATCATGGGTGGGCCACTCCCCCTATGATCTCTCATGATGAGAGATCATGGGGGGGCGTGTCCCGCTCCCTCCCCTCATGCCCCCCCCCCCCCGTGATCTCCACCCAAGGAGGATCATGGGTAGGTCACTCCCCCCAGGGCGGGTCTCGCTCCCTCCCCTCTTGGGGGAAAACCGCCACCACCGGGAGAACCGCCGCCGTCGGCGACCGGCCCTCCCGGCCTCCGCTGCGGCCAGCCCCGCCGTCGGGGCGACCGCGGCAAGCCGCCGACCAGGCCGCGGCCGGCCAAGGCCAGCCTAGCCTCGGCCGGCCATGGCCGGCCAATCCGCGACCAAGCCCGGCCGCGGATTGGCCGCCGGCTCGGCCACGGCCGGCCTCGGCGCGGTCGGCTTAACTGGAGACGGCCGAGCCATGGCCAAGCCCGGCCGCAGCCGGCCGCCGGTTCGGCCGCAGCCGGCCGCCGGTTCGGCCACAGCCGGCCTAGCCCGGGACGGCCAAGCCGCGGCCGGCCTGGCCGTGGCCGGACACGGCCGGCCATGCCGCGGCTGGGCCGTGGCCGGCCATGGCCACCCTAGCCACGGCCGGCCATGCCGCAGCCGAGCCGTGGCCGGCCATGGCTGCCCTAGCCGCGGTCGGCCACGGCCCCCCTAGCCGCGGCCGGCCCCCTGGCGGACCGCTGCCATCGGCCACCCGACTGGCCGCCCCCGCCGCCGTGGGAGGCCTCCCCACCGTCCGATCAAGGGGAGGCCCTCCTCGCCGTCCGATCAAGGGGGTAACCACCCACTACCCCACCACTTTAGTGGTGGGGCCCGTCATGATCCTTCCCTGGAGGCTATAAAAGGACCGACCCCCAGGGGCTCCTCATTTCTCATTTTTTCTCTTCTCCGGGTTGCCTTTTTCTTCCTCAGGTGAGAGCTCTCCTGCCTCCTCCACCGAGTCGGCCACCGCTCGTCGTGAACCACCAGCGGCCGCCATCGACCACCAGCGACCATCAGCTGCTACCAGCGGTTATAAGCACCCCACCAGCGCGTTGTCAGCAAAAATACGCCTAAGACCCCGAGGAAGCCAAAGGAAGAAGACATCCGAAGCCAGCAAGCACGTGCCGCCCCGAGCGCAAGCGCCAGAAGCATCCTGCGCATTTCCACGTCTGAGTCACTTCCGCGGTGCAGTATGTTGCCCGCAAGAAGCTATAGTCTCTCTCTCTTCCCTCAAGTTGTAACGGGAGCGGTCTGTCGCCCCGATTCACCAAACCCACTGTAATCACCGGAAGCTAGTGGAATTTGACCGGCACAGACCCGGTCACGTGGTTTTTTACCCATTTAAGAGGGTTTTCCACGTCATCACGACTTGTGTCTACTATTCATCTTTATTGACTGTGTGCGCGCTCGACCGTTCCGAGAGCTAAGACGGTTCAAGAATTCCGGTCCGACCGGGACGTCGAGTTAGTCCGCAACAACTACTACAAGAGTTCCATATCAACGTTACTTTAAGAAAATTTTGCATGCCAAATTCGGTTACCCTATCTTGAGGATATATACTGCTATCATTTTATTCATGTTCAATAAGAATATCAACCTAGAGAGTTTTTTATACTATTATAAGTTGAATGTGCTATTCCTCCTTAATTCACCAAACTGCTGCAGGATTGGAAGCTTGGTCCCACAGTGCTCACACTGTGCGAGCATCTCTTCGTAAGTTTCGTTGTGCGAATGCTGCGAAAACAAGCCAACAAGTTCATAGCCGGCATGGAATGGAACGGGAAACAAGAAAGCGGAATTGAAGATGGTGGGATTGAAGAAGGTGGGAGAGACGAAAATGGGACGCAATTAGAGAAGGCTAGCAGTAGTAATAGCAGCAGCAGGACATGGGCTGTGAGTAAATTTTTTCTCTCCGGTGCTCTAGCTTATTTAGATGGGAGGCTGTGCCGCCACATACCGAATCCGTTGGCAAGACGGATTGTGAGCGGATTCCTATTGAGTTTTCTTGATAAAAATGGCAACCACTGAAACTTGTAATGTTAACCTACCTATCTTTTTGTGAGTATTTTCTGCAATATTTTCTTTCACCGCGTAAATATTTTTTACATTCTCAAGTACATGTTTTTTACACTACTTAATTTCTCATGTAAACATTGTCTGCATTGCTTACCTTTTCATATTAATATTTTCTACAATACATACAATTTCATGTAAACATTTTCTTCCAAGCTTACATTACCTATCTTTTCTTGCAAGTATTTTACATTTATACCTGTTAGAAAAGCCCAATTAAGGGCCCATGTTTTCTCTCTTTTCTCTCTCCTTGTATTAGTCTCACATCTTGTATTTAGGTTTTCTCTTCTCCTTCTTCTCCTATATAAGTGTATTCATACTTGTAACTATTCATTCAAGAAGTATATACAAGCTTTGAGGTCTTTCTCTACATGGTATCAGAGGCAAATCGGTCTCCTCCTGTGGTATCCGGCCTACCCTATTTCTTCTCCTAACCGCAACCGGTCTCTTCTCCTAACCGGCTGTCCGCGCGGTCCTTCCTTCCCGCGGCCTCCTGCGGCTTGTTCTGTTCTATCCGCTCCCCCCCCCCCCCCTCCTCTCCTCTGTTTCTTTTGTGGCTTTCACTTCCTCCCTTCCTCCTCTCCTCTTTTTATACTCCTTTCTCACGTGGGTCCACCTTCTCTCCCCTTCTCTTCCTGCGCGGACTCTTTTTCTATCCGCTGCGGCTTCTCCCTACTCGCTATTCACTGCTCGCAGCGACCTGCTTCTCCTGCTCGCCGTGCGGTCTCTCTCTATCCGCTACGGCTTCTCCCTGCTCGCTAGTCACTGCTCGCAGAGACCTGCTTCTCCTGCTCGCCGTGCGGCCTCTCTCTCTCCGCTGCGGCTTCTCCCTGCTCGCTGATCACTGCTCGCAGCGACCTGCCTCTCCTGCTCGCCGCGCGAGCTCTTTCTATCCGCTGCAGTCCTTCCTTCTCGCTACTCGCATGCGGCCTGTAGCGACTGCTTTCTACTCGCTTCTCGCTGCGGCCTCGCCTTTCTGCTGTTGTCTTGTCGCATTTTGGTCGCGATCTCCTGGTCGCTGGCGTGTCCGCCGAGACCGTGCGACTTCTTCTTTTCTTGCCTCCCGGCCTTTCTCTGCTACCCGCGCGGCAATCCTCTTTTAACCGCCCGGCCTCTTCTGCTGGCCGCGCATGGCGTCCGATACCTCTGCTGCTACTTCTGATCCGCCAGCCCGCGCGGCTGCCTCGGCTTCCGAACTTCGTGACGAATTACGGATTACAACTATCTCCCTCACTTGAAAAAGGAACTTTTTTGAATGGGTTCACTCGGTTCGTCGTGTTCTGCAGACGAAGGGTCTTCTTCACCACTTGACCCGGGCCCCTCCGACTGCACCCTCAGATGACTGGCTTCGCGACGATGGTCGGGTCCAGTCCTGGCTTCTCAACTCTATGGATCCTGAACCCTACAGGATGGCGATGTATCATGATACGGCTAAATCCATGTGGGAGGAGCTTCACGCCTTTTACTCTGGTCATGACAGCCTACAACATCTGTATGATATTATTTCTGATCTTCAGAATCTTACCTCGGGTGCTCCTGGTGATATGCTCTCTTTCGTGGCTAAAGCCAAGAGTTTGGCAGAGGCTTGGATTCAGCATCAGCCTCCTACTACCGATCTCACCACTCAACGTAACCAGAAAGAAGTTGTCGCCATCGCCATGATGATGTCCCGAGTTCCTCCCCACCTACATAGTATTCGGGCTCAGATTTTATCATCCGCCACAACTCCTTCACTGTCTGATGTATGCTCCATGCTGCTCAAAGTCACGCCTCCCTCTGAGGCTCCTCATGATTTTGCCCCAGCTCTTCTTCAGCAACCTCTCCTTCCGAACCCTCCTACTCGTGGATCTTCCACTAGGGGGGGCCGGCCACCGTCTCGGGGACGAGGACGTGGTGGTCGTTCTTCAATGAAATGCACTTACTGTGGCCGCGATAATCATCTTGAAGCTACTTGTTACCGCAAGCACGGACTGCCTCCTCATCTTACTGCTACTACCACTGCTGCTCCTCCTCCCACTGGGTCGTCTACCCCCGATCTGGCTTTCACTACCCGCCAAGATATTGATGAGCTTCGCACTCAACTCCAACAGCTTCAAGGTGCTCTCAGCCGCTCCTCCGGCTCCGACGCATCTTTTTCTGCGGAAGGTATAACCTGTCTCTCTCATAGTTCCTGCTGGATCGTTGATTCCGGGGCCACTCACCATATTACTTCCCAGAAGCCCACCAAGTACCAACGGACGCCTCATCCCCTTTGCATCACTGTGGCCAACGGTGATACCCTTCCTGTCTCTGGCACCGCTGCTCTTCAGCTTACTCCGACTCTCTCTCTTTCCTCGGTTCTGCATGTTCCGGGCTCCCCTTTCAACTTACTTTTTGTTAGTCGTCTAACCCACGACCTTGATTGTTGCATAACTTTTTCACCTTCTTCTTTCCTTATGCAGGATCGTCGCACCCGGAGTACCATTGGTAAGGGGCAGCTGTTGAACGGGCTCTATATCTTGGACTTCCCCCCTCCTACTCTATCTGCTATCTCCACGATTGATTGGCATCGCCGCCTTGGGCATGCTCCCCTACCGATTCTCAAGCAGGCTCTTCCTGATGTACCTCTGCAGGAGTTCTCTTGTGAATCTTGTATCTACGGCAAACAACATCGCTCTTACTTTCCCCCTGCTTGTACCAGGAGTAGTACTCCTCTCTCTTTAGTACACTCTGATGTATGGGGTCCTTATCGTGTCCCCAGTATTTTTGGTTACCGTTATTTTGTCACGTTCATTGATGACTACTCGCGTACTACATGGCTTTATTTACTACATGATCGTACTGAACTTACTTCTGTGTTTCGTGCTTTTTTGACTGAGATGCGTACGCAATTCGACACCCCCTCCGAGTCATCTGCACTGATAATGCTCGCGAATATACCGGGCGTGCCTTCTCTACTCTTTGCACCGAGTTCGGTATCATCCATCAAACTTCATGTGTCTATACCCCTCAGCAAAACGGGGTCGCCGAACGAATAAATCGTCATCTTCTCGACGTTGCCCGCTCCCTTATGTTCCAAATGCAGGTTCCGGTCGAATATTGGAATTTTGCCGTCTCCACAGCCTGTCATCTTATTAACCGCCTCCCCTCCTCTTTGTTGAATTTTTCCTCACCACTCCAACTTCTCTATCCCTCCACCAACCCCACCTCTCTCACACCACGGGTCTTCGGGTGTGTGTGCTATGTCCACCATCTTGGCCCTCCTTCCGACAAGCTTGCTCCTCAGGCTGCAAGTATATGTTTGTTTGATACTCTCTGACTCAAAAGGGATATGTCTGCTACTCTCCTTCTGATGGTCGGCTGGTTGTTTCTGCAGATGTCACCTTCTGCGAACACCAGCCCTTCCACTTACCTTGCCCCACCTCGTCTTCTTCTCCACCTCTTCCCCGGCCTACCGTACTTGTCACGCCATCGTCTCTACCCTCTTCTTCCTCCTCTCAACCAGCTCTTCCTCGGGTTCCTCCACCTCTTATCCGGGTCTACTCTCGGCGTCCATCCAAGGATATACTCCCGTGCACCAGCTCCCCGCTACCAGCGATACCTCGGCTCCGGCAGATCCGGCTCTCGTCTCTACAGCTCATCCCTTGGCCAACTACGTCTCTCTTCATCGGCTGGCACCACCTCTCTACGCCTTTGCCACCTCCCTTTCCTCTATTTCTATTCCTAACTCTGTGCAGGAGGCGCTTACACATCCAGGGTGGCGGGCAGCCATGGAAGATGAAATGCGGGCTCTTTGGGCTAACCAGACCTGGGATCTGGTCCCTCTTCCTACTGGTCATACCTCTGTGAGCTGCAAATGGGTCTTTGTTGTAAAGCATGCGGCGGATGGCACTGTTGACCGTCTGAAGGCCCGCCTCGTGGCCCGAGGCTTTACTCAGCAACATGGCCTTGATTATGAGGAAACTTTCTCTCCAGTGGCCAAATTGAACACGGTCCGCGTCCTTCTTTCCTTGGCAGTTCATCGTCACTGGCCGCTTTATCAGTTGGATATTAAGAATGTCTTCCTCAACGGCGATCTGCACGAGACAATTTATATGCAGCAACCTCCCGGGTTTGAGACCACGGGGGAGTCTTTGGTATGTCACCTTCGGAAATCCATTTATGGTCTCAAACAGTCCCCGCGTGCGTGGTTTGAAAAATTCAGTAAAGTGGTCTGTGCTAGTGGCTTCACTCGGAGCTCGGCTGATTTTTCTCTCTTCACCCGCCACCGGTCAACCGGGACTGTGATCCTTCTGGTCTACGTTGACGATATCCTGATTACTGGCAACGACACGGCAGGAATACAACAGATCAAGGAACAGTTAAATTCCGCCTTTCAGACCAAAGATCTGGGCAACCTTCGGTACTTTCTTGGGCTCGAGGTCGCACGACGCGCTGATGGTCTTGTGTTATCTCAAAGGAAGTATTGTATGGACCTCCTTCATGATGCAGGTTATTCTGGATGCAAACCTGCGGAGACTCCTATGGACGCCAATCACAAGCTCTCGGCCCATAGTTCTGACTCTGACAAGCTACTTACAAATCCGAAATATTACAGACGTTTGGTTGGGAAGCTGATCTACCTTACGGTGACTCGACCGGACATCTCGTTTGTTGTAGGAATTGTGAGTCGGTTCATGCACGCTCCTCGGACATCTCATCTTCAAGCGGTCGAGCGCATCCTTCGATATCTCAAGATCGCCCCCGGACAAGGACTTGTGTATAAGCCATCCACATCTCTATCACTTGTCGCTTACTCTGACGCTGACTATGCAGGATCTATCGATGATAGGCGCTCCACTACGGGGTTCTGCACTTACTTTGGTGGTCATCTCATAACATGGCGTAGCAAGAAACAATCTGTGGTTGCACGCTCTTCTGCTGAAGCCGAGTACCGAGCTATGGCTGCGGTTGCTTCCGAGCTAACCTGGCTTGAGAGCCTTCTGGGAGACTTGGCTGTTCGTCTCTCATCACCGGCTACCTTATTTTGTGACAGTCAGGCAGCAATACATATTGCCAAGAATCCGGTGTTTCACGAACGCACAAAGCATATCGAAGTTGATTGTCACTTTATCCGAGAAAAGGTACAGTCAAAGAAGATAGATTTTGAGCATGTTCCTGCTAAAGACCAAATTGCAGATATCCTGACTAAAGCTCTCTTCAGGCATCTATACTATCAGTTTTTATCCAAGCTTGGTGCCTACGACTTATACGCTCCAGCTTGCGGGGGAGTGTTAGAAAAGCCCAATTAAGGGCCCATGTTTTCTCTCTTTTCTCTCTCCTTGTATTAGTCTCACATCTTGTATTTAGGTTTTCTCTTCTCCTTCTCCTATATAAGTGTATTCATATTTGTAACTATTCATTCAAGAAATATATACAAGCTTTGAGGTCTTTCTCTACAATATCCATCCTTTCATGCAAATATCTTATGCAATACCTGCCATTGTTGTAAAAAAATTCTGCAATCTGTACATTTTCATATAACTATTTTATATAATATTTCTTGTAAATATTTTCTCTACACATACCTTACAATATTTATATTGTGTGTAAATGATTTTACAGTAACTTCTCATGGAAATATTTTATACAATGCCTACCTTTTCACCTTAATATTTTTAAAAATATATTTTTTGCAAGAGTAATGTTATGTGCAGCCCGATACTCGCTATGTGCAGACAATGCAGCCCAAAGAAAGACCACCCCGGCCTGATAAGAGTCTAGGCAGTACATACTCGCTTTCGTGTGCACGCTGGATGGGTGCCGTCGAATGTTTGGCTTTTGTGTGCACGCTGGATGGGTACCATCGAAATGAAATTCACGTCTAGGCAGTACATACTCGCTTACAATTCTTTTGGATGAAATTAGAATTGATTTTAGGAATTGAGATCAATTTCAATTTCTTATGATTGTAATGGGTTTGAATTTCATTTCTATTGTTCAGTTAAACAATGAAATTGAGCATATAGAAAAATTAGCTAATTATATTTTTATGATGATTATTTGAGATTTGATAATTATTTCAACCTCTATAAATATTTGAAAGAATTTACTTTAGTTCAAAATGAATTTTATGGAATTCATTTTGTTTTAAATCTGTGCTTCAAGCTTGTAAACTTATAATGAAATTAAAATTGGAATTTGAATTGGCCCTTCAATTTCAATTTGAATGTCTTAGTTCCATCCAAATGAATAGACCCTAAAGATAAATGATAGTTTAATCTTTAATTGGGGTATCAAATAAATAAAGTGGTTTTAGATTCTCTATTAATGTGGGACTAAAAATATCCGGCTAATAATATATAAATTTAATTTTGAATCGTCTCTGTGATAAATTGTTTATAAACTGAAATTGTTTTAATTTTAAAGTAGTGTTTTAACTCAACTCTGACTAATTAAAAGATGATCATAGGCTTAGTTTGGCGGGGCGGTGGGACTTCTGTGAAAATCACTGCCTGGCCGCCACCGCAGTTTCAGTGGTGCGGTTGATTTCCGTGAAAATCTCAAGGCGGGGCGGAGCCCCACCGTCCCACCGCACGCATTCCTGGAATGCGTAAAGGTGGCAGGGCGGTGAGGTAAGCTCAAGAAGGATGTATTTAGACACTTAGGCGTTGTTTGGCATGGTGATAGCGGTCGTGGACATGGGGTTAAATTGTCATTCGTCAATGCCCACCTATGAAATATCATCCTCTTTTATGTTCAAACAGATGATATTTGTTTTGACAGTTTGGGCAAAAACTCTACCATCATGAACTGTATGTTTTGCAAAACAGTGATTATGACCGTCACCAAGAAAAAGTAACTTTTTTAAAACTTAAAAGTGGATGTAAGTCCTTTAGGTGAGGTCGGGCGTTCACGAATGACAGTTCATCATCACTGTAGGAAATCCGGAGCGCCGAGAAGCAGAAATCCGAATAAAAGCAGTAACAAAAGAAAACAGAGCAAGCACACAAACACGCAGATTTCAGAGGTTCACCCAAAACAGGGCTACGTCCCCTATCCCTTCTCAGTTTTTGTAATCAAATGTAGGAAATCCGGAGCGTCGAGAAGCAGAAATCCGAATAAAAGCAGTAACAAAAGAAAACAGAGCAAGCACACAAACACGCAGATTTTAGAGGTTCACCCAAAATAGGGCTACGTCCCTTATCCCTTCCCTTCTCAGTTCTTGTAATCACCAAAAACAAATACAGATTACAAAGGTTTCAAGGATCTAAACCGATCCTACCTTAACTCCTGCTTCTGGACAAGAAAATAAAAGGAAGAACCCCTTCTGAATCGCCTCTAACAGGAAACCTCGTATGTGCCTCCAAAAGGGATATCAGCCGTAAGTCGTCGTCTCGATCGTATCCCTAAAAACAACCGGAATACGCCTTAAATAGGCTACAGCACAACCTGATCGTCGAACGCCGAACGACGTTCGTCGAACGTCGAACGTCGAACTCAGCTTGACGTTCGACCAACGTCGACCTGGGTTCGACGAACGTCGAGCTGAGTTCGACGAATGTCGAACCCAGTTCGATCAATGGAAAAGCAACTCCCCCCAAAAATTTTGGGTCGGGGGCGTTGCCCCCGCACCCCCACCGGGGACGCTGTCCCCTGGACCCCTGCCCGCTGTCCGGTCAGCGGGACCTCCGCCGGGGGCGGCTGCCCCCGGACCCCCGCTGTCGTCGGCGCCAGATATGTCGGAGGGGGATCACACTTCGATTCCTCTAAGCTCACGTGGCTAACCCGGTGTGAGAAATAAGAGGACCGGAAGTGTTCCACAACCCCAACAATCACCGCATTCACGACCATCACCGAGCCCAAGTGGTTGGGCACATCCAATGTTAAACTAATATGGAGAGAAATTCTACAATAAATTATCAAAAATATACCAAGACCTCATTAAATTTTCTACACGAATAGCAAAAACCTCATTGATTCGGCACCGACGAATGTCAATATGTCATTGTGCTTTGTTCATCCAGTTAATAAAATAAGAAGCACTCTTTAACCTTTACATGAAAATATTTTCAAAGCCTCATTAAATTTAGTCAACCACTTCAAATTCACATTTATGGAGCCCTATTTTTCAGAAGTCTTCCTTTTTTTTCAGGAGGTTGACACTGTAATTGCTACTGAAAATAACTAATGAAGTTATGGTGTTGCACCTAACTTCTCCTAAGTTTCCAATCTCACGCAGTTTAATTACTGAGCAAAAGAATTTACTTATATTAGTAGTCTTCTTAAGCAAATTCCGCCATTTATTTGTGCATGTGATTGGCTACCGATCAAATCCTTTATCCCGCATCTTCGTGGAGATTTTCTCCCGCAAATGTTTATGAGCGCTGTTATCTGCATCGTATTTTTGACTATCCGTATTTTTGGCTATCCGCAAACACCGATATGTTTTTGTTTTTTTTAATATTTAGAGATGTAGTCTATCATTAAAATGAAAAAAAAAACATAAAATATTATCAAAATACGTAAAATTATTCAAATTTAAATTGCAAAAAAATCGTCCAAATTTTGTTCCCTTTTAACTCATTCATGACACCGCACTTTTGGATGCATGTCTGCTACATCCTTAAATATTTGAGCCGTATTTGTATTGAAGGGCATGGTCTGAAGCTAGACTTGTATCAAAGTGTTTTCCTAGTACCTTTTAAGGAAGCATTAGTTCTGCCAGTCTACCTGTTGCTAGCCATAGCAGATGTTGTTTCATATTTGTACTTCTGTCCACAGATGAAATAGTTGCAATTCATAATCTTATGCGCCCTATTTTAATATTGAACTTAACTTCTTGAAGTTTTAATTATTACTGTTTGCATAATCTTTTTTTTTTTAACTTTTGTTATTCTCTTTGTCCTTAGGGATATTATGACTAAAGATAGGGCGCAATTGAGACAACGTTCCCTATAACCGAGCCCACTATGGTGTGATAAAGGCTTGAGTGTTGTTGCTGTATATGTATATCTATATAAAATGACTATTGGACAGCATTTCTTCAATGTAGAACGGATCATGAGATGAAGCTAGGCGGAGGTCGCGAATAAATTAAGGGCCAGTTTGGCAGGAAATGGCAGTCGTGAACGTGGTTGTTTTGAACCGTCAAATGTGAACGTCAGACCTCACCGAAGTAACTCCAACCACTTTTATGTTCAAAATTAGTTTTTTTATTTTGGCGTGGGTCATAACTGTTATTATGCCAAACATATATTTTATGACGATGGCACTACTGTCCAAACTCACTTGAGTAAAAACGGAGTACCAAACGGACCCTAATACAAAGTTAGCTTAATAATTTATAAAAGTTAATTACAGAGACCTCCCCTGAGATTTAGCATAATTACAGAGATCTCCCCTCTACTTTTTGAAATTACAAAAACCTCTCATCTGAGTTTGTAACGTTACAAGACACCCAACATAGTGCATCCATACCAGAGCGGAGGTTTATGAAAATTAACAATCGAGATCCACAACTTTCGTGTCGAACACTTTTCCTGAAATTGCATGTACAATGTGTATTTTGAAAAGACACAAAAAGTTAGGAGATTTTGGGCTGCGACTAGCCAATAACGGATTGCAGTTAACAGTCGCCAAAAAAAACCCTGCTCGCGATCAGTCAAAATAAACGTGCGGTTAACAGCGCCAAGTTTATTGGATTTAGAAGTATTGAATAGCCTATTCATCTCCCTCAAAATAATGAGGCTTCGGGTCTTTTCTTGCACCCAAGTTTCCGCCCTCTTCTTCCAAGTATTTTTTGCATGAAAAAACAATCCGCGCATGTATCTCTAGGTGCGAATCATGATTCTCCGGATTCGGGGGTGTGATGTACTTATGGTGCAGTGCACAATCCAACGGTTGCGAGTGCATCACATCACCATCTGAGAAGTGATGCTCTATCAGCCATTGGATGGTTATGTTGATCCGTAAAGCACAGAATCTGCACTTTACACCCCCGCATTGCCCACTTGGTTATGTTGATGAGCCTGCTGACTGTGCAAATGAGAAAGTACCGCTTCCTGATCCAGGAATAGAAAGCTCTTACAATGATCCATATAAGGTGTTCGTGAGCAAGGAGAGACCAGGGCGTCGTGGAGAAGCGGGGCAATGAAACGGACACATGAGCGTCTTCTGGGCCCTAAACTTGTGAGCGTATAGGAGTGGGGAGGCTTTTGTTGGTTTCGCGGTGATTTTGAAACCGTGTACTTCATGTGATGACCCAGGACCGGCCCCACATAGGCGAAGCTTCACTGAGATCATCCGAACTACAGCCCATACAACCCCCAACCCCTATCCGCGCCTGTTTCTCAATCGCGGCTGGTTGTTGAGGTCAGTACTCGATCCCGCAACCTCCTTGATAAAGAGTCTTCATACCACCGCTCATCACCAATTGAGCTGCAGCTCAATTGGTGATGATGAGGACTCAGGTTGACATTATCGTCAAATCTCCGTAAACTTAGATTATTTTCCTGCTTTTCCTATATTGAAAGCTTGTAACTGATAGTTGGTCTATCACCCTCCGAGAATATTGTCAATATTTGTAATCTCAAACAATATAGTGAATTTTGGTCCGGCACAAATCCGGTCATGTGGTTTTTCATCCTTTCTGGGATTTCCACGATAAAAAAAGCCTCACGTCATTGCTGCTGCTTTTCATTAACTGTTAGCACGTACAATCCAACTCCAAGCTAAGACGGCTTGATTCTCTGGACCGGAGAAAAATCGAATGACCCTCAACAAGGGTCTACTCAAGGCAATATGCAGAGAGAAAAATTCCCAATACTTTTTTATAGGTTTATCTACACTGTTTGTCTTTGGCGTGGATTAAAACAATGGTATTTCCCAGTGGAGAAGATCTTAAGAAATATTATGAAGAACACTAGCTAACTAGGAAATGGATTTGTTGTCATCTAAATTTTATTAACAAAAAAAGAGGGATAATGTGAAAAACAGAGATACACATTACGAGAAATGGATTCAGCGGCTACATCGATCCATTGATCATTTGGTGGAAATGAAGATAAACTCGATCTAAAAGGAAATATATACAAACCACCGATTTGTGTCGATCTCAGATGCAAGAAACCATTCTGGGATCCAGCCTTTCGATCGATAAACCTCCGGATCGGCTCAATCGAGTTTCGCAATGGCGGAGACGAGGGCGGATTTGGACATCATGACCTTGAACTCCTCGAAATTGACGAGGCCGTCTCCGTCCTGATCGACGCCGTCGATCATCCTGCGGCACTGCGACAAAGAAACCCCCTCGCCGAGCCCGCGCATCACGCGCGAGAGCTCCTCCGCCGAGATCTTCCCATTCCGATCAAGATCGAAGACGGAGAAGGCCTGGCGGAGATCCTCGAGCACCGCCATTGGATCGACAACGGTGGTATTCAGATCCACGAATTCCTCGAGGCTGACGAAGCCATCGCCGTCGGCATCCGCCTCGTCCATCATCCGAAACAGCTCCTCCTCATTAAGAGGCTGCCCGAGGCTCTCGAATATGGCTCCCAGCTCCGACGACGAGATCTTCCCGTCGCCATTGGAATCGAATTTCCTGAAAACCCGCTCCATCTCCTCCTGCACCGCCGCGGGATTGGGCGATGACGGAGACGACGGCTCCAACGGAGGCATTTCCGAATCACCGCCGCCGTCGACAGCTGAAGTCGACGATGATTTCGACTTCCGGCGCTTGAAGAGTGCCCGGAGCTTGCCCATCGATGAAGCCAGATGAAACAATGCAGCGTCGGAATTCGGCGGGCTATTTATAGTGGGAGCCGGGGGGAGAACACCGAGCCAGGCGGAGACTGATGCTCTCCGCCTCGTATCGGGATCAGATCTCGCCGCAAGAGAATGGACGGCAGATGTGTCGTTACGCATAAAGAATACTATGCGGGATGAGTGTGCATATATTCGTATTTGAAGGTTGCGTAAGTAAACGACGCGGCAACGTCCCACCTCCCGTGACAGCTTTTTCATCGCTATATCGCTGATTCTGTTATGGAAGGACGGCGCAATGAACGGGGAACGAGTTGCGAGGGAGCGAAAAAGGAGCGAAACGCGTTGATCACGTTCGCCGTTACGATTTCGAATCCTTCCGGATATCCGTACAAATACGCAACGGGGAATTACTATCCGCAACTTTTTGATTTCAAAATCAAACATATTTGGCCTCCGTTTGGACGGACTTATTTTAACCGGCCAAGCGGTTACGACCGCATGAATCGGGTCTTAATTAAGGTCCGATTCATGCGGTCGTAACCGCTTGACCGGTGAAAATAAGTCCGCCAAACGGAGGCTTGATATCCGCAAATAAATGTTAAATTTTAGCACGGCGCCAACACCTCCCGGCTAGGCCCACACACAAAAGTTCTCGGCATCTCCACCCTTGCTTGATTGTCTTTCGCCTACAAGGAGTTGGAAAACGGAACAACAATTTTCATTTTCTCTCTCCCTTCAAATGGCCGAAGCAGCTCATGAATGACAATTTGCAGCATATATATAATAACAGTTCAATAAAGCGATATTTGCAGATCAATAAATATTGGCAGCTTAAAATTTATTTATTTTTTTAAACAAGGGGATAATGAGCGGCGATGAAAAGCGGCAACAGGGGATAATGGGCCGAGGTTTCATTGCAACTCTGGGTAACATCCGTTGTCTGTCGTAGTAGAAAAGAAAAACCTTCTCCTTTAATCCTTCATGACGACTCCTTCATGACGACTCCGGGTAACTTACGCCGCCCGAGCGTATGAAAAACATTCTTCAGTTTATTTTGGGATTTAAGTTTTGGGTTGCAATTAAATATTGAAAAAAGATGTGTTTTTAAATTTTGAGAAATAGCTAGATTAAATAATTGCCATATGCTACATAATCATTTTCGTTAAAAAAATGTGATTAAAAACGATTGGCCAGAAATGAAAAGATAACTGAAGAGTTAACAAAGTTTAAGGTTAAAATATGAATGTATTAAATAGATAATTACTATAATTTTGACTATATGATACACCTTAATAATATTTATAATAAATTTAATAATTAACCGGCTTGAGACTAAATTTAGGGGAAATAAATATAGAGCATTTATATTAACACCCCACTTATAAATACTAGCACCACATAAAAACACTAAATAAGACATTTTTATACCCTACTTGTATACTCTCTCCCCAGCACTAGCACGCAACCTCCACACCTATGCTCATCCACATTGTTCCCGGAGTTGCTTCCGTCACCGACATCGCACCTCACGTAGGTGCCATCTCCACCTCAAGCAACTCTTGCGACAGAGGTTGCGGACATTTCCCGCGATTGTGAGGAAGCTCCTGTGATTCTTGCGCGACACAAGTTTGCATCACCTCCAGCATCGACCCGGTAAATTCGACGGAGGTGCTAGGGTAAGTGTAACACCCCACTAATATATATATATATATATATAGATGTATATCCGCGTTAAGTGAATATACTTATATACGCGTCTTTTGGATCTGCGTCTTCTACGGGCATTTTCAGGAAAAGTGTTCAACATGAAAGTTGTAGATCTTGACAATATCTACAACTTTCATGTTGAACACTTTTCCTAAAAATGCCGTTTAGGCCCCCGATTTGACCCCCCAAAAAATAAGGCGGAACATAATTTTTTTCGGGGGCCTAAACGGCATTTTTAGGAAAAATGTTTAACATGAAAGTTGTAGATATCGTCGAGATTTACAACTTTAATGTTGAACACTTTTCATGAAAATGCCCGTAGAAGGCGCAGATCAAAAAAACGCATATTTTTTTATATACATGTTAAGTGTATTTTCATTTTACCGTATATATATATATATATACTATATAATATGAGTCTAGACGGATCCCCACAATATATAGAATCAACAACCAGCGCATTATAAGAAGATAACCAGCGACGCTCGCATCTCAGAGTAACAATAACTGCATCTGAAGTTAATTTAAAGCTAACTCAAGTCAATTCATAGTACACAATCTCAGAGCATGACCATGAACTACATTTTCATCATTGTGTAAAAGTCCACATGTTAAAATATTACATTACAAATTACAAGCTTTTACAACATTGGAGCAAATAAGTTCTCATACATCAAATTATACAACTAAATAAAAACAGGAACTTCCAACTTGATTCTTTCGGCAACAAAGCTTTCGAGAGAGCGCATAACCCTGCAACCATCACAAATAAGCGGGAAAATATGGGTCAGTCAAAGCTGACCATAAACAGTGTAATGAGCATCCTTCTCCCTACGCATCCTAGTGGAGTCCAAGGAGCAAATGTCCTGCAGGTTCAGCATATCGCAACAATAAGAAAAAATAGCAACAAACAAGAGAGTGAGGTGCAAGTATCAAATATATTTCTATGTTGAGCATAAAGTAAAAGGGATCTATTATGCGTCCACATTCTAACATAAGCATGACATAGGCATGCACATTTAAACATAGTAGCGTAATACATGACCAATGCTACCATTTCATCAAATGCTCAACGAATCCATAAATATAAAGACACCAAACCCGCTTAACTGGGTTCCTTAAAATTAGATTCTCTTGCTCAAAATTTGGGGACCTTCAATCCATCCTCATATTTAACATGTACAACAAGCAAGTGCACTCATGACACCACATCACAACATAGGGAACAAGCACAAGCACCCCTAATACCCTACAAGAGTATATAAAATCATCATACAAAAGAGAAAAATACTGCACCCTTAGCACACTCACATTATCATGCCATAAATCAAGAATTTCTCAATCCATATACATTGCATATCATCACATAAGGATAGCGGCACAATTCATGTTTAAAATCTAACACCGATACTCATTTTTAGTAATTACGATGACATGGTACTCATATGTCCGTAGGGCAATATTGTGCGACAATTATTACCAAGTCCCAAGATCGTTGCATATGAAAACAGAATGATAAAGTCCCTTGTCCACTTCTTGTGATGGCAATGTACATCCTGACCCAATGCAAACAATAGCAGTATACTCCCACAGTTCCTCTAAGGGCTATTTTGCCCGGTAGTGAAAGGCCATACCAAATACCTGCATAATTCCTCTAAGTGCATAATTAAAACTTTTCATTCATATCAAGTTTCTACAGCCATAAGAATGAATATAAGAAAGTACTCTGCTTTATGAGACACATAACAATATTATATGGAGCTCTCATGTCTCCAACCCAAGGCATTATCCAATTCATAAACATAACACTGGCATGCTAAGGGAATACATCACATTAACCTTGCATGCTTAATTACACATCACCTTAAGTATATTGTATTCAACATTTCAGAGATTATAAATCTTGCCCATATCAAAATATGACAAATCTAACAACTCAGTGTCGCTTATCACAACAAGCATTCATCAACTCACCGGCCATCATACATATAGGCCCCGTTTGATGCGGTGGTGGTGGTCGTAAACGCATGGATTAAATCATCATTCGTTAAGGACCACCTAACAAACTTCATTTGTTTAAACATAAAAGTGGATGAAGTTCTTTAGGTGGGCGTTAACGAATGACAGTTTAACCCCCCATGTTCATGACCGCCAGCACCGTGCCAAACGGAGCGATAATCTTCACGGTCATCGTACATATAATTCCAACTCATCATTACTTAAAAAATCATATGAGGATTCATAATCCTTCCTAGAATATATATACATATCAAATCAGCCACTATAACGATTTCACCTCATAATTTTAGACATTTGACCACTCCACAAGTTGGCAATTTCAACTCATCAATACCCGCCATGGCAAATCCCCACCAATACCTCCAACACATGGCCAAGCATAATGACTTATTCTAAACCTTATCTAAGGGCTTATTCAATCCTTCATTCACATGATATCAATCACATTTCATTCATTAACATTCAAATCATATCCATCAATTCTCATCATTTTAGCTTGTCATGCAGGTCATTCCAATAACTCCAACAAATGTTTGATTCTAAAGATTTATTCCAACCATATCTAAGGGTATACTTCAGCCCTTAATAGCATTGCTTAACCATCTCAAGTACCAGCCTCAATCATGCATAACATAGTCATAAATGTCATCACATAAATTTACTACAAAAGCATTATGATGCCTCCACCATCTTCTCAATTCAAAACATTCATTCTAAATAATTATTTCTGCCATACCAGGAATTCATTTCAACCATCATTCTCATAATATTCATCATATAAAATCCCTTTATGAAATATACATATAAGCCCCACAATCTCTCCACATTAGGGTTTGCTAAGAAGGGAAATTCCATCATTTTCCGCATTCATTTCCTCCTCTAATTCAAAGCCCTAACTAAAAGCTTTTGAATTCCTGTCAAATTTTGACATGATAACAACACTATGGTTGCCTTACCCATGTCAAAATCAAGTAACAATGCATCAAAAAATCATCATTGCCGACTCGTGTCAACGGATACGAATAAGTTTCACACGCCATGTCTAATCCGAATTGCATGTCGGATTTCTACATGCAAGCATGTCGAGGACGCAACACCCTGCCTCAATGGGTCTTAATGAACCGTGGATATCATAAATCTCTAATTATAGACTTTGATTCCACCATCACATCAAAATTCAAATCAAAAATATGGAATCAAAATCCTAAAACCTAGGAAGACTCAAAGCCCTAACTAAAGGCTTCTGAATTCCAGTCAAATTTTGACATGATAACAGTGCTATGGTTGCCTTACCCGCTGTGGAATCAATCCCTAATGCATCAAACAATCCTCATCACCGATACGTGTCAACGTCCACGAATAAGCTTCACACAACATTCGTAATCCGAATTGTATATCAAATTTCTACATGCAAGCATGTCGAGAACACAAGATCACGCCTCGGTGGTTCTTAATTAACCATGGATATAAAAAATGTCTAATTATAGACTTTGATTCCACCATCACATCAAAATCCAAATCAAAAATATGAAATCGAATTCCTAAAACCTAGGAAGAAGAAGTTCATTATCATCAGTGCTTTATCTCCAACCATGAAAGCTTGATTCTTTGGTATGCCTACGGTAGGGATGACGAGAGCTAACCGCTGCTGCAAATAGATCATCAATCGGAGTTCGAGAGCTCCTCCAGTGGCTAAATCTTCTCCAAAACCCTCTTCTCGTCTCTCCCTTTCTTTCATCCTTTGAAAATGACTAAAATTTGCTTTTCTTTCTTGGTTTGCCGAGCTTAGAGCCTTTAGATCATTCCCCAGTAGCTTGCATCTAAATCTCCCAATTAAAATCTACAGAAAAAGACAATTTCAGCAAAATGAGTAGAACACGCCCTAGTTACACGACGTGTAACCAAGCGTGTACCATGTACCTAGGGTGTGTAAAATATTTTTATTTCATTTGTTTAGCTTTCTGACAGTCCCACAAGCTTATGGGCGCAACCCCCGCACTATTTTGAGTAGTACTCATCCCTTTTATGACCATAAAAGTAGCCTTAAACCTTCCAAATTGTCTTAAACTTTCCTCTAATTAAGACATTGATCAATTCAAGCTAAGCAAAATCTCAAGCATTCCACACCAAAGTGTCACACATTTATGCACATATTCTCCATCAAAAGCATGAATCAAGGGAAGGGAAATTAAGGGCATTACAATTATCCCCTTCTTTAAAAAATTGTCCCGAAATTTATAACCATTCCAATCCACAGATCATTTATTGCATGTGCATATGCTCCATCAAATTCGACACACAATGATATCAATCATGAAGACAAATCATGAGAACATACATCAATTATAAGGAGTTATCGGGCTTCCATATACATGAACATCATTTGTTGATTCATCATACATCATACCATCCTCAAGTTACAAGTAACCATCACTCCATAATCTCATTTTGATGGTTATTGTATCAAATATTACTTGCATCGAGAAATTCTCATCATGTATATGAATTATACAAAATCCATTAAGATTCAAGGTAAAGCAAAATAACATATGCTAATCTATTCACCAGGTAGTTTACATCACACTTGGATTTCATCTTCAAAATATATAAATCTCTATACATAGATGATATACTATCTTTACACATAGACCATATACAACAAGGCAAAATATGTATATGTCCGTTACAATATGTATTTTATATGTATTATTTATTTTATATGTATTATTTTGTTATGTCTTGTGTCCGCCTCCATATATAAAGGGGACAACATCAATAGAATTATTATCGATTGATTCCTCTAACATGGTATCAGAGCCAGGTTTGACCTAGCCGCTCCGCCTCTCCCCCGATCCGTTCGCGCGCTCACGTTCTCTCTGCTCTCCCACATCCGCTCTCGCCGCCCTTCCGCATCCCGCCAGCGACAGCCCGCGACCGCCCGGGACAGGTCCTTCCCGTGTCTCTCCCGCGACAGCCCGCGACAGGACCTCCCAGCGTTTCTCGCGGCTCTTCCAGCGCCGGTTCCAGCGCATCCTTCTCAGCCATAGTCGGGCTTCCTAGGGGTTGTTGCCCTTCCTCTTTCGGCGCCGAATATGTGGTGAGGTCAGCCTTCCTTTCGACGTCGTCTCCTAGGGATTGTTGTCCTGTTATCGAATGGAGTTGATTTGTATTCCTCCTAACTCTTAATTGGATTGTTGCTTGGTGGAATTGGTTGCCCCTTATATCCTTGTGTGGCGTGTGATCTCCGGATTTCTATTATGGAGCTACTATGTCGGTGCTCAGCGATTCTACCTCAACATCGATTCCCTCTCTGGTTCCTCCTCCTGAAAGTCATCTGTGTGGGAGTCATGATCGCAATACTCCGCAGATTACCACTATCCGATTAGATGATTCTAATTATCTGTCCTGATCGCGCTCTATCACTCTTGCTCTTAAGAGTCGTCGCCTCTTTGGATATGTCACGGGACAAACTACGGAACCGGAGAAGACTGTCCCTGATTGGCCTCAATGGGATTCCGAAAATTCTTTAATCATGTCTTGGCTAACGAATTCCATGCAGGAGTCCATCGCTCACTACTTATTTTTAGACACTATTGTTGATATTTGGCGGCATGCAGAGACTACTTATTCTCGCAAGAGAAATGCTGCCCAGATCTTCCAGTTGAGACGGAAGATATCCTTCCTCCGCCAGGACGATCACCCCCTATCCGCTTACTATTTGGAGTTCACTCAGTTGAGACTGAGGAGGGCGGCCGTAAAAGGACTCAAACGGTGTAGTCACAGCCGCCTGATGGTAGGCGGTATTGTACGAGTATTTGGCCCACCCGAGCAACTTGGCCTAACTGCGAGATTGCTCCCCCACGAAACAGCGGAGGTACGTCTCCAGACACCGGATGAGGACCTCCGATTGGTCGTCTGTTTGTGGATGGTATGTCATGCTCATGCGGAGACGGGTGCCCTGTAAACGGAACAGCGTGGTCCAAAAAGTACTCAAGAAGAGCGGATCGCAGGCACTCACGATCGACCGAGGAAACCCGTGGAGGCGTACAACCCCCTGGATGAAGCTGACGGCGACTGCAGCAGCCGTGTATAGGTGGCGGAGAAGAACGAAATGAGCATACTTTGAGAGCCGGTCCACCACGACCATGATGCAGTCGTGTCCCTGTGATAGGGGAAGCCGTGTGATGAAATCCATGGCGACGTCGTCCCAAATGCGATCGGGGATCGGGAGGGTTGAAGTAGGCCACCCGAAAACATGGCTTCGTACTTGGCCTTCTGGCAGGTGAGCCAGGCGGCCACGAAGGCCTTGACCTGTCGAAACACGTGAGGCCAATAAAGTGAGGCGGCCAGCCGTCGGTACGTCCGGTAAGCCCCGGCGTGTCCCCCCGTGGGTGAAGCATGGAACTCGGCCAACAACAGAGGAATGCTCGGGGAGGAGGGTGCTAGTAAGAGGCGGCCCTTGAAGAGTAGGCGGCCGTCAACCAAGGAGTACGGTGGGTGGGCCGTGGCGTCCGCGAGGAGTGCTATCTGTATCTCGTTGAGTGTCGGGTCGGCTTCTACTTCCTGTTGAAGGGTATCCGCATCTTCCAAGACCGGGCGGGAGATGGCTGCGAGTATGAGGTTGCGCGAGAGGGCGTCGACCGCACGTTTCGTCTTCCTCGGCCGGAACTCGATGCTGAATTCGTAGCCTAGTAGCATGGCCACCCATACTTGTTGAGCGGGCGTAGTAATCTTCTGTTGTAGGAGGTAGCGGAGGTCGTAGTGGTCAGTGAGGACCACAAACCGTCGGCCCAGGATATAAGGTCGCTAATGTTGAACAGCGAGGACGAGGCCCATGAGATCGTTCTCGTAAGCGGAGCGGCTGCGGATCGTGTCCGAAAATGCGTGGCTGAAATAGGCCACAGGGCGGCCGGCCTGCATCAATACGGCTCCCACGCCAACGCCCGACGCATCGCACTCCACGAGGAAGGGTTTGGAGAAATCCGGCATGGCTAACATAGGGGCACAAACTAAGGCCTGATGTAAAGCGGTAAAACGGTGGAGACCGTCGTCGTCCACTCGAAGGGGCCTTCGGCCGACTTCTTCAGAAGCTGGGTGAGAGATCGGGCCAACGTGTCGTACCCCAGAATGAACCGGCGGTAGTACCCTGTCAGTCCCAAGAATCCTCGGACATCACGGAGAGATGATGGCGTCGGCCACTGAAGGACCGCCTCGATCTTGTCGATGTTTATGGCAACTCCCGCAAGTGTGTCCCAGATAGCACACCTCCGGGACCCCAAAGGAACACTTTGTTGAGTGGAGCTTTAGGTGGTGGCGTCGTAAAGTGGTCAATGTCTGGCGGACGTGTTGGAAGCAAGGTTGTCAGGATCGAGATCCTAGATGAGATTATGTCCAGATAGGATCGGATCGGATAGTATGATCAGATCGAGGATCGCTTTACAAAATAAGGATCGATTTATAAAATCTGAATCGTAGGATCGTAAGATCCTAGGATCCGGATCGCGATCCTGACAACCATGGTTGGAAGTGCTCCTGCCAAGAAGAGTTGTAGACCAATATGTCATCAAAAAAACAAGTGCATGATGACGAAGTACCGGGCAAAAAATGTCATTCATCGTGGCCTGAAAAGTGGTCGGTGCGTTGGTCAGGCCGAAAGCAATAACCAGGAACTCATAGTGGTCGTTATGGGTCCGGAAAGTCGTCTTGGAGACGTTTGTCGGCCGAACGCGAACTTGGTGGTAGCCGACACGGAGGTCCAGCTTGGTGAAGACGGTCGCGTCGTGGAGCTCATCCAAAAGCTCTTGAATCATCGGAATCGGGTACTTGTCTGGGACTGTGGCTTTGTTGAGTTTCTGATAGTCCACGCAGAAACGTCAATTGTCATCTTTTTTCCTGACCAACAGGACCGGGCTGGAAAAGGAGTTGGCACTGGGGCGGATGAGGCCTTCCATCAACATGTCGCGTACCAGCCTCTCAATCACGTCCTTTTGCACGTGCCTGTAGTGGTATGGTCGAACCGAGAATGCTGACACGCCGGGCAAAAGAGGTATGGCATGATCGTGCGGCCGAGCTGGTGGCAACCCGGATGGTGCAACAAAGAGATCTGCAAACTCAGATAGGAGGGCCTGAAGGTCCGGAGGTGGTGCTGAGGCCGGTGGCGCAGCGCCCGAGATGGGCCAGAATCAAGCCGAAAAATCGACGTCAGCAGTCAGCTGAATCGCGCGGACGGAGACGGGAGAGCAAAGTAGCGTGGCATCTCCCACAAGGCAGCACTCCCGACAGTCATGGAGGAAACGCATAATCGTAGTCCCTCAGTTGACTCGCACATCGCCCAGCATGCATAGCCATGCAACTCCCAAAATGGCGTCGATCCCGCCAAGGCCAAAGACGTAGAAGTCCGCCGTCACAGAGTAAGGGCTCATTGAAAGCGAGACGGTCGGACAACGGCCTTAGATCGAGCGGCGACGACCATCGCCCAAACTGACAGTGAAACCTGGAGAAGGTTCCATCGGAATACGTAACTGGTGGGCCAAATGAGCGGAAAGAAAATTATGACTTCCCCCCTTGTCCACCATGATGACAATATGACGGTCGCCCGACTTGCCCACCAAATTCATGGTTTAGGGGCCTGAAATGCCACCCACGGAAAAACATGGAAGCTCCAAATGGTGAAGGCCTGCGTCAGCGGCAGCCTTTGTGGTGTCCTCCGTCGTGATCTCGAGGTCTTCAAAGTCCGCCAAAATAATCTCTTGCTCGAAGTCACCGATGATGACAAGGAACTCCTTGACCGCACAGGCGTGGGTAGGAAAATAGGGCTGACGGCAGCGGAAACACGGCCCTTTACGGCGAAGGTCGTTGAACTTGCGGTTGGAGAACCGCTGAGGCGGGGCTGGACGGCCTAGCCTTGCGGCCATAGGGGGTCGAGGGGCTTGGGGCTCCAGAGTAGCAGTCCTCCATGATCGGCCGCTTGGTGGAGGCCCGCCTAGAATCGGCAGGGGCCGAGGGGACAAATATGCTTCCACAAGGCGAGTCATGTCGAGGGCCTCGGACACCGTCCGAGGGTGATGGGTGCGGAGCCGGGACCATATGTTTGGTCGAAGTCCTTGCATGAAGAAACCGAGATAGTGATCCGGTGGCAAGCCCAGAACATGAGTGAAGAGAGTCACAAACTCATCGATGTAGTCACCCAGCGTACCAGATTGGCGTACCCCACACAGTCTTTCGATGGAGGAGCCAGAATAACGGTTTTCGTAGCGGCGAATCATCTACTGCTTGATTTCTGACCAAGAGATGGTCGGGTTGGTCTGGCGGAGTCATCGGGCCCAGTGGAGGGCGGAGCCGTCGAGTCTAACGACGGCGGTAGAGACCTTGTCCTGCTCGGGTGTGTGGTGAAGACCGAAGTATTGCTCTGCCTTGGCGATCCACCCAATCGGGTCTACTCCGGCGAAGGTGGGAAGATCCAAGGTAAGGGTCGGGCGACCGGGGGAAAGAGGGAGTGTGGCGTCCTCGATGTGCGGAAGTGGTGCTGCCCCCAGCATTGATGTGGCAGTGGTCGGGCACGCGTGTCAGCTGGCGGAAGAGGCAACGGGAGGTTGTAACGCATCAAGCTTTGTGTGGATGGCGAGCAAGGAGGCCTGCAAGGAGACCACGATGGACTCTTGGGTGTAGACGTTGCGTAGAAGGGTCTCATTGGCGTCCTCTGATGGAGCCTTGGCAGTGGAACGGGTGTTCGGTTTCATGGCCACGGAAGGAAGAGTGGCAACGGCGGCACGACACGGGCTGTACGGGTACGGACTGGACGTCGCGGCAGAGGCGTTGAGTACTATTACAGTTACGGACGGGGTGGTGCGGCCAAGGGACGCGCGGCAGAAGCGGAGCCGGGGGCCGAGCGTGGCAGAGGCCTGGATGCGGTGCGCGAGGCAGCGGTCTGGACGCGGCGCGAAACAGAGGTGCGGGGCGTGGTGCAGGGCAGCGACGCGGGAGCGGTGCGGGTCGCGGACTTGGCGTGGGCTTCGGCTGGCACTAATACTTCGACGGTCGGCGGTGGCGAGCGGACGAGCAGGTCAGACCAATTGTTGGGGTATCGGGAGATCGACGGCTATGGGAAAGAGAGAAAGAGAGGAAGAGAGGGAGAGAAAGTGGAAGAGAGGAGGGATTAGGCTTTAGAGGAGAAAGAGAAAAAAGCACTCATCCCAGAATGAAAATAATACAGTGCTTACGCGTCATCTTATAGCGATGAGAAGTGAATACAAAAGGATACTCGGAAATTAGGAAATACGGAAATACTTAAAATGACTCAAGCAAATAAAGCAACAAATAAAAAGACTCAAGCAAACGAAGCAACCAATAAATTACTAATTATCTTATGCGGGAATGGTGGGATCATCCGATGTACGCGTTCGGCGCATGTAAACTTTCCAAGGAGACTCATCGTCATGTAACTCCGTAACACATGAAGTCTATATGAACGCACATGCATGAACCAGCAGCAAAATAAAAATAGAGCATTAGAGGATTAAATCGCATGCATATGATTTTAGTTAGCAATAGCAAAGTAATTTTATAGGGCAAAGCAAACTTAGGCCTTCCTCCGCGTGGAGGAGAAAAACACGAGCGTGCGGCGAATAATTCCTGCAAATAACAAAATATTCCATGAGAAGAAAACTACTAAACAAGATATCCAATCAAACATTAAATCATATCACCATATATTAATATTGACCAAAATGTTCTAAACAACAAACAATAAAACACTCACGAAGTAGGGGATTACAGTGGGATGGAGATCTGGTAATGCTTGGTGAGTTGATGGCTGTTTGGAGGGGTGGATTCAGGAATCCTGGAGGGAAAATGGCTGAATTTAGGGTTGCTGGAATTTGAGGGCAAAGGTTATGGGAGGGGTGATTTTATGGTTGTAGTAAAATCTGGCTTGGGGGGGAGGCAAGAGGATAGTGGCCAGTGGCTGGATTTCTGGATTTAGGTGGGGGTTTTATTGGGGAAGGGTTGGGAAATCTCTGGGAGGGAAGTTCCGTGGGTTCCCAGGAGGGGGGGGAGAGGGTTGAGGCCGGTACAGAGACATGCTGGGGGTGCTCGGTTGGTGCAAGAGAAGCATAAAATGGGAGTTTTGATGGGGAGGGCTGATTTGGTAAAGCTGGCAGCAGGGATTGACAGTTCGGATGAGGCTTTGATGGTGCTTGGGTGTTGCAGCTAGGGTTTTGGGAGGGGGAAAATGAAGGTTAGGGATAGAGAATACCTTGGGGAGGAAGGAAATCACCTAGAAGTCATCACCTAGGGTTCCACAAAGTCGGCACCGTGGAGGGATAGTCATATTTCGGGATTCTTCTCTCCAAAATCTGCAATGAACCCCATGGCAGCCCCCATACTCCGATTTATAACAAAGGAACATTAGAACACCCTGAATCAACGGCTATGATTGGCCGAGAGTGTCAGGAGCCCAATTACACTAAATAGTAACTAAAAATACATAAGTTATATATGAAAAAACGTGTAAAGAAAAATTCAGAAGCATCGGTGGAGTCGGATCATCAATCCGGAGATGCCATATTTGGTAGGTAGCCAATCGGCTCTGAACGGGCCCAAAACTCGTCCTCCACTACGAGTCCGCGTCTTCGTTCCACATCATTCTCCCCGGCTTGAAAGAATTCATCTCCTGATGAATAGAGATCGGAATCCACTCGGTGTATGTCGGTAAGACTCGATGAGGTCCACCAGAGGTCGTTCATGTATCGTCGATGGAAAAGTATCCTCGCCAATGGTACTCATGTGTCTGACTGTCTGACGCGGCAATGCATGTGTGAGCCACGATATCACTAATGCTCTCAATAATCCACTGATGAGCTAGAAGTCCCAGTGCAATCGCTGGTGCAAACAGTCAAGCCATAAGCGACTAACCCAAAGGTAGGTGGGGCTCAGAAGTGGATTGAGTGTAGGATTGCGAATTTGGAGGTGTAGACTCTAAAGGATGTAGAGGTGTAGACTCAAGAGATCTCCATGAAACAAGTTCACAGACTCGCGAGGCTTGAAGTATGGCGTCAGGTTCTCAACATTACATATGGAATGGATACTCATGCTCATAAGAATATCAAGATCATAGGTATTTGCATTGATCCTTCTCATGATTGTGTAGTGATACATTCGCCTAACGCTGAAACTTTTAGCGGGCCTCCCACGGAGCCTCACAACGCGGATTCTCGCCATCACCTGCTCACCTTCATGAAATACATGCTCTTTCCAGTGAACATTTGCATGTGATTTATAACATTTATCACCAATATTGATCCTTCGCCGGACTGACTCATGGAACACATGCAAACGATAAACAAACAACTCAACAGACACGTGCAAATGATGAAGACATAACTCAACAGACTCATGTCAATGATGCAAATGAAACACAATAAACATAACACGCTTTCTATGGGCCAGTTTGACAATCACCCGAAAATCTATCAAATGATGTGGCTTATCAGGAGACTCTCGAACAAGTGTAAAAAAAACTTATCAAGTGTGCAACGAGTATCTAAATGACCGTGTGAGGCATCAACTCTCAAATACGAGCTCATAAGATGTCAAATGTCTCTTGGGGATTGCGACGCATCAGGAGACTCGGCGGGAGGTATGTATGAAAATTCATCGTGGATGCAACGATCATTTGAGTGGATACTAGAGACATCGACGATAGGATGAGATTCAAGAGTATGGTGGATGTCCCTGAAATGAAAGAACTCATTTGGTGGGTCAGTAGGAAGTGTGTCCCAAAACTCATCAGTTGTGTGATGGGCATAAGGTAGGCTCTCAAAATAAAAGATGTTGAAACCGGAAACCGACTTCTGTGGAGTTCGGACACTAAGAAGGGGTGACCGCACACCTACTTCTCCAGATGAGCACACTCAACCGAAAACTTAGGATCGGAGAATGACACACGTTGCAGCACAGAGATCACACCGCACACCCGGAAGATCTTAGAGCGTTTTCCCTCCTTAGCCAATGTTGAGCTAAGGGCACCTCAGAAAGCGCTACAAGACCAGAAAAAATGAGAAGCCCCCTTCTGAGGTACCTCTGTTGGTCTATTTATAGATTTCTGAGTCTGGCATGCAAATAGCGTAACTCCGCCTTTTTGTTTTACTATACGCAGCCCAAAATGGGTCTGCCAACAGCGAAACTCCGTTGTTTGAAGAACCTACTGGCAGACCAAGTTACATTGAGGCTTCATTTGATAGAGCGGCTGCGGTTGTAAAAGGAGCGGTTGTAAAGGCAGGTTTGTAAACGCAGTTGTTGGAAACTTGCTGCTGGAAATGGAGATCTGTTTGGATAGTCAGTGTTTGCAGAGCTGTTCAGAACAGAGAACCGTTTGACGAAACAGCGGTGGCGTTTACGAATTTTTTTAAATAAATTGTTGAAAATAATATTTACATTTTTTATTATTTTTATTAATTAATTTTAATATTAAAAATTCTGTTTTCAATTATATATATATTTTAATATATATATATATATATATATATTCTATTCTATTTTTTTAATATATATATATATATATATTAAAAATACTGTTTAAACTTTAGGAAAAAAAAAATTTGTAATTTTTATATTGTTTTTGTAAAATATTCTTTCATCCGCCCTACGCCAACGGTCCTTGATTCGCCCTGCCTCCGCCATGCTTTTGCATCACTCCACCGCCGGAGCGCCTCCAGGATACCCCCGGCGGGTTCGTCGGGGTCCGGCAAGACGGGCGGGGGGTTATATAGTATATATCTTTATTATATAAGGAAACCCCTAATCGGCTCATGGTGTAACATTGTAATCTCATAATACCCTCATTAAAACATTTTTTGGGCTCAACTTTAGGGCCTTTTAATCCTTTGGCGGAGCTCCTAGCGGAAGATTAGGGAGGAAGCCGAGCTCATGGAGTAGGCGGAGGCGGAGGTTGGAGCTGGAGCTTGGTGGAGGAGCTGGAGCTTGGGGCGGCATGGGATGACGACGATTGGAGTGCTTGTGCTTTGTGGAGCGTGAGGGTAGAGCTCGAAGATGGGACCGGTGATCGCCTGAGATGAGGGAAGCGCCAGAGAGGATTGAACCCAAAAACTTTGCGGCCATAGCGGGACTTTCTAGCGGGATTTCTTCCTCTTCCCTAAATGCGGGCGACTGGAGCAGTGAGGGACGGTTTGGGGATGTAGAAATTTTGACGCCGTAGACTTTGATCTCCGTTGCAAACGGATGCGCAAAAACAAACGAAAAATTTGTTGCACTGTGCGTTTTGCCTAAACACAATGGAGTGAAACACGAAACCAAATGAAGCCTGAATACATGCCATAAGCACCCCACATACGGGAGGGACCTCAAGCCAGCTCGTCAGTCCCCTGGATGGGTGCGGCCCTGCTCCCGCGACTCGCCTGCCTCTTAGGCGAGTGCGAGTCGGGTTCCTGCAGGCTCGTCCGCCTGCCTGGCGGACGCGGGCCGGCTTCCTCGGCTCGCCCGCCTGCTTGGCGGATGCGGGTCGGCTGCCTCGGCTCGCCCGCCTGCTTGGCGGATGCGGGTCGGCTGCCTCGGTTCGTCCGCCTGCCGAGCTGAAGCGGGTCGGCTGCCTCGGCTCGCCCGCCTGCCGAGTTGAAGTGGGTCGGCTGCCTCGGCTCGCCCGCCAGCTTCGCAGATGCGGTTCGACTCCCCCGGCTCGCCTAGGGCTTGTGATCCTATGGCCTATCTATGGGGCCTCACTTCGCTCTGCCTTGTTGGGTATACTCGACGAACACGGGGTTGTACAACAGGAGTATGCTCAAGTGTACTTAAGGAAAGCCCTACATACCTGATGCTCCACTCAAGATCCATTCTCAGGGGCAAGATCAAAGACGATAATGGAAGAGGCGTTAATAGATCGATACTTATAAATGAGTGGCTCACATGAATCTCATCCTCACCAGGACGTGGTGGTTCATTAAGAGACTCAAGAGGAAGCTCATCATAGAACCCGTCAGCAGAGTCAAGATCCTCCAGATGAGTACCAATGTAAGTAGTAGTGTCCCCATAAATGAGAGATAGTCCCTACGAGATCAACACCAGGCTCCTGGCTCTTGGTCGTGATGTGGCTCGGGACAATGACACGGGGAGAGTGACATAGACCTACTCTCAAAATGGGTCTATAGATGTGGTGCCAATAAATGAGTGTACGGTGGGGGCGCTAACTAATCCAAGGCATATCAGAAGAACGGGTGTAGGTGATGGACACATCACTATAGAATCAATAGGTCGCTCAGACTCACTCTCAGTCGGGGTCATAAGAAATAAATCAGCAACAAATGGTAAACCACTCACTGGACTAAGTACCTCATTGGGGTGAGAAAAATCCGTATCAGGTATCATTTCTATCGTGTTTGACAGGATAGTAGTAGGCAAAGTGGTGACCTCGATATGGGGGGGGGGGGACTCGTACTGCGGAGGTCAAGGTGTGAATTCACTCGACCAACTCTTACGGATCTTAAGGATTGTTCATAATGAATGGCAAGTTGATATGTCTGCTCAAGGAACTCCGAGTTGTGATAAGCCAACTCAGTACGTATATTAAATTGAAGCCCAGACCAAAATCAGGAAGTGGTCATAGTTGGCTACTCTCTGATATCACTCACAACTAACTCATCAAAACAATCCAAGTACTCAGCGACAGACGTAGATCCTTAATGAATGGAAAACAATTGCTTCATACGAGTGACTCTGATACGACGGAGGTAAATACCTCATACACAACATATGCTTCATATCTACCCAACTAATGATGCGATGAAGATGATCGTGCTAGCGGGCCCTCTCAATGCTAGACTAATATGTTCTTGCCTGATCTAGAAGTCTAAGTTTCGCAAACTTGATGTGACACTTACCGAATAATTCAAAATAATCAAGATAATATTTCATATGCACAAGCAAATAACTGAAAAACGAGGGACTTAAGAAATCATCAAGAGGTGAGCAATAGCATGAAACCTACACTCAAGATCTCTCTCAAAATGATGGTGCTAGTAATAGTCATCCAGAAAATAATTGAGTCGTCCCAGAGGGTCGGCACGATCTGCATGTGAATGGAGATCGGGACGACGATAAACATTACAGTAATCATCCCTAGCACAATGGAATCGCGTCGAGGGGTTGACACGGTCTCTGGAAGTGATGTGCGGCAGACGATAATAATCATCATAATAATGTGAGGATTTCTCTGAAGGAGCTCTACGGGATCGTGTATAGGTAGTGATGCAACCCGCGTCTGATGCAACCCGCGTCTGATGCAACCCGCGTCTGATGCAACCCGCATCTGATGCAACCCGCGTCGCCTCGTTTTATTATTTTTATCGCACGTGTCTTTTATTATTGTAGCGCACGTTTTTGCGCATTTTTGGATTATTGTGTAGTGTCAAAATATATCGCGCACATTATTTGTGATTTTGATATAATTGTGTATCGCGCACGGTTTCGCGTAGATTTTGTTTGGCTCGTTTGTGTGACTGGCCAACGAGACCCTAAATGCATAGCTCCGGTATTTAGGAAATAGGTTAGCTTGGGGCAAGTTTTAAATTAATTAACTATTTTAATTTAAACATTTATAAGTTATGAAATCTGCCTCTTGAGATGTCCTCCTTGATTATCTGCCTATAGTCGGCCCCTCATTGAAACTCCCTGTCACAACTCACATTGCCTTTAAAATCTATCAATATTAAAATACCTGCCAATAGTAATAGTTTCCTTAACCACATAATACTTAAGCCTCCCAAATCCTCTGTTCACGGCAGGCTGGACAAACCTTCAAAAACGAGAATATCTCTCTGTTTTCGGAAGGCAGTGTCGGCCCTCTCCTTCTCCCGACAAAATCGATCGGAGTCGCTCCTTCCTGGGACCTTCTTCCCTGGCGAGGACACCTCCAGTGTTCACTCCCTCCGACGTAGTCACCACCAGAGGTCGTTGTCGCGATCTTCCGGCTTCTCCTCCCTGCTCGACGACGACACCGGCAGGCCCGCGCATTCCAGCTTTCTTCTCCATTGACGAAGTTCCAGGGAAGCCCTCTTCAGCAACCGACGACCTCACCTGAGCATACCTAGGCTCCGGCAACCCCTCCTGTTCTATCCTTTATCAGATCCAGTGAGCCACGGTGCTCTCCTCCCCTCCCTGCCGTTGGACGCCGCCACTCCAGCCCTCGCCACCGTCAAACCTCTCTATTTCCGGCTTCTTTCATACAGGTCGATCCAGAGCCAGCCTTCTGTGAAGTCTCGAGCACCGACAGCCTTCCTCTTCACCTTCCAGGAGTCCCGCCAGCCGCTGCCACTCCTACCGAGGGTATACCTCTTGATCTCCTCGCTGAACCACTAGTTATTTTGTGCTTATGTTATTTAAATGAATAGTAATTATGATGAGCTTGCCCTAACTAATCATATCTCTTGATTACCGTTTAATTTGTTACAAGTGCATGCCACCTATCAATTTCTGTGCTTGTGGAATTTAGTATTTGTGACGTTATTTTGTACGTGTGGTAGCCTTACGTTCGTGTGCGACGCTTAGGGTTGTATATTTCGTTAGAGAATAGCCCGCCAAAGTCTCTCGAGCCGCATTAATTTTAAAAGTTTTCAATTTTATATTTTGAAAACTACAGCCCTAGGTTTCGGATCACATCAGTTTGGTGTGGTTGTTGGGATATATCACTCCTATCATGGGATAACCGAGCGCTGGTCGTTTTCAAATTCTATGTTTAGATGTTGTTTTCGTTTTAAAAAAAATGGGTGATTTAGATGCGCGCATTAAGGCTTTGAAGAAAGATGTTGAGCGTGTCACTGTTGATGTCCGACAGAATCTGCGTGGGTTGTGCACCTTTGTTCACAACCTAGAGGTGACAATGTGCACGTATTATGCTGCTCCTGCATACCTTCCCACTTCATATCACATAGTGGAACCCGAGATTAGGTGTTTCGTTAGTCCTCCACATCTCCTCAGTTTCACGACGAGCACGTTAGCTCCACCCACCCCCACTGTGACGCTCACTTCAGTCGAGGATATTCTTCTGGAGCCCCTGCGCCATGAAGAAAAATTTCCTCCTATCTTTAGCACCCCGACCGATGTCGTGACTCCACGTGTCTCCACTACAGCACTCCCTTCAGTCGAGGAGGTTCTTCCTGAGCCCCTGCCCCAGGAAGAAGAGCTTCTTCCTATTTTTACCACCCTGACTGAAGTCGTGTCTCCAGCTGTCTCCGCTTTAGCACCCCCTTCAATCGAGGAAGTTCTTCCCGAGCCCCTGCTTCAGGAAGATGAGTTCTTTCCTCCTCATTCCTTCCTCCCGATTGGCATGGTGTGTCCACTTTCCCCGACTGACTCACATCCTTCAGTCGTCGAGTTGTTTCTTGAGGCCCCACTCCAGGGAGGACTTACTAGTGATGCGTCACTCGTCTCGGATGACACATCATCGTTTTCTCTTCTCCCAGAGGAGTTGGTTAGTGATGAGGCCCTCATCTTGGGTGACACAGACTCGTGCGTCTTGTGTCCTGACTTTCTTAGCCCACTACCGCCACAAACCCTTGAGTCCACAGACATAGTATTCGGTAGTCCCTTACCTGAGGCCCCCGAGGCACCGCCTTTCATCGACTTCGTATTCGACGAGCACGTCTTTAGTCCACATCACTTCTCTTTAGTTGTAGACGAGCATGTTATACCACCACCTCACTATCGTTCGAGATCTGAAATTTCTAGGTCTACTCGTCTCGAGAGAGTCGGGACGATACTTCGATACTTCACTCCCCATCGGGACACCCGCTTCAAAGGATTTTTATGGAAAATTTTACACGGTAAAATTGGGATCTTATTGAAATTTTGTGACTCGAGTGAGACGTTGACAGGTGAAATTAGGACGATATTCGATCCGGGTCTAGCAGACGTTCATAGATGTTTATCGGACGAGCGTATATTGCGTTATGAGTTACTGATTCCACGGGTTGATTCTACTTGCTTCCTGTTCTCCCTACTGCCACATGTTTTCCCCACACCCCGCCCATGTCATCCTCTGCAAGCTCTAATAATTACTGTTTATTTAAATATTTTGCATGAAATTTTGACTAATGGATTGCGAGCTTTTGGGATGAGAGGTCACTTGCAGGTTTTGGGTCGCAGCCACGGCATCAGCAAGACAGTATGCAGCATCTCTTCGATCGACGCTTGGACTTTGTACTGTAGGTTACATCGAGTCTCGTCGGGGTCGAGCTCTTTCAATCCCGGGAGAATTGATGCAACTCGCGTCTGATGCAACCCGCGTCGCCTCATTTTATTATTTTTATCACACGTGTCTTTTATTATTGTAGCGCACGTTTTGCGCATTTTTTGATTATTGTGTAGTGTCAAGTTGTATCGCGCATGTTATTTGCGCTTTTGATGTAATTGTGTATCGTGCACGCTTTCGCGCAAATTTTGTTTGGCTCGTTGGTGTGACCGGCCAACGAGACCCTAAATGCATAGGTCCGGTATTTAGGAAATAGGTTAGCTTAGGGCAAGTTTTAAATTAATTAACTATTTTAATTTAAACATTTGTAAGGTATGAAATCTGTCACTTGAGATGTCCTCCTTGATTATCTGCCTATAGCCGACCCCTCATTGAAATTCCCTGTCACAACTCACATTGCCTTTAAAATCTACCAATATTAAAATACCTGCCAATAGTAACAGTTGCCCTAACCACATAATACTTAAGCCTCCCAAATCCCCTGTTCACAGCAGGCTGAACAAACCTTCGAAAACGAGAATATCTCTCTGTTTTCGGAAGACAGTGTCGGCCCTCTCCATCTCCGGACGAAATCGATCGGAGTCGCTCCTTCCTGGGACCTTCTTCCCTGGCGAGGACACCTCCAGTGTTCACTCCCTCCGACGTAGCCACCACCAGAGGCCGTTGTCGCGATCTTCTGGCTTCTCCTCCCTGCTCTACGACGACATCGGCAGGCCCGCGCATTCTAGCTTTCTTCTCCATTGACGAAGCTCCAGGGAAGCCCTCTTCAGCCACCGACGACCTCGCATGAGCATACCTAGGCTCCGACAACCCCTCCTGCTCCGTCCTTTACCAGATCCAGTGAGCCCCGGTGCTCTCCTCCCCTCCCTGCCGTTGGACGCCGCCACTCCAGCCCTCTCCACCGTCAGATCTCTCTATTTCCGGCTTCTTTCATACAGGCCGATCCAGAGCCAGCCTTCTGTGAAGTCTCGAGCACCGACAGCCTTCCTCTTCACCTTCCAGGAGTCCCGCCAGCCGTTGCCACTCCTACCGAGGGTATACCTCTTGATCTCCTCGCTCAACCACTAGTTATTTTGTGTTTATGTTATTTAAATGAATAGTAATTATGATGAGCTTGCCCTAACTAATCATATCTCTTGATTACCATTTTGTTAGAAAAGCCCATGTAAAGGGGCCCATATAGCCCATGTTTTGTTTATTTTCTCTTTCTCCTCTTTAGTCCCACTTCATGTATAGGAATCTCTTCTCTCTTTCTCCCTCCTATAAATATGTATTCATACCTTGTATTGAGATATAGAAAGAGTATTTACAAGTTTGAGTGTTTGTCTACATGGTATCAGAGGGAATCGGTCTCTCCTGGCGGATAGAATTTTTACTAACCGCCCTCTCTTTGTTCTAACCGGGCGGCCTTCCTCTTCTCGCTAGGCGTGCAGCTACGCGGCCTCCTCTTCCTTTGCCGCTCTCGCCTCCTTCCTTCCGTGGAGCCAGCTTCCTCCTCCTCCCCTCTCCTCCTTTTATAGCTTTTTTCTCTTCTGACCCGTGGGCCCCTCCTCCGGTGCTACTCGCCCGGCTTCCTCCTCTTGCCCGCTCGAGTTCTCTCAACTCGCGGTTTAGTCTTCTGACCGATCGAGTTCGCCCCTCCTCCGGTGCTACTCGCCTGGTCTCCTCTTCTTTTTTGCCCGCTCGAGTTTTCTACTCGCGGCTTCCTCCTCCTGCCCGCTCGAGTTCTCTACTCGCGGCTTCCTTCTCGTACCCGCTCGAGTTCTCTCAACTCGCGAAATCGTCTTCTGACCGCTCGAGTTCTCTACGTGCGGCTTCCTCCGCTTGCCCGCTCGCGTTCTTCTACTCGCAGCCTCTTCTCTATTCGCAGCGGCTTCCGCACGTGGTCGTGGCTTCTTGCCGCTGGTCTTCTTTCACCGTGACCGTGCGGCCTCTCCTGCTTCCTCCTCTCTCTGTCCGCCTCTGGTGGTCTTATTGCGCGGTCTCCTTGCCTAACCGCTGCGGTTAGCCTGCTCGGGCGCCTTTCTGACTGTCCGCTTCAGGTGGTCTTCTCGCGCGGTCTCCTTGCCTAACCGCGGCCTGCTTCTCTTCCCCCCTGGTCATGGTCTCCTCTCCTGAATCTTCTGTTCCGTCGGTCTCTTTTGCTGACCGCCCGGCTCCTGTAACTGAAATTCGCGATGAGTTGCGGATTACGACTATCGTCTTGACCGGCAAGAAGAACTTTACGGAGTGGGTGCACTCGGTTCGCCGTGTCCTTCAATCGAAAGGCTTTCTTCATCACCTCACCCAAGCTGCTCCGGTTCCTCCAACGGATGAGTGGCTACGCAATGACGGTCGGGTGCAGACGTGGCTCCTCAACTCTCTGGATAGTGAACCATACCGCATGGTCATGTATCATGAAACTGCCAAGGCCATGTGGGATGAGCTCCAAGCCCTCTACTCTGGTAAAGACAGTCTACAACACCTCTACGATATTATCACTGATCTCCAACATCTGGATGGTGGCGGAGCATCCGACCTCACATCCTTTGTGGCTCGGGCCAAGACTCTGGTCGAAGCATGGATTCAGCATCAACCTCCCACGCTGGATCTTGCGGCACAACGTGCTCAGAAAGAGGCTGTTGGCGTAGCCATGATGATGGCTCGTGTTCCGCCTCATCTACAGAGCATTCGGGCACAGATTCTCTCTTCCGCGGCTACTCCCTCTCTGTCTGATGTGTGTGTCATGCTGCTTAAGGTCTCTCCTCCTCCTGATTGTCCGGCCCCTCCATCACCAGCTCTACTTCAGCAAACTTTGGCTCCCCTTCTCCCGCTTCCCTCGTCTACTCGTGGGGGACGTTCTGGCTCGCGAGGCCGAGGTCGCGGCAAACCGCCCCTAAAGTGTTCTTTCTGCGGGAAGGATGGTCACCACGAGGCTGTTTGCTATCGGAAGCATGGATTTCCTCCTCGACCACAAGCTATTGTTGCTGCTACCGACTCCTCTTCTCGGTCTGATCTTGACGAGGTCCGCCTTCAGCTGCAACAACTCAATGGTTTGCTTAGTCGCCCTCCAGCCTCGGTTGCCTCTGCCTCCTCTATCTCCCATGAAGGTATGGCCCATCTCTCCACAAGTCCACATTGGATAGTGGATTCTGGTGCTACTCATCACATTACTTCTCGGCGACCACAACAATACCTCCACTCGTCACATCCCAGGTGTATTACCGTGGCTAATGGGGACACGATTCCTGTTGTCGGCTCTGCTGATATCCCTCTCACTCTGTCTCTTTCTCTTCACTCCGCTCTTCACGTGTCGGGCTCTCCTTTTAATTTACTCTCTGTTGGTCGCCTTACTACAGATTTAAATTGCTCAGTAACATTTAATTCTTCCTCTTTTCTGATACAGGATCAACAAAACCGGACTATCATTGGTAAGGGTCGACTGCAGAACGGGCTCTACATCCTTGATGACCCTCCAGCTATCCTGACGTCTGTCTCCTCCGTCGATTGGCATCGCCGTCTTGGGCATGTCCCTTTACCCATCCTCCAGAAGGCTCTTCTCGATGTATCTTTACCTGTTTTTCAGTGTGAAACCTGTGTTTACGGCAAACAGTCGCGTTCATCCTTTCAATCTCATTGTACCCGGAGCGCTGCTCCTTTTATGTTATTTCACTCTGATATTTGGGGACCGTACCGTGTTACTAGCATTTCTAGTTATCGTTATTTTTTAACGTTTATTGATGATTACTCTCGGATGACATGGCTCTACCTACTTCGTGATCGCTCTGAGCTTCCACAGATCTTTCGGGCATTCCTCCTCGAGACCCGCACCCAATTCTCCACCATTATCCAAACTCTCCGAACGGACAATGCCCGCGAGTACACTGGACATGAATTTGCAAACCTCTGCTCTGAATTCGGGGTTATTCACCAAACATCATGTGTCTATACCCCGCAACAAAACGGAACAGCTGAACGTAAGAATCGACATCTACTCGATGTGGCTCGCTCCATCATGCTTCAGATGCAAGTTCCTAAATCTTACTGGAACTTCGCTCTCTCCACGGCCTGTTACCTCATCAACCGTCTTCCGTCAACAATTCTCCACAATGCCACCCCATTCAGCCTTCTGTTCCCTTTTACTCCTCCATTCTCCCTTCCACCCCGCATATTTGGATGTGTTTGCTATGTCCACGCTCTTGGTCCCTCTATGGACAAGTTGGACCCCCGGGCAACCAAACAGATCTTTGTTGGCTATTCCCGGACCCAAAAGGGCTATGTATGTTACTCCCCAGCTACTCGGAAGGTGACTGTCTCTGCCGATGTGACCTTTCGGGAAGATCTCCCTTTTTTCTCTACCTCCGATTCTCCACCTTCCCCACCCGTCGTCATACGTCCTGCTATTCCGGTTACCACTCTGTCCTCCCCACCAAGTCCGAACAAGGCCCTCCCTTAGGGCAATCAAGATCACGGCAGGCCGCATTGTGGGCATCCAGAACTCTGAAGACTGCGGTGACGACTTCGACCAAAATCTTGTACATCTTTTCACTGCGTAAAGGGGGTCGTCTAGAGCTGCCGGGAGTGGCTTCCTCCTTGACCTGTTTAGTCACATTTTCTATTAATCAAAAGACTAAATGAATTCGCATAATTCTCTTTATTACTATAGTGACTTATTTATAGTTTGCAAATTACTCATTTCATATTTCCTTGGTGTTGTCTTATCTCACATTTGTCTTCTAGGTATTATTTCTTTTTCTTATTTTCCTATCACCGCATGTACATCTTTATTTTCATTTAGATATATACATATCCTTACATTTCCTCATCTACTTAGGTTTCAGTACATGTTTCCTTCTTTTTACATTCTCAAATTGTTATCTGACAACGTTAAGAGTATATTAACATTTCATGACATTTATATAGCGCGTTTGCATGTCTTTTCATATTCATACACATTCCTTTACGTGTCTTTTCATATTCGCACACATTCCTTTATGTGTCTTTTCTTATTCGCGCGTTTACTTTCATTCCATTATACGTTGAGAGGACATTCATACCACCTCCACTAGTTGGGTTCACCCTTAACCTAGCCCATTTCATCGCATTATTCATTTACTTTTCATTTTTCTTTATTTAAATGATTATTTAGATTCCTCTTCGTTACAACATAAATTATATTTAGAAATAATAATCATGCAAATCTGAAATAAGAACAATTATAAAAAAGGTAAGAACTCACAGTGGCTTTCCCTTTGCCTTTATCACTTCCACCATCATTATCTCGCCTTCTACTGCCACGGGATGTCATGATATATCATACTTCCCTTTGATGTCTCTAATTAGGTCAAACATATCATACTTCCCTTTGATGGGTTTCACTAGACCTCATTAGGTCAAAGGAGGCTTAAATGAGCTGGAGATTTATTGCCCTAATTTAAATTAGTAGACTTTCACTGTTTTAGCGAAAGGGGCAGCAAGTCCTCGTCGTAAATTGATGATTTGGAGTAATCCCTAGCCTCCAATTAGTGATTTGGAGTCAACGGATAACATTTCCTTTGAAATAATCTACATCCTAATTCTATGGCGAGGGATTAAACTCCAATTCGAGTAAATTTGAGACATGCATGCTAAAAGCCCTTAATTAATTATGCCCTAACTTCTAAACAAGGGTTTTTACAAATATTAGAGAGGTATACATCTCTCATACATGCTAGGAGTCCTTTCCCTCCTTTATGCATACTCTTGAATTCGAAATCAAGACGATAACACTTAGGGTTTCACTTGAAATTACGGTTTAGACATAATAATCCATTACAAAAACTTTCATATGAACAGAACCAAAGAAAATCCAAAAAATCTCAAATCCTAGGTTTCTGCCCTTTCCAATCCATGTAAAATCTTCATAAAAAGAACAAGAGAAGTGGAGGAGAAGTGATTACCTCTCTATTGAAGGAAAAATCACGAGAAACGGAGGAGATTCAAGCTCTTGGGAAGGATCGGTGTCTTGCGGCTTCCGGCTGTCGCCTGGAGTTCCTTGCGGAATCGGGAGAGAAGGAAATGAAATAGCACTGTTTTAATTCCTTCTTGCGGGAGCCGCTTAGCCCATGTGTGACACGTACACTTCTAATCGGAATCTGCCGGTTCCAACCTTGTAGCCTGTCATTTCTTAAATCTTAGTCCTCTTATCTATTAACTTAAGCTAATATCCTCACTTAAGAACTCTTATTTTAATAAATATATTCAGACATTATCATTTAACAGTGCGTCGGGACAAATTTTTATGCCGCGGCTCGTTAATATAATTGAATAATTACATAATACCTGTAATTGACGGCGTCACATCGCAAGCATATGATTTTAGCAATATCAAAGTAATTCTTTAAGGCAAAGCAAACTTAGGCTTCCCTTCGCGTGGAGGGTCAAAGCACGAGTGTGCGACGAATAGTTCCTGCAAATAACAAAATATTCCAAAAACAACAACTACTAAAGGATATCCAATCAAACATTAAATCATATCACCATATATTAATATTGACCAAAATGTTTCGTACAACAAACAATAAAACACTCATGAAGTAGGGGGATATGGAGATCCGGTGACGCTTGGTGAGTTGATGGTTGTTTGGAGGGGTGGATTTGGTACTTGGGTGCTGAATTCAGGAATCCTCAAGGGAAAATGGCTGGATTTAGGGTTACTAGAATTTGAGGGCAAAGGATGTGGGAGGTATGATTTTATGGTTGTAGTAAAATTGAGGGGGGAAGAGGGTAGTGGCCAGTGGCTGGATTTCTGGATTTAGGTGGGGGTTTTGTTGGGGAAGGGTTGGGAAATTCGTGGGAGGGAAGTTCTGTGGTTTCCCCGGAGGGGGGAGAAGGTTGAGGCTGGTACAGAGGCAGGCTGGGGGGTGTTTGGTTGGTGCAAGGGAAGCAGGAAATGGGAGTTTTGGTGGGGAGGGATGGTTCGGTAAAGCTGGCAGCAAGGATTGACTGTTCGGCTGAGGCATTGTGTTAAGCACTAACTAGGGGAAGAACTAAGAGAAGAGAAAGTAGAGAGAAGTAGAGAGAAATTAGGGTTAGGGTTGGGAGAGAAGAGAAAATAACCTGAATAATCCTTGCATAGCCTCCAAAAGAGAGGGGTCCGGGTATTTATACCCCCGGACCCAAGACCGGCCAGCCAAGGGGGCCGGCCGGCCCCAATGGGGCTGAACCCGGCATGGTTCAGCCCCCCCGAGCCATATATTCAAGAGGAGGGGGCTGAACCCATTGATTCAGCCCCAATATTGTCATGCCCGTGCCGTTGCCGCCGTTTGTAATGTTGTCCGAATAATCTAGCCTCGTCCGGGGGCGTAACATTCCCTGCCCCATCAAAAGTAAGCTTGTCCCCAAGGTGATAGTCAGGGTAAAGCTCCCGGAACTCCAATAAATCAACCCAAGTATTATGCTCCGCAGAGAGATCCTTCCACTTGACTAACAGCTCTGGACAGTACGCCGTGCCACGGCGTTTCCATTTGATCAAGAGAACATCCTCCGGGATTGGGCGAAGCTCGCCCCCACTAGTAGCCTCGGGCAAAACGGGAAAAACCGGAACAGCAGCCCCCAACTTCCGCTTCAATAAGGAGACATGAAAGGCAGGATGAATCCGGGAGCTCGCCGGTAAGGCCAAGGTATACGCCACCGGACCGACGCGCCGCGTGATCCGAAATGGTCCATAGTAACGGGGTGCCAGTTTCTGATTAGTCCGTTGGGCCACCGACAACTGGCGATAAGGACGAAGTTTGAGGAAAACCTCATCCCCCACCTGGAACTCTCGCTCGATGCGATGACGATCTGCCTGAACCTTCATACGATCCTGTGCCGCCCGAAGGTTCTCCCGCAAGGTGGCGAGGGTCCGATCACGATCACGAAGAGCCCGATCCACTGCTACAACTGCGGTACTGCCGGGCTCATAACTGCTCAAGGAAGGAGGTGGCCGCCCATAGACGACCTCAAAAGGCGTGAGTTTACTAGCCGAGTGATAAGAAGTGTTGAAGCAGTACTCCGCCCAAGGTAACCAGCTAGTCCAGGTCCGCGGCTCATCCATGACAAAGCAGCGAAGGTAAGTCTCGACGCCCCGATTTAATACCTCTGTCTGGTCGTCGGTCTGGGGATGGTGGGCCGTGCTGAAACGTAAGGACGTCCCCTGCAAGCGGAAGAGCTCTGTCCAAAATCGGCCAACAAAGGTAGGATCCCGATCGGAAATGATCGCCCGGGGAACCCCACGCAACCGAACAATCTCCCGCACAAATAAGGCCGCCACCGACTCCGCTGTGTAGGGATGGCTCAGAGCAAGGAAGTGCCCATACTTGGACAACTTGTCCACCACTACCAATATCACTATTTTACCATTCGACTTGGGCAGCCCGTCAATGAAGTCCATAGAAACCGTATCCCAGATCTGATGCGGAATCTCCAAGGGAGTGAGTAGGCCAGCCAGAGAAGTAGTCTCATATTTCTGTCGTTGGCACACCTCACACGTCTGCACAAACTCCTGAATGTCACGGCGCATCCCCTTCCAAAACACGTTGGCCCGAGCCCGCTGAAGGGTGCGAAGAACGCCCGCGTGACCGCCGGTCGGCGAAGAGTGAAACTCATGCATCATCACCGTGCGCCAAGCTGATTGAGCAGGAATGACCACGCGCCCCTGATGGTACAGCCGATCATTCTGTAAATGATAACCTGGGGCTACCTCATGACCTTGCCGCAGGTCCTCCACAATGGCCCGTAACTCGGGATCGTGCTGCACCGCGTCCTGAATCTCATCCATCGAATCCAATTGAGGCCCGGAAATGTGTGCCAAGGCCCCCTCGGGTAAGCGAGACAGGGCGTCAGCCACCCGATTGTCCTTCCCGGGTCGATACTCGATCGCATAATCATATCCCAACAACTTGGTGACCCACTTTTGTTGCAGGGGGGAAGAAATCCGCTGCTCCAAAAAATGCTTCAAGCTCTGATGATCGGTCCGTATCGTAAAGCGACGCCCAAGTAGGTAGGGCCGCCATAGGGCCACCGCATGAATAACCGCCAGCATCTCCTTTTCATACACTGAGAGTCCCAGAGTTCGGGGAGCCAAAGCCTTACTGTAGAAGGCGATCGGCCGCCCCTCCTGCAACAAGACCGCCCCCACGCCCACGTCAGAAGCATCTGTCTCTACCACAAACTGTTTGGTGAAATCCGGAAGTGCCAGCACTGGAGTCGTCGTCATAGCCCGCTTGAGCGCCTGGAAGGCGGTCTCTGCCTCAGCGTGCCACTCGAAAGCATCCTTTTGTAGCAGCTGTGTAAGCGGCCTAGCAATCTTCCCATAGTCTCGTACAAAGCGCCGGTAGTAACCAGTGAGGCCTAAGAACCCCCGCAGCGCCCGAATGGTCAGAGGTCGTGGCCAAGAAAGCATACTCTCGATCTTCCGTGGGTCGGCCTTCACCCCGTAAACGGAAACTAGATGCCCCAAGTACTCCACCTCAGGTTGTCCAAAAGAACACTTGGACCGCTTAGCATATAGCTGATGTTGCCGGAGAGTAGAGAAGACCTGAGCCACATGACGTAGATGATCCTCCCAAGTAGCACTGTAGATCAGAATGTCGTCAAAAAAGATCAAGACGAAGCGTCGCAGGAATGAGCGAAAAATCTCATTCATATTGGCCTGGAAAGTAGACGCCCCCCCCCCCCCCCCCCCCGTCAATCCATTGGCCATCACCAAGAACTCATAGTGACCGTCAGGAGTCCTGAAGGCCGTCTTATGCACATCCTCCTCCTTCATCAGAATCTGGTAGTAGCCTGACCGCAGATCCAGCTTCGTGAACAGGGTCGCCCCATGCAACTCATCCAGCAGCTCCTCTATCACGGGAATCGGAAACTTGTCTTTCACAGTAACACTGTTCAAGGCACGGTAGTCCACGCAAAAACGCCAAGATCCGTCTTTTTTCTTAACCAGAATAATCGGTGCGGAGAAAGAACTGGTACTAGGCCGTATGATACCTGCATCAAGCATCTCTTTCACACTGCGCTCAATCTCTGCCTTCTGGATGTAGGGGTACCTATACGGACGGATGTTGGGCGGTTCCGCCCCAGTCTGTAACACAATCTGATGATCACGGAAACGTGACGGTGGAAGTGTACTCGGCTCCTGGAAGATGTCATCATACTCCTCTACTAGCGCCCGCAACTGGTCCGGAACCTGTGTCGATCCTTCCTCGTCCGACCGCACCCCCAACAGAATCGCCATCAAACTACTGGATTCCTCAAGCTGTTGCAAACTGTGAAGGGAGATCTCCTTAACCGGAGAAGATCTGAGCCCCGTCAAACAGAACTGTCGCCCGCCTTGCCTGAACTCCATCGTCATCTGATCCCAATCAAAAGTAACTCGCCGCAACTGCTGTAACCACTGCACTCCCAGTACCATATCTGAGCCCCGGATCGGTAAGAGGTAGACATCCGTGCACCCCACATACTCCTGCATCTGAAGCTCTACCGCCTTCAACACTCCTTGGCATTGTAACTTGCTGTCATCCGCAACCATGACCTGAAACGCTGCGCCCGTGTCGATTCCCTGCCCCACCCTCCTTGCTACATCAGGGTGAATAAAGTTGTGAGTACTCCCACTGTCTACCAGAATCGTCACCCTCTCTCGCCGAATCCGTCCAGCCAACCGCATCGTAAGCGGAGGGGGATTGCATCCCTCCATGGCATGTAGGGAGACGCCCAACTCCGTCAAGTCTAGGTCTCCCCCTGACTCCAATTCCTCCTCCGGGAACACGTCCTCCTCGAGCTGCTCCTCCTGGTGCAACATAAAAACCTGTACCTTCTGGCACTTGTGACCCGGCACGAACTTCTCATCACAATTAAAGCATAAGTCTTTCTCCTTCCGAGCCGCCAACTCGCTCCAAGACAACCGAGTCACCGTTGGCTTGGTACCCGTGGGTGGCTCCCGTCGTGCTGACGTCGCAGAGCCCAAAGCCGATCTACTCGTGATCCGCGCCCGCTGCCTGTTGAACCTCTCCTCCTGGATACGTGCCAACGTAATGGCATGGTTCAAGGAACGAGGCATGAGTGCCTGCACCTCATCCCAAATATGCTCCTTAAGACCAGATATGAAACAGCTGTAGAGCGTCCTTTCCGGCCACTGCACCCGATTTGCCAACTTCTCGAACTCAGTACGATACTCCATAACCGACCCTTTTTGACGAAGCTTCTGAAGGAGGGCCTCAAAGTTCTCATACTCCAGTGGACCAAACCGGGCCATAAATCCATCCACGGACTCCCCCCAAGGCACGTACTCCCATCCCCGCAGGAACCACTGTGTCCATTGGAAGGCATCGTCCTTCAGATGGAAGGACGCTAGCTGCACCCATTGCCCTTTAGGCACCTCCTGGTACTGGAAGAATAATTCAGCCTTGTGAATCCATTCCAAGGCGTCGCCGCCCTCGAACTCTGGAAAGTACATGCGTGTTAGTCTGGGGGTCAACCGTTGTGTTCCTGGAGCTCCGTCCCTCCTTGCGTGCTCCCCATGCTCAAAACCACCGTACCCGTGCGGCTGTCCCGCTCCCCAAGGCGGAGGCTGCGGCTGGCCGCCCCACCCTGGGCCAAATCCGACCCCCCCCCCCGTGGCCCAAACCCGCGTGGAGGAGGAAGGAGCCCCCCCTTTGCTGTCCCACCATGTCGGGTGGCCGCCGGAGCCCCAAAAGCTCCTCCCCGCCTCGGCGCCACTCTTCCGGGCCCGATCCCAGTCCGCCGAAGGCCGCTGAAGCGGATCCGGGCGGAAACAGCCCCGCCGGACCCCCATACCCTGCTGCCGAGCTCGCAGGCAGCCCGTATGCCGCCGATCCTGCACCCCCCGTCCATCCATGCCACGCCGTGCCGGCCGGAGCCCCTCCCGAAGGCCGCACGCCCGCGACCCCTTCCGCAGGCCGCGCGGAGGCCGAGCCCGCTGGGTCGGCTCCCGATCCGGCCGAATCGTCGCTGGCCGGGCCTTTCCCCTTCAGTAGAGTCTTCAACTCCTCCAACCGGGTCTCTAAACGCCCTTCCAAAGCCGCCATCGAATCGGTGAGGCCAACAACATTCTCCTTTAGGGTTTCAATCCGCGAGGATTCCTCTTGATTGCGAGTATTCACCATTGCGAGAATCGAAGCCTCTGATACCAAATGTTAAGCACTAACTAGGGGAAGAACTAAGAGAAGAGAAAGTAGAGAGAAGTAGAGAGGAATTAGGGTTAGGGTTGGGAGAGAAGAGAAAATAACCTGAATAATCCTTGCATAGCCTCCAAAAGAGAGGGGTCCGGGTATTTATACCCCCGGACCCAAGACCGGCCAGCCAAGGGGGCCGGCCGGCCCCAATGGGGCTGAACCCGGCGTGGTTCAGCCCCCCCGAGCCATATATTCAAGAGGAGGGGGCTGAACCCATTGGTTCAGCCCCAATATTGCCATGCCCGTGCTGTTGCCGCCGTTTGTAATGTTGTCCGAATAATCTAGCCTCGTCCGGGGGCGTAACACATTGATGGTGCTTGGATGTTGCCGCTAGGCTTTTGGGCGGGGGAAACGAAGGTTAGGGATAGAGAATACTTTGGGGAGAAAGGAAACCACCTAGAAGTCGTCACTTAGGATTCCACGGAGTCGACACCGTGGAGGGATCGCCAAATTTTGAGATTCTTCTCTCCAAAATCTGTAATGAACCCTGTGGCAGCACCCATACTCTTATTTATAATAAAAGAACATTAGGGCACCCTGACATCAACGGCTATGATTGGCCGAGAGTGTCAGGTGCCCGATTACACTAAATAGTAACTGAAAATACACAAGTTATATATGAAAAAACATGTAAAGAAAAATCCAGACGCATCGGTTAAGTCAGATCATCAATCCGGAGATGTCATATATGGTAGGTAGCCAAACGGCTCCAAACGGGCCCAAAACTCGTCCTCTGATGCGGGTCCGTGTCTCCGTTCCACATCAAATAGTCAATAGTTGGCTAGCACTCGGCGTACGTCGATGCTACTGCCTGGCGGTAACATATCACTGTCGGTAGTGGTCAAATCCTGATCATTATGAAGCTTCATTAAGCAGGTTCAATTCCTAATGCTCTAGCATCTACGGTAACATATATATTTGTACATACACATTATGAAATAACTTGCAATTTAACACTAGTGACTTTCGCATATTTATTATTCTCAAACCAAGAGAGCATCGAACCATGTTCCAAAAAAAGTGGCTTCTATGAATTTTAGTTATTTTGACAATGGCTGAGCAAAGTTTAGGAGAAGATGACTCCTCTAGTAATTCGACGCAATTGAATATGTACTTGGTGCATAATATTTCATGAAGTTAAAAAAACTTGCATCAAAGAGAGAGTTATAATCGATGTGGAGAGCTCTACGCTCGGAACATCAGTTTAGGCCCATATTATGTAAATTGAAAATAACATTTAAATAGAAATACCATGTAGTTGGCCCTCATCTATAGGCCTGAGCTATGGGATTGAAAATGAATTTTGACTGTTAGTATACATGATCTAACGCTGCTCCCCGTTGATTATCGCTATCTTAACATTCTTATAACTTACAATCCTAATAATTTTTTCCTTAAACATGAAAGTTCATGAGATCTACTATATTATCATATGCCAAATTTATTAACAAATCTTTGTAGTAATGCTAAATGAGGATTTCAAATACCCTAGCATAAGCTCATACCAATTATCCTCGTATAAAAGATAAATTAAATTACTGACCTTATTTAGAACATTGGGTAACTACATAATAACAAGAGAGAGCAGTTTCAACTTCTCGCAGATAACAAGGTGGAGATTGCCAGCAACAGAATCATTGTCCCTAAACCATACATCACTACTGTGTCTGAATCTTCATTATCCATAACCTTATTCTGAAGAACTTTCATCCAAAGGTGAAAACTGCACCCACTCTCCTGAAATCAACAAATTATCAGCTTTCTATAAAGATTTCTCTAAAATTAAAATATACCAAAGATTCCCAAAAAAACTATAAAAAAGTGCAAAAATATACCTTCACATGTCTACTATCAATTCTTACATCATCATTATCATCAACTTCTAGCATTACTCTATCCGCAATAATATCACCATGAACCATAGATTTCTTGGTTTTGAACTCGAAAGAGACTCCTTTGTATGGTGAGTCAGTGTGAATTGTCTTCATGATTGACCCAAAAAAATTAGTAACGGGTACCTGACAATGATTTGACACGATTATATTAGACCTTTAAGCATGAATCAACAAGAATGATGAATGGAAGTCATATATTTTCTCGAGATGGTATCAAGGACGAATGAAAAAGGAGATCTCACGTAGCTAATTCCAAATAAATGGGACAATAGTATTAAAGATAACAACGATAACTTCTGCAGGCAGTAGGAAAATTTGAGAGACTAATGCTTCTAATAAAATCAACTAGGGTAACTAATTAAATATAAATAACTTTGAAGTACATAAACAAATCATAAGAAGCCGTCTGTTTTGTGCCTACTCAAAGGAGTGATCGGAGGGTGACCATAGGACGGTGAAGGATACAATGGAGCCGGAACCGTTGTTGCCTAGGCAGGGTGTGCTCGGGAGGAGAGAGATACTTTGATCCCTTAGACAAGGGAGAAGAAATAGAAATGCTTCTCTGGCATTCATTCAAGCATACACCACCCCTTTAAATAGGCCTACAAGACTCATTAATACAACTATCATTCATAAAAACACTAACCTCTAACAAAGACTCTCTCAATCAACACTCATAAAGACCCCTAATAAGTGAAGGACAATAATGACAAACCCATAATATTAGGCTCGCAGCCAATAAAATCTCTCCAGCCATTCAACATTGAGCTTGACCTCAAGCTCAAGGGAGATCGGAACCAGTATCGACGTCACCCAATTCCTTCGTCATCTGAATCATCCACATCCAGATAAAGTTTCTTGCAGTGATGACCATAAATGTAATGCTCATCACAATTAAAGTATAACCCTTTCGCGTGTCGATCAAACAGCCATTCGATATAGACGACAGATAGGTGGAGGGTGAGTCCCCCTGGGTTGGCTGTCTTGGGTCCCTGTGTCTGGAAGGAAGGATCCTGATCTAGCGGAAGTTGTCATTCACATAATCTAGGTAAGCTCATAGCCATCACCAAGTCTCGAGGAGCCTCAAATTCGATGTCCAGTCAGAGATGTTCATGAAGTTTGGTTGTGAAGATTGCAACTTGCATCTCTGAGGATATTGTGACATGTGTCAGAAGAAGCCGAAACTGATCTAGATAAGCCTCCACAGATCCCGTTTGTAGTAATGTCATGAGTGCACCGAGGGAGTTGTTGTGGATGGGAGGACCGAATCACAAGTTGAAAAGCTTCTTAAAGTCTTCCCACCTTAATCCTGGCTGGTCGACGAGGAGATGAGTGGCCCAGATCAGAGCTGACTCGCGAGGGTGGAAAGAGGTCAGATAAATATATTTTGTTGTTGGTGTTTGTTGGTGGTCGAAGAATTGCTCACACCTGGTAAGCCAACTTAATGGAACCGTCTACACGTCATAGATTGGGAATTCCAAATTGGTGTGGCGCGGCAGAATAATAGCTTCAAGGCATACAACGGCCGGTGGCTCAAGTCATAAAGTAGCGGTGTCTGGTTGTTGCCTGCTTGAACCATAGATGGGGTAGTACTGACCGGAATGGTAGTTGTTAGATCATTTAGCTTGTTGATGAGTGTAGACATGTCTGTTGATGACGTGCTTCAGGGTCCTGATGACGTACTTCAGCTTTTTGAAGGCGTGCGTCCATGAAGGTCATGAACATTTGTATCAGTCATTAAATTGGGTGAGTCCCCCATAATGCGATTGGAGGTAGCACAATCGAGTGGTGGGTCGGCTCGAGTCCTCTGAAGTGGTTAGTTGTGAGTTGTCGCGAGAGCTGCGGTGTTTCCATATGTTGCCACTCAATACTCAAACACCCCCCCCCCCACACACACACGTACTTCAGCTTCCCGAAGGTGTGTGTCCATGAAATTCATGAACGTTTGCATCATGTCTTGTATAACAGTCATTAAATTGGGTGAGTCCCCCATAACGCGGTAGGAGGTAGCACGAGTTAGAGAGCAAATGGCGGGTCGGGTTGGGCCCTCTGAATGGGTTGGTTGTCAATTGACCCGAGAGCTGCGACGTTTTCATATATTGTGGAGGCAGATGACTGATAGAAAGGAAGCACAGGGCACGAGGAACAGGCTCGTTCTCGAAAAAGAGCCTGGCTGGTGTGCTTTTTTTGCATAGCTTAGCAAGGCAGGAAAAACAAAGTGTTCTTTAGCAGAAAACGGCAGGCTCGTAGGCTTGGTCCGACACAGGGCTTAACAATGAAAGAACATCGTTGGGCTCGACGGAGAGGGCCGAAACAGACGACCCCCTGGAAAAGAAATTAGGTCGTCGGTCGGCGGGGAATGTCGATGCAGAAGGGCGAGGAAGATGAATCTCGTCGATTGCCGCAAAAGATGAAGTTTGTCGGTTGTTGCGGAAGAGGAAGCCTGTCGATTGCTGCAGAGGATGAATCTTGCCGATTGCGCAAAATATAAAGGACGGTGCATTCTTTGGGATATTAAAAACAGAGAAAAGTACTTGAGGCTTCGGGCTGGAGAAAAACCGAGAAGAACATCACGGAGTCTTCGGCGATGACAATGGATTTGGTGGACGAGGAGGATCGAAAGATCTTCGATACCAAAATGTTATGTGTCTACTTGAAGGAGTCGTCGGAGGGTGACCGTAGGACGACAGACGATACAATGGAGTCGGAATCGCGACGGCCTAGACGGGGTGTGCTCGGTAGGAGAGTTACCACAATCTCTTAGACAAGGGAAGAGAAATAGAAATGCTTCTTTGATATCCATTCAAACATACACTACACCTTTAAATAGGCCTACAAGACTCATTAATACAACTAACATTCATAAAGGCACTAACCTCTAACCATGACTCTCTCAACTAACACTCATAAAGACCCTAATAAGTGCAAAACAATAATGATAAACTCATAATAAAGATAATTAGGCCCGCAACCCATAACACAGACATCCACACAAGGGGTAAAAGGAAGTTGAACAAAGTTGTACCTCATGTAAAGGTTTCTGATAAAGATCCATCCGATAAAATGCATTAGACATCAGCAAACTTGGATTATATGAGTTGAAAAGACTGTAGATGTCAAAAAAAAAGTCAACAACTGCAAAAAAAATAAGCTTTCTAATTCAAAAGGTAACTAGGCGATAAAATGGTCAAAATTGTAGTTAGGGCCAACAAAAACTATACTCACTGAAATATACTAAGAATTTAAGTATAAAGATCAAAATTACTGATAAAGGATAATGAGTATGGTCAACTCCAAGTTCATGACGTAAAGATAACCACACATCCAATCCATGACTTTGACAAGATTTTTTAAACAAATAAGTGTTTTCAAGTAAGTCAAAGAATAAAAAGCAAATAACTAGTTGTTTTATGCAACTCAAAGAATGAAATTTTACTCGCTGCCTGGACACTCAGAATGATAAGGAAAATCAGTTGAAGTATCTGTATATTATCTTCATAATATTTTTATCAGCTCAAGTTTTTCACTAAACACCTAACTCACTAATTAAAAGCTTGTCGATCAGAAAAATACTACTTAATTTATTTAGGAATTGACCCATTCATTTTACCTCCCCAAAGTGGCATTGCTGTACATGTCAAGTTTCTCAAAGAATGCGAGGGTGTAATAAGTAAATCTATCCACCACAGAGACACCAATCTATGAGTGAAGAAGCCATAAAAGCCTGTTAATGTGTAAGCAATCTATATAGAACAAGGAGAGCAGAAGAAGTTTAGTAAAAATTATTAGGACAGTCAAGATGTTCTTACATCAGAATCAAGATGATGGGAGTACGAGTTTTCTCCTTTCATACTACTCCCTATGGCCAAAACACCAGGTGAATGAAGCTGTGAAATTTCATGAACATTATCAAACCAATAAAAGAGGAACAAGTAACAGAGCAAAATGAGCAAACCATAAAATAAAGGGGTATAAACTAATCAAAAGATAGTATATGTGATTCTTACAAAAGAAATGTTGCATTATCTTTCATAGGCACGCATTCAGAACAAAATCAAACTTAATTATGAGTATGTGGTACACATTCAAGTTCAAAGAACGCAAGCAAACCTGAGAGAAAAGAGTTGCTGCTTGGCATGTGTCAACCATTATGAGGAGTTCCTTGAACCTTAAAATGTGAAAGAACACTCGAAATTTCAGTGCATCACTGGAACACTAAAAATCAAGATAAACAAATAAATAAACGAGAAGGTGCAAACTGCTGCAAAATCAACCTACCTATGCTTCTCTTCCATCTGCTTGACTGCATCAGCTAAATCATGACTCTGAAGTTCTTCGGAATCTTGAAATTTCAAAAATTCATCTCCACCATGGCCGGTCATGTACAAAAGTATATGGCTTCCTTCATCACTCAAAAGACGTTTAGATCTTGGAACAGCACTTTCATGCCTACCAGTTAGAACTCGCAGAAAGTTTTCAACTGTTACTTCGTAACCTCGATAGTCAACCTGGATGGAACTCCAGAATAATAATGTTAATTCAAAATTATTGATAAATTTCAAACAAACTGTTGAAGAAAATGTGTGAAGGCCCATATTGTTGTGTAGTTTAGTCCCACATCTTAGGATGGGAATTCTCTCCTCTTTCCCTTCTTATGTAAATGTACAAATACATGTATTCATGTATGTAAGTATTAGAGAAATTAATAAAATTTTCTTTTATTTTTCTTTCTCCTATGTTTTTCTACATGGTATCAGAGGCATGCGATCCTAAAAAATTTTAGGTCGTGCTCTCTAGCTTATCTTTGAACGGTTGTAAATCTTCTAACCACAGGTCTCTCTTGTTACCCCGCCGGTCTTTCCCTCTTAGCGGTCACTGTTTTTTCAAACCGCAGCCCTCTCTCCCGAGTCTTCCATCTCACGTGCCTTCCTCCTCATTCACCCTGCTTTTATAGTTTTTCTCTCCTCTGACTATGGGCCCCATCGTGTCTGCTTCTCGCTGCGGTCTTCTCTACCTTGCTGCGAGTCACGCGGCCTTTGTGCTTCTCTTCTCATTGCGCGTTTTTTTGGTCTTTGGAGCCCGCCCCTAGCCGCTATTGTTATTCTCCAGGCCATCGTTGCTCTGCTTGCCGCATCATGTTGTCCTTGTCGCCTCTTGCTCGCAACTCCTATTGCTGATGTATTGATCAACTAGTTGCTGGTTCCTAGCCGCATTTATTTCTTTCAAGGTTGTTGGGTCTGCCTGAACCCCGGTTCATTATTTGTGTTCGTCGTGTTGCTTTCTCCTCTAGCCGCATCTTCTCATGGATATGATTAAGGCCGCAAGTCTTTGATTGTCGGTGCGTCTTGCTTCCCTTGTCGCGTGTCTTTCTCGCAGACGTTGTGTGCCTAGCCGCATCTTCATCTAATTGCAGGCTCGCAGCCATTACTCGCTTGGCCGCTCCTCCGTCTATCCGCAGACACTGCTTGCCTGGCCGCTCCATCTATCTGCAACACTGCTCGCCTGGCCGCTTCTTCTCTTGTCGCATCTACTGCTGCTGCTATTGTTCTACGAATTCGACGGATGCTTACTCTCTTCCTGCACATGCTGCGACATCTCTCCCTGAAATTCGTGATGAGCTTCGGATCACTACCATATCTCCCAATGGGAAGCAGAACTTTGTTGAGTGGGTGCACTCCGTTCGTCGTGATATGCAAACTAAGGGCCTTTTTCATCATCTGACAAAGGCCACTCCTACTGCACCCACCGAGGAATGGGTCCATGATGACAGACATATCAAATCATGGATCCTTAATTCTATGGACACTAAGTCATATTGAATGGTCATGTATCATGAGACGGCCAAAGCCATGTGAGAAAAGCTCCACTCCCTCTACTCTTGCAAGGACAGTCTTCAACACCTGTTCGACATCATCACCGATCTTCAGACACTTGACCCCGGAGTAACAAATGACTTAACTTCTTTTGTTGTGAGATTCAAGACTCTTGTTGAGGCATGGATACAACATCAGTCTCTCACGACAGATCTTGCAGCGCAACGGGCACAAAAAGAGGCAGTCGGGATTGTCATGATGATGGCCCGTGTCTCACCTCATCTTCACAGCTTTTCTTCATCTACAACTCCCTCTTTGTCGAATGTTTGCTCTATGCTCTTGAAGGTTACACCACCACCTGATGTTCCTGGGCCTCTATCTCCACCTCTCCTCCAGCAGCCTCTCACCTCTCCTCTTGCTCCTTCGGCTCGTGGAGGTCGCGCCACTTTTCGAGGTTGGGGACGTAATGATCGACCACGTATTAAATGTTCTCATTGTGGTTGAGATGGTCACTTTGAGGCCACCTGCTATCGCAATCATGGTCTGCCCCCACATCAAAATGCTTCCATTACGGTCAATCCTCACTCCTCCACCCGTAACGACATTGATGTCTTGCGCACCCAGCTTCAGCATCTCCAAGGGGTGATTAGTCATTCATTTAGATTTGTTGTGTCGATCTTCAATGAAGGTATATTCTGTCTCTCCCGTAGCTCCCACTAGATTATGGACTCGGGTGCTAGTGTGCTACACACCATAGTACTCCGTAGAAAATGTCTTAGTACTTGCAATCTGCATATCCCAAGTTTATCACCGCGGTCAATGGTGACACCACCCCGGTTTCTAGCATTGTTGATTCGCCCCTCACTCCAACCCTCTCTTTATTCACGGTCCTTCATGTTCCGGGATCGTCTTTTAACCTGATTTTTGTTAGTCGTCTTACTCAGAAACTTGATTGTTGTGTAACCTTCTCTCTCACCTCCATTGTTGTGCAGGATCAACGGACACAAAATATCATTGGTAAGGGGTGATTGTTTAATGGACTCTATCTCTTTCCACCTACTATTCTCTTCTCGGTCACTTCTGTTGATTGGCATCGACGTCTTGGGCGTGCTTCCCACCAGATTCTCAAGAAAGCTCTTTCCTGATATCTCCCTTCATGAGTTTACTTGTAAATCATGTATCTTTGGCAAACAACATCGTTTCTTTTGTCTCATAATTGTGTTCGGAGTAATGCTCTTTTTGCTTTAGTACATTCTGATATTTGGGACTCATATAAAACTTTTTTTGTTTATGGTTATCGTTACTTCGCTACATTTATTGATGATTACTCGTGCAGCACCTGATTGTATTTACTTCGAGATCTTGTTGAAATCGCCTCGACCTTTCGTGCATTTATTACTGAGACTTGTACTCAGTTTTTCACTGCTATAAAAGTTCTTCGCATTGATAATGAGCGTGAATATACAAGTCATACTTTTTTAAATCAGTGTATTGAGTTTGGGATCATCCATCAAACTTCATGCGCTTATACTCCCCAACAAAATGGTGTGGCCGAGCGAAAAAACCGTCACCTTCCTGACATTGCCCGATCACTCATGTTTCAAATGCAGGTATCCACACTATACTGGAACTTCGCAGTTTCTACTGACTGTCATCTCATAAATCGCATGTCCTCCTTCATTCTCAACTTTGTGACTCCAGTTAGTCTTCTTTTTTCTTCCAAGCAACCTTTTTTCGTCACGCCTCGTGTTTTTGGATGTACATGTTATATTCATAATCTTAGTCCGTCTGTTGACAAGTTTGTTCATCGAACTACCAAATATATGTTCGTTGGATACTCTCGCACTCAAAAAGGGTATATGTGTCATTCTCCCAATGATCGCAAAATGATTGTTTCGGCAGATGTCACCTTTCTCGAGGACCAACAGTTTCACTCTTCTCCAGCTCCCCTTTTACCTCCCTTTCTATCACGTCCTACCGTCCTTGTTACATCACGCATTCTAACGCTTCTTCCAACACTGATACCAGTACAACCCAAACCACCTCTTTGTGTGTACACCCGCCGTCCTCCCAAATTTGATGCCCTACAGCAGTTACCCTCTACCAGGGATATTTTGGGACTTACCGATCCGGAATCGACCTATACGGCTCATCCCTTAGAGAATTATGTATTCTTACATCGTCTCTCCCCGCCTCTTCTCAAATTCGCACTTTTTTTATCATCCATTTCTATACCTAACTCTTTGCAGGAGGCTCTCCAACATCTAGGGTGATGTGCGGCCATGGATGAGGAAATTAGTGTCATATGGGCTAACCAGACCTGAGATCTCGTCCCTCAACCTCCAGGACAAACTTGTGAGGGATGTAAGTGGGTTTATGCGATCAAACATGCTCCAGACAGGACATTCAAATGCTTAAAGGCTCGACTTGTAGCTCGAGGGTTCACTCAGCAACAAGGCCTCGACGATGATGAGACTTTCTCACCAGTCGCCAAGTTAAATACCATTCGGGTTCTGATCTCCTTAGTTGTTCATCGACAGTGGCACTTGCATCAGTTGGATGTCAAGAATGTCTTTCTCAATGACGACCTTCAAGAAACTGTCTACATGCATCAACCTCTCGGGTTTGAGACCACAAAGGAGTCTCATGTTTGTCATCTTAAAAAATCTATTTATGATCTCAAATAGTCTCCACGTGCATGGTTTGACAAGTTTAGTAAGGTAGTCAGTAATGTTGATTCACTCGAAGCTCGACCGACTTCTCTCTCTTTACTCGTCATCAACCAACCGGCACAGTAATTCTCTTGGATTACATTGATGATATTTTGATTAAGGGTAATGACTCGAAAGGAATACAAATGATCAAGAAGCACTTAAACTCGGTTTTTCAAACTAAAGACCTGGGAAATCTTTGGTACTTCCTTGAACTTGAGATTGTGAGACGTCCTGATGGTCTTGCCCTATCTCAATGGAAGTACTGTCTTAACCTTCTTCAGGATACTGGTTATTCAGGATGCAAGCCTGCTGACACTCCTATGGATGTCAACTACAAGCTCTGCGTTCATGGTTCTGACTCCGATCTGTTGCTTCTGAACCCTGAGTATTATCATCATCTTGTAGGAATGCTAGATATATTTTACTGCTACAAGACATGATATCTCTTTTGATGTTGGAGTTGTCAGTCGATTTATGCATGCTACACGGACCTCTCATCTCCAGGTCGTCAAGCGCATCCTCAGATACTTGAAGACTGCCCGTAAACAAGGGCTTGTATACAAACCATCTTTCTCTTCCTTCCTATCTCTGATTGCCTACTCTGATGCTGACTATGTTGGCTCTCTGGATGATCAACGCTCCACAATTGATTTTGTACTTACGTTGGAGGGCATCGTATTACCTGTCGTAGTAAGAAGCAATCTATCGTTACTCACTCGTCTGTTGAAGTCGAGTATCATGCAATGGTTGTTGTGTCTGAGCTTACCTGGCTGGAAAGTCTCCTTCGTGATTTGGGAGTCAAACGTTTCTCGTCAGCAACTCTATTTTGTGTCAGTCAAGCTGTTATACACATTGCTAAGATTGTATTCCATAAGCGAACTAAATATATTGAGATTGATTGTCACTTCATTAGGGAAAAGGTTCAATTGAAGAAGTTAGAATTACAGCATATTATTGTTATCGGTCAAGTTGCTGACATTCTCACGAAGGCCTTACCACAACCGTTGTATCATCAGTTTTTGTCCAAACTTGGTGCATACGATTTGTATGCTCCAGCTTGCGGGGGAGTGTTGAAAAAAATATGTAAAGGCCCAAATTATGACTCATCTTGTTGTGTAGTTTAGTCTCACATCTGAGGATAGAAATTCTGGTGGAGACCAGCCCCGAATAGGTCAACGCAAAAGTGTCCGACGCCGCACCCGTCTGGACCTCTATCGGTCATGGGTCTTGCATATCTTTATTTGTGTCACTTTGGCATTTTTTTGTAATTTTGAAAAAAAAATTAATAAGTGAATATATATATAATACATATAAATATATATATTTATAAAATATCTGTTAAAAACATATATATATATATATATTACATATAAATGTATATGTACAAATGCTATCTGTTAACACCCAGCAAGCAAACAGTTCGGATCAATTTCCTCCAGGCCGGTTCAGCATCCAAATCCAGCCGGCCCCCCTACACTGTTTATCTTCCCGATTCAGCAGGCACCTTCTCCCGATCAAGATTGAAGGCGCTAGGGCTTGAAAAAGCGGACCATCCGACTTTGGCGTTGCACCAAGAGAAAGATCCCGCACGATATCTGCTCACGATCCCGCCTCTCCCCACATCGCGCGGCCTCCAATACTCCATACCACTTTCACGATACTCCATTTCCAGCAGTTTCTGCAACTGCCCTTCATTCACGATGGAGCTCTGCCATGGCCGATCCTTTCACACGCAGAGGTTATTGTTTCCTGTCGTTGTAACCCTATAAAAACGGAGTCGATGTTGAATGTTTTTTAGTGATTGATGAATGTTAAATTTGATTTCTGTGAGTTTTGCTTCCTGTATACATTCCTGCATGAAAATAGAATAGGTGTTGTTGTTCGATTGTTGAAGAAGATGAACAGTGGGGGTGATTATTGCTTCGTTTGTTCTGTGCAGGTAAAATGAAATTAGAATAGGTGATACACTCTGTCTGATATTCCAATACAGGATGTGTGTATTCAACCCCCACAAGAGTCTACTCCACTTAGAAAATCTGCCCTTGATTTTTTATCTACTAGCTCTTTATTGAGTGTAGATTCTTCGCACACTTCACCTGGTGGCGCACCGAGTCACATCACTTCACCCGATGATGCACCGAGTCACATCACGATCGGGAGCCGAGAGCTTTGTAGTGATCTTGAGGTTGTCACCTCTTCCCCTTCCGGGAGCACGACTCCTTCTGATGGTTTGCTTATGGAGGATCATCACTCTACTGATGGGTTCTTTGACGACCCTCCTATTGAGCCTCCAGATGAGCCAACTAGTTCTTGTGCGGATGAGATTAGTGTGATTAGCACACTTATGAATTTTAAGACATCAACACATTTTCCATTATCGCCACTGATGTCGATAATGCTCCAAAGAGAGGATTTTGAGTGTGACATCCATATAGTGAGGCTTGATTATAGCCATCTGGTCACTCACACTCTAGATAAGTTATGGGATGTATCACCTGCTGACCCAGCAAATGCGTTCTTTCTTATGATGGATACTCACCTCAGTCTAGAGTCGCGTCTTATTATCAGTGAATATGGTTCACTTTGAAGACCATCATATTCGCGATGAGTTTTCATATGTCCCACCTATTAAGCCTCCTGATGTCTCACATTCCCTTAGTAATTTATCACGATTATCACACTTCACGTGCAACATCGTTTATATAAGAGCACTTTATATGTTTGTGGAGCCTACGTCGGTGCTCGTCATATTTGCGACGAATTTTATTATACCCCTCCCGGTGAACCCCCAGATGAATTATCTATGGGTACACCGCATATTTGGGATGTATCTATCCTTAGTAGCACAGTCGAGTTTAAGGGTGCACTCACTGATTCGTTGATTTTATATCTTATCACCCGCACTTGCAAAGACAGTTTGCACACCAGGTTGACACATTTTATCACTAATGTCTCTGATTTGCACTTGAGTGTTCATCGTCCCCGCGATGAATTCTTTTATGATCCACCTTCTAACCCTCCTGATCATGTACCTATCACCGGAATTGTTTTTAGTATCTAAAACCTTTGTTTTGTGGAGTTAGTCGTGTTAGTAGTTCATATTTTGCATTTGCATGATTTGCATAAAGAAATTGAGCGGAAATTGCATAGTACTTATGACTTATATGCAACTCAAGCTAACAAACATAAAAGAGTTACTAGTTTTAAAGCTGGTGACTTGGTGATTGTTCGACTAAATCCGGAACAAAAGCCAGTTGACCGTAAAACTGGACCCTTTCGAGTAGTAAAGCAGATTGGGCAAAATGCGTATGAACTTGAGATGTCTTCCGTTTGGGCAGCAAATCCAATTTTTAACGTAGCCGATCTGACTTTATTCCACGATTGCCTGCATGAGACTGTAGATTTTCCATTGCCTTCTAAAATATTTGATTCTCATGGGTTGGTGAGTGTTAGTAAAAGCCACATGCATGACATACCGACATTCATTCAGCTACTGACACATCCATTGCAGTTCCTCCTATTTCCACGGACAGTTCTCAGGTTGAGCATGAGACATCAGGAGATTCTACCATACCAGTTCCCAGAGTCGTTGACAGACTTTCATGACATATCTTGGTCCCTGAGCAGATATTGGATGACGAGACAGTGATCACTGCTGATGGTGGTTTTCAGAGATACTTGGTTCGTTGGCACGGCAGACCAGAGACCGAGACCAGCTGAGTCTTGGCCGAGGAGTTAGAACGCATGGATGTTGATCTTTTACAGCACTACCGCTCGGAGCACTCACCAGAGATGAGTGATTTCGAGAGAGGAGAGTTGGTGGAGACCATCCCCGATCAGGTCGACACAAAAGTGTCCGACGCCGCACCCGTCCGGACCTCTATCGGTCCTAGGTCTTGCATCTCTTTATTTGTGTCACTTTGGCATTTTTTGTAATTTTGAAAAAAAAAATGTGTGAATATATATATATATATATATATATATATATATATATATATATATATATATTTATATATATTTATAAAATATCTATTATAAACATATATATTACATATAAATGTATATATATAAATGATATCAGTTAACACCCAGCAAGCAAACAGTTCGAGTTAATTTCCTCTAGGCAGGTTCAGCATCCAAATCCAGTTGGCCCCCCTGCACTGTTTATCTCCGCGATTCAGCAGACACCTCCTTCTCCCGATCAAGATTGAAGGCGCTAGGGCTTCAAGGAGCAGACCATCCGACTTCGGCGCTGCACCATGAGAAAGATCCCACACGATGTCCGCTCACGATCCCGTCGCTCCCCACGTCGTGTGGCCTCCAATACTCCATACCACTGCCATGATAATCCATTTCCAGCAGTTTCCGCAACTGCCCTTCATCCACGATGGAGCTCTGTCATGGTCGATCCTTTCACACGCAGAGGTTATTGTTTCCTGTCGTTGTAACCCTATAAAAATGGAGTCAATGTTAAATGTTTTTTAGTGACTGATGAATGTTAAATTTGATTTCTGTGAGTTTTGCATCCCATATACATTCCTGCGTGAAAATAGAAAAGGTGTTGTTCGATTGTTGAAGAAGATAAACAGTGGGGATGATTATTGCTTCGTTTGTTTTGTGTAGGTAAAATAACATTAGAATACGCGATTGTTGATGAATTTTTACGAGCCTTTGTTGTTTGTATTTCTGTGTGAGAGTTTTAGATAAGATAAACAGTAGAATATCTGACATTTCTATGAGCTTCCATGATATGTTGAACATATCTAGATTTTTGTTTGTCTTATGTGAGAAATGAATGAGATCGTTGCTGCTCTGTTTTCGAGTGATGGTCGAATGAGATAGTTAGGTGTTGTGGTATTTTGTTGCCCATTTGAGATATGTTGACAATAGACATTTAATTTTGATGTTCCTGTGTAGTTGGTGACTGTCAAAAGAGTGTTAGCTATTCCCGTGAACAGCCTCGTTAACGTAGTGTTAATGGTTAGTGTGAATTAGGACCGGTAGATTTGCTCCTTTGTGAGGAATTACCTTCCCTTGAGCGATTGAGATTTTGTGGACCCTCTTGCGTGTGAGGTAGAGAATGAATTAATTTCGTGGAACCACTTGTGTGAGAGCGAGTGAATTTTAGGTTGTTTAGTTTGTGACTTCCTTGCGTAGTTTAGAGAATGAGATTTCGTGGAACCACTTTTACGTGAGAGTTGGTGAAATTTCTCCGCGGTACCCGTGTGCGATAACGGACGACCTCAGAGCGAGAGATCGAAGGTGACAAGGAAATTCCTCGCGGGACGCCGTCGACTTCGATTGCGGAAAGACGCCTCTTTTCGTGGGTAACTTCCTTCTATATCTTACTTTGTGTGTGTCTACAATTTCTCTTAGGATAATTAGATTCATAGTTGAATTTTTGCCCGAATTTTGTCAGCGGACGCTACGTCAAAAACTCCAAACGGAAACGTATTTGGAGTTCGCGATCTTCGTTTTGCTACGACAAAGGGAAAATAACAAAATTTGCGAACCTTTTTTTTTCCCGAAATTAAATTGAACCATTTTTTCAAGTAATTTCATTTTTTTAACAAAATAGTAATTTTGTGTTTAAAAAAATCAAAGGTTGCATAATTTCTTAAAGTGTGTGCAACGCCCGCTCAAATTATTTCTTTGAAAAAAATCCAATTAATCATTGCACGCATTTAGGGTTTCCTAGAAAAACCGACAAGCGTGCAAACCCTACGCGCCGTCTTGCATCAAATTCTCTCCTCTTTTTCTTCTTATTTAAATGTATAAATACATGTATTCATGTATGTAAGTGTTAGAGTTAGTATTTTACTATTAGTGAGTTTAGTCCCACACCGCCTATCGGTGTTGGGTGTTTTATTGTAATCCTATATATTGCCCCTATGTGGATGAATAAAACTTGCACTTTCCATTTCATTTCTCCTTTCTACATGGTATCAAAGCGTTCGATCATTCTGAAACCTAATTAAAAAAAAATTTCTCCCGGCTACTGTTACATTCTCCCGTCCCGACCTAATATTTTTCCCGATCTGCTTCTCGGTTCGACTCCGCCGCAAGCTGCTGGCCGTGCTTCGTTCCGTGCTTCCGCTCCTGCTCCCATCGACATGATCGACCGGTGACTCCATCGACGGGAGCGGGACATTCTTTCGTCGTGTTGACTGCCTCCGATTCCGCCGCCCTGTGCTGTTTCCGCCGCTGCTGTGCGCTGCCTGTGATGCCTCTGCTTCCTGCGACATCGACGGCTGCTCCGTCTTTGCTTCTCTCACGATGGCTTCGTCTCTTCTTCTTCTTCGGCCTGCCGCTGCTCATCTTCTCTGGCCTGCTGCTCTGCCGCTTCTTCTTCTCCGGCCTGCCGTTGCTCATCTTCTCCGGCCTGCTGCTCTGCCGCTTCTTCTCCGGCCTGTCGCTGCTTCTTCTCCGGGCTGCTGCTGCTGCTGCTGTTTCTTCTCCGGCAACTACCCCGTCTCCGGCCCGGCCTTCTTCTTGCCGGTTGCGCCTCTTGCCGATGCTGCTTCCCGGCCCCAGCAGCCCTCTTGTTGCTGCTGCTCTCTTCTTCTCCGGCATGGATGCTGCTTTGCCGCTTCTTCTTCTCCGGCATGGATGTTGCTCTGCCGCTTATTCTTCTCCGGCATGGATGCTGCTCTGCCGCTTCTTCTTCTCCGGCCTGCTGCTGCAGCAACTTCTTCTCCGGCAACTGCCCCGTCTCCGGCCCGGTCTTCTTCTTCAGATCCAGCCCGGCAGCTCTCTCTTTTTAGCGTTTAAGTTTTAATTTTTTTTTAAAGCTGTTATTGTTGATTGTGGTTGTTGTGTTCGTTTGCTTCGCATGAGATTTCGGCCCCTTCTCCACGTGATCTGGGTTCATGTACCCGACGAGGGTCCCACACGTGCACGTGGTCTACGTGAGGGGGAGTGTTCGTCACGGCCTCCAGGCATTGTTTATGCCTTCATGCACGTATTTCACGTGAGGGGGAGTGTTTGTGATAACGGCGACTCGGATGCCTCTTTCCCGACTCATGCCTTAGTCACACATGGCCCCCAGGTCGATCTCGTATGTTTTTTGTGTCTCCTCGTTGTTTTCGCTAGATTTGGTAGGGTTGGTTTGGTCTTTTGTGGTTGACTTTGTTTCCGCTCCGAGTGTATCCAGCGTTGTCATGGTCGGTTTGCGGACCAACGTCGTGTGGCCTTTGCCCGGTTGAAGTATCCCCGGTGACACGCGGTTGGGCCTCGGTGGTTGTTGTTTTGTCTCACGTTGCCAACCTTCTTTTACCTTCCATTTTATGTTGTGTTCAAGCTGTAGGGTTCCGCTTCAGCTTGAGGGGGAGTGTTAGAGTTAGTATTTTACTATTAGTGAGTTTAGTCCCACACCGCCTATCGGTGTTGGGTGTCTTATTGTAATCCTATATATTGCCCCTATGTGGATGTATAAAACTTGCACTTTCCATTTCATTTCTCCTTTCTACAATAAGGATTAGAGAAATTAATAAAATTTTCTTTTATTTTTCTCTCTCCTATGTTTTTCTACACAACCAAAACTAAAATTCCAACCTCCAATACTTGGTCCTGATGAAAAACAATAGAATGAAACAATCATATATCAACTAATAGAAATGACAGAAAAATAGTTCATTAAGAAATCTCCAAATATAATGGACAGAAGGACCAGTAGGATATAAAGATGTAAATGCAAACTATAACATAAACTTAACATTTTGTTTTAACAATGTGGTACCAATGTAATGTTAAGATAAGCTTGTGAAATGGTAAAAGCCATTTTCTGATGTAAGAATCCTACAAATAAGCAAAGGGTTGAAACCCACCTCCACGTTATCTCCATATAGATTTAGCTGGTGATTCTCATTGTTGAAAACTTTAGCAGGGTAAGAGTTCCTAGAATTGCAAGCCATATCATCTGCCAACATGAGTATTATTCGTTCATCTGGTATTCCAAGTCTCTTTACAGTTCTGATAATATCAAAAGCTTAATGGAACATTGGAGACAAACGACCAAAAAATTATGATGAATGGAACATATATATCTCAATAGAAGGGGAAAAAATCCAAGCATACCTATACAAAGATAGGGTATTAGCCATATGTCGATAATTAAACCTGGTACACAATTGGAATATCAATCAGTGTCGAAAAGAAGGTAAAACAAGAGCATACAAGAAAAAAAATCAACTTTTAAGGACCATAAGTAGAGATATGTGCAATAGAGGGGGCAATCATCTCATTAAATCTTCAAACTGCAATTTGGTTCTTTAGAGTTCTAGATGAATGACTCCTCGCTCATTTGGTTAAATAAATCATTGCACCTACAATAATTGCAACAGCCTTACGTCGCATCCAAAACGAATCAGAGTAGAGAAACTTTAGGAAATCCATCTCCAAAACTCTCGGAAACTTTTCTTTTAACTTTAGATATTAAGTTTTGATAGTCGCAAATACCTGCCATATACATCAGGGTATGCTGGAAAATAGTCAAAAAAAAGTGTGTTTTGTGATGATAACAATGAGAGAGACATATGAAAGAGAAAATGTTAACAAGTAGTGTGATTCAATTCAATTGATTACATACTCTTATTCATGGCTCATATTCAAAATATGTTACGTTTTTGTGACACAAACCTTGTTTTAATTTAATACACGATATGTGAGATATAACGCTAAAAAAATAAAATAAAAATACGTGGATGTCGCACGAGTTTTCATATTAATTCGTATTTATATTTAAAATAATTAAAAATTCAAAACATATCGCATATCCTAGGTTTTTCGAAAATAACGATCTCATATCTTGAATGCCTCGTATCTCGTATCCCGTCCATGTCCCGGTGCAACATAGATTGCACCTGTACTTTCCACTTTTACTTTCAAGTTGAGTGACCGCTAAAAAAATCAAAATGTTATTTTATTTCTACCCGGGTATTAAAATTTGTACTATTGCAAAATCTTTTTAAAACCTATAAAATCAGTAGCCCGCTCTTTAAAATAATCGTTATCTTCTATTACTATGTCTAAATCAATTTAGCACTGTAAGAACTACTCTCCTTCACGCTGAGTCCATTCGATCTTTGGTTAAGGCATGATGCTTATTATGGCCATCTTGCAAAAACTACACGGACATGAGAATGAGGTTGGTGTGTGCTGTAGAAAAAATTAAGCCGAAACTTGTAGACTATATTTTTACTATCCACTTTTAAGTATGAGTACATATATATAGGAAGAGAGAAAGAGATGAGTCTCAAAACAAACAATGTGTGACTAAAACTAGAGACCCAAATGGGACTATAATGGACTATTTACATATTCTTTCTAATATTCTCTAACAGTCCTCCGCAAGCTGGAGCATACAAATCGTAAGCACCAAGCTTGGATAGAAATTGTTGATACATTGGTCTTGGTAAAGCCTTCGTCAAGATGTCGGCAACTTGCTAAGAGGCCGGAACATGCTCCAATTCAAGTTTCTTCAGTTGAACCTTTTCCCTGACAAAGTGACAATCAACTTCAATGTCTTTTGTTCGCTCATAGAATACAGGGCTCTTGGAAAAATGTATAGAAGTCTGACTGTCGCAGAGCAAAGTTGCGGGTGAGGATAGTTTGGCTCCCAAATCATCAAGCAGACTTTCCAACCAGGTGGGTTCAGATACAACAGTTGTCATTGCCGATGCTCAGCTTCAGCAGAAGAACGAGCAACCACTGATTGTTTCTTACTCTGCCATGTGATAAGATTTCCTCCAAAATAGTACAAAATCCAATAGTGGACCATCAATCATCAAGAGAGCCCGCAAAATCCGCATCGGAGTACGTAATAAGAGAAAGAGAGGAGGATGGCTTATATACAAGCCCTCGTCCTGGAGCAGTCTTCAAGTACCTGAGGATGCGTTCGACTGCCTGTAGATGAGAAATCCGTGGTGAATGCATAAAACGACTGACCACCCCAACAGTAAATGAGATATCGGGTCTCGTGACCGTCAAGTATATCAGTTTTCCTACAAGGCGCCGATAATATTCTGGATTTGTAAGCAGTGAATCAAAGTCGAATCCATTAGCACATAACTTGTAGTTGACATCCATAAGAATTTCCGCAAGTTTGCACCCAGAGTAGTCAGCATCCTGAAGGAGGTCGAGACAATACTTCCTTTGTGATAAGACAAGACCATCATGTCGTCTTGCTATCTCCAGACCAAGAAAATATCGAAGATTTCCCAGATCTTTTATTTGGAAGACCAAATTTAAGTATAGTTTGATCTGGTGTATCTCGTTGGAGTCATCACCCATTATCAGAATATCATCCACATAGACCAGGAGAATGACAGCCCCAGTTGATTGATGACGAGTGAAAAGAGAGAAGTCAGTTGAGCTTTGCTTGAATCCAATTTTGCGAACAGCCTTACTGAATTTCTCAAACCAAGTTTGAGACCATAAATAGCTTTTCAAAGAAGGCACACAAGAGACTCCCCCGTGATCTCAAACCCGGGAGGTTGGCACATGTAGACAGACTCTTGAAGATCACCATTCAGAAAATCATTTTTAATGTCCAGCTGATGAAGGGGCCAATGGCGGTGGACAGCGAGGGAAATTAGAACCCGAACAGAGTTCAGTTTGGCAATCGGCGAGAATGTTTCCACGTAGTCCAGGCCTTGTTGTTGGGTGAACCCTCATGCCCCGAGTCGAGCTTTGAGTCGATCGATGGTCTCGTCCGGAGCATGTTTAATGGCAAAAACTCATTTACAACTAACACAGGACTAGTCAGGAGGAAGGTGGACCAGATCACAAGTGTGATTTGCCCAAAGGACAGACATCTCAGCATCCATTGTCGCACGTCATCCAGGATGTTGAAGAGCCTCCTGCATAGAGTTAGGGATATAAACAGAGGAAAGAGCAAGAGCAAATTTGAGGAGAGGTGGTGATAACCAATGTAAAGAAATGTAGTTCGTCAATGGATGAGCCGTAGAGGTGGAGGCAGGATCGTCCGGCCGCGAGATAGCATTGGTAAAGGGTAGCTGCGGATGGGCCCCAGAGTTTGAAGCACGGTGAGTGTAGACGAGAAGGAGAGGTGGTTTAGGTGGGGGTGGTCCCGGTTGTGGAGTTGGAAGGAGAGGTGGTAAAGGAGTCGTGATTGGAACGATAGGACGAGGCAAGGGAGGAGGTAGAGGAGAAGTAGAAGGGGAAGTGTGAAATGGTTTGTCTTCAAGGAAGGTGACATCAGCCGAGACAACCACTTTGCCATCGACGGGAGAATAACATATGTAACCTTTTTGAGTGCGAGAGTACACTACGAACATTTACTTTGTTGCGCGAGGGGTAAATTTATCTGAAGGTGGGCTAAGATTATGGACATAACAGGTGCAGCCAAACACCTGAGGCGTGAGAGGAAAAGGAGACAGAGAGGAAGAGGAGATTAAACAGAGTGGCGAATGCGAGAACAGAGGAAGGCATGCGGTTGATAAGATGACAGGCAGCTGACACAACGAAGTGTCAGTATTCTGTGGGTACCTGCTGTTGAAACATTAAAGATCGAGCGACATCTAAGAGATGACGATTTTTTCACTCGACCACGTCATTTTACTGAGGGGTATACACGCATGAGGTTTGGTGGATAATGTCAAACTCAGCACAAATAGCAGAGAACGTCCGACTTGTATATTCTCGCGCATTATCATTTCGAAGGATTTTCAAGGGAGAGGAGAACTGAGTACGAGTTTCAGTAATAAAAGTACAAAATATAGATGTTAGTTCAGTGCGATCACGAAGTAAATATAACCACGTTAAACGAGAATAATCGTCAATAAAGGTTACAAAGTAGCGATACACAGACACACTGGAAATTTTATACGGTCCTCAAATATCGGAGTGAACTAAAGATAAAGGAGTAGAACTCCAAGTACAGATAGGACTAAAGAAAGTACGATATTGTTTGCCAACGATACAGGATTCACAATTAAACTCATGCAGAGAAATATCCGGAAGAGCTTTCTTGAGAATCTGGGGAAGAGCATGCCCAAGACGACGATGTCAATCGACCGAGGAGATGACAAAGAGAACGTAAGGAGGAACGTCAAGGAGATAGAGCTCATTAGACAGTCGTCCCCTACCAATAATATTCCGCATTTACCGATCCTGCACAACAAAAGAAGATGGTGAGAATGTAACACAGCAATAAAGATCTTGAGTAAGCCGGCTAACAGACAGCAAGTTAAATGGGGATCCCGGAACAAGAAGAACCGAAGATAAAGAGACGGTGGGTGTGAGAGGTAGATCAGCAGCGCCGAAGACTGGAGTGGTATCACCATTGGCCACAGTCATTATAGTGTTGAGAAAACTCTTACCACCATTGATACCAATCAAGAAGAATGATCAATCTACATGTAGCCAAATCTAACAAGTGAAATGATCAAAACAAAATAGGTCAGTCGATCTCCTTTCTTAGCCGCCGAAAAACAGGTATTTCCTTTGGTGAACTAGGCGGAAACCTTCAAGAATGGCGAAGCGTCGTTACCGTGTTGAGAGAACTCTAACCTCCATTCTAAGTGATCAAGAAGAACACGTCCATTATCGGCAATCAAGAAAGACGCATTCAACCGGTGAAACAATGTTTCCATCAAGAACATCAGCGGCTACAACGGGATACCATATTCATCATTAAGTTATTCATACTTAACTGGTATATTCAAATTCGTTGAGTTTGCACGTCATGGATGTGCCTCCATCCTCCCCATCTGATCGGCCAACCTCCTTTACTATTCCAAGAATAGTCATGGCAAGATTTGGAAATGAGCCACAATTTTTACATGGAGAAATACATCACCCTTTTTGACAACATCCAAGCCACCCAAAATTGTTTTTTCAAAAAAATTAGCAAGTTAATCTTGTCATCTCGCAATCCCAGTTACAGCAAACTCGTTCTCAAGAAGCTACTCGAGATTTCAATCAAGAATTCAAAGATTTTCAGTGGGTAATCCAATCTTTCATGCACGTGTGCTCCAACAAGTAATGGAGAAGGGCCTCCTCGGGTTCAGACTCAAAATGTGGACATCATTGGGTCTGAATCTTCACAGACTGGTCTCCATGGGCTCCTTCCTTCTCGTCCCCAAGGTTTTCCCCCAGGAACGGTTGAAGCCTTGTCCCATTTTCGGGTTCCAATTATTGACACCGAGGAAATTTAAGACCGCCATCCCATCTATTTTTAGTCTTGATGGAACTTGCCAGTACCCAACAGACTTCTTCTCACCAAGGTCATCTTAGGGTTTCAGACAATCATTGTTCCGTCAATTCCTTCCAACCAACAGCGGCCGACGCTATAGGTGCAATATTTCAAAGATTCAAAGATGAAAGAATGGTAACCGTTCAACGGTTAGAAGACGAATGCCAAAAATATCTCTATGCATATTTTCTTGAAGATGAGGTGACATCAACACTACGACATTGCAATAGTTTGACGACCATTATTCAAAGTTTTTTTTTGGCATCAAGGAGATCAAGAATAAAACCAACGGTGTTGTTGAAGGATTCAACAATATTTTTGATGTTTCTAATAATTCCAACAGCCAAGGCAATATAAGATCTAAGAAGTTCGATTTATTCAACGAGGTCATCACGTTAACCTCTTATGCGTTGATTTTTGGCACCGATGGGGTTAAAATTGACTACAATGCCTTTTTTGATTAAAATAATTACTGGAATCTTGATTTGGATCCATTTTTCGATGAAGCCTCCACCAACATTCACTTCAACAAATCACAGATCATCTTATTGGACAATTCGTGTATTTTACCCAAGAGGATTCAATAATTCAATTCAGTTTTTGTTTGACAACGTTATTCAGCAACAGTTTCTTAAATCTACATTTTCCACTGCTGAAGAACAATCTTCTGCAACAACCTTTATTTTTGATCCAGGAAGATGTACCGTCTCGACAATGCTTCAACAACTTGCACAATAGCTGGCATTTGAGGTGTGGGTGTCATGTTAATCATGCACATCATTTGGATCGTTGACCCGGGTGGAATCAAATTTTGTTGGGAAGGATCAATCAGAGGACTCCACAAGGAAAAGCTCATATGCAATTCCTTCCACCGTGACTTGCTCACTTCCATACTGGTGTCATTGTTGGTCTTTCTAGATTGGCCTGTTGTTAAGACTCGGTACTTCTCTTCTTGCTTAAAATTTACAGATTACATACTCACTTGCCAGGGGAAGAATATTGGTTTCAACTCCATGCTACAACAAAATCCGAGTATTGATCACTCTCATATTCAGCCATGACCTCTCCCTTCCTTATATCAGAGTATTCAACTACCATTTCTTACAAACTTTCATGCCCTTCTAACAAACTGAAGCAGGAACAAATGATTCGGATGACCTCTAATCGATAACAAAAAATTCTTCTTCTCATTTGATGACTAAACGAAGAGGTTCTCATTTTTCGAGAAGAGTAGGAGTGTAACAAGTTATACGAAGTTTAGTGGTTAGGTTGTAAATCTATATTTAGGCATGATGTTTGGTATAAAGGCTATAAATAGAGCCTGCAAGACTTATAATGAAGGAAAATTATGAATGTGATGTTTATTTTCTTTAGTTGTCTTCTCCCCTTGTCTAGTTCATCTCTCATCTCTGACCATCTCCTCCGGCCTTTGTGTATGATAGATAACTTTAATTTCTAGCGGCGGTGAACTCCCCTTAAAACACAAAATGACTTATAATCGTTACAGAATGTGATCTTGTCTTAGTGAATGCGGCGGATTTGTGTCCAGCACGTACTAATGCTAGTTGTTTTTAAGCAGCCACTTCAATTCACAAAGTTCATCTCAGTAGAATGGATGTCAAAATCACAATCAGCTCAATATCAAGAAAGAGGAGAATTAGCACTAATCGAGCCCAAGACTACAGATCTCCTTGTTTCTTAATGATAGCAAACTCACTTCAAAAATTGCCAATCCACAAAATTTTTCCAGGAAAAATGCCACTCCTATGAACAGAAGTGCTACGTACATTTAGGCTCTGTTCATTTGCAGTGTTTTGGTAAGTATGTTTCAGTTTTGGGTTTTTGAAAAAGAAAATTTGACGTTCGTTTGGCCATTTTTCATGTGTTTTGGTTTTGTGCTGAAAACGAATGTTTTTATTTCCTTCTAAAAGAGCCGCTCCCCAAAACAGCGTGATTTTGAGAACAAGCGAAGTCACAGTCGCGGGGAAAATCGTGAGAGTTAGAGGGCGGAGCGGTCCGACGGGGTGTGAGACGAAGGGAGGTCGGTGGGTTGCGAGAGAGCAGATGTGAGTTGTTCAGGCATGGTGGTTGTTGGCGCTAGATGAAGCACGATCGTTGGAGGGAGCCGCCGCAGAAGCAGGCAACTGAGATTGCAGTTTGCTAACCTAGCGGCAGCGGCTGGGCATTCAAACTTCCTCATGGCCATCTTTCTTCAATTTGACGAGCTGAGCTCAAGATCAGCCTAGCAATGGCAGCTCAAGATCGGTTTTTCTAACTCGTCCCTTCTGATCGACGAGTTTTTAACTGAATCTGACTCTCTAAATGCACGTTTTCTATTGAGTAATTTACATGGAGTAACCCGATACTCTTACTTTATAAATTGTTCATCCTACTTATGTTCTCCATATTTTGATTCATTTCTTACTGTTTTTGGAGCTGAAATGTTAATTATTCTTTGCTGCTATCATGAACTTCATATAGTCACTAGATAGTGATCTACTAATGAAGTTTGTTTGTGTTATGAGTACTACTGCTACAACAATTCAGATGTTTAGTTCACTGGAATTCATTCATTATATCCTAACTAAAGTGTATGCAGCTCTAGTGATCCAAATGTAAGAAGCTGAGAATGCATAAACGAACATAAATTTTTGTTTTGGTCTAAAACCTACCTGAAAAACATTCAGCAAGCCAACATAAATTTTCGTTTTGGGAACCCGTGATTTTTTTAGTTTTGGGCCAAAACGAAAACCTTCGAAAACTTGCAAGCAAACGAACGGAGCCTTAATTTCTTTGTTTTTTGAATCCAACAAAAACAGATCAGTCAATCATAAGAAAGACAGACATCGTCTTCTCTCTGGGAAGGTGGGCTGAATTGAGGGAAGTAAAATACACGGGAAGGTAGTAAAATTTTACCAGAAGCGCGAAGTGCAGACCAGAACGGCCCAGTTGTTGGTGTGCATGGTTGATGATGACGGATTCGCCGAGATCAATGAAGGTAGCGGAATGGAAGCCACGAACAATATTGAAATGAGTAAGTGGAAGGATAGTGGATAGCTTCTCGGAGCAGGGTATGGCCGCTGGATGTCGGAAGCCATGGCCGGGCTCCTTCTTTGTGCCTTCTCCGGCATGAGAAGGTGGAGAGGGTGCCGAGGGGAAGCTGAGAGGTCGAAATTTGGGAACCGGGCAAGGTTTTGTTATTTTAATTAAAACGTTATGTTATTCGCAAATACGTCTAATTCAGAAATAAATTTTTTATGTTTATAAATTATTAATCTTAAATTAATTTTAAATTTTAGTAATTGATGTCTTATTCTTCTAAGTAATGTCGGACAGCGAAGGAATTTCTCCGACAACTTTTTGAGCATATGTCGACGACTTCATTCCAACAATTTGACATGAATATCATCATTTTAATGTGAATTTCTCAATTTTGACGTAATTTTGTCTCCGGTATTGACTCAAAAGGCTGACAAAGATGTTTTTTCATTGTCGGACATTACTCGTGAGAAGAAGATATTGATTGTTAAAGTTTAAACTTGATCTGCAGATAGTAATTTATAAAAATGAAAAAATTAGTTTGTGCATAACAAATATCTAATAATAATATATAATATATATTAATATATAATACACACATACAAACGACATACATGTGCACGTAAAACACACGTAATCAAACATGCACAAATGGGATCATCGGTCAATGAGACAGATCGATTCAGATCCAGGAATGAGACGATAAAACAATCGTTGGAGGAGAAATAGGAGGCGGCGAGGCAATCAATCCAAGTACAAGTAGGAGGCCAGCAAGGCAGATGTATCCTGATCTAGGTCAATCTACTTTCTTTGTTAAGGATGAGAGCTCGCCTCCTTCGATAGAACAGGTAGAAGGCCAACAAGGCAGGAAGGTCGAGGGAACCAGATAAAGCAATTTCTATCAAGATTGAGCCTCTCGAACTTTTTTTATCGCATTTGTTAGAGAACAAAAGCAATTAGACCTGCGATGCTCTATGGTTCTAAGTGTTGGGCAATGAATTGTGTACATGAGCAAAAAATGGGAGTTGCGGAGACGAGAATGCTTAAGTGGATGTGTGGACACACGAGATTGGGTAAAATTATGAATGAAAGTATCAGGGATAAGACAGAAGTAGCACCAATTGCAGAGAAGATGCGAGAAGTTGGTCAAAGATGGTTTGGACACGTACAAAGGAGACCATTAGAGGCCCATGTTAGACATTGTGAGAGTTAGTCACTAGGCATGTTAAACAAGGGAGGGGTAAACCAATAAATACTTAGAATGAAACTGTAAGGAAAGACATGATGTACTCGCATTAGTGAGATTATGACAAAAGATAGAGCACAATGGCGACAAAGGATCCATATAGCCGACCACACTATAGTGGGATAAAGGCGTGAGTGTTGTTGTTTTGTTGGAAAACAAGGAAGAAAGAACTGTTAGATATATTAGAATATGTTTGCACATGTCAAGACCGACTCGGAGCGTGTTTATGGGTTCGTGTCATCCTAGAGTTAGGCTCTACGCTGGAGGTACTATGTATACATATTTCAAACTCGATAGGTATACGTAGAATACTTTGAGCGGAGCTTTCCCTTCTACATTCTCAAAGTAATCGGTTAGGGTTCCGCTCCCGTTCTGCGATTCTACTATTGCGCTCCCGTCCGCTCCTGTTCAACGACGATCGCAAAATAGGCCATCTGTCGCTCTCAAAAGACTAGGATCGTAAATCCCTTCGTCGTTTTTTGGGTGCATCCACCTGTCGCCGATCCAGAAGAAGATTGTCACTCGGGTTTTTCTGCATCGACGGGATTTCCGCCTTTGTGCATATCAAGCTCCCGGGGTTTTCCCGATTCCACAGTTTGAAGGAGATTGATCGGACGGAAAGCTAATCGCCCCGACGTCAATCGACTCCAGTTATTCCTGTTCGCGAAGAACTCGCGTCATCGCCTTGCTGTTTGATCTGTTTCCGCCGGGAAAGAACAGTTCACCGCTAGAAATCAAAGATCTCGTCGCGTTGTTGTTTTCTGCAGAGATCAAAGGAAAGCTACATGTTGCGGATCTGAAAGGGGAAAGGTTTCTTTCATCGATATGGACTCTTTGTGGTCATCCAGATCGAGAAGAAACCTCGCCGGATCTTGTCTCCCCGTGCCAGATCCTTTCCAGATCTTGGTCTTTCCGGTGTCGTTGTTTTCCTCTAAAGAACAGGCTGCGCAAATCAGGTTTGTTAGCGCCGCTGGATGTGAACTCCTCCCCTGGTCGGATTTCCTCCCTTTTATTGTTGACTGAATTAGAGAAGAACAGAGTGTGAGTCTCCTTCTATCGCGATTTCTCCTCCGATTGATGACTCCAAGCAAGCCGGCACTGCCACAGCACAGATCTGGAAGAGTTCTCACCTCGGAGGACAAACACAATTTTTGGATTGTATCCAAAGACATTGTCTCGTCTTCGTGCGATTCAAGTGACTTATTACTAGTTTTTCTGTTCCAGCTAAATTGAGATGTCGATGTGTAGCTCACTCGATATCGTGGAGCTTCTGTCGTTCGCTCCCATTGATTTCTACGTTTGGATATTACACGTCCAACTAGGGATGAAAGAACGTGATATATTATATATAGTTCTAAGTGATTTCGTCACAACCCGAGAGGATGTGGATGAATATCAATGGAATAAGGACGATGTTTTCTGCAGGGCCTACCTCCTAAGTTCCCTAAGTCCTTGTCTCGCCATAGCCTACAGTGGTTTGAATACTGCAAAGAAGATTTGGGATCACTTGAACGCTCGCTTCCAAGTGGAGGAGAGATTGTTGAAAATTCTCCTTTGTGAGACATTTTTTAACTCTAAATTTGATACAAACTTTTCAATCACCTCCCAAATTACTGAACTGGAAAATCTGCGCCTCGAGTTGGCAGTCGAACATTCTGAGATAACAGATAATCTCTTTGTGGGTCTTATTCTGTTCAAGTTGCCTCTTGAGTGGATCTTTTTTAAAGCAAAAATATTAAAGCTGAAGGAGATCACACTAGATGAACTCAAAAGGTTCATCCACTTAGAGGATCAAATTACTTTAAACCTGCTAGTCAACTGTAATATCCCTCAAACAACTAGATCCCTAGAGATAGTTTTGTCATGACTTGGTCATGACAAAGCCCTAGAAAGTCCATAAAGGCCAAGTAAGCCTAGGAATGAGGATGAGACCATTATGGTCTGCACATAGTAGATTTCTGAACCTTGGTTTAAGGTGATCATGGGGCTTCACCAAGACTCCAAGACCCCACCCATACCTTCATAACCCTAGTAAGGGGTCAATGGGTCACTAAGGACCCATGGAGGGCAGTCAAAGGAGCTAAGTTGACCAAAGTCAACTCTAACCCTAATTGGGTCAAATTGACCTCCAAGGGCCAATACAACGTCGTCTTGCCATAAAGTAAATGGCGTTGAGTGAGCTCTGCTCACTCAACGCCGTCTTGCAATATAAGGTATGGCGTTGAGTGAGCAGAGCTCACTCAACGCCATAGAGTAAATGGCGTTGAGTGAGCAGAGCTCACTCAACGCCGTCTTGCCATGAAAGTTATGGCATTGAGTGAGCTGAACGCCATAGAGTAAATGGCGTTGAGTGAGCTCTGCTCACTCAATGCCGTCTTGCCATAAAAGTTATGGCGTTGAGTGAGCTGAGCTCACTCAACGCCATAGAGTAAATGGTGTTGAGTGAGCTCTGCTCACTCAACGCCGTCTTGCCATAAAAGTTATGGCGTTGAGTGAGCTGAGCTCACTCAACTCCATAGAGTAAATGGCATTGAGTGAGCTCTGCTCACTCAACGCCGTCTTGCCATATAAGGTATGGCGTTGAGTGAGTTGAGCTCACTCAACACCATAGAGTAAAAGGCGTTGAGTGAGCTGAGCTCACTCAACGCCATAGAGTGAACGGCGCTGAGTGAGCTCAGCTCACTCAACGCCATTGTACTTAGACAATTTCTGGTAAAACTTCAACCTGTTCGCTGGTTTGGCTGAATCGGATAACACGCCCATGTTAGCTTAGACATGCCCGTGTTAAACAGTACACGCCCGTTCCCAGTCGTTATACTTCAGTCATCATAGCCCGGCACAACCAGAGCAGGTCACGGGTATGACACGCCCGTGTCACCATGCGACACGCCCGTGACAGCACTATTCTCGGTTAATGAAGAGAGAGAAATAAGGAGTTTATGCCATGCATGGCCTGGGAGGTCAAGGGCCCACTCTCTTGCTAGAACCACCTCCCCCGGCCATGGCAGTAACTTAGAGAAGAGAGCAAAAGTCTTTGGGACTCATCCTTCCCCTCCCCAACCACCCTCATTCAATTCACTAAGACTAAGAGATTTCAGCCAAATGATATTTGACTGCATTCAGCCATGCAGATCATGCTTCATCCCCCACCCACCATGGCCGCCAACTTTGACTAGAGACCAAAAATGGCCAAGCTTCCTACAACCACCTAACACCCTCTTTTTCATCTTAAAAGCTGATCTGAACTCCAAGGATCCAACTCCACACATTATCTGAAGGAGCCAAGGAGTTCATTGTGCTGTTGCAGAAATTTGACCACCACCACCACCACCAATGGCTTCCCGGCGATCGACACGACTTCAGGCCGCCAAAAAGGTCCTCCTCTACTCCTTCTTCTATGGGTAGATCTTAGAAATTATTTAGGAGAGATATCGAGCTCAAAGAAGCAAGATTGAGTGAGCTTTTTCATGGTTTTTCAAAAAAAAATGGTGGTCGGATTCGCCGGAAACCGCCACTCCGGCGGCCGTGCCGTCGCCCGACGGTAGCCCTCACCTCAACAGAGGCGGTGGTGGCGGTGGCTGGCCGGGGAAGTGGCCGGATGGCCGGCAGTGGCTCACAGAAAAGCTACAGGAATGGTGTTTTTAGGCTCTGTTCGGGCTTGGAAGAAGATGAACAGTAACATGAATTGATTAATTATTATATTTATATGTATAATATAACCCTTTAACCAACACATTTTGATGGCGTTAAACGAGACACTTAGAGGCTAGATCAGGAAAAACTGTTAACATCAAAATTGTAGATCTACGAGTCTTCTTTATTTTAAAATTGATTTGAGTCAATTTGGAGTTCTGGTTAGATCACAACGCTCATTTTGGTGAGATCTATACATAGGGCTGACCAGAGAATGAATTGGATGCCCACTCCAAACCAGACCTCCAAATGACTTGAAATTTGGTGTATGGGCTATTCTTATTTATATCTAAGACATATCCAAAAATTAGAATTTTTGGAGAACATTTTTCTATAGTTTTTAGAAAAATTTAATAATCCATGAATAAATTATTTAGGTGTCCCAAACATCTCAAAACTCCCCCAAATTTTGGTGAGTGGTCTTATAGGGCATGTTAGGGCTCTGGTAATAATTTCACCTCATTTGAAGGTGTTTTGGTTAGGGAATTATCAATCCCTAGTTCTACCTTAAAGAAGAATTTTTAAGTAAAAGTGTACTTGAGGTTTTGAGTGGTCAACTCACCTCAACAGAGGCTGATATTTTGACCACTGGCTTGGTATGATCATTATCATCCCTTAGGGAAAATGGGGTTGTTTAGGGTTGATTTACCCTAGAATCCAAACTCAAATCCTAAGGAAGGGCTTTTGAGGGTTGTGAAGGACATAGGGGCAAATGCCCTTGTATGGCCTTGTAAATTAGAAGAGAGGTAGCTAGCTTATATTTAATCCTCTAGTTAGAATATTAGAGAAGTTATAGGTAGGTAGATACCTCAAAACCCAAACCCTAGTTTTACGGTAGAAACACTATTAGGTCAAAACAGTCACTAATCATTATCTGAAAGTTGTGAAATTTGGGTAGAGTAAATTTTAAAGTAAATATAACCCTTGGATATTTTTATGGGAATTTTATGGAATACATTTTTGATAGATAGCAATTTGCCCAAAATAGTATTTGAATTAATTTGATCATTCTGTTCATTGGAATCTGATAAAACTTGGTCAGTAGAGGTTTTAGACCTAAATGAATGTCTCTGAATTTTATTATTAATTTTAGTGGACTTTATTTAATACTGTCTTCACAAATATCATAAAAGGCAATTTAGGTGAATAAATTAGTTAGAGATAAATATACCTTATAAAAATTTGAAACTTGGCCACTGATATTCTCAGGGTGATGTTTACTTATAGGAATTTATTCAGAATTTTTAGAAGTATATTTATAGTACTTGATTCACGAGCATGTCAATTTAAGATTTTAGTATTTGATTTACCCAGAATTTAATGTACAGTGAACAATTATGAAACCTGGCCAGAGATATTTGTAAGATGGTATTAGTGTAATGTAATTAATTCATAATTTTTGGATGACAATTTTCTGTAGTGATTCACAAATCATGGAAGATAGAAAATATTGCTAAAATAGTTTTAAGGCCCCCAAATATTAGCAAAAATTATCAAACTTTGGATTTATAGTTTTTTGATACCCTAATATTTATCATGAATTTATGAAGCTGTAAACATGTTTGAAAAGTATACCTCATGTTCAAAGTGATAGTCTTTGGATCCTTTTAAGAAATTATTTAACTATCAGATTAAATAAGAAAATTATAATTCTCTGCATTTAGGCTGTTTATGTCATGATAGGTCCCCGGTAAATAGTTTAGGACTTTTGGATGAAAACTCGAAAGACCTCCTATCATGAACACCATAAGGCATTTGTTGGTCTGCATTTAGTAAATTTTTGAAATATCATTAGGAAATGATTTGGCATAGTTGGAGTTAGCCATCTTGCTGGATTTTGTAGATGGGGATGAGTCATCCTAGAAGTTTAGGTTGAGTAGTGAGATGTGAGTCGGTTAGTGTTAGGTGGTGCTTGGGTTCGACGACAGATCGTCTTCCCCGTAGAGTGAAAGGTCAAAGTCACCTTAGGTTTAGTTTAATGTAATACAAAAGGGGAATGGGTGAGGGAAAACAACCAATAACAATAAATGTCTTGCGAAAGGGAACTTCGGGCCATAATGCCCGTCTTGGTTTCTAGTGCCTATTGAGAACCCTTCACGGGGTATAATCCGGAGGCAGTCCTGGGCTAACGTAAACCTTCAAGATAAACTAAAAGAGGAATTCAGTAAATAGGACTTCACACTGCACACACTAGTTGGATAGGGTTTTGGAAATGGATAAGTCATCCCGAGGTGTTCAAAGGGGCGCCATCCCGCGGTGTTCAAGGGGATGAGGTTTGGGATTATGACGGACGGATTAGTTCGGTGAGTTTTGGCTCGGTTGTGGATTATGACGAACGGGTTAGTCCGGCGAGCTTTGGCTCAGCTGTGGATTTTGACGGACGGGATAGTCCGGGGAGCTTCGACTCGATGGGTTTGATACGTTAAATTTGCATGTGCATAAAAGGAAAGAAAATTAAGGTGGTGGGTCTTCGGTATTGGAGGGTCGATGCACCGACGCCAATGCGCTAACTCGGCAAGTGTGGTTAGCACTTCGCCATCAGAAGTCCGGTGCGCCAGCCGGCAAGAGTATGCAGGAGTCCTCTTCGTGCACCAAGAATTGAGGCGTACGATAGGTCTAACCGGTAGTGCTTTACTGGTTTAGAGGTGGGCGAGGCCCAACCCACCGCTTCCGTCTTCCACTACGGAGGTATCCTGGGAGGTAACGACTTCGAAAGGGGGAACTAAAGGTCTGTGTGCACAGATTCGTGTGTGTGTTGCACATGCATGTTCATATCCATACCCACTAGCATGTCATAGCATAACCATTTCTTTTAACCCCTGTCACCTATTGTATAAGTGGAATGAGACGCTTATACAATAGGACTTGCAAAACGACCTCTTGGTCTATAAGCTTGTGTGGGCAAGTTTATAAATTAAGGTCAAATTCTTTATTTATATATTGCTGAAACCCCAACGTATAAATTGGTATTGAACACTTTATACGATGGGAGCTCTGTAGAAGATCCCTTGGCTTATGCGATTCCGCACATAAGTTAAGGTTATTTTTCATACTTTACTTTTCTGCCACATGTACCATAAATTGTTAGTACAGAACCGTTGTCACATGTTTGATTACTCTCCACTTTCAAGTCCTCCCCTTTCTTCCTCTCCACTCGGTGCCTAGGAGTCATGGGGGAAGGGGTGGGGGACGATAGGACTTAGTCTTTTAGACTAATGGTTTTCGAACCACATCATTTTAGGGGACCACGGAGCCCAGCATGGAGGAGCAGCCCCGGAGGTCGGCACGCTTGGAGATCGGACAGTCTAGTACCGGAGTCCAGACTGCAGGGACTGTGAGTCCCGACCACTAGTAGTTATATTAGTTTGCTTCCGCGATGAGCGATTTGTAGTGAGGACATGATGTACCGGGCATAAGCCCGAGATTTCTGTTATATGTACTATCTGTGGACACTCCCTTCGTGGAGCTTATTTTTTATACATGTGATTCATGTGGACTTGCTTTTAATTTATTGCTACAATTGTGATCGATTTGGCCGGCAGGATCGGCGTTTTATAGTGACGACCTTCCCAGGTGCGAAGGTATCACCGCAAGGCGACGGTTCTGGGCCTAAGACCCTGGTGTCTAAAAAGAAAAAAAAATGGGGGTCTTACATCAACAACTCTGAACCCAAGCCCTTCGTGGCTATGATTGGGAGTAGTCACCACATTGCTTCCTTTGAGTGGTGGCTGGATAGTGGTGCTACTGGTCATGTAACGAATGATAGAGGTCTTTTGACTGAGGTCAGGCAGTGCAGGAAAAGGTAGAGAACTGCAATGGATGAGAGACAAAGGTGACCCATGCTGGGACAGCCGAGCTTATACAATCCCGTATTCGCAAGAGTGGGGTCCCCCCGGTAGGGATATGACCGACTATGTTTTTTTAAGCTTTTGAAGAGGTTTTGCACTCTTGGTGGTCAATTTAGGCTTGACCCTTGTAATATACTAATAGGGGAGAAAAAAATCTATCTCTTCCCCAGGCCCCTTTTGGGGACGGGTGCGGCAAGATGGTCGGCACCCCCCTCGGCTTGCTAGGTGCAAGGTGGGAGCAGCGGGACTGGCTGGAGGCCAGGGTCCCGCCCCCTGCACCCTAGCCCTGGGTGGGGCGAGACCGGCCTGCGACCTCTTGCCCTGGGCGGCTAGCTCACGGGGGCGAGACCGGCCTGCGACCAGGGTATCGCCCCGGGTGGCTAGCCTGTGGGGCGAGACCTGCCTGCGGGCAGGGTCTCGCCCCGGGCGACTAGCCTGTGGGGCGAGACCGGCCTGCGGGCAGGGTCTCGCCCCGGGCGGCTAGCCTGTAGGGCGAGACCGGCATGCAGGCAGGGTCTCGCCCTGGGCGGCTAGCCTGTTGGGCAAGACCGGCCTGCGGGCAGGGTCTCGCCCCGGGCGGCTAGCCTGCGGGGCGAGACCGGCCTGCAATCAGGGTATCACCCCGGGCAGCTAGCCTGCGGGGCGAGGCCGGCCTGCGACCAGGGTCTCGCCCCGGGCGGCTGGCCTGCGGGGTGAGACCGGCCTGCGGTCATGGTCTCGCCCCGGGCGGCTGGCCCGCGGGGCGAGACCGGCCTGCGGCCAGGGTCTCGCCCTGGGCGGCTGGCCTGCGACTAGGGTCTCGCCCCGGGCAGCTGGCCTGCGGGGCGAGACCGGCCTGCGGCCAGGGTCTCGCCCTGGGCGGCTGGCCTGCGACCAGGGTCTCGCCCCGGGCAGCTGGCCTGCGGAGCGAGACCGGCCTGCGGCCAGGGTCTCGCCCTGGGCGGCTGTCCTGCGGGGCGAGACCGGCCGATGGTCGGGGTCTTTCCCTCGAGCCCCAGCTCTTCGGCGTGGTTTAACCCCTGAAGAAGCCTCGCCTCGGGTGTCCGGGGGGGAGGGCTCGGGTGTCCGGGGGGTGGGGGGGTGGGGGGTAGGGGGCATGGCTTATCCCCCATTCCGCCCTGGACCTCTTTTGACCCTGTTTTTTTCGTTGTGTCATCGGGGTGGAATTACCTCTTTAACCCCCGGTATGGATGTTTCCTATTAGCTTAGGGTCTATTTGTTCTAGGGGTTTTTCTTACCTTTTGGTCCCTAGGCTTGGGAAAACTATAAATAGACCCCCTTGGGTATCTTTGGAGAGGATGAGTTTTTTGGACTTCCTCCTCCTTAGGCTTCTTCTTGGTTGAGTGAGAGAGTTCTCCAAGATACCCAGCTCAACCATTGGTGAGAGAGGGTAAGTGCTCTTGTGACCTTTTGGGTGTGTGGTGGGACCTCCACGCTAGAGCCAAGGGTCTGTTCCTAGTTTCCCAAGTATTTGGTCTGTGACGTTCCCCCAAGTATAGTAGGTGTGAGGTCACCCCTCTTTTGGGACCTCAAACTCCACGAGAGACCAAGTTTTTGGTTTCAACATTTTGGTGCGGTGAGCGTGGAGAGTGACCAACACAGAAGATCTCAGGAGAGTGTCATGGCTGGAGATCAGGGAGTTAGTGATGATCTCGTCAAGCTCCCCAACCTAGGACCCTTTGTGGGAAGGGAGGAGTTCATGGTTTCCATCTCCGGCATCATGGAGATATTGCGAAGTATTGCCCCTCGGGCTAACAGCTCAACCCCCACCCCCCAGGTACTAGCTCCCAGGGGTCTCGACGAGCTGACCTAGAGTGGTCTCGACGAGCTGCCTCCTAGGGGCATAGGCGAGATGACCCCAGTAGGGGTAGAAGGAAGTGCACCAGGAAGAAGTCCTGGGAAGGAGAGGATGGGAGAAGGGGTCGAGCGAGACCTCACCGGCCAGGAGTTGTTCCCCAGCCCAGCGAGTGCTAGCCCTCCAGGCGAGCAAGCCGCACGAGTAGAGGTGGCGAGAACACCCCTCAGGGGGTCACCCTTCAGCGAGTTAATCATCTCAGCTCCTATTCCCGAGGGGTTCAGAGAGCCTGACATGACTTACTATACCGGGAAGGATGACCCCGTCCAGCACCTGTAGTGGTTCGAGGATGTCGTCTTCATCAGGCCGATGACGGATGCCTTCAAGTGTCGCCTCTTTGCGATCACGTTGAAGGAGAAGGCAAGCGACTGGTTTCATCAACTCCCTCCGAGGTCGATCTATGGATTCGATGACTTGAGCCAGAGCTTTCAGTTTCGCTTCTCCATCTCCAAGAAGAGGAAGAAGAGTCATGAGTCCATCTTCCTGATAAGACAAAGGGCCGAGGAGTCGCTGACCCATTACGTTGACCGGTTCAAAGAGGAGATCCTGGATATCCAGGAGATGCCGTGGTATGCCCTCCAAATGGCGTTCACGGTGGGGTTGCGCAAGAGGTTCTTCAAGATGAGTCTGACCCGAAAGACCCCCCTTTCCTTCGAGGAGCTGATAGAAAGGGCGGCAGAGGAGATAGTCATGGAGGCGGCCAACTCGGTATTTGTCAAGAGTTGACGAAGCTAACAGAGATGGAGTCGAAGGACCAAGGTGGCTCGAGACATCAAGAGGGAAGACGAAGAGAGGAGTAGAGAGCTCAGGGGGTCCAGGGGCAGGAAGGCCCGGAGCCAGGTTGGAGGTAGTAGGGAGGACCTGCCCAGGGTCCAGGAAGGGCTCTCATCCAGAGTGGTGGGAACTTTCACGGGGGCCAAGGGAGGTTCAACTTCCAGAGGCAAACCCCAAGACAGCTCCTGCCCCCACCCCAGCTGTGATAGCCCAAAATTCGCAAAACAAAATATTTATTTTTTTGCGCGCTTAGTTTTTATAATTTCCCCGATGATGAGAAAAGGCATATTTAATTGTCGCATTTTTTTGAAATTTGGTTTTGATTTGTTTTATTTATTTATGTTGGATGTCTTTGTGGATTTAGTGGGCTGATTTTTGGGTTGTATATGTGCTGATGGGCTTTGTAATGGACTGCTTGTTTTACTTTGGTGGCTGAAATATTTTGTGGGCTTGAATTTGGGCTGGTTGTGGGCTTGCTGCCTTTGCTGTCTATGATGGTTGGCTGGAGGTTTGCTGATTTGACACTTGTCATTATGATGGCTGGCTAAACTTGTGTGCTGGCTGTTTTTGGATGTGTTGACAGCTTAATATTGAGGCTTGATTTACTTTGCCACTTGGTTGTTGAGGTGTGATACTTGACTTGTTTTTGGACACTTGGTGATAGCTGAATTTTGCTTGGGATGCATGTGGTGAAACCTCTTTGAGTTAGCAAATGCATTTTGTCTTCTTGTTGCCTCTTCACCATTTGTCTTCTTGCTACCTTGCTCTTCTTTAAATCTCCTCTTCTGCTATTTCTTGCTGCCCCTATCTGCCGATGTCCTCCTGCCCCGAGCTCCTGTTGTTGCCTTGTCGTTGCCGCTTTGCTGTGCTGTCTTGAGCAGCTGCTGCCCGAGCTGCTCCTTGCTGTCCCGGGTTGCTGCTCTTTGCGGTCCCGAGCTGCTGCTGTCTTGCTATTCTGCTGCTGGTTTGCACCTATTGCTACTTCTCTTCTTTACCTTCTCTTCTCCAGCTTCTTCCTTGGAGTTCTTGGAAGAACCTTGTCGCACTCTTGCACCTCAGAAGTTCGATTGTGCAGCAATTTGCTTCCTCCTTCTCCTTCTGTGAGAATGCTGTCTTTATGCTGATTTTTAGGTTGTTTCTTACTATTTTTGGGCTGCATTTTCGCTGGTTTTTTGACGACTTTTTGTTGCACTGTTGGGCTATTTTGGTAGCTGTCTAGTGATTATTTTCATGCTGATTTCAAGCCGCCTAGTCACTATTTTTGCGTTGTTTTGTTGCTGTTTAGAGGCCTTTTTGGCACTGTTTTCCAATATTTTATTAGACAGCATTTTATAAGGACGGATAGTCCATTTGGGGGCTGGTTTTAGCCCATTTCGAGGCATATTTATGGTTGTCCGACAAGATATAAATCAGATTTTGGCCTTTTTGAGATTTCCGTTTTATCGTTTCTGTTTTCTGACGATTTAGCGAATCTTTATAAATCTTTTGCTCTTTTTGCTACGCATTCCAAGTGACGCAACCCAATAAATGTGTGTATAATTTCAGTGGTTCCCAAGACTTAAAAAACAGATGATGGCGTCACAAGGAAACCGTGACGGAAATGCGAATAAATGCTAAGTTGTTGTGAGTATTTTATTTCTTGAAATTATGGGTATCCAATTATTTTTCAATATCGGATTTATTGTCTCTTAAAGTCTTGCATGTGCATATGAGTTTCGCCTTAATGAAATATCGCTAAAGAATAAATATGGGCAAGAGAAAAATATAAAAGCGATACATATATTTCTGAGAGGATCAATTTTATTCAAAACTCCTATTTACACGTCAAGATAAAAGTCATTTAAAACTCTGCATAGAGAAATGTGATGGTTTCGAATCCAATGATGTGGAGGCATCCACTGATGGATTAACCAGTAGGGGTGAGCCTACAATTACGTCCTTCGGGGGAGGGGCCCAATTCAAGTTTGCATCACCGGAGCATTTCACATTTTATGTAACTAAAATTTAAGGGATAATTTAAGGATTAATGTTCAGAATGATTAAGTGATTATGTTCTTGTACTATATGCATATTGTTATCATCCTCTTTATTTGCATGTACAACGTTTCACGAAATACTTTTCTCACTTAATCATAATTTTATGACTAACCCTTTGTGGATCCATTTTTGTAAACAGCAGAACCAACCTCAAGTGGAACACACAAGAACCTGGCAACTGAATTGGCAAAAGCAATAATTGAAGCTCGGGACTGGCATAGAACTCGTTATACTAGACCTACGTGTATTTTTTGTGCAAAGTCTATCTAGCATGTGTTAATTGATTTTCCTGGAACAATAATATATCGAATAATATAAAGAATGCAATAAAAGACTTGGTGGATGTTTTTTTGTACTGTGTACAGTGACCCTTTTATTCAAAACTGTTTTCCGATCCTTAATTTTGAAGAGCCCAGGATTTGGGTCTCTACACCAGCAAGCCTTGGCAATAGGAGGAGGATGAGGCAATGAGAGAGACCGCCGAGCCCGCTGAAGGAGGGGAGGAGGAGTATTATCGTACTGTGACTTCCACTAGTTGGAGGGTCACGCCACGGCTACCTGCCCCGAGTTCCTGGAAGTGGGGGGGGAGAGAGAGCTCCAGCAGCCGCTGCTAGAGCAGATTGAAGTTCTGCCCCAAGGAGGGGGAGGAGATGATATATGTTAGGACCGTGTCGATGTAGGACCCCGAGTTGGTATATCCGTGATTCACGGTGGAGTGAGAATCAAGGCCACTCGGAAGGCGAGCCTTCATGTAATGTACCGACGGAGCGTCGCTTCGACATCCCAGACCCCTCCCCTAGAGGAGAAGATCACCTTCTCAACGAAGGACATGCCAGATCATGAGGATCCGTTCTGCGATGCGCTGGTCATCCAGAAAGACATCGAGGGCTACACAGTCTCCCGGATCTTGGTTGACAACGGAAGCTCCGTCAACGTTGTTTTCAAGAACGCGTTTGACGAGATGAAGGTAGAACCGAGGAGGGTGTTGGCCTCAGACGGACCCCTGTTCAGATTTTCAGGGGAGAGAAAGGAGGTAGAAGGTGGAGTAGGACTTCAAGTAAAATTGGGAGGGACTTCAAGGAACTGTCGGTTCGTCATTGTTGATGCTCCAAGCAGCTACAACGTCATCTTCGGAAGGCCCCTCATCAGCGCCTTCCATTGTGTGTCATCATATTTACACCAGTATATCAAGTTCAGCTTAGGAGGGATCCAGGTCAAGATCAAGGGAGACCACAAGATGGCAAGGCAGTGCTACGTCACGGCCGTCAACACCATCTCTTGGTTAGCAAAGGAAGAGGAGATGGAGAAGATCATGGAGAGGCTGAGCAGGATGGAAGTGTCCGAGGGGAGGGAATCGGATGAAGGCCATCATGCCCAAGCCCCCTGAAGGAGGCTCGCCTCGGCAGAGTCCTGTATTTTTCTTATGTTATAGTGAGTTCAGCCCCCAACCAGCTGAGTCGGGGGGGGGGGGTCATGTAACCAATCTTTTTTCCTCGTTTGAGGATGTTGGAATTGATAAAGCTTAGGTGACATGCCCAGTCCCACCCCCGAGAGGATCTCCTCATGTCAGACTCTCACTAGCTGGCAGGCCCGGAGTACCTCTTGTGGATGCCCTGTCCTCTTTGCTCCGAGACAGTCCCGCTGTCCAGGCTCTCACTAGATGGCAGGGTCGGAGTACCTCTCGTGGATGCCCTATTCTCTTTGCTCCGAGACGGTCCCGCTGCCAAACTCTCACTAGCTGGTAGGGCCGGAGTACCTCTCGTGGATGCCCTATTCTCTTTGCTCCGAGACGGTCCCGCTGTCAGGCTCTACCTAGCTTGCAGGGTCGGAGTACCTCTCGTGGATGCCCTGTTCTCTTTGCTTCGAGACGGTCCTGCTGCCAGGCTCTCACTAGCTAGCAGGGTCAGAGTACCTCTCGTGGATGCCCTGTTCTCTTTGCTCCGAGATAGTCCCGCTGCCAGGCTCTCACTAGCTGGCAAGGCCGGAGTACCAATTGTGTATGTCATGTTCTCTTTGCTACGAGACGGTCCTGTTGCTAGGCTCTCACTAGCTGGCAGGGCCGGAGTACCTCTCGTGGATGCCTTGTTCTCTTTGCTCTGAGACGGTCCTGCTGTCAGACTCTCACTAGCTGGCAGGGCCGGAGTACCTCTCGTGGATGCCCTATCCTCTTTGCTCCGAGACGGTCTCGCTGTCAGGCTCTCACTAGCTGGCAGGGCCGGAGTACCTCTCGTGGATGCCCTATCCTCTTTGCTCCGAGATGGTCTCGCTGTCAGGCTCTCACTAGCTGGCAGGGCCGGAGTACCTCTCGTGGATGCCATGTTCTCTTTGCTCCGAGACGGTCCTGCTGCCAGGCTCTCACTAGCTGGCAGGGCCGAAGTATCTCTTGTGGATGCCCTGTTATTTTTGCTCCGAGACAGTTTTGTTGTCAGGCTTTCACTAGCTGGAAGGGCCGAAGTACCTCTCGTGGATGCCATGTTCTCTTTGCTCCGAGACGGTCTTGCTGTCAGGCTCTCACTAGCTGGCAGGGCCGGAGTACCTCTCGTGGATGTCATGTTCTCTTTGCTCCGAGACGTTCCCGCTGCCAAGCTCTCACTAGCTGGCAGGGCCGGAGTACCTTTCGTGGATGCCCTGTTCTCTTTGCTCTGAGACGGTCCCGCTATCAGGCTCTCACTAGCTGACAGGGCTGGAGTACCTCTCGTGGATGCCCTGTCCTCTTTACTCCGAGATGGTCCCGCTGTCAGGCTCTCACTAGCTGGTAGGGCCGGAGTACCTCTCGTGGATACCCTGTCCTCTTTGCTCTAAGACGGTCCCGCTGCCAGACTCTCACTAGCTGGCAGGGCCGGAGTACCTATCGTGGATGCCTTGTCCTCTTTGCTCCGAGACGGTCCCGCTGTCAGGCTCTCACTAGTTGGCAGGGCCGGAGTACCTCTCGTGGATGCCCTGTTCTCTTTGCTCCGAGACGGTCCCGATTCAAGGCTCTCACTAGCTAGCAGGGTCGAAGTACCTCTCGTGTATGCCTTGTCCTCTTTGCTCCGAGACGATCCCGCTGTCATGCTCTCACTAGTTGGTAGGGTCGGAGTACCTCTCGTGGATGCCCTGTTCTCTTTGCTCTGAGATGGTCCTGCTTCTATACTCTTACTAGCTGGCAGGGCCGAAGTACCTCTCGTGGATGCCCTGTTCTATTTGCTCTGAGACAGTCCCGCTGTCAGGCTCTCACTAGCTGGTAGGGTCGCAGTATCTCTCGTGGATGCCCTGTTCTCTTTGCTTTAAGACAGTACCGCTACCAGGCTCTCACTAGCTGGCAGGGTCGGTGGTACCTCTCAAGGACCCCAAGTCTTTCTTACCCCGAGGCCGTCTCGTCACCCAGGCTCCCATTAGCTGGCATGGCAGGTTGACCCCTCGGGGTGGCCAAGTATTTCCTACCCCGAGGCCGTCTCGTCACTCAGGCTCCCATTAGCTGGCATGAAAGGTTGACCCCTCGGGGTGGCTAAGTGTTTCCTACCCCGAGATCGTCTCGTCACCCAGGTTCCCTTTAGCTGGCATGATAGGTTGACCCCTCGGGGTGGCTAAGTATTTCCTACCCCGAGGCTGTCTCGTCACCCAGGCTCCTATTAGCTGGCATGACAGGTTGACCCCTCGGGGTTGCTAAGTGTTTCTTACCCCGAGGTCGTCTCGTCACTCAGGCTCCCATTAGCTGGCTTGGCAGGTTGACCCCTTTGGGAGGCTGTTTTCTAATCAGAGTGGCTAAGTATCTTTGTAACCGCGCGAGAGGACTGCACTCAGTGAATATGAAAGTGATGATAGATACAACTCTAGAGGGGGGGGGGTGAATAGAGTATTCAAAAATTATGACACCATACTCAACTCCCTTAGAGTTAATTTGCGGAATTAGTTTATAGATATTGATAACCCTAGAGCCTAACACAAAGGGTAGTGCATAAGAGAGAGCTAACTGTAATTACAGTTAAGCTTGGGATCCTATCACAGCAACTAGCAATCCTAGTTATTTCTACTCACAGCCACAGTGCAATAAATTAAATAAGCAGCACAGACGACATAAGAAATTTTATAGTGGTTCCCTCTAAATAGGTACGTCCACTCTTCTACCACCTTGGTAGGAATCCACTATAGGTTTTTGTTCAGGTGCCCTGCCACCAACTGATCTGCTTCAGGTAGATCAAGTAGACCCTTTGAGCTTTTGATCAGGAGCACAAAATCCAACACAGGTTTTTGATCAGGTGCCCTGCCACCAAGGGTTCACTTTTGAAGGGAGTAATAACCCTTTGTACAGGAGGTTGAGAGAGTTAAGGTTTCTTCTCTATTGTTAAACAGATTAGAGAAGCTAGTGGATTGCACAGAGCTAGAAAGCTCTAAAGAATCAAGGCTCCCCCTGGCTTAGAGAATATCCAGGAAGGAGTCGTGCTTTAGGGTGCAGGAACTCTTCTGAACTAAGACAAAGAACTGTCTTGGGGTTCTGAAGGAGAAGCTTGAAGAAGACTCTTGATTTGGAAAAGGTGTTCTTCTTCAAACAGCTTCCTTTCTTCTTCTTCTTCTAAAAAGCCTCTGAGTGAAAGTCTTCCTGTGAACAGGATGAACTCAGGATGAAGAAGAATGCTGAAGAGATTTGATCTTCTCAGTTGAATGTGAATTTCTGAGAGCTGTAGAACTTTCTTGCTTTCTCTCTTTCTCTATGCTGCTGAGTGTAAACTTCTTGTGTATCTGTATTCTGTATGTTCTCCTTTCAAAAGAAACTCTTCATATATGAGCCTTTTCAACAGCTCTAATTTGAGTTTGAATCTTGTCTTCATCTGGAATCTGTAATCTGGGCTGCAAAAAACATAAAGCAAAAATAAATCCTGCAGACAGACATGTTATAAGGGGATAAAACTTTCTAAGAAGCTGCATATCCAATCTGATAAAAGAGGCTAGAAAAAGTCACATCAGAAAGAACTCTTTACGGCCAGAGAAGACTTTCTGAGTCTAACGGCTATAAAGGACAGCCTGGCAGATAAATCAGAAAATATATTTCAACTAATAAGACAAAACACTTTGTCAGATAAAGATTGGCTCATGCATAAAGAATGGAGCAAAGATTGCCTGAAAATGATAGCATAAATTTACTGAAATAATCTTTTATAAAATATGTCAAATAGATCATAGAATAGAAGAGGACAAAATTACTAAAGACATACAGCAGAACGTCGAACGACCCTCGGAGATCGTCGACCGAAGTACAGAGATCGTCGACCTATCAAACAGATAGTCGAACGATACAGATAGTCGAACTACCAAACTAGATAGTCGAACTACCACAACAGATAGTCGACCTATCAGAACAGATAGTCGAGCTATCAAGATAGATAGTCGAGCTATCAAGCAAAACAGATAGTCGACCTATCAAACAGATAGTCGAACTATCAAAGAAAACAGATAGTCGGCCTATCAAACAGATAGTCGAACTATCAAAAAAAACAGATAGTCGACCTATCAAACAGATAGTCGAACTATCAAAGAAAACAGATAGTCGACCTATCAAACAGATAGTCGAACTATCACAAAAAACAGATAGTCGACCTATCAAGACAGATAGTCGAACTATCAAGCAACACAGATAGTCGACCTATCAAACAGATAGTCAAACCATCAGATAGTTGAACTATCCAAGTAGATAGTTGAACTATCAAGACACAACAGATAGTCGACCTATCAAGACAGATAGTCGAACTATCAGATAGTTGAACTATCCAAACAGATAGTTGAACTATCAAGAAATCTGTCTGGTCAAAAGAAGTCGAGCGGGGTTCGACGATCGGCGAGGCAGATTCCACAGAACGTCGAGCTAACAAGAGTTGAACTAACTCAGAGATAGACGATCTGCTGACAAACGAACGTCGAACAACTGATAGACGATCGTCGACCAGTCGATAGACGATAGTCGAGCGGCGTTCGACCATAGTCGAACAAAAAATAACTTAACCAAATTTTCATCTGGATAAGTGACAACTCTAAACTAGAGCAAACTAACTAAACAACTAACCTTGGATCATAGATAAATCTTGGGTCAAGAGACTAAAAGAGAGGACTGAACTCAAATCCAAACTAGGGTACCAACAGAATACGTTGGGTTGGATATTTCTTTCCGAGCGTGGAACCCACTCGAAAAGAGCGGGGATTGTGTACAACCCCATATTCGCAAGAGTGGGGTCCCCCGACAGGCAAATGACCGACTATTCTTTTTTAAGCTTTTGAAGAGGTTTTGCACTCTTGGTGGAATTTAGGCTTGACCCTTGTAATATACTAGTAGGAGGAGAAAAAATCTACCTCTCCCCCCGACCCCTTTTGGGGGCAGATGCGACAAGATGGTCGGCACGCGCCCCGCCTTGCTAGGTGCGAGGTGGGAGCAGTGGGACTGGCTAGAGGCCAGGGTCCCGCCCCTTGCACCCTAGCCCTAGGTGGGGCAAGACAGTGTAGAAGACTTTGTAGAAGCTGTTGATGTACCACCAAGGAACTTTATCATGGGCAGAGTGCTTTCCCAGAAGCACTTTTCCGACTAGTTCAGCAAGGAACTTTATCTTCAACGGAAAGTTCACCTTTAGCAGCTTAGAAGGAATGATGTCGGCATGTCCTAATTCAGTCAACATTCTCCCAAATTCTGGGGTATCTTGCTCATAATCCTCTTCCCCATTCAATAATCCAAAAATTTCAGTTAAAACGGCGGGAGTCAAAATTACCTCTTCTCCGCTTATCATTTCGGTCATAGAGTCGTCATTGGAAGACAAAGTGAACGCCCATTCTTTAATCTCCTGGACGTTTATCTTTATTCTTGTGGACATGAACTTTTCCAATCCTTGATCTTTACAGAGGTTGAGGATTTCCACTATCGCAAACTCACAGCAGCTGAAAGAATCAAAGTCTACGCTGAAACCAGCATCGAACTTCACCACGGACAGGAGAGCTGGAGCAATCGCCATCGAAGGGGTTGGAGAAGGCGAGAGAGACGGCGAAGGCGAAACGACAGAAATCGCGAGACAGGGAGCAAGCAGAAAGACGGAATGCGAGAAGACGCTCTCCGTCGACGATAAAAAGAACGATCTCTTAACCTAGGTCGACCATCGGTTTTATATTAAACCAGCAATCGTCGATCTATTTTAAAAGATACTGGAGACGATGGTCGAACGGTCGTTCGACGATCGTTCCTGAAGCAGAGTAGTCGATCAATCGTTCGACTATTTCTGTCTTCACAAACAACAAACTGTCGTCAACCATAGATCGACGATAGACTCGACCTGTTCGACGATCTTCGAACGTCGGTCGACGATCTTCAAGCAGATAAGCAATCATCAACCATAGGTCGACGATAGGCTTGATCCGATCGACTATCTTCGAACGTCGTTCGACGATCTTCAAACAGGTTTCAACAAAGGCAGACGTCACACTTAGTCTTTTCCATTAATCATGCCTAGTTGAACCAAAAAGAACAGATGCTTCTGTTCATCTAAGGGCTTGGTGAAAATATCACCTCTCTGAAGGTCAGTGGATATGAACTCAAGGCTGATCTTGTTCTTTTCCACATAATCTCTCAGGAAATGGTGTCTAATCTCAATGTGTTTGGTTCTAGAGTGGTGCACATGATTTTGTGCAATGGAGATAGCACTGGTCCTGTCACACATGATTTTTGTGTTCTTGTGTGTGTACCCATAATCCAAAAGCTGGTTTTGAATCCACAGGATCTGTGAACAACAACTAGCAGTTGCTATATATTCAGCCTCTGTAGTTGAAGTTGAGACAGAAGCCTGCTTCTTACAGAACCAAAAGACCAATCTCTCTCCCAAGAACTGATAAGTTCCTGAGGTACTTTTCCTGTCAACTCTACAACCAGCATAATCAGAATCAGAGTATCCAATTAACTCAAATTCTGATTCAGCTGGGTACCATAATCCTAGATTTGGACATCCCTTCAGGTATCTCAAGATTCTCTTGAGAAGAATCAGATGAGATTCCTTGGGGTTGACCTGGAACCTAGCACATAGGCATGTAGCAAACATTATATCTGGTCTACTTGCAGTTAAATACAATAGGGAACCAACAATGGCCCTATAATTCTTTTGATCAACAGACTTACCCTGATCATCAGAATCTATAACTACATTAGTAGCCATAGGTGTATGCATTGCTGAAGCATCAGTCATCCCAAACTTCTTTACCAATTCTTTGGTATATTTGGATTGGGAGATGAAGATGTCATCAACATCTTGCTTTACTTGGAAACCAAGAAAGTAAGACAGCTCACCCATACTACTCATCTCAAACTTAGAATACATCAAGTCAGAGAACTTTTTGCATAGTTTGGGATCAGTGGAACCAAAAATAATATCATCTACATACACTTGAACTAACAGGATTGTGTCCTTGTGGTGCTTGACGAAAAGGGTTCTACCAACTACTCCCCTAACAAAGTTGTGCTCTAACAGGAAACTAGCTAGAGTCTCATACCAGGCTCTGGGTGCTTGTTTGAGTCCATAAAGAGCTTTTTGCAACTTGAAAACATGTGAGGGCTGAGTTGAAGAAACAAACCCAGGTGGTTGTTCAACAAATACCTCTTCCTTTAGCTCACCATTTAGAAAGACCCTTTTGACATCTATCTGAAAGACCTTAAACTTCATATAGGCTGCATAGGCTAGAAAGATCCTTATTGTCTCTAGCCTTGCAACAGGAGCAAAGGTTTGGTCATAATCTATACCTTCCTCCTGTCTGTAGGCCTGAGCTACAAGCCTAGCTTTGTTCCTTACAATGATTCCATTTGCATCCAACTTGTTTCTAAACACCCACTTGGTGCCTATGATCAGTTGGTCTTTAGGTCTTGGAACCAAAGTCCATACTTTACATCTTTCAAATTGATTGAGTTCCTCTTGCATAACAATGATCCAGTGGGGATCTAGCTCAACATCTTTAATGGTGAGGGGCTCAATCTGTGAAAAGAAACAAGCATGCATCACATTCTGTCTTAATTGATGTCTTGTTTGAACACCAGCTGATATGTCTCCAATCACTTGAGATGTAGGATGATCTCTAAGTATGACAACATCAGCAGGTGAGATGTGATCTTCAACAACAGTTGAGATTAATTCCTCAGGAGGAATTGGATCTACTATTGGTGGTACAGCAACAGCTTCTACAAAGTCTTCATCACTATCTGAATCACCGGCCTGCGGACTCTCTCCCCAGGCGGCTAGCTCGCGGGGGCGAGACCGGCCTGTGACCTCTCGCCCCGGGCGGCTAGCTTGTGGGGGCGAGACCGGCCTGCGGCTAGGGTCTCGCCCTGAGCGGCTAGCCCGTGGGACGAGACCGGCCTGCGGCCAGGGTCTCGCCCCGGACGGCTAGCATGTGGGGCGAGACCGGCCTACAGTCAGGGTCTCTCCCCTGGCGGCTAGCATGTGGGGCGAGACCGGCTTGCGACCAGGGTCTTGCCCCGGGCGGCTAACATGTGGGGCGAGACCGGCCTGCGACCAGGGTCTCGCCCCGGGTGGCTAGCATGTGAGGCAAGACCGGCCTGCGGCCAGGGTCTCGCCCCGGGCGGCTAGCCTGTGGGGCGAGACCGGTCTGCGGCGGCCATGGTCTCGCCCCGGGCGGCTAGCCTGTGGGGCGAGACCGGCCTGCGACCAGGGTCTTGCCCCGGGCAGCTTGCCTGTGGGGCGAGACCGGCCTGAGGCAGCCAGGGTCTCGCCCCGGGCAGCTAGCCTATAGGGCGAGACCGGCCTGCGGCCAGGTTCTTGCCCCGGACGGCTGGCCTGCGGGGCGAGACCGGCCTGCGGCCAGGGTCTCGCCCCGGGAGGCTAGCCTGCGGGGTGAGACCGGCCGATAGCCGGGGTCTCGCCCTCGTCCCCCAACTCTTCGGCGTGGTTTAACCCCTGAAGAAGCCTCGCCTCGGGTGTCCGGGGGGGGGGGGGGGGGTAGGGGGCATGGCTTAGCCCCCATTCCCCCTTGACCTCTTTTGACCCTATTTTTACCGTTGTGCCCTCGGGGTGGAATTACCTCTTTATCCACCGGTGTGGATGTTTCCTATTGACTTAGGGCCTATTTCTCCTAGGGGTATTTCTGACCTTTTGGTCCCTAGGCTTGGGAAAACTATAAATAAATCCCCTTGGGTATCTTTGGAGAGGATGAGTTTTTTGGGCTTCCTCCTCCTTAGGCTTCTTCTTGGTTGAGTGAGAGAGCTCTCCAAGTTACCTAGCTCAGCCATTGGTGAGGGAGGGGACGTGCTCTTGTGACCTTCCGGGTGTTTGGTGGGACCTTCACGCTAGAGCCGAGGGTATGTTCCTAGTTTCCCAAGTCTTTGGTCCGTGAAGTTCCCCCGAGTGTAGTAGGTGTGAGGTCATCCCTCTTTTGGGACCCCGAACTCCATGAGAGACCAAGTTTTTGGTTTCAACAGAGCTGGTCCTCTCATCAGGTAAAATTTTATTTTTAAATAATGTTAAATTAGTTCATACATTAACTAAAAATCTGATTTTCATAAGTCTATTAGATAAGGTTGGGATGTCCTTCACAACTCAAATTGGTAGAATGACCTAGACAGTTAATTCACATTACTTTGGGTGTGCGTACCTGATCAACGGAATGTATAGACTTAACTTAAACAATGATACCATTAACTAAATAAGTTTGAAATTTATTGATCCTAAATTGTTACATAACAGTCTTAGACACGTGAACTATAGGAAAATGTTGAATCTAGCGAAGAGTCATAACTCCTCTTAGATCTGTCTATTCGATTTGACAAATGTGAGGTGTGTGCTCAAACCAAAATAACCAGAAAGACTTTCAAATCAGTTTTTAGAAGCACGAAACTTCTTGAATTGATACATTCAGACCTCTATGATTTTTGTAATCACGTCACTAGAGGGGGAAGAAAGTATCTAATTACATTCACAAACGATTTTTCTAGATATTGTCATGTGTATCTGTTAAAATCAAAAGACGAAGTTTTAGATACATTTAAGACCTTCAAGTCTCTTGTGGAAAATCAGCTAAACCTGAAAATTAAAATATTTATAAGTGATCGAGGAGAAAAATACACTGTTACTGGGTTCAAGAAATTTTATGCCTTTGAGGAAATAATTCTTAAAACCATAGCTCCTAATTCACCTCAGTCAAATGGTATTGTTGAGCGTAAGAATAGAACTTTGACATAGATGTTGAATTCTATGCTCCTAACAGCTGACATGCCTAATTCTTTTTGGGGAGAAGCAATTTGTGTTGCAAATTATATTCTGAATAGAGTGCCTCATTCTCAGCTGACTTTTACCTCATATGAGTTATGTCACGACCATCCTTATAGGTATGATACTCTAAAGACTTGGGGTTGTATTGCTTATGTGCGAATACAAGACCTTAAGAGGCCTAAGGTGGGACCTAGAACAATGACGTGCGTCTATCTGGGTAGTGAAGAAGATAGTGCAGCCGACAGATTTATCGATCTATCCACGAATATCATGAGAGTCTAGAGATGTCATATTCTCTGGAAAAAAATTGTCAAGGATCATAGTTTTTGTATCTCCGGGTCTAATGATATGATTTCAAAATCTATCGTAGAACCTGAATTTAGCCCTTATGGTACAACTCCCCAACCTTTAGAGGTGAAAACTTTTCCACTTAGAGCATCTATAAGAGAGAGAATCCCTAAGAACTTTGATGAGAATTTTGTCACCTATCACTTAGAGATGATCCATTCTCCTACCAAGAAATAATGAGATCCAGAGATTCATTGTTGTGGACAGAAGCCATTAATGATGAGATGGACTTGTTGTTACATAACAATACTTGGCATCTAGTTGACTTGCCGAAAGACGCTAAAGTCCTAAGATGCAAGTGAGTGTTAAGGAAGAAAGTACATAATGATGAGTCTATAGCTAGGTATAAAATACGTCTTGTAGCTAAATGTTATAAACAATAGGGGGAATAAACTATTTTGTTGTTTATTCACCTGTATGCCACTTATCGACTATCAGGATTCTTCTGGTCTTAACATCTACCGAGAACTTTATAGTTCATCAGATGGATGTGAAAACAGTCTCCTTAAATGGAGAGCTTGATGAAGAGATCTACATGACACAATCTGAAAGTTATGTACATAAAGATCTAAAAGATAAAGTGTGCAAATTGGATAAATCAATCTATGAGCTTAAATAGACGCCTAAGATGTGGCACATGAAGTTTGACAAGGTGGTAAAGAGTCTCAGATTTCAGTCCAGTCTCTTAAACAAATACTCTTATCATTGCTCATTATCGAATTAGACAGTCATCATATGTTTATATGTGGATGACATGCTGATTTTGGGGTCTAATCTTGTTGCAGTTTGGGATATTAAATCCACTATGGCAGGAGTTTTTGACATGAAGGATCTTGGTCTCGTGGATACCCTGTTAGGTATGAAGGTTAGAGTTGACAAGGGTCGAGTTACTCTTAGTCAGGCTCATTATATTAAGCAATTTCTTTATACCCGAGGATATGATAATTATATGCCGACTGAGATACCGTTTGATCATAATATAAAGTTGAGTCCTAATGAAGAGACCAACATTGATCAAGTTAAGTATTCCAAAATAATTGATAGTCTCATGTATGTCATAAGTTGTACAAGACTAGACATTGCTTTTTCGGTTAGCATGCTGAGCCGTTTTACCAGTAATTCAGGCAAAGAGCACTAGGAAGCCTTAGACAGGCTGTTGAGATACCTGAGAGGTACTAAAGATCATGTTCTGTACTGCACTAGTTACCCACCAACTGTGAAAGGACATTCTGATGCCTCGTGGTATTCAGAAGCCTGGAATAACAAGTCTATCAGTGGATATATATTCACCTTGGGTGGAGCTGTCATCACTTGGAAATCCAAAAGACAGACCTGTATAGCATTGTCGTCTATGAAAGCCGAGTTATTTGCCTTAGCTTCGGTTCGTGAAGAAGCAGATTGGATTAGGAACTCGATTTTAGACATTCCCTTGTCTAAGTTACAAGTCAACTCGTTGAGCTTGTATTGTGATAATCAAGCAGCAGTTCAAGTCATTAAGAATTCCCTCTATAATACTAAGAGAAAACATGTACGACTGAAACATGCCATATTGAATTATTTGAAAGAATAAGGAACTATCACTTTGATCGATGTATGTTTAAATGATAACCTGACTGATCCATTGACGAAAGGAATGCCCAAGGACTGTTTAATCAAAACAGTGGGAGAAATGAGACTAAATGTGATTTAGTTCAATCTTAGTTCAGCATCAGGTGATTTATCTCAGTCTTTGTCCAAACGTTTTGATTATTCTGACTTTCTTTGTCATAACAACCATATTGTGCTCCGTTGATGCTCTTGGTTGTTGAGTTCAAATCTGATAAGCTGTTTCATTCCAAACTTGATGCTAATAACTTCACCTGGATTCAGCTGTTGCCTTGAAGGAGAGTGTAATTCCAAACTTGATAACACAATCTGACTTGGTTTATCTTTTTTTTTTTCTGGTAATTAGTTTCATTCCAAATTTGATGAATTCCAATTAACTTTAGAAGGGCAGTAATCACGACATTCCATATAGGATCATAGATATAGTTGCGGTGTCCAAAAGTTCGTACATCGTTTCGTTTGGAAATAAATAATGGATTCTGAGATCAATCTATGAGTCTTTATGAAGATGTTCTCCCAACCAATAATAATGAATCAATACTAAGTTATTATAAAAGAACTAGATATATATAATTTTCAAAGGATTGAATTCATCCTAAATTGAAATTCTCTATTGAAATTACAGGGGCTGATGGTTTAGGAGGAGCACTGATAGTTTGGGATCCGGATCACGATGATCTTATGGATGACGACTGTTAAAGCTTTAGTAGATTCATTTGTTTTTGCTATCTCTGTCCAGAGCATTGTTTAACTCTTTGTACACTTGTTTGTTTGGACTTTATGATCTATGTCTGATTTGAGATGTTGAGCGTATAGGCCCTGCGCCTTTATTATACCTGAGACTTTTCTATGTTGCAGCTGCGTTTTTGTTTTACTTATGCGTGCATACTGTTTATGTTTTAAGTCTAATAAGTGTGAACAGGTGTTGGACACGGTTCTGAATGATTCATGTTTGGATTGAACGTTGCACAAACAACCTTTTATCTGAAGTCAGGGTTCACGACGGACGTAAGGGGAGATTGTTAAATATATTTAAATATGTCTGCACGTGTCGTTATCGACTCGGAGCATGTTTATGGGTTCATGTCATCCTAGGGTTAGGCTCTACGCTGGAGGTACTATATATACATATTCCAAACTCGATAGATATACATAAAATACTTTGATCGAAGCTTTCCCTTCTACAAGAACGACTTGGAAGAAGAGCAGTTTCGTCGATGGATAACATGGAAGAAAAACTGGTTTATATTGGGAGGTCATTCACCCCGCCTCCACCGGTTGGGTATATCCTTAATATAGTCCATTTTGTTGAAACATCATTTTATTATATCTCTACTATGCCATTTTTTCGGCATTTCTTTTATAAACCTAACCAACATTGTTTTTCACTCTTATATTAGCTGTCATTTCACATTGTAAAGTTGACTCTTTTATCTTTTAAAGTGTATATCTCAATATAAAGCAAGTTAACAAGTGTAACAATAGTGACACTATTTATAAAAATAATGGATGACTGAACATAAGGGATAAGAACTCACCGCGGTCTTTCCTTTTCCTTTGTCCCTTCTAGCATCGTCATTGCGTCTCTCGCCACCTTGGGATGTCATGACCTATATTATACCATCCGTAATTACTTTAAGAACGTCAAATTGACGTCTTCCATTATTGTCTATTGCATCCTAACTCCTCTAAAAGGTTCCACTTACATTAATTAGTGAGGGAACATCTTTCCCTAACCTCATCTTTCTGATTAGGACAAAAGGGTCACAAATCTCCAAGAATTAATTGTCACCCTAAAGCCATGAAAATAGGTTTTTGGACCTATAGAGAGGTACATATTCTAGAAGTTGTTTTCCAACCCCGAAAACACTCAGAAATTCATAAATCAACATTACTTCAACTAGGGTTCTACCAAAATGACTAGAAATCATGGATTAGGGCATGATAATACATTACAAAAACTTTTAAAAAGAAAAGAAACAAAAAAAAAGTCCAAGAACTTAAACCCTAAAATTTTTGCCCTACGTAATCCATGCAAAAACTCCACATAGGAAGAAAGAGAAGTGGAGGGCAAGAGATTATCTTGCTAAGGAAGAAGAAATCACAAGAAACATATGAGATTTGGGCTCTCGGGAGGCAGGGGCGTCGATCGGCTTTCGTCCGTCGCCTGGGACTTGTCTCGCATAAACTGGGAGAAAAAATAGCTATGTGCGTTGTTTCGTTTTTCTTCTTAACACGAGAACCAACTTTGGTTTACATGACATGCACGTTGGTGAGTCATATTTGCGCTGCTTGCTCAGCCCTCTTCACGATTTCATCGAATAAGAGTTAATATGTACTAATAAAAAGTTAGACTTACCGCTAATTTTGGATTCAATACAACTGATATTTCAGAATATAACTGTAGGCTTAATTAATACCAGTATAGTTAACGACATCACACTCCGTGCGTGTGTTGTGCCTGTGTGCGCTTGCTTGTCTGTGCAGGTCTTGTGCAACACCTTTGAGCTCTTGTTTTCGCTTCCCCCTTTGGAGTAAGTATGGATCCTTCCAGCAAGAGCAGTTTACTTGGTTGGGTCAGCTTGCTTCAGAGTTTTGGTCGGGAGTCTTCCGATTTGACTCGGGAATCTTTTGGGGGAACCCCATCAATTGTGATGGATGACTGCACTTGCTGATTGTATAAGAGACTTCACTAATCTCTTTGAATCCCTCTTTATACCCCTTTTTTGGCGATTGTTATTTGCACTGCATAAATTACTATTAGCACTCGATTGTAGGTCTTTTTTTCTTACTCAATAAAACTAATCACACTCAAAAGCACCCCCTCCTCGTTTCGTGCATGCTTCGGCCCGCCCAGTAGGGTTTTCTGTTGGCTGGTAGGGTTTGCCGCCTCCCCTCTTGCATCCGGCCACCTGGTACTCACCGCCTCTTTTGTTGCATTCGGCCGCCCGAAAGGTTTCTCCTCTACCAAGGTAATCTTTCTCCTCCTTCCAACACCAGCATCATTCTGTGGTGTAGTACTGATCCAAATGTAGTTTTTTTTCAATCTTGTTGTTCAATAATGAGAGGGTTGATTAGAACATATTATCTTTTACGGTTAGTCCAAAAATCTATGAAATTTTCTCTTCTAATCTCTAAAATAAGTCATCTTTAACTTTCTTTTTGGTTAAACAAGGCATTGTATTAGTTCTACATGAAAGTGTCATTGCTTGTTACTTGTTATTAATTTTAGCTTGTATCCAACTAATTTGATGTCTGATGAAAGTGAGAAGTATTGACGGACGGCAAACATCACAACTAAACAATTTTTATTACATTTTTTAAATTTTTTGACTTGCAAATAATAATTTTATTCAAAATATCTCGAGAAATAGACAGAAGTAATAAATAAATAAATAAATAAATAAGACGCTGATATTTGTACATCATAAACGTTATTCACACACCATTTTTCTTAATAAAACTTCTCTTTTTTAAACTCTAAAATCTGATATTTGTACCCCATTTCCAGCCCTCAGCTCATGCCTTTTTCTCCGAACTGCGTCTTATATGTGCATTTTTCATGAAAAATATTCAACATGAAAGTTGTTGATCGACAACTTAATGTTGAATATTTTTTGATTTGAAGCAGTTTAGACCCCTGATTTGACCCCTGAAAAAAGTCACGCCGAACATATGTACGGACGCCCGGAATCGGCGTGACTTTTTTCGGGGGCCAAATCGGGGGCTTAAACGGCCTTAAATTAAAAAGTGTTCAACATGAAAGTTGTAGCTCTCGACGGTATCTACAAATTTCATGTTGTACACTTTTTGATTTGAAATAGTTTAGACCTCCGATTTGGGCCCCGAAAAAGTCACGTCGAAAATCTGTACGGACAACTCGTTCCGAGCGTGTCTTTTGTCGGGCCCAAATTGGAGGCCTAAATGGCTTCAAGTCAAAAAATTTGTAGATCTCATTGAGATCTACAACTTTCATGTTGATCACTTTTTCAAATGAGAAACATTTGGAGCTTAAAATTCAAAAATGAAAAAATTGCAAAAAAATAAAATTGGTTTACTAGTTTTATCGACCCGGATTGCATCGAGCCTATTGGATAGGTGGTCGATTTGCTCCCTCGACTTGTCCATTGTCTTTCTGAAAAGAACCATAGATTCCCGGAATTGAACATCTAAATACTTGAGGGACTCCTTATATATTATAAATTGGGATACAAATAATATATCGAAATATAAATATAATTTTAAGTTGCACAAATACCTATAAGTTATAAATTGTCGTATAGAAATATCAGCACCCAATAAATATACGCCGTCTGCCGCTCGAGTTCTCGTACTCACCCGGCTTGGACGTTTCACGCTCTCCTACTGCTCTCGCTCTACTCCTGGAGTGCACACCCAGAGAAGGATCGAGAGACGACGGCTTTCTGGAGTGATCGCCGGCGAGGTCTCCATCTCCGGCAACGGATCCAACGATACGTCCTATCCCTTCACTCTCTCCGGGAGTCATTACATCCGTTTCCTCACTCTCGGCATCTTGGTGTGATGTGAGATCTATCCCTGCATCGCCTAAGATCCGGTGATCCGTTCCCATCCCTGAGAAGATCCGGCGAGAAGAAGCCTCCGGACACCAGGTTAGCCCACAAGGCTTGGATCTTACCATTTTTGTTAAAGATTGATTGAACACTGTCGTTACTACTATAAATTCATGGATATTGTTTCTCTTTTGTTTAGTTTACTGTTTCCCCCCTCAAATTTTCGTCATTCATGAGGGATAAGGAAGCATAAACATAGAAGTTATTCTTTTCCTTTGATGTCCAAGAATGTTCAGGGCCTCTTTGCGCAGCGCAACATTGGCCGGAGGTGCTGTTTGTTCTGCCTCCGCTGCACACCTCAACGGAGCTCTGCAGCCTAAGGCAGATTACGAGGTCCATAGAAATGGTTGAAATGCTGATTTCATAGAAGCTAATACTTGCATACATGTTTTTCTAATGTGTATAAATTTAAGGAAAATATGTTCAATCTCCTCTTCTTTTGTACTTATCGTTCAAGCAGAATTGAAGTGGTGGAGTTGTGCAGGTTAATCAAGTTAGACTAATTGTGCAGTGTTTTTTTTATAGATTTTTAGCAATTACTTGAGGTTTTCTTCTCCTGATTGACTTTGGAAACATAACACACGCGCACGCACGCACATGCACGCGCACACACATATATATATTTCTACTTTGGGTTTTCCTTTTGATTGTTGATGGGATCCCCCTCAATTTATAGGAATTCCGGATTGAAATTAGCCAGAATTTCGTGACCCCCACTAAGTTAGTGGGAGGTTATAGGGGAAATCTCCGCACGCGTGATCCGCACACACGATCTGCGCTCGATCAACGCACCAACCGCCGCCGCGCCACCCACCGGACGACCGCCAAGAGTCCGCCCGCCGCCGGGCCCTCAGCCGCCGCTGTCGGCCTCCCTTGGTCTCGCCGCCAGTCAGCCTCCTCAACGCCGGCTGGCCCTTTGGCCGCCTCCTATCTGCCGTCGTCCTATCGTCCCCACGCGATCTCCACCTTCGATGCACGGGTAACCACCTGCGTAACCACCCATTATGGGTGGGTGCAAATAGGCGAAATTATTTCGGTCTGCGCGTGGTAAAATTACTAAAATATATGCCCATTAAATTATATTAAATCGGTCTGCAAATAGTAAATATGGTGGTTATGGTCTGCGGATAACCGTGTAACCACCATAACCACCCCTGGGGCCTATAAATAGGACCTCAGTCTCTCCTTCATTTTCACATTTTTTCCTCCTCTGCTTCTCCACCAGAGTTCTCCTTCATCTTCGAAGACGCCCTTGAAGATCTTCAAGCACTTCAAAGATCCCTTCATGATCTTCGCCCGTCGTCAAGCTTTCTCTCGCAACACTTTTGCACGTTACGCTTCCAGCACTCAGTGCTGGCCAGGGGACCGCAAACATTCTCTGCTCCAGCCTTAGAGCGCAAGAAGGAGCCCATCAAGACTACAGAACATGCGCTCTCCACCGCAAACAAAGTCAAAACACTTAGCTTCGAGAGCGGTGACCTGTCACCCTCCGAACGCGCTCCTCTCTCTCTCCTCTCAAGTTGTAACGAGTAGCGGTCTGTCACCATTGCATTCTCTCAAAAGCCTTGTAAAATAACAACAAATAGTGAAGTTTGGTCGGCACAGTCCCACCTGCTTGGTTTTTCACCCTATTCCAGGGTTTTCTACATAAAAAAACCTTCTTTCTTATTGTCTCTTTTCTCTGCAACTGTTTGTGCGCTCGACCATTCCGGAGCTAAAACGGGCCAATCTAGACCGGTCTACTGAGAGCCTCGAGTAAGCCGCAATAGTTTGACGCCGTCTGTGGGAAGAGTTCCCAGTACTCTTTGAAGATCTAGAAGATAGTATCCCGACACAGTGATACTGCAAGCAAGCGTCAATGGCAAGAAAAATAACCCACATAATACAAGGATCAGTCCGCGAAGGACGCGCCGCCCCCCGGTCATTCCCACTCCCTCATCAACGCACCTCGGCAAAAGGAGACCGCGGTTGCGCCAGAGAATGCGCTTGCGGGGCGTGTCGTCCGAATGAAGGAGCAACATGCTGAGATGCTGGCTTTCCTGAGAAACTTAGGTGCAACTCAGGCTCCCACGACGCCTCTCGCTCCGGTCAACCTGCCTCCACATCCAGATTGCATCCTAGAGAACCACCATGAAGAAGACTCTGAGGAATGCTCGGAAGCAGCAAACACCGCGTACCCCGCCTTCTTGGCCAGGGCTACCGAAGCCAGCCAACAACATCAATGCCAGTAGGCGGGCGCCCCCAAGAATGCTACAGGAAGAATAACCAGAGAAGAGATCAGAGAGCTGATCGCTGAAGAGTACGACCAAGTTGGCCGACGAGCCGCATACGTACACCGCCCCCTCAGATCGACTCCCCGCTTGCACCCAAAGTCTTGGCGCACCCAGCCCCTGCTGAATTCAAGCTTCCGAGCATTGACTCCTATGACGGGACAAAAGACCCCCTGGAGCACATAAACCATTTCTCGACCATCCTCTGAATCTATAGCGCCCCCGATCAATTGCTCTGCCAAGTATGTCTGGCCATTCTGAAGGGCCAAGCCAGGACATGGTTCTATTCCCTTTAGGAAGGAACCATGCGGAGCTTTGAGGAACTGACCCAGCAGTTTCTTGATCAATTCATCGCTAACCGGAGGATAGTAAAGGATCCCTCTCACCTTTCAATGATCTGTCAAGTGAGGGGGAGACCCTCAAAGAATTCTTCCGCCGGTTTACGACTGAGGCGAGACAAATTCCTGGAGTAGAACCCGAGCTTCTGCGTGGAGTATTCCTTGGAGAACTCCGGCCAAGCGGTTTCTACTCCGCTCTGATGAGGGAGACGGTCCCTAGCTATCCTGATCTTGTGCACAAGGTTGAAGCACATATCGCGACTGACGAAGCCATCAAAGTCCACGTCCAACAGTTTGAAGGAGTGAAGAGGAAGAGAGAAGAGCCGGCCCCGTAGCGACAAGAAGAGTGCCAGAACAATGCGCGGCCGCAGGACCGCTGCAGGGACCGCCCACCTTCCCTCCCGAGCTTACTAGTAGTACACGCCACTCAACACCTCCCGCGCAAACGTGCTCTATGCGATCCGAGACGATCCAGCGCTGCGGAGTCCGCGAGAGATTTCGACCGACAAAGGGGATCGAACGAAGTATTGTGAGTTCCACAGGGGAATATGATACACCACCGAGTGTATCAAGCTAAAGGATGAGATCATACGTCTCATCCGGCCAGGCGTCCTCGGGAGGTTCCTGCAAGACCTGATTCGGAACCAGCCAGCACAACTAAGAAGAGAGTAGCCACCAACGCACCAGGACGTGCAGGGGGTAGACAAGTGGTTGGAATAGTAGAGACCATCTCCGACTCCCTCTTCACCATCAAATCTATTGCCCACCACTAAGAAGAGAGTCATAACACAACCAGCAAAAACTATCAGCTTCAGAGATGAAGATCTGAAGGGACTGCTCGTGCTGCACCAAGACTCGTTGGTCATCACCGCAAAGATTTGCGACCCCATCTTCCGCGTCAAGCAGATACTGGTGGACAATGACAGTTCAGTCAACGTCTTATTCATGCCAGCCCTTCTCGGAATGCAGATTTCGAAAGAAAGGCTCTGGCCGACCACATGACCAATCTACGACTTTAACGAAGGACCAGTCGAAGGAACAATCACTCTCCTGGTGACCCTGGGAGAGTTCCCAAAACAGACCATTCACAGGATCCAGTTCGTGGCAGTCGAGTCAGAGTCGACGTACAACACAATCTTCGGTCGCCCACTCAGACAATGTTCAGAGCTATCCCTTCCATTCCCCACCTCGTAATGTAGTTTCTCACTCCAGTGGGGATTGGAGTCGTTTGGGGAAACCAGGAGGCAGCGCGCACGTGTTATCTGCAGCAGATGCAACCTGGATGAGGAGCAACCCCGTATGCTAATACGACCGGAAGCAGGAACGCCACTAACCCACATCGAGCAAGCGAGTCAGGAGGACCCTAGAAGATGCCACTCAGAGAGAAGCTAGGAATCTGACAGGAGAGCCCTACTATATTTCTGCTTCATTAACATTGCCTTTATTTACTTTTAGTCTGTGTTAAGAAACAATCGTTACTATAAAATCGCAAGCATGCGCTGGTGCATGTACTCTCGTTTTATTTCAATGCAATTTACTTTATCTGCTCCTAACTTTGCCATCGCAGGAATGCTTTAAGGTCTGTCGCCCCGGCCATCCAACCACAACACAATGGCCTTTACCTCATTACCTTAGCTCGAAGGTCCGCCCCTCACCCGCGTAGTAGAGTACGACATCGTCAGAGTCTCTCCGGGGCCGCACCCCTGTGACCTCCCACTTCCCTGGATCAAAAGTCCGCCCTTCTCCCCCGCAGTAGGTCATGGCGTCGCCAGGGTCTATCCCCCTCGCGCTGGCCAGCAGTTCGAAGCGTCTACCCTTCACCATCTCTCCAGGGCCACGCCTGTGTAACCTCCCATTGCCTCAGATCGAATGTCCGCCCTTCTCCCCCGCGGTAAGGCGCGACATCGCCAGAGCTTGTCCCCCTCGCGCTCGCCAACGGTTCGAAGCGTCTGCCCTTCACCATCTCTTCGGGGCCACGCCCATGTGACCTCTCACTGCCTCGGATCGAAGGTCCGCCTTCTCCCCCTCAGAAGGTCATGACATAGTCAAAGCCTGCTCCCCTCGTGGTCGCCCCGGTTTGAAGGTCCGCCCTTCATCACCACAATCAATGACACCCCCTGCTCGGTGGTCTTGACCTCCCACTGCCCTGTTCAAAGCGTCCGCCTTTAGCCCTTTTAGTAGGTTACGACATCATCTGGGTCTCATTCTCCTACTGCCAACCAATCAACGACATCCCCCAACTTGGCGGTCTAACCTCTCACTAACCAGCTCGAAGCGTCCGCCTTCGCCCCTGTAGTAGGCTACGACATCGTCTCGGTCTCGTCCTCCTACTGCCAACCAATCAATGACACCCCCCATATTGGCGGTCTAACCTCTCACTGCCCGGCTCTAAGCGTCCTCCCTTCACCCTTGCAGTAGGTTACGACATCGTCCGGGTCTCGTCCTCCAACTGCTGACATCTAGGAAGCAAACCATAGTTACGCGCAAAGCAACAGGGCCAACACTGCAAAAGCTCAATTGTCACAAACAACGCTCTAAGCCGGAACAATCCATAAACAATAATGCAATACACAAATTGCGTCCAAGGCCCCACAATCAATATTCAGAACCACTACATAGTGTAGGTATACAAGATACAAACGCAGGTATAAACCCGTCATCAAAGCAACAAAAATATAAACATTACAAAGAGCAAATGTACAAAGATACAACAAAAGCGAAGCTACTCCTCGCCCACGATATCCACATCAAAATCAAAACTCTTGTCCTCAAAAATATCCTTTAAACCGAGGCCTGTTACATTGCAGCTACGCGCTCGCGCCACCATCCGAAGGGTCTTCACCATCCTTCGCCTGAAGGCCACCTCTCACTCTTCTTCCATATGGGGCTCCACCTCCTAGGTCCATACGTCCTCGTGGATCTCCTCGAAAAGCAGGCAACGATCCAGCTTAAAGTCAATAGAGTCCTTATACTCGGCAACTCCTACGACCTTCAGCTCAGCGATCCGCTCCTGCGAAGAAAGGAGCTGTACCTCGACCTTCGAAGACCCTAGCTCGGTCTCCAGGCGAGACACCCCTTGCGCACTCTCCAAAAGCTCTTCTTCCATATGGGGCTCCACCTCCTAGGTCCATACGTCCTCGCGGATCTCCTCGAAAAGCAGGCAACGATCCAGCTTAAAGTCAATAGAGTCCTTATACTCGGCAACTCCTACGACCTTCAGCTCAGCGATCCGCTCCTGCGAAGAAAGGAGCTGTACCTCGACCTTCGAAGACCCTAGATCGGTCTCCAGGCGAGACACCCCTTGCGCACTCTCCAAAAGCTGCGTCGTCGTCTTCTTCGTGAGGGACTTCTCTGTTCGAAGCTCTGCCCGTGAGTGCTCCAGTTCTACTCGCAACCCAAACTCAATCTGTCGGAAGCGCGGCAAGTCTCGATTACACCTCCTCGAATCAGAAAGGGAGCTCTTCACTCCCCGAAGCTCCTCCTGAAGCGCTAGGTATCCATCCTTCAGGCTCACATAGTGTTCATTCCACGTATGAGCGATGCTAGCCTAAACCCCGATCTGCAACAAAAGGAAACAAGTCAGATTCATTACAAAATAACGAGCAAATCAAAGCAAAATGCTACACTTACCGCATTGTTCATCGCTTACAAGGAGGAAGACACGCACTTCGCCTTAGCTGCCGCTGGCACAGGAGTCCCCTCGGGAGATACATGGGGGGCAGAAGAACCCATAACCTCAAGGTCAGGATCAACAGGCGCCCCATCAACTCTGGAGCTGCAAGGGGACGCTTCGTCGGAGCGCTCTCTCGGTCGAGTGGAGTGTCGAGACTCAAGATCAAAATCGCCGCACTTAAACACCAGCTTTATTTCCAATCACGATCCAACGACACCACGACAAAGCGCTCAAGATCAGTGGAGAGTCCGCACAACAACAAATGCTTTACCTCCACGAACAAGGAAATGCGAAGAGGGGGTTCCCCAACACATGAGGCCCAGTGAACCCCAACAATGGTGTAAACTCCTGCTCACGTCCCTTCACACGACGACATCGCCTCAGTACCTGAAGCGAAAATACATGTCAAATTTTGCAAAAACGAACCGCTCGTAACGTCGTCAAAGCCCTTACATGCCGCTGTCCCCAGAAGCACAAGCATCGGGCCGCGACCCTAGGAAGACAAAAGCGCAACTCACACGTGGATGTCGCGCAGGCCCGACCTTCTTTTGTGCCTCACCTCGACCCCTTTGCTGCTTCCGCCCGCTTCTTTCCGTGTCCCTTCGTTCGCCTTCACCATTGACAGCGCAATCCGTTCACAGAAAGTCCCCGCTCTCCTCTCGCTCAGGCTCCGGATACAGTGGACTCTGGCGGGAAAATTATGAGATCCCCCTCAATTTATAGGAATTTCTGGCTGCAATTAGCCATAATTCCATGACCCCCACTAAGTTAGTGGGAGGTTATAGGGGAAACCACCGCACGCGCGATCAACGCCCGATCAATGCACCATCCGCCACCGCGCGCTACCCTCCGGACGACCGCCAAGAGGCCGCCCGCCGCCGGGCCCTCGGCTGTTGCTGCCGACCTCCATTGGTCGCGCCCACGGAGCGCAGCTGCAAGGCTCGCGCGGTCGGCCTTCCCCAGCCAACCTCCCTTGGTCGCGTGCCCACGGTGCGCGGCCGCGAGGCCCCCACGGCTGGCCTCCCCCGGCCGACCGCCCTTGGCCGCGTGCCCACGGCGCGCGACCTACCTCCCCTGGCCGATCACCCTTAGCCATGTGCCCGCGACGCGTGGGTGCCTCCCCCGGCCGGCTACCCTTGGCCGCGCGAACGCGAAGTGTGGCCTTGAAGCCCCTGCAACTGACCTCTCGCAGCCGGCCTCCCTCGGCCGTGCGCCCACGACGCGGCCCTCCCCGGTCGGCCCTGTCATCGGCTAGCCCCATCACCGGCCAGCCCTCGCCGGTCAGGTCTCGCCACTAGTCGGCCTCCTCACCGCCGGCTGGCGCTTTGGCCGTCTCCTTACTGCCGTTGACTGATCGTCTTCACGCGATCTCCACCGTCCCATGTACGGGTAACCACCCGCTTAACCACTCATTATTGGTGGGTGCAAATAGCCAAAATTATATCGGTCTGCACGTAGTAAAATTATTAAAATATACACGTACTAAACTATATTAAATCAATTTGCAAACAGTAAATAGGGTGGTTATGGTCTGCGGATAACCGCGTAACCACCCCTGGGGCCTATAAATAGGATCTCAGTGTCAACTTCATTCTCACCCTTTTTCCTCCTCACCTTCCCCCCCTGCGTGCCCGAGTTCTCCGGAGATCTCCTTCACCTCCTTCGATGATCTTCGAGCATCGTGAAGATCCTTTGAAGGCCACCATTCTCCTACGTGCAAAGCATCCTGCAGACTCCGCAGTCCGCACTCAGTGGGCATTTCACTCAACGTTCACAGCAAGTTCAACATTCAGCACCCGCCAGTTGACTGCAAGCATTCTCCACTCCAGCTTCCGATCACAAGCAGAAGACTGCCAAGACTCCAGAACGCGTGTGTCCTCTACTACAAACAAAGACAATTACTTAGCTTCGTGAGCAGTGACCTGTCACCCTCCGAACACGTCTCTCTCTTCTCTCTCAAGTTGTAACGAGGGGCGGCCTGTTGCCCTCGAATTCTCCCAAAAGCTTGTAAAACACCAACAAAGAGTGATGTTTGGTCGGCACCGATCCGGCCATGTGGTTTTTCACCCTATTCCATGGTTTTCCACGTAAAAAAATCCCCCTTTCCTACTACTATCTCTTTTCTCTACGATTGTTTGCGCGCTCGACCGCTTAGGAACTAAGACGGTCCAATCTAGACCGGTCTACCAAGAGCCTCAAGTGAGCCGCAACAATTGTATTGAACCATCCCATTCTTTACCATTACCATTTTCTGTTCAACCAATTGTGCTTGTTTGTATTTGCAAATTTTGATTGCTTTATAAAAATACCAGTGAGGTTTGGCCATTCTTAAGTTTACCCACAAAGGCATTTTGAATTAATTAGAATCTCAGCATAGATCTTTGAATCATACATATGTTTTATGGTTGTGTGACTTTCAACATAAGATTGGTAATGTATCTGGTGTAGGTTGCCCATTTTTCTGGATTTACCGTAAGTGAAGTGAGATGGGCTCGAGGTTTCCTTCACATAAGCTCAACAGTGGCCTATATGTTTCTGGCCGTCCAGAACAGCCAAAGGAGAAGTCACCGGTGATGAGTTCCACAGCCGCACCATACACTGGTGGAGATATTAGGATGTCCGGCGAACTTGGAAAAATGTTTGAGGTTCCTTTTGATAACTCGAGATCCCGGAAATCAGGACCTATCACTAGTGCTCCCTCAAGGACTGGATCATTTGGAGGTAAATCTCTTTCTCATATATTTCCTATTTAATGCTAAATTTTCCTACTTGATATAGCTACAAGGCTCATGGTTTAGTTTCAGGTTCTACATCAGTCAATAATGGTAGTTTAGGTAGGCAAAAATCTCAATCTGGGCCTCTTAATAAGCATGGTGAGTCAGTGAAGAAGTCCTCTGGTCCTCAAAGTGGTGCTGTCCCAGTTTCTCGCCAAAATTCGGGCCCGCTACCCCCAGTGCTTCCAACAACTGGTCTCATCACATCTGGGCCTATTTCCTCTGGTCCTTTGAATTCTTCCGGCACTCTCCGGAAAGGTTCAGGTCCTTTGGATTCCACTGGAGCAGCTAAGCTGCAGAGGGCATGTGTTGCAAATAACCAAGCTGTTACAAAAATTTTTGAGGAGGACAACCATCCTTTCAAGAAAGGCTTCCCGAAGGCAGTATTGTGGTCAGTGATCCTTCTATTTGTGATGGGGTTCATTTCGGGTGGGTTTATTCTTGGAGCTGTTCACAATGCCATTCTTCTAGTTGTTGTTGTGGTTATCTTCGCTTTCATGGCAGCAATTCTCATATGGAATCGTTGTTGGGGAAGGAGAGCTATTATCGGTTTCATTGCTCGATATCCAGATGCAGAGCTTAGAACGGCAAAAGATGGTCAGTTCGTTAAGGTCTCTGGGGTACGTTACTTCTAAGGCTATGTTTGGTACTCGGTTTGTTTTTCGACGACGTTTTTAATTTATCTCACCAGAGAAATTTAAATGTTTGGGTAGCACATTTTGGAGCTCCGATGCGGTGGGTAAAGTCAAAAATGCCATTCTAAGTTCCATTTCCCACTGGACCTCCATTTTTCTTCGAATTCATTGGCACCGCCCTCCTAGACGGAGAGACTAAACTCTATACAAGAAGCTTTCTCTGGAAGGTTTTGCGTAAACAAAGTTAAAAATGCTCAAATGTGCTTACTCAGTTAATTTCCTTTGTTCTTGGTTAAATATTGAGGTGAATATTTCATGTTACATGTTCTTCTCATCAGAAAGGTGTATATATGATGCTGTTACGAGCCTCCGATTGTGAGCGGGTGTGTGGTTTTGCGACGGAGAAATCTCGGAGAGGATCGCCGCTACCCTTCCCTGACCTAGACTTTCCAAAATGGAGGAAGATACAACGTGAGCCGGGCTCGATCGAGATAGAGGAGAGAAGAGAGGAGCCTTGCTCAATCCTAGCCCTAGCCAAGAAGGTGAGGTGGGGGGGGGGGATTTTAAGAGAGATGATTGGAGTTTAATTTTTCATAATTAACAAGCCTACTCTCCCCACCTATATATAATGAGTGGAAAGAGTATAACATAAAGTACCAAATATGCCCCTCACTCGGGCTACAAAAAATGTGAGAAATAAAGTGCAAAAATAAGAAGAGAATAATAGTGCGCGACAATTAAAGATACAATGTACTAGAAGATACACATCCTTCCAAACACGCATCGTCACCCCTTGCGTGGACCCATAACATCTCCCCAGCTCAGATCAAGCTTGTCTTCAAAGCTTGAAGTATGGGGGTCCTACCGATCCATCATTCTCGTCCTCGTCATCCGAAGGGTCGTTTATTTTGAGCCAAAAATGATGCTTGCACCTGTGTCCGGCTGAACATGGTTCCTCACAGTTGAAACTAAGGCCCTATGCACGACGTTTTGCTATCTATGCCCGTGATAGTCGCTTGATGGAAGGGGTGGAGCTAGATTCCTTACCCCTAAGTGGGATGGACAGATTGTTACAACGAGGAGTGTGTGTGTCCTCACTCCTCATGCCAACTGTCCCTGTACCCACCATAGTGGCCTCCAGCTGGGGTGTTCATGAGGAGACCGACGACCTCTCCTCCCAAAGAAGGCGAGACCGCTTGACGGCCCATTGTGGATCGTCCTCCGGCCGCGGTGCGTCTGGCAAGAGAGCAGAAGAGCTCGCGCGTCCTTCGACAACGACCAGCCGAGTTTCCATCTTGGCGGCGAGGACCTGCGCCGCCTCCAGCTCCGCCTGAGAGTGGGCGAGTTTCTCCCCGCACTCAGAAAGCTTCTTCGCGGACTCGATCTCAGCAACCTGCGATAAACAACAGTCAGCAAAATAAATCCAAGTCCAAAATCATCAATGTCGCATGCGGGAGGCGACTTACCTCATAATCCCTCCAGCGTACCGACTGCATGCCGAGATCTATGGCCTTCTTGGTGACGACCTTCAAGGCCTCCGTCGTCTCCAACAACTTCCTTGTCGAGTAATGCCCTAGCTCGGCAGTCCGTGCGAGCGAGCATGCGGTTTGCTGAGCGAGTTCCGCCGGACTGAGCTCCAACATGGACTCGGCGTCAACCCGCCCGTATAGAGCATGGAGGACGGCGAAGGCCTCCCCCTTGTCCTCCCAATCCGCCGGCCAGGAGGGGAGGTTCGTGCTCAACGTCACCAAATGGTCGTCTGCCGACCAAGTCACCAGCGGGCGACCGTGAACATCCACCACCCTCGCCCAAGATTGAGATTGGGGTGGAAGTGGGGGGCCCGAGCACCTAGCGGCGACTCTTGGTCGTCAGACTGAGGAGACGATACTTTTGCCCTCTTACTCGCAGGGCTCGACGACTTGACCTTCGCCTTCCCTTTGGCGAGTTTCTTCTTCTCAACGACGTCAGGCGGGGGGTGGGATTCCGGGAACGATGTGGCGATTTCCTTTGCCGGAGGAAGCAGCTTCTCTGGAAGCTCGTTGGCCACTGCAAACATCATGCGGCATATTAGTACCGAGCTCCAATAGATGGGAGCGAGCATGCAAGCAGACATGATTCTCCCTCAAATCTTACCCTCGTTTGAATGGATCTCTTCGAGCGTATTGACATTGAGCCGCCAGTAGATGACGTCAAACCGGCGACCTCGGAAAGACTCGAACAGCTGCTCGCGCGCGCCTTCCAAGATCAGCGGGTTGGTGCGGCCTTCCCAAAATGCCTGCGAAGTCGTCGTGGATGACGACCAGCTGCTCGCTCCACCGGTGGACTTTATTCGCCGTCCCCACCAAAGTGCAGGCATGGCTGCTGAAATAGACGACCCCCTCGGCAGTCACGGCGAAGGCGAATATCTTGCGGAAAACGGAGAGATCGAAGGCGACCCTCCCTTCCCGCAGGTAGTAAAGGAACCCCACAATGATCGCCACTCCATTGGGGTTGATTTGCGCGGGGACGATCCCAAAATATCGCAGGATCTCGCAATACTCTGGCCAGAAGGGAAGCCGCAGGCCGGCGTCAAAATGGCGGAGCGACAAGACCATCACACCCTCGATATGGGTGTTGAGGCGCTCGCTGCGAGTAGGGAGCCTCGCTGAGTAGCTATCCGGCAGAAGTCGCTCCCTGAACGTCTCCAGATCTCGCTCTGTGGTTATGGATTTCTTGAAGGCCGCGTCGGCAAAGTTGGCGGCGTGGGCCTGTCGGCGAGCACTAGCATCATCCCCAACCATTTTGCGAGCTAGCGAGATGAAGAGAGAAGAAAGATGAGAAGAAAGGGAAGACAGAAGCACGCGAGCAGGAAAAGATACTCGCGAGGTGGGGTTAGGAAGATCGCATCAGCGTACTTATGTCCTACCTACCCCCTCTATTTATAGGCGATGACAAAGGGGAGGGGGGAGGGGCGTATAATTCTGTTTCGGCGAGTATCAGACTAAGTCGCGGTTTAGGCGCGTAAACGGATCCCCGACGTCCACCCCATCTCGCACAGCGCATCAGAGAATGTCACGAAGTTCGCCAGAACCTACATGATAAATTCGGCATATCGCAGAGCAACAACGAGCGACACAACAAATAAACAGGAAGACAAAAATTAAGGGCGAGATACGAACTCGCTTATTACAAATATAATATTGTTTATTACAATAGTCGCCTACGGCGAGTTTGGATAAAAAAAAGCGAGAAATCCTAAGTTCTAGGTGGCCGCTTTGGAGGATGTGGATGTCGCCCGGCCCAACCCATCTCGCGCGCCCGCCGGTAATGCTCTGTTGCCACCGATATCGCATCGTCGCCAAGCCGCAGCTGCTCCTCCATCCTCGTCAGTCGCCCCACGGAGCCCATACTCGCCCAAATGCTGGCCAGCTTGTCGAGAACGAGCTGCAGACGATGGTTGTTTATCGCCATCTGGCGATCGTTCTCCTTCACCATGTGGAAGCGGGCTTCGTAGCTATCCAGGGTGGCCCGAAGTTCTTCTATCTTCGCCACCCGCACCTCCAGAGCCGAGATCCGGCGATGAGGCTCGCAGATCGCGAGCTGATCAAACTTGCTCTCCAACTCCATATAGGCGCGAGAGCAGCGTGACGATACTCGCTCCCGGATAACCCGATGGCGTCGATGAAGGCCTCCCCAGGAGTCGTCGGGCGATCTGTCAAAACAGATAGAAAGTCGCCGGATCAGAAATGAATACCTAATTCATCAAACAAAGCAACAACGACGAAGATTACCGCGACGAGGAGACCGTGATCGACGAGGAGAAGGGCCGCGACCTGGGACATCTCGCCGATTAGAAGAGGGACCGCCCGCATGTGTACAACCCGTATTCGTCGAGGATGAGTCCCACCACAGCCAGGTCAACAGAAGTCAAGGTCAACAAGTTAAGACAAAAGTCAAAGTCAGCGTGCAAGACCGTAGAAGGCCTGAGCAAGTATGGCGAGCTCCCCTCGCATACTCTCCCGGTAGGCGACTAGGCGAGATACTCACCCAGCCCGTGCGAGTTCCTTGGGAAGTCGCTTAGTCGCCAGGGGATGGGGTATAAATATGACCCCCCTTCTTTGGTTTTCCCTATAAATAGGACCCCAGGGGTACGAGGAGAGGTACTTGAAAATCCCTTCCAGGATCACGCGAGTTCTCCTTGGATACTAGCCGAGTCTTTGGATTCCTTTTCCTTAGAAGATCAAGTCGTGACCTTGCGACTGGTTTGCCAGCTAGTCTCCCTCGTATCCTGCTCGGCCATTTTGGTTGTGGAGAGGTTGCTTCTTCCAAGCATCGGGTACGTGGTGGGACCTTCCTGCCGCAGCATCTGAGGTCCTGTTTGTTACCGCCGTTCTTCATCCTTGTCATCCTAGCCGTCTGGCCTTACCTCTGAACCGGTAACCTTAGGCGGCCTTGATCCGAATTCTGATGTCGGGGAATTTTCCTTGCTTCAACACTTGGTGCAGTGAGCGTGGTGTGTACAACCCGTATTCGTCGATGATGGGTCCCACCAGAGCCAGGTCAGCAGAAGTCAAGGTCAATAAGTCAAGACAGAAGTCAAAGTCAGCGCGCAAGACCGTAGAAGGCCTGGGCGAGTATGGCGAGCTCCCCTTGCATACTCGATCGGTTGGCGACTAGGCGAGATACTCGCCCAGCCCGTGCGAGTTCCTTGGGAAGTCTCCTAGTCGCCAGGGGGTGTGGTATAAATATGACCCCCCTCTTTGGTTTTCCCTATAAATAGGACCCCAGGGGTACGAGGAGAGGTACTTGAAAATCCCTTCCAGGATCTCGCGAGTTCTCCTTGGATACTAGTCGAGTCTTTGGATTCCTTTTCCTTAGAAGATCAGGTCGTGACCTTGCGACTGGTTTGCCAGCTAGTCTCCCTTGTACCATGCTCGGCCATTTTGGTTGTGGAGGGGTTGCTTCTTCCAAGCATCCATGTACGTGGTGGGACCTTCCTGCAGCAGCATCCGGGGTCCTGTTTGTTACCGCCGTTCTTCATCCTTGTCATCCTAGCCGTCTGGCCTTACCTCTGAACCGGTAACCTTAGGCGGCCTTGATCCGAATTCTGAGGTCGGGTAATTTTCCTGGCTTCAACAATCGCGACCCTTCCTCGACCTAGCCTTCCCAATGACGGGAGATACAACGAGACCAAGAGAGGAGGGAAGAGGGGATCCTTGCCCAACCTTAGCCCTAGCCGAGAAAATGAGGGAAGAAGGAGCTGATTCAAAAGAGAGGATTATGGTTTAATTTTTCATAACTAACAATCCCACTTTCCCCGCCTATATATAGTGAGAGGAAAAGGTATAACAAAAAGTGTCAAATATGCCCCTCACCCGGGCTACATAAAGCGTGAGAAATAAAGTGCGGAAATAAGAAGAGAATACAGGTGCACAACAATTAAATATACAATGTACTAGAAGATACATATCCTCCCGGGCATGCGTCGTCACCCCCTGGGTTGGCCCATAACAAATGCAAGGATTCCTTTTACCTTTTTGGGCATAGTAGAGAACTTTTTTTTTGTTCATATTTAGTCTGTATAAATATTTTCCCTTGCGTAAACAAGTGGAGCCTACTTAGCTTGGCCATTGCACTTTCAAGCTAGCACTCTCTTATGATGATAACACTCTAGTTATTGGCTTTTAAATTCTCTTAACATGAGTAATAGTTCCCTCAAACTATCAGGTTGTTACTTGTGGAAATGTTCCGCTCGAGTCGTCATTCCAGAAGGTTCCGAGATGCATTTACACATCTACAAGTTTATATGAATATAGAGGCTGGGATTCAAAAGCAGCCAATTCTACGCATCGCAGATTTACATGGGGCCTAAGATCTGTTGAGGTGAGGCAAGCTTATGACTATATTATATATTAAAGGAATCCTCGTAATTCAGCGTGACACCATCAAATTCATCACAACCAACCAATTGTATAAAAGATAAAACTCAATTGTGATGTCATATATGCTCCACTTGGCACGGCGGTGGTGGTCATGAACGCGGTGGTTACGAACCGTCGTTGGTGAACTCCCGACCTCACCTAAGGAACTTCATCCATTTTATATTCAAAATTAGTTTTCTTTTCTTGGTGGCAGTTATAACCGTTGTCATGCGAACATACGGTGGCGTTTTTGTCCAAACTCCTCGGAACAAAAACGTCGTGCCAAACAGAGCCATAGTCCTATTTATATTATTTCTAACTTATAGAAGAGCTTAATTTCCGAACCAAGTATATTGAATAGCCTTGCACTTTTTTTAAAAAAGTTTCTTTTTAAGTTGAATAAAGAAATAGTAACTTTTCTTTTAAAATATTGTGCAGAGTCATGTTGTAGATTTCTACATTTCTGATTTCCAGTCTGGGTTAAGAGCATTGGTTAAGACAGGTTATGGTGCAACTGTGATACCGTATGTTGATGAGTCAGTCATTGTGGATGTGGATACTAGCAACAAGGATCTATCAGCTGAATTTCTTTGTTGGTTGAGGGAGAGGAACCTTTCAAGTGATGGCCGTATGATGCGCCTGAAAGAGGGGTAATTTCATATTTTTTTCTTATCAAAAATCTGGAATTTAACACACATGAATAGAGGAAATTAGTTGAAAAGAACTTTTTTAGAGTTCTATATTGTTTTCATCTGTTCTCATGAAAATTAAATTTCTGTAACTTAAAATGTTTTCCTATCTTTCTGATTGAAGATTTCAAAACTGAACTTGATATTTTTATAATTCTTAAACTTTTTTACTGAACATTAGAGACTTTTGATACTTTGTGCTTTAGGTTTTGTTTGGCGCGGCGTTTTTGCTCCGGTGAATTTTGACAAAAAACACCATCCTGTGTTTGGCATGACTATGGTTATGACCGCCACCAATTAAAAAAACTAGTTTTGAACATTAAAGTGCATTAAGATCCTTAGGTGAGGCCGGGCACCTCATTAACGACCGGCACAACCGTGCCAAGCGTAGACTAAAGCTGATCGATCACCTATAAGCTACTAGTGATTCAGACCCTCTCTGCTTAATATGATAAATCTGTATCTCCTATCTTTCTGATTGAAGATTTCAAAATTGAACTTGATATTTTTTATATTTCTTAAACTTCTTTACTTAACATTAGAGACTTTTGATACTTTACTTTGTGCTTTAAGCTGATCACCTATAAGCTACTAGTGATCCAGATCCTCTTTGCTTAAAATAGGTTTGGGAAAAAATGTTCAGTCCCAACCAACCAGCATAGCTTGCATGCTCGATTTGTTCGTAATTGAGCGTATTGCACCATTCAATTTTCATGGCTTGTGAAGAAAACATGAATACATAATAATGCATAGAGTTTGCAATCTTTAGGGTCTTTTCAATTATTGATCATTAACCTCGAGAGAATGTTCTCCGTTTCCTCATGCATGCCTCCCTTCTTGAGTAACATCATCTTTTGCAGATTATTTTTTACATACTTTTTTCGTCATTATCTCCAATGTTTCTCTTTAGCAACTTACTTTGTTAGTGGATCCAGGGCAATGTGGGTTTTCATCTCCCGCAACTTGTTTCTATGGTTGTCTTGCTTCTATGACTCTATTTGTTCACGGGCTTTCATGTCTTTCTTTGTGGATTTTTGCTTCTCGATGTGTATGATCCTCTATTGCTACCCAAAATGTTGGAAGTAGTGTCCAGGTCCGATGATCTTTTTCTATTATCATTATTTGCGGCATGAGCTGTTTCTATTACTTTGATGACTTAGGCTTCTCAATCTGAAACTACTCTTTAAAGTTCTCTCTTCTTACCTATTATTTTATCCATTCTCATCACAATTTTTAAATTCAAAAATGTTCCCCGTTTCTTTGATAAACTAAGCTTGATATTTTTATAATTGTTAAACTTTCTTAACTGGCGATAGAGACTTTTGATGTTATGCTTTACTTTGTGCTTTAAGCAATGTTGAGACATTGATCCCCAATAAGCCATTAATTATTCAGATCTTCTCTACTTAACATGATAATTGCGTTGCAAACTTACTTCTACCATTGTAACTTCCCGGTCTGTTGTGGGTGCGCTGCAGGTCTACTGTGGGTGCGCTAAAGGTCTGCAGACCAGTGACCCCGACGCATCTCCACGGATCTGATTGGCCGCAACCCCTAATTCCAATGGCGGTTGTTGAGTCTGGGGCTTGAACCCCAAACATTCTAGATAATGGAGCATCTAGTAGAGGTTGCTTCACTTAATCTATATTATATTAAAAGACAAATCTCAATTGCGGTGTCACATTTTTGTAGTAAATTACATTAAAAGGAAAAAAAAGCTTCATTTTGATGTTACATATTAGGGTTTTTGTTTTTGTTTTGCCCATACCGAAAGTGCGTGCACGGGACCCATGCCCTTCTCTATTATCATTTTGGTGTTACACCATAAAACTCATCGTAGCACCGGACCATTGCGCCAAAACACCATTTTTGTATTGCTTGATCATTTATAATATATAAAATAATACATTTAATTTTTTCCCATTTTACCCCATAGAGAACATGTGCATGGGCTCTTGCCCTTCCTCTAGTCTAGGGAATATGCTTTTTAGCAACTAACTGTTGGCGCATTTAAATAAAGCTCAGCTCATCATCCTCAAAACTCTTTGAACTGTAAGATTAGTTTTGATTGTTTTTCTTTTCATCATCTCAGTCTTCAAAAGATATTTTGGCTTAGTAAGATGAACTTATACCATCCAAATTAAACCATTAAAATTATTTAACTTAATACGAATTCTGTGAGATGATGGCGAAGAAAATTAACATCGTGTTGACTCGGGCAAAATTTTTAAAATTTTAAATTTATGCATAGATTCCTAAATGAGATTATGTACATAAGTTGTACTTGCTTTAGTCTAAGTTGAAGTGATCTTATTTCGAGTAAGATATATTCGCGAGTCATACCAATTTAATGTCAACTCTATTGAAATTTGAGCAATTAGCGATTAAGTTTCGTGCTTGACACCCGCCCTACTTGCAGGTACATAAAGGAGGGGAGCACCGTGAGCGTTATGGGCGTCGTTCGGAGAAACGACAGTGTTCTGATGATCGTGCCACCGCCGGAGCCGCTCTCCACGGGCTGTCAGTGGACGAGATGCATACAGCCGGCGAGCTTCGAAGGCATTGTAGTGCGATGCGAAGAGACTTCAAACATAAATGTTGTTCCAGTTTAGAACCGTGTGGCAACACTTTTTATATCCCCCCTTGGCTTCCTTGTAAATGTATCTGCTCAGGTGTTTTTGGCAGTGTTGGTGTTGGGAGCATTGCTCAGGCTTCCTTGTATAGTTTTTTTTCTTCATTTGAAGAATTAAAAAAGTTTATTTTATTTTATTCAGTTTTCTGTGGTTTTATTATGATGGAAAAAAATTTCATTAATATTTTTTTGTGGGAAAACAATCTTTAGGAAATTTTATTTCAGTTTTTAATATGCTACAGGAAATTGAGAAGCATTAAACCTACTATTCATTTCATGGCTTAGATTGATTCTTCTTTAATTCAACAGGTTGAATAATCTTTTATATAATCAAAAAAATTTACACCTTTACATAAATGAGGATTCATCCTCCCCTTGAAAATGACCAAATGAAGGGGGTCCCAAATGGAGAGGCTCTTTGGGCTTTCAACATGCTTGAGCAACATGAATAATAGTTTGCTTGTGTATTAGTTGGGCTTTCAACATGCTTGTTTTGATTATTTATGTTCACTTTATGTTTATTTAGGCTATTTTCAGTGTAAAATGTAAATAAATGTGGTTGATCAAAAGTATATTCCTTTTGAAAAAAGGGGTAAAAAATAACTCTTCAATCTCAAATTATTTAAATTAAATCTAAAATCGAGCCATTAAACTTTAATCTCTTGCATGACCACCATAACTCTTTTATGTAAATTATAAATTCAACTTGTCTTGTTTAGTTCAGTATCTACAACTTATATCTCTACTATTGTATCCTAATTTGATTTTTTTGACTTATAAACATTTTTCCAAAGTCAATGTCCCAAAAAATTTAACCAACTTTTACAGCTCCAAGGCTTTGTTTAAGATGGTTGTGGCGGTAAGAAAGTGGGATCCGGATCCCCTGGAGTTTCTGCGGGAACTTCAGGGGGTAGAGTTCCATTTTTGCGAATCACTTGAGCGGAATCAGAAAAAATGGTTAACATGAAAGTTGTAGATATTCCCGAGATGAATAACTTTTATGTTGAATATTTTTTGATTTGAAGTTGTTTAGACCCCCGATTCTAGCCCCCAAAAAAATCAGTCCGAAAAACATTAATTTAATGTTTTTTGGACTGATTTTTTTTGGGGCCCAAATCGGGAGTCTAAACGACTTCAAATCAAAAAATGTTCAATATAAAAGTTATTCGTCTAGGAGATATCTACAACTTTCACGTTAACCATTTTTTATGATTCCGCACGAGTGATTCGCAAAAATGGAACTCCACCCCCTGAAATTCCCGCAGGAACTCCAGGGGATCCGAATTCAAGAAAATGGTGGTGGGAAATCAATAATGTCATTAGAGCGGTTAGAAAAGCTGTTGTCAGAAAAGCAGTATAAATAGAAAGCATATGTGGACCTACAAAATAGAAGAATAGAAATATGGAAAGCTCCTTTTAACTTTTCTGAAATGAGAGGGTTCTCTGCTTTTCAAAATTTTTTTTGAAATTTTTTGACACTTATCATTTTTTCCCCACAATTGGGAAATCAAACATCTCTAAAAAAGTGATATTGGGAGTAGAACTTTTCTCACCACCATCACTATCCCAATCAGACCCTAAATGGAATTTGTTTTCTTAATAAAATCCGAGATTTCTAAATTACCAATCATAAATGTTGATGGGACCGTGTATCATTTATAACAAAATCGATTTGCAATTAATCAGAGTCTCATCCCCCACACACACAAGTGGGTGGGTGGGGGGCATGAGAGTAACCTCTGCGCACGGGATCGACACGCCCGATCCATGCATGATCCGCATACGAGATTCCACCACATGCACAACCAGAGTAACAGCCCGCGGCCGGCCGTTTGAGTCGTCCGCCACCGCCGGCGCCGAGCGGCCTTCGCCCGGTCGACCTCTAATGGGCCGGCCCCGAGCAGCCTTCGCCCAACCTGACTCAGTGTAGTCGATGCTTGGAACTGCTCGGTCGGCCTCCAAGAGGCCGGCGCCGGGCGACGATCGTCCGATCGGCCTCCGTGAGGACGGCGCCGGGCACCGCCTGCCCGACCTCATAGAGGTCGGTGCCGGGTGGCCTTGGCTCGGCCGGCCTTTGTGAGGCCGACATCAGGCGCCGCCCGGTCAACCTCAAATAGGCCGACGCCGGGCAGCGCTCACCTGACTGACCTCCTAGAGGCTAGCACCGGGCACCTCCCGGTTTGCCTCCTAGAGGTCGTTGCCGAGAGGCCCTCGCCCGACTGGCCTCCGTAAGGCCGGCGCCGGGCGCAACCCGGTCGGCCTCCTAGAGGCCAACGCCGGACGACCCTCGCCTGACCAACCTCCTCAAGAACGATGGCCGCTCGGTCGGCCTTACCCTGCCGGGGCTTCTCGGATTGGTATCCTTGTGACCACCATTGTCCGATCATCCTCCGACGATCACCGTCGGACTTTACACGGTTAACCACCCACGTAACCACCAACATAACCACCGATAGTGGTGGGTGCAAATAACCGAGATAGTGGAGGTCTGCGAATAAAAAAGTATAACGCGCCTAACAAAAAATGCACGTCCGAGCGGAAAACACGCGCCAAGTCAGAAAACGCGCACTCGGTTGGAAAACTTGCGCTTGACCGAAAAATGCATGCTCGAGCAGGAAAAATGCGCTCTTGGTAGGAAGATGCGCGCTAGAGCGGAAAAATACTTGCCCGGCTCTAAAATGAGCATTCGGGCGAAAAATGCGCGCCCGAGTAAAAAATATGCACGCATGAGCGGAAATTGTCTGCCCGGGTGAAAAATGCGCCCTCGGTCAAAAAATGCGTGCCCGTGCGAAAAATGCGTTTCTTGGTGAAAAAAATGCACCGGAGCGGAAAAATTCACCTCCTGACGGAAAATGAGCGCCCGATCATAAAATGTTTGCCCGATGAAATGGGTCCCCAAATGGGAAAATGCACTCCCGGGCTGAAAATGCGTGCCCAAACAAAAAATGTGCGACAGGTGAAAAATACACGTTTGAGTGAAAAAATTCGTGTTCAGGTGAAAAATACGCGCGCCCGACCGAAAAATGCTTCTCAGCCCAAAATATTCCCTCCCAAGCAAAAAAATGCTCGCCAGTCTTGAAAACTGCGCGCCCGTGTGAAAATTGCGACGCCCGTGCAAAAATTGTACGCACGTGCGAACAATGTGCGTCCCGCCGGGAAAATTTGGGCTTGGGCAGAAAATGCACATCAGAGAAAAAATGCACGCTCGGCGGCAAAAAAATGCACGTCTCGGTAAAAAGTATGCCTTGCCGAGAAACGTGCGCTCGGGCGAAAGATGGGCAGGTCAGCGAAAAATGTGCGTCTGAGCAGAAAATGCGTACCCGACAAAAATGCTCCCCCGGCCGAAAAAATGCTCGTATGGGCAAAAAATATTGGCACTCGGTCGGAAATATGCTTTTCCGGTCGAAAAATGCGCATCCGGCCGAAAAATGCTCGACCCAAAAATCAATGGGTTATTGCTGCTCATGCGGAGATGATGAAAATTGATTTCTCATTAGATATTTAGTCAACACGATTTAATTTGAAGTTATATTAGCCATAAAAAATTGACCAAATTGAGTGGAAAACACATGAGAGAACCGAATGCTTTTGAATTTTTTTTTTATAATGGAGGGAGAGATGAGCACAAAGCACATGTTTTTTCTTTGAATTCGAGGTCTTGATCGTTTAGTTAAACCTGTCCTACTACTGCTGTCATCCAAGGATCACTTTGTGTCACATCCCAAGTCACAAAATTTTTCGTGCGTTACTCTCACCTATTTCTAGGTGAGAAAATAAATACTCATTGAAAGTGGACCCCACCTCTTTCCTATCTCAAAAAAAATTCCCTGCACCCCCTCCGACCTCTAATCTCCCTCGGTGAAACAAAAAGGCCTTCGCCTCCCCCTCCCACGACGAACTCCAGCCTCCTCCTTCCACGACGAACGCCAGCCTCCTCCTCCCACGACGAACCCCGGGCTCCTCCTCCCACGGGGAGCCTCCTCCCATGGCGAACCCCGGCCTCCTCCTCTCATGGCGAATTCCGGCGAACTCCGGTCTCCTCCCGCGACGAAACCCCAGCCTCCTCCTCCTCCCGTGACGAAACCTCAACCTTCTCCCGCGATGAAACCCCGACCTCCTCCTCCTCCTCCCGCGGTGAAACCCTGCCTCCTCCATCGGTGAAACCCCAACCTCCTTTAGCAACGAATACCCGGCCTCCGAGTATTTTGGTGAAATACTGGGAGTTCTGACAGTATTTGACCAAATACCATCAGGAATCTTAGTATTTCACCAAAATACTACCAGAACTCCCAATATTTCACCAAAATATTGTTAATATATTGTTCAATATCATGAACAATACAATCCATAAAGTAGATATTTAATATCATAATATATATAATAGTGGAGAGAAGATGTTAATATGATTACATAATGTAATATTATGTTATTTTGATAAATTGCAATGTGTTTGTTATTGACATTTTTGAACACAATACTGTCATAACATACAGTATTTGATCAAAATACTGACAGAATTCTCAATATTTCAACAAAATACCGTTAGAACTCTCAGTATTTTACAAAAATACTGAGAGGTCGGGGTTTCGTCGTTGGAGGAGCATGATGTCGGGATTTCTCCGCTGGAGGAGGAGGTCGGGGTTTCGCCGCGGGAGGAGCATGGGGGTCTCACCGTGGGAATAAATACCACTCATAGAAGTGGAGCAGGTGGGTCTCGTTGCGGGAGTAGGAAGGGGGAAGGTCGTCGCGGGAGGAGGAGTGTCACCGTGGGAGGAGGAGGAGCCATGAAATCGCCCTTTACGGTTTTGAGAGAGGAGAGGTCGGGAGAGAAAAAAAAATTCTGGGGAAGGAGTGGGAGTGGACCCCACTCCAAATGGTGTTATTTATTCTCCCACCTAATTCTAGGTGAGAGTAACTCACCTAAAACTTTCTCCTATGTTGGGGACCGGCCTATTTATAAAATATTGGGGATGCGGTTAGTTCACTCCTCATTATCCCATCATGGAGATCATGGGGAACCGCCAGGCGCGCGATCAGCACGTGCAATTGCGCGCGATCCGGGCGCTTGGGGTCTCCTTCCCCGAGCCGCCCGGGGCCGGTCATGGTGGATGGCCTCTCTCTCCCTCCGTCCGCGGGCCGGCTCAAGACGGTCCGGCTTCTGGTCGGCCGAAGGGCCGCGTCTCGTGGTCGCGTGCCAACGACCGTGAGGCGTGGCGATCCCGCCGGCCGTCCCGGCCGGCGGGAGCCTCCCCTCCCGCGGCCTCCTCGGTAGGTGGCGGGAGCGGACGGCTACGCTCCGCCTTCCGTCCGAGACCGCTCGACTGGCTGTCCCTCTCCCGCTCGGGTCGGCTCCGGCCAGCCGCGCCTTGTGGCCGACACTCGGTGCCGACGCCGCGCCCGACGGTCGGCACCGGGATCGCGCCCGGTGTCCGCTTCCAGGTCCGGGCCCGACATACGACCCGAGAGCGGCCAATCGGACCTCTCCGACAGGTCGACCGCACTCCTGGACGACGTCGCGGCCGCGCCCCTTTCCCTTCGCCGAGACCGACCACCCTCGAGGTGGTGGTCGGTCGCCTTACTTGCCCTCCTTGGGCGTCGTCCCCACCGTCCGATAGTTCCACCACGATCACGACCGTCCGATGCGCGGGTAACCGCTAATGTAACCATCTCCAATATTGGGAGGACGCGTTTTTAGTGTGGGGTCTGCATTTAGTAAAATTAATATAAAATTAATATCTTCCCAAAACTATACTCATAATTATGATATTGGTGGTTACGGTGTGCAGATAGCCGCATAATCACTGTAACCACCTCCTGGAGGCTATAGAAAGGGCCCGCAGGTCTCCTTATTTCTCATCTGCTTTCTTTCTCCTCAGGTCAGAGCTCTGCCGGATTCCTTTTATGATCCACCTTTGAGCCACCTTTGAGCCACCTGCTCTCCACTAGAAATTTGCCTAAGTCCACAAGGATGCGACAAGAAGGAAAATCCTACTACAACAGGTGCTCGTCCGTGTGCATCACCACAATAGCCATCCTCGCGCGGAGCAGCTTGTTGCCCTCCGCGAGCCCAAGAATCTCTCTCTCGCCCCCAAAGTATAACGAGGAGCGGCCTATTACCCTCGATTCTTCAAATAAGTTGTAACCGCAAGCAAATAATGGATATCGATTGACACAGAATCGGTCGCGTGATTTTTTACCGAGTTAAGGGGTTTTTTCATGTCAAAACATCGTGTGTACTTTTTCTCTCTCATTGATTGAGTGCGCCCTCGACCGCTCCGTGAGCTAAGATGGTCCAAGTTACTCCGATCCGACCGAAGCGTCGAGTTTGGCCGCAACAACATGATCCTTTTAGGAGCCACCCCTTCCACTTTCTCTTCAAATTATTTTGTAGATAGTTGTCATCTAATCAATTTGTTATCTCATCATAATTCCATATTGTTTGTTTTGTGTGGTTTATTGTAATGCTGTAAGTTGTGTGATTTGTGTTTTTATTATTGCTCCATTTTAATTTGCATGATTTGTGTCATAAATTACTCCTGTCAAATGGAGGTGACAATTATATTACTCCATCTTCAATATTGTTCAAAATATAGATCTAGTTCTACATGTTCTTTAAAATAGTGTAGCTGTGTCTATTAAATTCAAATGACTAGAATGCCAAAATGCTCAGCTCGGAAATATACATTTAAACAAAAAATGAAACAAAATATAGGCAATACTACAACAACAAAAATGAATACAAATATCGCCCCCCTCCCCACACACACACACAATTAATTTTGCCGCCCATGATTAATATCGCCCCCCACGATCAATGTTGCTCCTCACGATTAATGTCACCGCCCTCAACCAATATCGCCGCCCCCGATCAAGGTCGCCGTCCATGACCAATGTCGCCCCCACCATCAATGTCGCCGTCCACGACCACTGTCACCCGCCAAGACCAATGTTGTCGTCCACGATCAAAGTTGCCCCCCACGACCAATGTCACCCCCCTCGACCAATGTCGCCTCCCTCGAACAATTTCGCGTCTCTTACGACCAATGTTACCTCCTCGACCTATGTCGCCGCCCTCGTCCAATGTATCCTCCCTTGTCCAATGTAGCCGCCCCCGACCAATGTCGCCGCCCTCCGACCAATATCACCGTCCCGATCAATGTCACCCCTACAAAAAATGTCTCCTCCACGACAAATATCGCCCCCACGACAAATGTCGTCCCACGACAAATATCGCCTCCACGACAAATATGGCTCAACACGGGTTCCCGTGCTTGTATATATATATAAATTTAGATATTAAACATTACAATCCTACTTTATTTTGCCCATATACTATTTATTATGGGTGGTATCACTAGCAAATTTTATTTGGCTGCTAGCAAATCCAAAATCCCCCTATAAATCTATTTTTTTGTTATTTTGAAAATCTTATTTCTACTACTAGCAAACCCACGACCTACACCTATCCGCCCCCTTCATTACTCTCATTCGCCATCCGCGGCTCTCCTCTCTCTCCCGTGCTCCCTTTCGTGATTCCAAGTGTGCAATCTCCGACAACTCCGGCTAATCCCGTGTCTAGTTTATGTGCAGGGCCGATGATTTCATAGCAGCACCGCCGCACTTCACCACAATAGTCTTGCCGCGGAAGCGCAGTATGAAAGAGAGGGATTCAGAGAGGATGTCCCCGCGGGTCTGCGCTGGAGTCGAGGTTTTCGCCACCGGATCGGCGGCGGAGGTAGTGAGAGCGGCGGCCATGGGAGTTGGGATCCGTAGGTTCCTACAATTGGAAGGATTGGCGATGAATATTATAGCGGATGATTTCACGGCAATCTAGAAATATATAGATATGTTGTCTGGTTTATAAGATCTGTATTATTAGGGAGCTGTTATCCGCACCGCAGTTTTGGCTATTTGCACCGCACTTTCTCCTAATTTTTTATGTTTTTTGTAAATACGTCTTGTACATGCATTTTTAGGAAAAGTGTTCAACACGAAAGTTGTAGATGTCGTCGAGATATACAACTTTCGTGTTGAACAATCTTCCTGAAAATGCATGTACAAGGCGTATTTCCAAAAGACGCGAAATCTGAGCGTATTTCCAAAGTACATCTTGTACATGCATTTTTCGGAAAAGTGTTCAACACGAAAGTTGTAGATCTCACTTTCGCGTTGAACACTTTTCCAAAAAATGCATGTACAAGACGTATTTTCAAAAGGCACGAAAAATTAGGAGAAAGTGCGGTGCGAATAGCCAAAACTGCGGTGCGGATAGCAGCGCCCTATTATTATTTTTCAATCTGTATTAATATTTTTTTAATCCGACGACTCTGGCGATCTGCACTGGTTCTATTGCATGTTATTTTATTTTTTTTAAAATTTTTTATGTTGATTTGCTAGTAATAAAATTTTTTTATGAAAGTTTGCAAATAGTAATATTTTGATAGAAGCAACTATCTATATTATCCCTTGTAACCACCATAAATTAAAGCTAAAGATATATGAAATATTTATTATATAGATATTGTATCTGCAGTGCACTGTACTTCAAGCAATAAATAAAAAGATTTGGAGAGAGGAAACAAATTCAGGGTTTTCAAATTAATTTATTTTCAAAAATATTAATAAGTTATTTATCATTTTAGTGTTATGCCGATATATGCAATATATAATTTTTATGATGTGAGAAATATGAGCTCTGAGATATAGAAATCTTTCATAATAATTAGTATATTAATTATATATTAAAATATAATATTTAGCATTTTGATTTGTCTTAAACTTAAAATAAGATCATCAAATAAATTTCAATCATTCAATTTCAATTCCTCTATTCTAATAAAACTTATGATTTTTTTCATACATAAAATACAACAACGACAATAACAGTCTTTATCTCACCATAATGGGATCGGCTACAGGAATCTTTTGTCGAAATTGTGTCCTATCTTTAGTCGTAATATCACAAATGCCTAAATACAACGTGCATTTCTTTATAGTTTCATTCCAAGTCTTTTTTTGATCTATCCATCCCCTATTTAAAATGCCTAATTGCCAAAGTCACACATTCCTAATATATACCTCTATGGTCCCCTTTATACACACATGTCTAAGGCTCTGTTTGGCAAAATGGTGACCCATGCGTTTACGGCCACCAAAGGAGCTTCATCCACTTTTATGTTCAAACGGATGATGTTTGTTAGGTGATCCTTAACGAATGACGGTTTGACCCATGCATTTACGGCCGACACCACCGTGCCAAACGGAGCCTAAACCATCTTAATCAAGCTTCTCACATCTTCTCTACAAATTCCTGCATTCTCGTGTGTCCATACATCCACCTCCTAAGCATTCTCATCTCCGCAACTCTCATTTTTTTTGCTCATTACATAATTCACTGCCCAACACTTAAAACGGTAGAGTCTAATTGCACTCATTCTGACCATATAATATTTTCGGGGTAGAAATAAACCATACACAAAGACGACTGAAATGGTAGTGGGTAATTTTGACATTGACTGAGGGGTAATACGGTAAAATCGTCGTGAAGATAAGAGGGATGCTCCCGTTGATGACCTAAATGCCCTCCCTATTAATTCCCACCGCCGCGGGTCTCCCTACTTTGTATCGTCCTCATCGAAGCCCTTTTGCCCCTCCGTGCCCTTCTTCTCCCCCAATAAACACGCCCCTCTCTCTCTCTCTCTCTGCTCTTTGCTCTCTCTCCCCCGGATTCAAATTCCAGCTAACTCCATCTTCTACCCGCCAAAATTCTTCGCATTTGCCTCTCAAACCTCAAAAATTCTGTCGTTATTGGCTCTAACCCGATCGAAATCGGCGCTTTTGCCGGAATTTCTCGCTCGATTTTGCTCGTTGGGGTCGGTTCTTCGGCCTCCTTCTGGATAATCTCAGTCTCGACGCGCTTATACTGATCTGCGGCCTTCATCTTATCCCTACTGAAGCGCAGGTGTGTTTTAAATGTTTTTTTGTCGGGATTTGGATCTTCAGCTGTTTGGTATTGTGTTTGTTAAAGTTCGTCTGAGCTGGCGATAATGGAGGCATGACCTTCTTCCTTGGAATTCCGTTGTTCTACTTTATGTTCTATGGATTCTTGTTTGTTTGCCGATTTGATAAATATCATAAAAAATGCTCATTTTGTCCCCCCTTTATAATTTTTTTTAAAGAGATGGTGGGTTTTTTTTATAGAGTGAATGAAAGACTAAGACCTCCTTTGGGGAAACTTATTTTCACCGGTCAAGCGGTTACGAATTAAGGCCGGGTTCATGTGGTCGTAACCGCTTGACCGGTGAAAATAAGTCCCCCCAAACGGAGCCTAAGGCTTTGTTTTGGCGCGGCTTATTTGCTCCGGTGAGTTTGATCAAAAATGTCAGTAGTATCATAGAATGTATTGTTTGGTAAGACAAAGGTTATGACCGCTACAAAGAAAATAAACTAGTTTTGAGCATACAATGCATGAATTTTTTTAGGTGAGGTCGGACGTTCAGGAACAATGGTTCATGACCACTGCGCGCCAAATTGAGCCTAAGATCGGTTATAGTGATCACCCAAGGAACTCTTCATCTTTATGTCAAAACTGTATTTTTTTCTTGGCGCTCAATCATATATTCTATGAAGATGCGGTGGTTATGAATCGTCGTTGTTCATGAATGCCCAATCTCACCTAAGGAACTATATTCATGTTTATGTCAAAATTAGTTTTTTTTTCTTGATGGCGATCATAACCGTTGTCATGCCAATTATATATATATTCTATGATGGTGTCTTTTTTGTCCAAATTCACTGGAGTAAAAACACCGCACCAAACGTATGATGAAGTTGGAAAACTCTGATAGTTGAGATCCAATAACCCATAGACGAATTAGGTATTTAGGTTAAAAACCTAGTGGTTGATCGCTGAGATCCAACAACCCACATACGAATTAGGTTTAATCCCTAGCTGTCACTTAAAAACAATCGCACAAAACATGTCGAGATTCAAAACGTTCACCCATTTTTGCTATTTCTTTCAGGTATGCTTGTTTGGACGGAATTCGGACTTTGGAGTTCAATTTCAATGAAATTGAACTTTCAATTCTAATTCCAGAACCCCCCGATTCTATCCAAAGAACGACCCTTTAGGTATTTCTGGTACAAAGTGCTCTTCTTAAATAATTCATTTAAGGACCTAAATTGGGCCGCCCTCCCTCCTGCTAATCCGGCCGGTTTCCCATGTTATCCATAAGGCTTCTCAATTCTTGCGTTACATTTACGCATTTCCCTAAATTGTTAAGAGCCTAGATATCCTTGAGGTAACCACGCAAAGGGGTTGTTTTGTTCTGTTATGTTAGTGCAATTTTTTATGTTAGATGGTGTTGACATTGTCCGTGTTACATGGTGTTATTAAAATATCGATGTATCTCTCAAACATTCCACGCATGATTCAATTTTTATGATTCAAATTTAGGTTTGGATTTGAATTTGAATTCACTTCAAATGATGGACCAAATCAACGTTAATCGGACGACCAAATCACCTTTATATATAATTTTGCTAATCTTGCCAATAAAGATAATAATATTCAAATTCAGAGTCGAATACCACTCGAATTCAAAAATACGAATTTTAATCGAATCTTCATTAATCGATTTCCGAATTATTCACAAACTATTTGGTTCACGAACAACCTTACTCACAAATGTGTAAAACGCTCCCCGAATGAAAACATCCCCGACATCTAAAACTTGTGATGAAAATGACCAACAACCCCCAAAATGAATTGAAGGATATCAGGTGGCCATAAATTTTGAACTATGAAGATTCTTAGTAAGTATTGCTCCCTAACTTAAAGCCTCTATTGGACAGTGTTCTTGTTGTTTGCTAAAATTATTCTTCAAAGTGGTGCCCTTCAAGAGTTGAGTGATTTTATATCTAAACATTATTTAAGGGTTTAAGAAGTTTTGGGTTTATTCTATTATTTAAAAATGACATGACCAACAACCCCCCCAAAATGAATTGAAGGATATCAGGTGGGCATAAAGTTTGAACTAAGAAGATTCTTAGTAGGTATTGTTCCCTAACTTAAAGCCTTTATTGGACATTGTTCTCGTTGTTTGCTAAAATTATTGTCCAAAGTGGTGCCCTTCAAGAGTTGAGTGATTTTATACCTAAACATTATTTAAGGGTTTAGGGTTTATTCTATTATGTTAAGCCTCATCTCACAGGTTTTTACTTACAGGTTTTGAAGGTGGAAGCCTGTGTTATTTGTAACTGATGCTGGATGGGAAACCATGAAGTGGCTCTTGGCCACAGCCATCTTGACTTTGTTATGGGACAAGACCATAGCCATGGCCTCCTCCTCGAGTATTCTGATGACCACAAACTCGATTTGGCTCAGGGCCATGCACACGAGCGCGACCAGATCGACGAAGAAGACAACGAGAGCTGCAATCAAATCCATGGAGTTCATAATGCTGACCCACTGACCTTTCATCAAGGCCATGAGCTTGTCCTCTCAGACAATCATGAGTTGGCTCCGAACCTCGATGACGGATCGCATGAGCTCGTCCTCCATCAATCCGCCCATCTGATGATGACTCCCATTCTTCAGAGCCGCGTGATCGTGAACCCGAACCACGAGATCCATGTCGGCCAGGAATTCCCCGACGTCAAAAGCTGCCGGAGAGCTCTCAGAAGCGCGGCCATCGCCTGCCACTTCGAGATACAGACGGTGAAGTCGGACAAGAGCAGATTCACTGCCCGGTGTCGGGCGGAGGGATGCCCGTGGCGCATTCACGCTGCGAAACTCCCCGGAGTTCCCGCCTTCACCATCAGAACCATCAATGGCAGCCACAACTGTTTCGGGATCAGCCATCTAGGGCATCAGCAGGCTTCGGTTCAATGGGTGGCGAATTCCGTGGAGGATCGTCTCCGGCAGAATCCTCACTGCAAGCCGAAAGAGATTCTGGAGGAGATTCATCGAGTTCATGGAATCACTCTGTCTTACAAGCAGGCTTGGAGGGGGAAGGAGAGGATAATGTCGTCTGTTCGTGGTTCTTTCGAAGAAGGATACCGTCTTCTTCCTCAATACTGTGATCAGATCAAGAGGGCGAATCCAGGAAGCATGGCGTCGGTGTACGGTGCTGGTGAGGATAACTGCTTTAAGCGCCTCTTTATCTCCTTCTACGCCTCGATATATGGCTTCGTGCACGCCTGCAGATCGCTCATGGGACTGGATCGTGCTCTTCTCAAGAGCAAATATCTCGGAACTTTGCTGTTGGCCACCGGAGTTGACGGAGATGGAGCCATCTTTCCTCTTGCTTTCGGCGTTGTGGATGAAGAGAGCGATGATAACTGGATCTGGTTCTTATCGGAGCTGCGTTATTTGCTGGAAAACAACACGGAGAATATGCCGAGGCTCACGATTTTGTCGGATCGAGAGAAAGGGATTGTCGATGGAGTAGATTTCAATTTCCCGACGGCATTCCATGGATTCTGTATGCGCCATTTGAGCGAAAGCTTTTCCAAGGAGTTTCCCCATCATTCGAACCTCGTCAATTTGTTCTGGGAAGCTGCGCAGGCGCTCACCGTCGTCGAGTTCGACGCCAAGATACTCGAGATCGAAGATGCGTCCAGAGAGGCGGCGTGCTGGATTCGAGGAATCCCGCCTCGGCTGTGGGCGACGGCGTACTTCGAAGGAACGCGATTAGGGCATTTGACGGCGAATATTGCGGAATCGCTGAGTAGCTGGCTGATCGAGGCGTCCGGCCTTCCGATCAATCAAATGATGGAGTGCATCCGGCGGCAGCTGATGACCTGGTTCAACGAGCGGCGGGAGACCAGCATGCGGTGGTCCACCGTTCTCGTCCCGTCGGCGGAGCAGCGCGTGTCGGAAGCCGTCGAGCGAGCTCGCGGATATCAGGTGGGGCGGGCGAACGAGGCCGAGTTCGAAGTCGTTTCTCCTCACGAAGGAAGCTTCATCGTCGATATTCGCAACCGATGCTGCCTCTGCCGTGCCTGGCAGCTCTACGGCCTTCCCTGCGCCCACGGGGTGTCCGCGCTGGTCTTCTGCCGGCAAAACGTTCATAGGTACACGGAGAGTTGCTTCACGGTGGCGACCTACCGGAAAACGTACTCGGAGACAATACATCCCATCCCGGACAGAAGTCTGTGGAAGGAACTCTCGGAAGGAAATCACGGCGAACTCGATGTCGTCATCAATCCGCCAAAGTTTCTCCGGCCAGACGGGAGGACGAGGAAGAAGAGGGCGCGGACGGAGGATCGGGGGCGGCTGAAGCGGGTTGTTCATTGTAGCAGGTGCAATCAAACAGGTCATTTCAGGACTACCTGTGGAGCACCTATATAAGTAAAATAAACTGCATTGCTGATATATATTATGATTTATGAGCGGTTTAGTTGTTACTAGTGGTTTAGGGAGTTTTGGATGGAGATTGATTATTCCGTTAGATACTTCTAGGAACTGCATGGTTAATAAGTTAGAGGTTTGATTTTCTTTTACATAAATTACATTTTTTAGAGTTAATTTAGAATGGCATGTTAATAATACTTGCAATGTTTTGGATGATATATATATATCTAAATAATTTGTCCTTAAATGTTAATCTTCCTTGATCTTAGTCCGACGTTGACTATTAAACTTCCTTAATTTACGCACCCTTTCGATGGTGGCGGTGACAACCATAGTAATTATGAACCGTCGTTCGTGAATGCCCATCCACCTAAGGAACTTCATTTATGTTCAAAGCTAGTTTTCTTTTTTGATGGCGGTCATAACTGGCGTCATGCGTCATGTCCAACAACACATTCTATGACGGTGGCATTTTCAATCAAACTCACTGGAGCAAAAAGCATACGCCAAACAGAGCCTTGGTTAAATACATTACAATGGCTGTGTTTGGCGTAGCTTATCGCAGCTTATTTGCTCCGGTGAGGTTGGAGAAAAATGTCATTGTCATAGAATATACGTTTGGTATGACAAATGTTACTACTACTATACAAAAAAATTAATTTGGCCCATAAGATTTTGGTATGACAATGAGATTTTTCTCCAATCTCACCGGAGCAAATAAGCCACGCCAAACGCAGCCTAAATTACTCAAAAGCGCATATTTTCTTTTGCAAGTACCTCGGATCATCCTCTATTTTTTTACCCTAGATCTCATTTTATTAGCCACTCTTCAAATACTCTTCAAATTGCCTATGATAAGCATGGAAGCCTGGAAGGTGCTGATAATGTTAAGTCATCATGCTCTTTATTATGACATGAGAGACGCATGCTACATTGTCCGGGACAAAGGGTCACGATCCTCGTGGGCAAAGGGTCACAATCCCACGAGAATGAGCTAACTCTAAAACCTGCCCTCAATTCGGATTGCAAGCTGCAACTCAACTATATGAAGCCAGAATCACTAGTAATGACACTGAATTCATTCCCGAACCTTCTGCACACCACCCGTCACACTATAAAAGCTAGCCATGCCCGAAATCATTACACTAACTGCAAGAAGGAAAATGTCAAAGACAGGGCTAGTGATTGAAGTGAAGTCAAAACAACGCAGCCGTCAGATAAAAAAAACTAAAGAATATAAATCTGATCCATGTTTATGAAAATTCCTATAAACACCATGTCATGACATAATTTTACAAGGAGATATTTATAAAAGGAGAGATCTTGATAAACGACCCTACCCTACAAATTAATAAAATAATAGTTTCTCCTAAAAAAAATGAAGAGGGCAAGAGTAGACTCTGAATATGTTACATGCATATAACTATATAACTCTCTGTAGAAATACATCAACGGGTTCTACATTGAAGCGAGAAGGTCTCTCATTTCTGTAACAGAAGGAATTGCTTCATTTTGGTAGATTTTGACGGCCAGCTGAACGAAGCTCTCATACTTGTCCATAAACTCCTTCTGCAGTTTCAGCAAAACCACATCACTCACAAATATAAAAGCCTTTGCATTATAAATGCAAGGAAAATACATTTCTCAATGGCTCCGCTGCTCTGGAATTAACATTTTAAAACTAACTTCTTTTTTTTTTTTTTATTTTATTTGAGTTGAGTAGTGCATCATCGAATCACACTCAATTAGGGCTGATCATATTATTCAAAACTCAAAAATCGTTGAGCTAAATCGGAATCAATTACAATTGAATCGACTTAATTTGACTTGAATCTGATTTCGAGTCAGGCCTGAATCACTCGAAATATGATTCAGATTAACTTGAATTGATTAAAAATTTTATGTATTTGTAATATACTATCATTTTAAAATAAAAAACACTAAAATTTAAACATAAATAAAAAAAGTGAAACATTTAAGATTTCATTTGCTAAATTTAGAGGTTGCCCAATTTAATATCGAGCCAACTAGGAATGAAGAGAAAAATGGCTCGATTTCAAGCCGACTTGACTCGATTTCGAACCGGCTCGGAATCGAGTCATCTCGAGTCAATTTCAATTCCGAGCCGAGTTCGACTCGAAAATTTCGATTTCAAGCCGGGCCCAAATCGCTCGATATAAGTAAGCCCTACACTCAATTATCACAAAAAAAACTATAAAACTAAGGAACAGTTGAATAATTATATCAGAAAGGAAGCAATCGAATAGTTATATAAGCAATTGAATAATTAAATCAAAAAAATAATATCGTTATAACTTCAAACCGTAAGTTTGACATCAGTAAATGTAAAGCAAGCATCACTATTAATTGAGCGGGCACCTACTTTATTATAGGATATGGATAGGCTCGATCGGGTCGGGATTGCGATTCTGCCGATCCTACAATCCGGATCGCAATCCCACCCCTAGAGATGTTAGATTTGATCTTGGGAAAGATCCGGATCGATTTACAAAATCATGATCGTAGGGCCATGCAATCCTACGATCTGGATTGTGCTCCTCTCTTGTCGTGAGGTGACATCCGAGGAGTGCATTGGTATCATTTTTCCTCGAATTCTATTAAATAAAATGAGCACGAATCAAACTAGCTACACGTTAACAAGGTTAAGATGTTACCCGCAACAACTAAGACATACGAAAAGGATTTTAGGGTTCGAGATACCTTGCATTTATCCCACAAAGACGGCAATAGTTCTTCTGAGGTCAAGTTCTTCTGCAACTTCCTGTACATGGCGCTGATCAACTTGTCAACCTGCGCTCAGCGGCAAATAAAAAATATGGTCATATATCATGATCTCCCATCTAAGTTTGTTAAATTACAATTTGCACCTCTCTGGCTTTTGAAATTACAAAACCTCCCAGATAAGTTTGCATTTCATAACATTCATGCACACAAAAAAATCCCATGAAAATTTACTCCAAAGAGGTATTTTTGTGCATGAATGTTATGAAGTGAACTTACAGAGGATGTTTTTGTAATTTCAAAAGTAAGACGGGTGCAACCTGTAATTATGCAAGTTTAGGTAATTATTCTTGTAAAAATTTAAATTAAACGCGTTTGATAAAAAAATAAACAGTAGTCATAGATTTGTTCTAATACCCCAGATAAACTGGATTTCACCATCTTTCTGAGATCCGTCTTTGATAAGCCAAGCTGAAAAGGAATCTGCATATTAAAAGCTGAACAAGTTAGGCGTGACAAACAGCTCAAGTGGAGAAGCTGCAAAGAAAGAAATATAGCGACATACCAAATAATGGAATGAAGGGCATAAAGAGACTGTAAAGAAGAACCATAAACCATCATGCCATAATATTACAACTCACATGAAACTATATTGACCCATAATTAAGGTCAAATTACATGACACACGTCACATGCTGCCTTTCCAGGGTCCGTAACATCATCTCTGCGGTTATCAAGAGCTTGCTCTCAAGCTTGAAGGATGAAAATGTAGGGCGTCAGCAAATGTGTTTGGCCCTCTCGAGTAGTCTTCGCAGCGTCAACGCCCTCCCCCTGGATTGAAAATCTTCAGGTCATCTGGATCCTCAACCTTTGGCGGATAATCGACCTCAACTAGAAAAGACGTTTGCGTTTGTGATCCTCCATGTATGGCACGTTACAATTGTAACATAGCCTTTCAGTATGCCGCTTGGCTTTCGTGTCAGGCTCTTGAAGGCAGGTTGCGATCGACATCCCTCCCCTTGGAGTCAAAGGGTATGTTTCTGGGGTGATGGGAGGATGAACTACCTCCCCGGGGATTGCCTTTCTTCGCTTGGCGGTCGTTGCGTTGTTTACTTGTTTATCCATCAGGATGTGCTTTTCCCAAATGCGAGCGGGGCCCATAGTCATAGTCATGCTAAGGTCAGAGGGAGCCTCAAACTACGGGTTCAAGTCAGAGTCTCTCCTGTATGACGTGTGAAGGTGGACACTTGTTGATAGGAAAGAATAGAATTTGCACAACCCAACAAGTTTTGAAACTTCTCCAGATGACTAAAAAAATGAACCCGTTTGCTCGAGGGACATAAGTTCGCCCAAGGGGTTGGTGCGATGACGGGGGCCAAAATGCAAGTGGCAATGGTGTTCGAAAATCCCTCCAGTTCACTCTGGGCCTTTCTCACTCGAGCAATACAAAACATAATTGAGATGATCTCAAGATGTGGAAGGAAGTCAAGCTAATTCATTCCTCCCACAGGGTGCAGTGATTGGCAGAACATTGTTCACACCGTGTGAGCCATGTCAAGGGGTCCTACCGACAATCAAAGAGAGGGAAGTCAAGTTTTAAATAGTGCGGCACCATGCTTCCTTCAAAACAGATACCTGGAAACTCTAGTAGGTCGACAAAAGGGGGGCCGCCATGAGTGGAGGTGGACGTCAGTCATGGTGGTAGGTGCATGATGCCGACGCGAGCGGAAAGAGCTTCGAAGGTAGCGGTATTGGCATCCTGCTAGGCAGAAAACACAACTTGCTTTCGAGCCGCCTGAGTGGCTTGGTCGGTCATCATCTTTTGTATTAACTCTACCTGAACTTGGAGGTTCAACTAGGTGTAGGTTGGTGTATAGGAATTGACTTGTGATATATAGAGGCTGGAGGGGATTGCAGAGGTTGGTTTGGAAGGGGATGTTGAAAAGCAGGGCTGGTGGCTATAGATGTGGTGATAAAGGGCCGGCGGGTGCGGGAACAGCAGGAATGCAGGTTGGCGACAGTTTAGTTACAGTTGCAGGGTGTGGGAAGGTTAAACAGGGAGGGATGTGGAGAGGGAAGGCCCGGATGGCTGTTTGGAGGGCCTGTAGGGTGGGTGGCTGCTGGTTGGGGTGCAGTTAGGGTTGATGCAAAGCTAGTAGGGTGGTGGTAAGGAAAACACACGGAAACAAAGATACAAGCCCAATGAGCCATCATCTTAGGGTTTCATGGAAACCTCATGCAAAAAAATCGGATTCCAAAAAGAATATTCTCCAAAATCTGCAATTGTTTTCCAACCATCCCTACTCATCAATTTATAATATAACATGTCTAGGACAACCATCATGGATGGTTATGATTGACCGTACATAATAGTTGTCCAATCTCTCTAAATAAAACACTAAAAAAACAATAAAATACATTGTAATATCCAAACATCATTCTGGACAGGATGGCAGACTCAAATCATTTACTTGGTAACGCATAATATGGTAGATGACAAATCAGCCCAGAGTTCCTACGAATGGCCCCCAAAACTCATGTTCATCCCCATCACATCCCCCCTCCAAGATGTCTAACATCCGATTAATCATATATACACAGTTAGCCCATCTTCGTCTTACAATCCTTTTGGACTTTGTGTCTCTTATAACATGCATCTCTGTTGGCGAGCTTCTGGACATGAGGTTTGAGAAAGTCACACTTTCTCCCAAGAAATTTTGAAATTCACCTTAGGTGAAATCTCCACCATTATAACTTCAAAGAATTTTAATACTGACACCAAATTGAGCAAGCAAATTGATGGGGATCATGCCACATGGCCCACTAGGGTCTATTCACACCGACCTTGTGTTGGGAAACAAATCAGCGCCGTCCAAGACATTACTGCTCCTGTTGGAAATACGCCATCTGCCACCAAATAACTATCTTATTAATGTTGTATTAATGCTATATTAGCTCTATATAAAGAGCAATTTTGCTGTAACCAGATTATGGAAAATATGAAAAGCCTTGTTCTTCCCTTCCTATTCTCCCTGTTCCTCTCATATGCTTACTGATGTTTCATTAGTGGTATCAGAGCCGTGATTCATGGCCTCATCATCTACCCCTTTCTCCTCTCCCTCCATACCCATTTTCAATGGGGATTCTTATGATTATTGGAGCATCAAGATGCGTACAGTGTTCTTATCACAAAATCTCTGGACCATTGTTCAGAATGGTCCTATTTCCATTGACATCACAATACCAGGAGACAACGATGTTGAATCATCAAAAGCCAAAGACAAGCAGTCATCTAAAACCGACGTTGAAGAAATGATGAGGGATGCTCGTGCCCTTCTTCTCATCCAGCAAGGTGTCACTGATGCCATTTTTCCTCGAATAATGGGAGCTCAAACGGCAAAAGAGGCATGGGACACTTTACAAGAAGAGTTTAAAGGATCAAAGAAGGTTATGAAAATAAAAATACAAACTCTTTGGAGACAATTTGATGCTGTGAAAATGCAAGATGGAGAAACCATTCAAGACTACTTTGCCCGGGTAACTACCATTGTAAACCAAATAAGAAACCTGGGGACCCTTATTGATGATCAACAGATTGTTCCCAAAATGTTGCGCACCCTACACAAGTCCTTTAACCATGTTGTTGCTGCCATAGAGGAGTCCAAGGATATTGAAACCCTTTCCATCCCTGAGCTTATGGGGTCCTTGCAATCTCATGAGGACCGGATGAAACAAATAGATCAAGACCTACCTTCCCAAGTTCAAAACAGACTCCTCATCTCCTCTATCCCTGAAACTACCAGTGAAAACCTTTTCCTAAGCCAACAACATTCAAACTCTCGTTTACTCAACAACAACAATCGAAGCAAAGGAACCACTCGGCTCAACAGACCAAATGAGAGGTTCTGTACTCTATGCAAGAAGAACAATCATGAAAACAAGGATTGTTTCTTCAGATGCAAGAGGTGCAAACATCCCACTCACACAGAACAAAATTGCTGGAGCAAACACAAGGAGGAAGCTCACTTCACTGAGAATGATGAAACAGAGTCCATGTTCTTTACCTGTGCTCAGGAAAACACCAAAGATATCACAAAATGGTATCTTGATTCAGGATGCTCCAACCATATGACCCATCACAAGGGCTACTTCATTTCTCTTGATGAAAATTACAAATCTGAAGTTTTTCTCGGTGATGGCAGCTCCAAGAAAATTTTGGGAAAAGGTACCATACAGTTTTCTACAAAAAATGGTGAGATCAAAACAATCCAGGAAGTTCATTTTGTCCCTAGCCTCACTCAAAACCTTTTGAGTGTTGGGCAATTAACTCAAAAGGGATACTCCCTATGGTTTAAGGATAACATTTGCCACATCACTTCAAACACCACAAACAAAATCATCCTCACCACACAGCGGTCCAACAACAAGGTTTATTCTATTTGTCTGCCAACTACCACCCAACATCAAGCTACCAAAGCTCCATCCCAGCGGCAAGCTCTCACCTGCATCACCACAAAACCTTCAGGAGCACAACTTTGGCACAAAAGATATGGGCATCTGAATTACAAGTCTCTAAACTATCTCAGCAAAGGTAATCTGGTGCTTGGCCTCCCTAAACTAAATTTTCAAAAAACCTTCTGTGAAGGATGCTGTCATGGAAAAGCTGCTCGTCAACCTTTCCCAAAGAAGTCAACCTGGGAAAGCACAAAACCTCTACAGCTTCTTCATATGGACCTCTGGGGGCCTGCCACCACCGCTACACAAGAAGGTACAAAGTATTTTCTTCTCATTGTTGATGATTTCTCACGCTACAGTTGGATATATTTCCTTAAAACCAAATCTGAAGCCCTATCCAAGTTCAAAGTTTTCAAAACCTTTGCCGAAAAACAGCTAAACACAGACATCAGAACCATAAGAAGTGATAGAGGTGGTGAATTCCTCTCCACTGAATTCAACACATTTTGCCTGGAACATGGAATCAATAGACAACTAACTGTTGCCCACACACCTCAGCAAAATGGAACTGTCGAAAGGAGAAATCGAACAGTTCTTGAAATGGCTCGATCCATGCTTCATGCAAAAAACCTACCAAAAATACTTTGGGCCGAGGCTTGCAACACATCTGTGTACATCCTCAATAGATGCCCTACTCGTTCTCTCCACAATACTACACCTTATGAAGCTCTTTATCACAGAAAACCCCATATCTCCCATTTAAGAATTTTTGGCAGCATTGGGTACCACCATATCTCTCCCCAAAATAGAGGAAAGCTTGACAGAAAAAGTGAGAAATGCATCCTAATTGGATATAGCAGTGAATCAAAAGGGTACAGATTATTTCACCCCCTTACTTCTAGACTTATTATATCTCGTGATGTTATTTTTGATGAAGAAGCCAAGTGGGACTGGCAGCAGTCAGAAAATGAGAAGACTTCACCTGCTGGTGTGTCGGTTCCCCTTCATCCAGAATACTCTGTCCAGGATTTCCTTTACACACCAACATCCATCCCTGAGATTGACAGTACAGGAGTCATTGGGACTACACCTGTGAAATCTCCTCTTAATCCTGTTAATACAAACAGTCAAGAGCTTTTCTCAGATATCTCCTCATCGCCACCATTAAGAACTAAAACCCTCACTGAAATTTATGAACATTGTAATCTAGCATTATTTGCAGGCACTCCCACCACATATAAAGAAGCTGCTGCTCACTCCACATGGCGCAAAGCAATGGATGAAGAACTCCAGATGATTGAGAAAAACAATACCTGGAAGCTTGTCGACCGGCCAACTAACAAGGAAATCATTGGGCTAAAGTGGGTCTACAAAACCAAGCTTGATGATCAAGGCAATGCTGTCAAATACAAAGCACGACTTGTCGCAAAAGGGTACTCACAGATACCAGGACTGGATTTTGATGAAACGTTTGCCCCAGTGGTTCGAATGAGCACAATCAGGCTTGTTCTGGCTTTTGCCGTTCAAAGACAACTCCCAATTTTTCAACTCGACGTAAAATCTGCCTTCCTCAACGGCACAATTGAAGAAGAAGTCTACGTCCATCAGCCACCAGGATATGAAACAGAAGAAAAGAATAAAGTTTACAAGTTATTTAAAGCCCTTTACGGCCTCAAACAGGCACCCCGTGCATGGAATTCCAACATTGATGCATATTTTTGCACTCAAAAGTTTCAGAAAAGTCCAAGTGAAGCATCCCTGTATATCAAGAAGGAAGAAGAAGAAATTATGCTAGTATGCCTCTACGTTGACGATCTCATCATCACCGGCACCTCTACAAAAATGATCCAGGAATTCAAACAAAACATGAAAGAACAGTATGAAATGACCGACCTTGGTCATCTGCAATACTTCCTAGGGCTACAAATACAGTACATACCCAATCAAATGTTCATTTCTCAAACCAGGTATGTGGATGATATTCTCAAAAGGGCCTCTATGATAGAATGCAATCCTTGTGTTACCCCTATGGTGCCAGGAGAGAAATTGACAAAGGGAGAAGAAGAAGAAGAAAATGCAGATCCGGAATACTATCGCAGCATTGTTGGGTCCTTAATCTATCTCACAAACACTCGACCCGATATCGAGTTTGCCGTAAGTATGGTATCTCGCTTTGTGAACAAACCAAAGATCAAACACCTTATGGCCGTAAAAAGGATCCTTCGCTATCTTAAAGGAACCAGAAACTTTGGCCTCCTCTACCAACAAGAAGCAAACAACCAGCTGATAGGCTTCAGTGATTCCGACTGGGCCGGGTCCGTCGATGATCGAAAAAGCACGAGCGGGTACATATTCACCCTAGGATCTAAACCCATCACCTGGACATCCAGAAAACAAAAGTCAGTAGCTCTATCTTCCACAGAGGCAGAATACGTCGCTCTATGCTCTGCCGCCTGTGAAGCCACTTGGCTAAAAAGAATGAAGAAGGAGATAGAAGATGAAGAAGAGGCAGTCCCCATTTTTTGCGATAACCAATCTGCAATCGCTCTCACAAGAAATCCCGTATTTCATAACAAGAGCAAACACATTGATTTGCGATATCACTTTGTGAGAGAAAAGGTTGAAGATAAGGAGATCTCTACACCGTTTTGCCCCACGGAAGAACAACTCGCTGATATACTGACAAAGCCTCTGCCACGGGCCCGATTTCTCCAATTGAGGGCTGCACTCAGAATCGTGGACGGCTCAAATTTGAGAAGGGGTGTTGGGAAACAAATCAGCGCCGTCCAAGACATTACTGCTCCTGTTGGAAATACGCCATCTGCCACCAAATAACTATCTTATTAATGTTGTATTAATGCTATATTAGCTCTATATAAAGAGCAATTTTGCTGTAACCAGATTATGGAAAATATGAAAAGCCTTGTTCTTCCCTTCCTATTCTCCCTGTTCCTCTCATATGCTTACTGATGTTTCATTACCTTGGGCCCAGTGACGAATGGGGCGGCTCATCTCGAGCGGATCGCCGGTCATAACGTTTTTTGTTCTTTGCATTTTAAGTTCCATTGTAATTTTGTATATTTTGAGAGAAGCAAAGAACGGAAAATCATGATCATTTGTTACCTCCACCGTCCACCCACTCTCTAGTCTATATATAGGAGTAGAGGGCTCTATAGAGGGTATTGGAAGTTGAAGCAAAGAAGTCGTTTGATCATCCTCTACTGAAGTTGGCCCAGGTGTGAAGCTTGGACCTCCCACAACCCCTTGCCGTCGGCCAACATCTCCCTCCCTTCCCCATCAAAATCGAGCTTCACCTCAACGGCTCAACATCCAGCCCCCTCCTCCCCCATTCCAGCTCCTACCTACCATCTATAGCCAGCAACCCCCACCCCCCTCCCACCTCCAACCGGCAGCCCACAATCAACCCCCCAACCATCAGCCGACCACCCTACATTCCCCTTTACTTACATCTCCAAAAACATTCCCCATCACCTCTCCAAATCCCCTCTATTCTCAGTTTCCGGCGATCACCGGAAAACATTCCCCGGCCAACCTCCGGTAAACCTCAACCACCTTCCTTTTAAGTTTTATCCGTTTTTAATTTTCTGTCGATCGCCGGAAAATACCTCTGGTCAGCCACCACCACACCACCTCCATAACTACCTTAACCCCCCACTAACTCTGCCTCTCCTTTAATTTAGGCCTCATTCCTAAATTCTCTCCACCTCTCTCACTTCCCCACTCTCCCTACATTTCCTCTAAGCCTCACGTGGATTCACCTCTCAACCGAACCCCACTCCCACTCACTCAACCGCCCCTCTCACATCCAACACCCCAACCACACATATACGCCTCCCTCCCTCCTCTCCCACCCACACACACAAAAACACTACTCCCAACCGAGCCACTCCCCCTTCAGTCCATCCAGCCTCCTAAGTATACGGTTGTATTCCCACGTGGAACCACACCTCTAATCTCTCCCTACTCACTATCCAAAGCCGACAACCCCTCTACCTTCCTCTTTAGTGGCCTCTAACCCCTTGACTACAAAGCTTCAAAGAAGAAACAGGCGATGATCTGTGTACGTGTTAAGAGGTTCCCTAAGGGAAAGCCACAGTTCCATCTTCTTTCGCACCAGTACCACTTCCTTTGACACCGGTTTCATCGTCCACTGACTCTGGACCGTTCGACATCACCACTGAGATCGTGACCCATGAGCTCGTACCAACACCAAACAGAGCTAGATACTTATTCCATTGGCGGAGCCACACTTTTATTGATGACATTTGGATTTTCGCAACAAAGCTTGAGAGACTCGCCCCGGCCTTACGACGACATTACGATAATCTCCATTCTTCGGAGATGAATTCTTTTGAGATGGGAGGAGTTGATAAGGATCATGTCACATAACACGTTAGGGTCTATTCACGCCAACCTTGGGCCTAGTGATGATCGGGGACGCTCATCTCGAGCGAATCGCCGATCATAACATTTATCATTTTTTTATTTTTTAATTTATTTTCACTGTAAATTTGTTTATTTTGAAGGAAGCAATGAACGGAGAATCATGATCGTTCGTTGTTCCTCACTAGTCTATATATAGGAGTATAGGACTCTGTAGAAAATTGAAGCAAAGAAACCTTGATTTTGATCATTTGGTGCTAAAGTCGGAATCTCTAGGTCTGAAGCTTGGATCCACCTCTCAACCGAACCCCCTTTCACACACACAACCGACCCCCTCACCTCCCACACCCCAACCACATGTATACCCCTGCTCCCAATTGAGCCACTCCCCCTTCAATCTAGTCTGCCTCATAAGTTTACGACAATAGCCTCCCGTCGAACCACACCTCTAACTGCCCCCATTCACTATCCAAAGTCGACAACCTCTCCATGATGGAGACCGATTGTGCTACATTGAGTGATTCATCATTATCGACATTTTTTTATCGCCGGTTGACCTTCAGAGATCGTGATAGCGACTAGCTCAATTTTTTATATTTTTATGTATTTTCCTTATTTTTTTGAGTTGTATTTAGAGAGTTAGGTGAAATTACCCATCAGGCTAACGTGACTATTGGATTTAATTAACCTAATCCCCCCCCTCTTTATATCTTCCCCAGCAACTGAGAGAATAGCGATCGAGAGTTTTAGGATTACGACAACCGATGCACGATCCACTCTTAGTGCAACGCCGCAGGATCACATCTCCAGAGGGTGTCGACGCCCTTGTCAAGCGCTTCCTCACGATTCCCAGCATCCCACGTCATTTCCCGCGCCCAACATCGCCGACTCGAGCTTCCAACGCCCCGCCACCTCCAGCCTTGCCTCCAACACCTCCGTGCGGCCCTATTCCCCCCTTCATTCCCTCCGTCAAGGCAGATCTTAGGTCGCCACTACTGTCCCGTACTCCCATTCCCGACACCGCCAGTTCTTGGCTTCTTGCGCCCATCAACCACCCGCACCGCCTCCAACATCCCCGGCCCAATTCTCCCTTCATCCTCCCCGGACGAGCCCACTTCTCCCTTCATCCTCCCTGTCCAGGCCTTCTAGCCCCTAGATAGCCTCCATCCAAACTCATGATCCCTGGATAACCACTTTCAACCCTTTACGCACCCCTAGAGCCACCATCAATCACCCCACATCCCACTGGCTTCCACCTTGTTGTTGTCGCCCCTTTCCCCTTACATCAACAAAATCTTAGCCCTACCACCCCTCCCAACCTCAAAACAGCCCCTCCCTCTTCAGCTCCCGTCCAATAACAATGATTCTTCCAGCAGAGCACTTGTACCACACTTGCAACCACCAGATTTTCTCACCCACACCGATGGCCTTCTACCTGGTGAGTTTTGCATTTATTTTCAAATCTTTCACCAGTGCATAAATTTTATCTAATTGTTCATAATATGTGGTTCTCTTTATTTTGATTTTACTCTTTATTTACACTCATACTACTATCGTCTTACATTTAATTCTAGTGCACTCTTAATTTATTCTATAGTAGTCGCATAATTGAGATTATATGTGCAAGTATTTTGATATTTTTAATTAATTGTGTTGGAAAATATTTGCATGATTGAATCATTGCATGTGCATCGCATTAGGGTTATCCTTCGTTAGCTAATTGTATTATGTGCATGTGTTCATCTTCATGTTCATTTTATGGTTTGTCATTGGTTCCTTTACATTCATCGTGTATGCTTTCATGTCAATCTAGGATTGATCATAGCTTCAATTGCGTCAGTTGTGTGCTCACTGGTATTACATTTAGGGTTAGGGCATCGTAAATCCGTCACCTATATATTCGTCCTGTACCACTCTACCTTCCTCCCTGGTGGCCTCCAACCCCTTGCGGAGCCCCTCCTTCCTTTCCATCCACCCCCAACTCGAAATCACAATAGCAGCACTTTTTTCCAGCTTCAGGAAGCTCCATTAAATCCCCAACATCTGCTGTCCAGAAGACCAAAGTTCTACCAGGAGACCAAAATTCAGTGCCACTACTTGCCCTGAATCCGAGAGATCCCTCCAAGCCCTCTACTACTTCTGTCGTGTGAGTTTATTTGATTTGAAGTCAATTCTTAGTGTTGAATCAAGTGTTTAGTTCCTATTCAAGGATTATGTCATTGTAATCATTGTTAAAAAAATTTGAATCTTTGCGAGTTTTTATTTACTTAGCCATTAGGTTTTGAGTATTGTTTCATATATACGGCATCCATGTTTCATTGATTGTTTGCTTAATCTATTAGGACTCATTAACCATTTTGATTTATAAATAAAAAATTATGGCAAGATCAATTGCCGGAAGTGTGTTTGCATATTGAAAATACCAAGCCCCTCCACGACCTTACCAACGTCACACATAATGATGTCTTCAATAAAGTATAGTGCGCTATAAGTTAAGCACATAATTATTGAAAACAAAACACTTAATTACTGAAACATATAAATCTTATAATGGTGCTAAAGAAGTAGATTCATTCGTATTGTTGCGCGAGGTGCAAATTTATCCGTATGTGGACCAAGGTTATGGACATAGCAGACACCCAAACACCTGAGGTGCGAGAGGAAATAGATATTGAGAAGGAAAGAGGAGGCTAAACGGAGTGGCGAAGTGGAGAACGGAGGAAGACAGACGGTTAATGAGATGACATGCAGCCGACACTGCAAAGTTCCAGTATTCGATGGGTACCTGCATTTGAAGCATTAAGGATCGAGCAACATCAAGAAGATGACGATTTTTGCGTTCAGCCACACCATTTTGCTGAGCAGTGTAAACACAAGATGTTTGATGTATAATTCCAAACTCAGCACAAATTGTGGCGAACGTACGACTCATATATTCTTGCGCATTATCAGTTTGAATGATTTTAAGCGGAGAAGAGAACTGAGTACGAAGTACAGTAATGAACATACAAAATATAGAAGTGAGTTCGGTGCGATCCCGCAGGAAATATAACTATGTGACACGAGAGTAATCATCAATAAACATTACAAAGTAGCGATACCCAAATACACTAGGGACTTTATAAGGGCCCCAAATATCAGAATGGACAATAGATAAAAGAGTAGTACTCCGATGACAAACAGGACTAAAGGAAACTCGATGTTGTTTACTGTTGAGAAGGCTCAAAACTTGTATGTATTGCTTGTGTATGTAAATACAAGGAGAGAATACAAATATATAGGAGGAAGAGAGAGGGAATAAATCCTATACAAGATGTGAGACTAAAGAGGAGAAAACAAAAATGAACACAAAAGATGGGCCAATACATGGGCTATTCTAACACTCCCCCGCAAGCTGGAGCGTACAAATCGTATGCGCCAAGCTTGGACAAGCATTGATAGAAGAGTGCCTTGGAAAGAGCCTTTGTGAGGACATCCGCAACTTGTTCAAATCCTGGGACATGCTTTAGATCGAGCTTCTTCATTTGAACTTTTTCCCGAATGAAGTGACAATCAACTTCAATGTGCTTCGTTCTTTCGTGGAAGACTGGGTTCTTGGCGATATGTATAGCAGCTTCGCTGTCACAAAGGAGAAGAGCCGATGACGGTAATTTTACACCCAGATCAGTGAGAAGACTCTCAAGTCACGTCAGTTCTGATACAACAGATGTCATTGCCCGGTATTCTGCCTCAGCTGATGATCGAGTACCGACCGTTTGTTTCTTGCTTCGTCATGTAACCAAATGTCCTCCAAAGTAGGTGCAAAAACCAATAGTAGATCGCCGGTCATCAAGAGAACCAGCATAATCAGCATCTGAGTATGCCACCAAAGTTGGAGCAGAAGAAGAGGTCCGATAAACAAGTCCTTGACCAGGAGATGTTTTAAGGTACCTGAGAATACGTTCAACAGCCTGAAGATGAGATCTTCAAGGAGAGTGCATGTATCGACTGACAAGACCAACAACAAAAGAAATATCTGGTCTGGTAACCGTGAGATAGATCAATTTTCCAAAGAGTCGACGATAATATTCAGGATTCTGGAGAAGTAGATCCGAGTCAGATGCCTGGGCGCACAACTTGTGGTTTACATCCATAGGGGTATCACTTGGCTTACAACCTGAAAGACCAGCATCATGAAGAAGGTCAAGACAGTACTTCCGTTGAGATAGAGTAAGCCCATCCGGTCGTCTGACAACCTCTAGACCCAAAAAATATCGTAGAGGTCTCAGATCCTTTGTCTGAAAGACGGAGTTTAGATGTACTTTGACTGTCAGTATCCCTTGCGAGTCATCTCCTGTAATGATGATATCGTCAACGTATACTAACAGATGGACCGTCCCTGTTGGTCGGTGACGAGTAAACAGCGAGAAGTCGGTCGAGCTTCGAGTAAAACTGATATCACGAAGGACCTTACTAAATTTTTCAAACCATGCCCGTGGAGATTGTTTGAGACCATACAGAGCCTTTAGAAGGCGGCAGACCTGAGACTCCCCCATGGTCTCAAACTCGGGTGGTTGTTGCATGTACACCGTCTCCTGGAGATCCTCATTTAAGAAAGCATTCTTGATATCCAGTTGAAAGAGGGGCCACTGGCGATGAACATCGACAGAGATGAGAATTCGAACGGTATTGAGCTTGGCGACCACAGAGAAAGTTTCCTTATAGTCGAGCCCCTGTTGCTGGGTGAAACCACGAGCCACGAGATGAGCCTTTAGACGGTCAATTGTCTCATCAGCAACATGTTTGATGGCAAAGACCCACTTACACCCAACCGGTTTCTGACCCGGAGGAAGGGGGACGACGGTCCATGTCTGGTTGGCCCAGAGAGCAGACATTTCTTCCTCCACGGCTACCCGCCATCCTGGATATTGAAGCGCCTCCTGCACAGAGTTAAGAACAACAACCGAAAAGAGAGAAGTAGCAAATGTGTGTAGAAGGGGAGAGAGGCGATGAAGAGAGACGTAGTTAGCCAGAGAATGAGCAGTGGAAGGCGGTACCTGGTCAGCAGGATGCGGAATATCCGTGGTAGAGGTCGTCTGCAGAGGGGCACCGAAACTGGGAGGGCGACGAGTGTAGACACGGATAATAGGTGGTTTGGAGGGAGCAGGAGCCGGTGCAGGGGAAACCGGCGATGATGGTGTAGTAGCGGGAATAACTGGGCGTGGGATGGATGGCGGGAGAGGAGGTGGGGTTAGATTAGTGGGTAAAGGAACGGGAAAAACGGTTGGTCTTCCCGGAAAGTAACGTCAGCGGAAACAGAGATCTTTCGAGTAGTTGGAGAGTAACAAACATAGCCCTTCTGGGTGCGCGAATAGCCGACAAAGATGTGTTTAGCTGCCCGGGGATCCAACTTATCCGAGGATGACCCAGACGGTGGACGTAGCAGATGCTGCCAAAGACACTAGGCGGGAGAGGAAAAGCCGGAGTGGAGGAAACAATAGGTTAAACGGAGTAGCATAGTAGAGGACGGAGGAAGGGAGACGGTTGATGAGAAAGCAGGCAGTCGAGACCGCAAAGTTCCAATAAGGCTTGAGAACATGCATTTGAAGCATGAGGGAGCGGGCTACATCAAGTAAGTGGCGGATCTTCCTTTTGGCAACACCGTTTTGCTGGGGCGTGTAAGAATAGGAGGTTTGATGAAGAATCTCGAATTCTGAACACAAAGTGGTAAATTCGTGGCTGGTGTACTCACGAGCATTGTCGGTGCGTAGAATTTTGAGGGTGGTGTGGAATTGTGTATGTGTTTCGAGGACAAATGCCCGAAAAACACAGAGAAGCTCGGAACGATCACGAAATAAGTATAGCCACGTAGTGCAAGAGTTATCATCAATAAATGTGATAAAATAGCGAAAACCAGAAATACTTGTAATCTTAAAAGGACCCCAGACATCAGAATGCATTAAATCAAAGGGAGCAGCGCTCTGAGTACAATGCGAAGGCAAAGAAGAACGCGGCTGCTTGCCGATGATACATGAGTCAGACTGAAAAGGAGTAAAAGAGACATCTGGAAGAGCCCGCTGGAGGACCGGCAGAGGGGCATGCCCAAGGAGACGATGCCACGCAGTGGAAGAGACTGAAGACAGAATGGTGGGAGAGTCGTCGAGAAGGTAGAGCCCGTTCCGCAGCCGGCATTTACCAATGATAGTCTGCGTCCGTCAATCCTGTATAACAAAGGAAGAGGAGGTGAATATAACAAAACAATCAAGATCACTCGTAAGACGTCCAATAGAGAGTAAATTGAACGGTGAACTCGGAACATGAAGAGCCGAGCGAAGGGAGATTGACGGGTTGAGAGAGAGATCTGCCGAGCCGGAGACTGGAACCATCGCCCCATTGGCCACAGTGATAGACTTCGGATAAGGAGAATCTGAGTACTGGGCAGGCCGTTGCGAAGTAATGTGATGAGTGACACCATAGTCCACAATCCAGCCCAGGCTGGTGGATAGACAAGCAGTACCTGTGTTGGAGACGGAGGCGATGGAGGCAGATGGTGGGTTGAGCAGGCCCTGGAGATGCTGGAGCTGAAGACGGACGGTCTCAAGATCAGGAGGACTGGCGTCAGTAACAACAGATGCCGTCGGACGAGGAGGATAACCAATATTCCTGTAGCAGGTCGCCTCAAGATGACCATCTTTCCCACAGAAAGAACACTTCGGCCGACCCCGACCACCACGGCCACGGCCCCGAGAGCCCGAACGTCCCCCCCGAGCAGAAGGTGGAGGGAATGGTAGGAGCGGAGGGGCCTGCTGAAGAAGGGCCGGGGGGGGGGGGAGGAGCAGAAGTATCTGGAGGAGGTGATACACGGAGAATCATGGAGCAAACATCAGAAAAAGATGGTGTGGTGGGAGAAGCGAGGACCTGAGCACGAATTTTCTGAAGGTGAGATGAAAGACGGGCCATTATGATGGCAATGCATGCGGCTTCCTTCTTGAGTGAGCGGTTGATGCTGGATCCAGGCTTCAGCAAGAGTTTTAGCCCGAGCGACAAAAGAAGTCATATCCGAAGCCCCGCCAGCGTCGAGAGCAAAGAGGTCAGTGAGTATGTCGTAGAGATGCTGAAGGCTGTCGCGGCCTGAGTATAAGGAATGCAACTCATCCCACATAGCCTTGGCGGTGTCGTGGTACATAGCCATCTGATAAGGCTCACCATCCAATGAATTCAGGATCCAAGTCTAAACGCGGCCATCATTGCGGAGCCAATCATCGGTAGTAGGAGACGGAGGTGCCTGAAGAAGGTGAGGCAGAAGGCTCTTGGCCGGAAGAACCCGTTTAACTGAGTGCACCCAAGGGATAAAGTTGTTTTTGCCAGAAAGAGAGATGGTAGTGATCCTCAACTCGTCACGGACTTCAGCAGAGCAAATCGGGCGGTCTGTAGGATAGGCCGGGCGGTCAATAGGCGGACTGGCCGCCGAGCCAGTGGAGTTACCAGAAGAACTCATAGAAGCAAACCGCAGAACCAAAACCCAGAGGGAGACCGCCGCGAGAAGAGCAGGAGGCCGCACAACAAGGCCGCAGCGGGAAGAGCAGGAGGCCGCACGACAAGGCTGCAGCGGGAAGGACTGGAGACGACCGCGACCAAAATGCGGGAAGGCAACAGTCCGCACGATCACGCTGGACACCAACGATTAGTCAGATCGCGACCAAAATGCGGAAAGAGAGTAGTCCGCACGGTCTAGGTGAACACAGCAACGATCAGAGCACAGGAAGCCGTGAGAACCCGAGCGGCAAGAAGGGAGAGAGAAACTGCGGCGGACAGGAGCAGTCCGCAAGAGAAAGGAGCCCGCAGCGGTTAGGATAGAGAAGCTCTAGCCCGCAACGGTTAAGACAGGAGCAGTACGCAAGGAGACTGGCGCGAGGAGTAAGAGGAGAGCCCGCAGCGGTTAAGGAGGAGTCCGCGAGTAGAGAAGCTCGAGCGGACAGAAAAGAGACCGCGAGTTTGAAGAAGATGCTCAAGAAGACAGAACTCAAGCAGCAAGGGAGGAGAGAAGCTCGCAGCGGACAGGAGGAGAGCCCGCAGCGGATAAGAGAGGTGGGCCCCACGGGTCAGAGCAGAAGATGGCTATAAGAAGCCTGAGGAGGGTGGAACCACAGAGAGAGAGAGAAGAAAAGCGGATGCAGAGATGACAGTCCGCAGAAGCCACGCGAATAAGGGGAAGAGCGGACAGGATAGAGAGACCGCAGGAGACCGGAGCGGATAGACCTGGAGTCCGCAGGAGAGGAGCCCGCGAAGAAAGGTGGGTAGGAGGAGGGCGGGCTGGGCGGTTAGAAAAGGGGAAACCACAGTGAAAGGACCACACCCTCTGATATCATGTTGAGAAGGCTCAAAACTTGTATGTATTGCTTGTGTATGTAAATACAAGGAGAGAATGCAAATATATAGTAGGAAGAAAGAGGGAATAAATCCTATACAAGATGTGAGACTAAAGAGGAGAGAACAAAAATGGGTCCAAAAGATGGGCCAATACATGGGCTATTCTAACATTTACCAAAGATACAAGATTCACAAGTAAACTCATTCAAGGAGACATCCGAAAGAGCTTGCTTGAGAATTTGGAGGGGAGCATGCCCGAGACGACGATGGCACTCAACCGAGGAGACGATAGAAAGAGTGGATGGAAGAACATCAAGAAGACAGAGCTCATGCGACAAAAAGTAAGTTAAACGGGGAGCCCGAAACATGCAGAACCGAGGTTAAAGAGAGGTTGGGTGTAAGATGGATATCGACAGCTCCTGAACATGGATGGATTCACCATTGGCCACAGTGATGAACTTGGGATGAGGAGATGTCAAGTATTGCGGTGGCTTTTGGGAAGTAATGTGGTGGTTGGCCCCAGAATCCACGATCCAGTGGGAACTCCGAGATAAGCAGGATATACCTTCATTGACGATAGAAGCTACGGAGCCCGAGGAGCGAGCAATCATCCCTTGGAGGTGCTGAAGCTGGGTGCGGAGAGCATCAATGTAAGTCTAAGCGGTTGAAGAATCTGAAGTAGAAGCAGAGTGCGGAGACTCGACCTTAGTAGAGGCAGCAAGGTGTGGCGGCAGACCATGCTTACGATAACAAGTGGCCTCCAGATAATTACTCCGACCGCAGAAAGTGCACTTAAGGGGGGATTTTCCAGCACGTCCTCGTCCCCGAGACAGATGGCGACCCCCGCGGGCTGAAGGACCACGATTGGAGTGATGTGGTGAAGGTAGCTGTAGAAGAGCTGGAGAGGGAGGCGTAGGAGCCTCGGGCAGCAGGGTGACCTTCAGAAGCATTGAACAGACATCTGAGAGAGAGGGAGTAGTGACGGAGGAGAGGATATGAGCTCGAACACTATGTAGATGAGAAGGGACCCTTGCCATCATCATGGCAATCCCGACGGCCTCTTTTTGTGCCCGTTGGGCAACCAGGTCTGTAGTAGGGGGCTGGTGTTGTATCCAAGCCTCAACAGGGTCTTGGCCTTGACAACAAAGGAATTCATATCGCCTGGCATTCCGGGATCAAGGGATTGAAGATCAGTGGTAATATCAAACAAATGTTGGAGACTGTTTTGGCCAGAATAGAAGGAATGGAGTTCCTCCCACATGGACTTAGCCGTGTCATGACACATAGCCATCCTGTAAGGCTCGATATCCATAGAGTTGAGAAGTTAGGATTGCACACGGCCGTCATCACGAAGCCACTCATCAATGGGAGTGGCAGAAGTAGCCCGGGTCAAGAGATGAAGAAGTCCTTTCGTCTGGAGCACCCTACGTACTGAATGTACCCATTTCACAGTTTCGTTTGCTAGTGAGAGATATGGTGGTAATCCGAAGTTCATCCCGAAGATCAGTAGCGGAAGTAGGAGCCCGAGGTGGCAGGGGCGAAGCCGCAGGGGAACTCGCCGGAGGCAGAAGTGGAACCCATGAAACCGCAGCAAGGAGACCAACAAGGCCTAGTCGCCGAAAAAAGCCTAGCCGCAGCGGACTGAAAGAAACAGAGGCTGGAAGAAACAGAAGGTCGGCGAACAAGCACTAGACCGGACGGTTAGAGGCAGCCCGCAACCCAAAACCCCGGAGCGGTTAGAGAAGAGAAGCCCCTGGACAAGAGAATAGGACAAGCCGCACGGTCTCGGTGTCAAAACACCAACGACAAGAGGCCGCGACCAAGATGCGGAGCCTGCGGCGGGTAGAGAAGCCGCAACGAACAAGCAAAGAAGAACCCGCGCGAGAAGACGCAGTGACAGGGGAAACCGCAGCGGGTAGGGAAGCCGCAGGGGAAGACCGCATCGACTAAGCAACGGAGACCGCACGACCACGGTGAGGACACCAGCGACAAGGAGAGATGTTGCGACCAAGATGCAGAGCAGGCAGCGATTATGGAAGCCGCAACAAACAATAGAAGACGCAACGACTAAAAGAAGTCGCGCGAGAAGAGAGGAGAAAGGCGAGAAGGTGTGTAGACAGAGAGACCGCGGCGGATAGACTGGAAGCGGGTAACCGGGAAAAAACCACGCGATTTAAAGGAAGAGATCCCCACCTGACCGAGAAAATTATAAATGGGAGGGGGGAGGCAAGAGGAAGCGGAAGCCACGAGAGAAGAGGAGAGAATGAGAGGAGCGGCTAGAAAACTTAGGCTTTATTTGGTTTAGCGGCGGCGGGTCGATCCGGCGGGTGGAAACGGAGTGTCCGAATCGGTGGGGGGAGGTGGCTGCTCCAAACGGAGCTTTTTGGGGGCATTTCTCAAGGCGGGCGGGTGGAAACGGAGCAGACGCCGCCGGAGATTCATTTGTTTTCCCTCCTTCCGGCGGCGTTTGCCCAAAACGGAGCAGCGAAATGCCCAAACAAATAGAGCCTTAACCGCGCGGGAAGCCGCGGTTAGAAAGGGAGCAGGCCGCTAGACACTGCGGTTAAACAGGAGAACAAGCCGCCCGGTAATCAGGAGGAGCGGGCGGTTAGAAAAGAACAGTCCGGACCGTCTGCCTCTAATACCATGTAGAAAACGGAGCAATGAAACATGTGTGCTGTATTTCTTGTATTAACCTTCAAGTATGAGTACATATATATAGGTAGAGAGAAAGAGAGAAGTCTCAAAGAATGCAATGTGGGACAAAACATAAGACACACATGGGCTTATAAATGGGCCTTTACAATGGGCTTTTACATATCTTTTTACTATCTTCTAACAATTCTTAAAGAAGCCATGATATCAAAAAGTAATATAACAGAAAATTGAAAAAGGAACCACATTACTAACGTTATTAAAATGGGTACTAGGGCAAATATTTTCTTCAGATAAATCATGAATTGGTGACTGAAACCTAAAAATCTGCTTGGGATAGAAGTCGTAGATTGAACAGAAACCCTACTGTATACCCTTACAAATTATTACAGCATTTAGTAGTCATATGAGAGTAATGAAAACATGGCAGATAAAATCACAGAAAAATACCTGTGTTACATTAGGCACAAGAAAATAGAGCACGCAAAATTACATACAAACTGACAAGAGCGTATAAGTTTATACGCAAGAAGACTTAATTATCATTATCTCACCTCCTCAGGAGTTATGGTGTACATTAAGTCTTCAATTTTCCGATGGAACTGAAATAATCTTTCAAATTGCTGCAGCCAGACAAATAATAAGTACTTGAGACAAATATGGCATTTAAAACACAACATCCATGAATGTTTACCAAGAATCTAAAAGAATGGCTGCTCATGGAAAAAAATAGAAACAAAAAAGGGGGAAAAAGAAAGAACAAACTGCATTCAAATGGAAGACAGTTATATACGTACAATGTAAATGATCACATTGATATGCCTAGTGCAAGCTTGTTCATACGCTTCACTAGCTTGATGATAAAATTTTGCAAGAGTAGGCACGACATTTGCTAGATCATAAAGACTGTAGGACAAAGCTTCCACCAGTAAATTAGCATAGCACATAGATTTGACATTGACAAATTTCAGGCATAATTATAGAAAAAAGGAAGTTTAAACACTAAGAATATGTAGAACATACATAAAATTGTAAATAAGAATAACCTGTTCTGGAAGGCTGCATAGTTCTCTAGAAGTACAATGTCGGCATATCTTGGATCAGTCTGTGCTATCTTCTCCAAAGTGGAAAACATTATGCTAACCTGCTCCCAACTTAACATTATTTGTATTCAAGTACTATGAATTTATGATACAAATTATAACTAGCTCTACATTTGACCTGCAGTACATAAAGGGGCTAAAAATTGATTAAGGAACTCTATATTCAGAGGGGTGAGACATAAAGATGGAGGGTACAACACACCTATCAGAATGAATAATATATATTATAACAAGGTAAGACATCTGAAAAGATGCAAATAAGTCAGATAAGCTGCTATATTTCTTATGGTCCCAATGCATAGGGTGATGGGGATCACGACACACATAGGCATACACAACGATCAAAGCCATCCATTTTGTGCAGATCGACGATCCATAATTTTGAGTTAACTTTTATTGTATTTTTTGGATTTTGTTTTCATGTTGTTTGAGAGTCTTCATGATCGAAAAACCATGACCGTCCATGAAGACCCCTTAGTCTATAAATAAGGATAGAATGTTCATTTAGACGGCATTGAAAGTGAAGTGCAAGAAGACTCCTTTAGACCACCCCGTGCCGATGCCGGAATTATAACGCGAAGCTTGGAGTTATCCTTCCCATCCCCACCACCACTAGTCGACCATCTTCCCCAACCCATCCTCCACCTAATCAAGACAATTATGAGTTTGGTTGAGCTCCCATCAGTTAACCAAACAACCTCCAATTCAATTATTTCAACTACATCAAATGATCTCTCAAATTGGTCAAGACTCTCCAGTTTATGGCCGCTTCTCTATGGTACCAGTTGTTGTTTCATTTAATTTGCTTCATTAATAGGCGCAATTCGGCTTTGATCGTTATGGGTTGGTGCCAAGATCAAACCCAAGGCAAGCATACCTCATTTTAACAGCCGGAACAGTAACAATAAAAATGACTCCCTCTTTAGTAAGACTATATGAGCAAAAACCTGAACCAAAATATGTCATTGCTATGGGAGCTTGTACTAATACAGGAGGGATGTTCGGTACTGATATTGGCCACACTCCTTTCCCTTTCCAAAAAGAAACTACCTTCAGCCACTTCCCTTAAGCCACCACTACTACCACAAAACTTCACCACCATTTAACTCCCCTTCATTTTCTGTTTTCCAACGATCGCCGAAAACTACCTTCGACCACCTCTCTCAAGCCACCACTACTCCCACAACTCCACCACAACATAATTCTCCTTCATTTTCAGTTTTTCAACGATTACCGGAAACTTCCTCCGGCCACCACCACCACATCCGGCGATACTATCGGCCACCACCCTCTCTCCACCATCTCCACTCCCCACTACCCCACTATGACATTATAACCATTTCCTAAAATTTAGTTCCACCTCTCCTAAAATCTCTCATAGCCTCTCGTTCCCTACTATCCCCTTAATTATCTTGCTTGAAATCAGTTCCAGTCTTAGTTATTAAAGGCGCACCAAGGTGCAAAGGGGTCTTAGAGCCTATGCGCAAGACTCAAGGCGCAGACACGCACCTGAAGAAGGCAAGGTGCAACTACATTCTTTTTTAATAATCATCATCAAACATCAGTTCATCTTCTTGAATAGATTCTTCATATATTCTACTCATTAATCTTTCATTACTATCATTTATATCTCTTAAAAAAATTAAATCAATATGTTTACTTGCATCATATCTAAGTTTCAACGATCGATTGTGTTTCAAAAACACTAAATCATATAAAAACTATTCAGTTCTAGCATTATTTTTTTTGAAAAAAAGGTTTACAACAAAAATCACATTCAGACGCGCCTTTAATGTCCAAAGGCGCAAAAAAGGCGCATGAAGGTGCAAACCTCTGGGCCTGGTGAGCCTGGAGCCTTAGGCGCGCCTTTAACAACATAGGTTCCAGCACCACTTACTCCAGCCTAAAATCATCCAGGAGGCCTCTCCCTGTCTTCCAGCCCTATTCGCCAGCCTCCGGAACCTGTCGGGTTCCCATTCCCTGCTCTAATCCAGTCCTAGACACTCAGAATACTGAATTCCAGGCCTTGGAATTTCAGTCCAGCACCCTGAAATCCCATTCCAGACCTCAATTAGTCCATTCCTGCCCTCCAAATCATGTCCAGAAGTTCAAATTCAGTCCACCATTGTCTCTCTGGTCACCTGCTTCTCATCTGACATTCACCGATTCTTCCATCCCGTGATTACTATGAGTTATTGCTTGATTGTTATTTCTTCTGTGTTGAATCTTGTGTGAATTCAATGTTTTGAAAAATATTAATTTGTACACTTTGTGACAATATTATCCCGTGACTTGCCGGGGTGTGTTCAATCAAGTATTTGTTTTCTAGCATTCTTGCATGTGTATTCCAATATCTGTTACCTTAATGAAGACTCTACTTGAACATGATTATTGTGTCGTATAATTTATAATTTTAATTGTTGCAAGCATAGTCGCTTGTGTCTAATTCATTCAAGCATTCGTAGAGTCAACATATACTTTTGTCACAGCCGTCCTGCGTTATAGGCATTGTAAAGCATATCATATGCTTTTTCCTCTCGAGTAGAAAATTTGAAATGACAATGATACATCAGTCATCTAACTCCAAGAAAGTTAATTCAAACTTCATAAAACAAAATGGTGAAGTCTTGAAACTGTCGAAGTATTGCATATTATCTTGATAACCTAGTAACTTAGCTTTTAACTTATTGGAACTACTTAAAAAGTTAACCAAGAGGACTAGAAAAGAGCATATACTCACTAATTTCGTATATGCCTGATCAACCAAGTCCCTGGATTGCCCTTGGATGTACTGCTCCATTCGAGTTGCTAGAGTAGCAAATCTAAAAAGGAAAAGTATTCTAAATAATACTTCAATAAAGAAAATGAAATCATCACTTAAAACCAATATGGCAAATTGAATATAATTAGCATTAAAGAGAGAACAAGCCAGTTCGCAAATATAGCGCTTAATATTTCAATGAAATTGGTATATCTTTTACCTGTTGCAATTACTAGCACTGAAAAAGTGCTCTCTGCAACAAAGAAAATAAAAAATAATTTGCGGAATAGAACGGAGTTGAATGAATGAATGACTGTTTATTACTTAAATTAAGATGTTAGTGACACAAGTAGAAATGAGACATTATTGCATAGTTCCAAATCATGTTCTAGAAAGAAGCAGTTTGTATACCTGTATTTTTGTTATTATTTTATTTGTTACTCACAATGTTAAAAAAAGTCTATCTGTTTATCATTTATTTAAAATTTAAGTTTAATTTTTTACTTAGTGTCTTGAGCTGAAATAAAATCTTAACTCCGTCATTGGTTCAAGAGCCCAAGTAGAAGATGCATGAACATTCTACATCCGATAGAATATAAATTTTATGAGCTTTTAAATAAAATTATCATGAAAATCTATGCCGTCTTTAGGCTTTGTTTGGCACGGCGTTTTGTGAGCGGGAGACCGCCAATTTCTCAAAAGCCGCCACTGTGAAAAAGGGCGGCAGCCCGCCCATTTTGAGCGCTGCAGCGCTGCTGCCCTTTTTAAAAATATATTTTATAATTATATATAAGCGTATGGTTTTATAATATAAGTGTATAATATATTATAATATATATAATTATATTATGTTACAATGTATATAATATTAAGTTATTATATATAAAAGTATAATAAAATATAATATATATAATTATATTAAGTTATAATATATTATTATATTAAGTTATAATATATATAATATAATATTAAAAAAATTATATTAATATAAGTTATATATAATATATTTCAAAAGAAAAAATTTTATTGAGTTTTTCGAAATTTTTGGTTGAAGTAATTGTGTCTCACAGATTGAAACAACACTGCAAATATTGTTCTTCCAAACAGTTTCACAGATTCTGTCACCACTCTGAAAAACAACTGATTATTCCCTCACAGCTTCCCACCACTGCTTCTCCAGTCGTCCCCACCGCGCCAAACAGAGTCTTAGTCACGTGTACGCTTCAGATTTTATAGGGTAGATGAAAGGCGGATTGGTTCCATATTTTTACCCTCATTTTAAATAATACCATTTGAAATGGAACTTTCAAAACTTTGAAGGAGCCTACCTGACGCAGGACGAATCTATAGGCGGCGAGAAGCGGTGACCTAACCCTACATGCTATGCAAATCCGACGGTTAAACCACGGTTAGATAATAAACAATAGCACCCCACGCAAATAATTCACAACAAAACAAAATAAGTTATTAGAGAAAAACAAGCTTAAGCTTTCCTGCACGTGGATGTCCAAAGCAGGAGCCGCGTCAAATAAATCATGCAAATCACAATAGTTATCTAAACAAACCACCACAATACAATATATCCAAATAAATATAACATTCAGTCCAATACAAATATGCTGAAAATAATTATCCGATACAACAAGGACTCACCAAGTAGTGGACTGACCAAGACACTGAAGAATTCGGAGCCCGAGATGCGTGTACGACGATCCGAGGTAGAATCAGAGGCGTGAAAAACAATGTGGGTGGTTGTGCTAGGTGGTGGAGGGTGGAATAAGACCGGAAATGGGTAGAGCCGACCACGTATAGATAGATCCGACCACGTATAGATAGATCAAGGCAGGAAAGGGTAGATTTGATAATTTGATATCATATATGGGCTGGAATTTACAGATCTGGATTGATTTTAGAAGGGAGTGGCTATGGTGAATAGATCCATGGAAGGGGAGGGCTGGGGGGCCAAAATAGGCGATCGGGTGAGAGGTGGTCGGCTGCTGGAGGTCAAGGGAGAGGCAGCATGGCTTGGGGGGAAGGGGAGTGGTTGGTGGGGGCTTTGAGGAGAAGGGGGGTGGTTGGCAGAGGAGACAGAGGGGGTGTAGGAGGCAGACAACAGAGGGCTGGCCAGGAGGGGGATTAGATGGGTGGCAGTGGGCTGCTGGAAGGGAGTAGGCGACAATGGTCAAGGGGGGACTGGAGGAGAAATAGGGAGGGGAAATCTATAGGGATGCACAATGAATTTCATTAAACAGTGAAATTCAAGGAAAACAAGGAATCTGGACAGCACTTGGCGACTGCGTTTGGGAGGAATTGGGTGACTGTGAAAGAGGGTTTGGGAGGGGGAAAAGAGGCCTAGGGTTAGGGCAACCATTGGGGAAGGAGATACACACCTAGGAGTCGTCACCTAGGGTTCCACGGAGTCGGCTCTGTGGCGGGATCGCGGGAATCCAGGAATATTATTCTCTAAATTCTGCAATCACTCTAATCAACCCACAAACTACCTATTTAGAATAAAAGGAGAATTAGAGCATCCCATCATCGACGACTATGATTGGTCGGAGGTGGGGCAACTCAAATACATCAAAATAAAACGAAAATAATGAAGTAATATATCAAATCGATTCGCAACGCGCATTCAGACACATCTGCGGAGTCTGATCATTGATCTGGGCACGTCATATATGAAAAGTCTCCAATTAGCCCCGAATGGGCCCAAAACTCGTCCTCCACTGCAGGTCCTCGTCCTTGCTCTGCATCAATCTCCCCGGATTGAAAGAATTCAGCTCCCGATGAAAGAGATCAGAATTATCTTGATGTATGCCAGGTAAGACTCGAAGAGGTCCACCAGAGGACGTTCAAGTGTCGTCGATGGAAGAGTGTCATCGCCAACCAACTCCCCTCGACTGAAAAGTTGTTATCTCCGGTGAATGGAGACGGTCATACTGAAGTCGAAGTCCAGGGGTGAATCGATCAAGCTCTGCAGAAAGTACCCAGGTGTCGTCAACGTCTGTAGTGGGAATGTGCTTGTGGAGACTGGTCTCTGTGATGTTCCCAACACTCAACTTACGAGTGGTAGATCCCGGTGCGATCGGCGGCGCCGTAGGTAGAACCAAAGAAGACGAGTCCCTATTTGGGTGGGTGTCAGAAGTGGGTGAGTAGTGGTGGTCATCAAACATGGGTGGACAAACGGGAGTGGAGGTGTGGGTGGCTGGGGTTCCCCACTGCTTGGGTACACAAACTCGCGAGGCTCATAGTATGACGTCAGATGTCCAACATTAAATAACAGATGGATGACCATACTTGCAGGGATATCCATATCATAGGTATTTGCTTCGATCCGTCTCATGATTATATAAGGATCCATTTGCCTAACGCTCAAGCTTTTAGCAAACCTCGCACAGAGCCTCACAACGCAGATTTTCATCATCGCATGCTCTCCTTCATGAATTACATGCTCTTGGTAGTGAACATTCACATGTGATTTACAAAATTTATTATCATTATGGATTCTCCGGCTCATGACACACATGCAAACGATGAACAAACAACACAACAGATTCATGCAAATGATGAAGAAATGACTCAACAAACTCATGCAAATGATGTAAATGAAACATGACCGACTCAACATGCTCTATATGGGAAAATCTAATAATGACCTGAAAATCTATCAAAGGAGGCAGCCTGTCAGGAGGCTCTCTCGGGGGAGTGTAGAAAAACTCATCCCGTGTGTGCCTAGTGTTCTGGTGATTGTGCGAGACATCTACACTCAAATAAGAGCTCGTAAAAAGTCAAATGTCTCTCACGAAACGTAACAAATCAGGGGGCTCACCAGTAGATACATATGAAAAGTCATTGTGAATGCGACGACCACCTGAGTGAAAATCGTGTACACCGACTAGAATACGTGACTCTATGGTGTGGTGAGTACCCCTGAAAATAAAGAACTTGTTTGGTGGGTCAGCATGTGGTGCATCCCAAAACTCGTCGAGAGTGCGATGTGTTAGCAGATAAGACCCCAAAATATCAGGAGTATGCTTAAGTGTACTCAAGGGAGGCCCTGCATACGTACTGCTCCACTCAAGGTCAATTCTCTGGAGCAAGACAAGAGGTGATAACGTAATCGACACTAGTAACTCAAAACTCATAGGCGAGCATCTCACCCGAATCACATCCTCACCAGGATTTGGCGGCACATCAGGAGGCTCAACGGGGGGGGGGGGGGGGGGGGGGGGGGGTCGTCATAGAGCTCGTCACTAGGGTCATGATCCTCCATATGAGTACTATCGTAAGGGGTAGTGTCCCCATGAATGGATGACATAGCCACTACACGATCAACACAAGGATCTGGGCTCTCGGTCGTGATATGAATCAGAACAATGACAATGGAAGGGGGACATAGGCCTATTCTCAAGAATGAGTCTGTGGGTGCGGTGTCAAGTTGAGTCTGTGGTTGGGGTACTAACCCGGTGCTTGGTAGAAGAAGAGGTGTGGATGAGGGACACAATATTGCAGACTCAATAGCTCGCTCAGGTTCACTCTTAGTCGGGGTCACAAGAGATAGGTCACTCATTGGGGTGAGAGCAATCTGTATCAGGTATCACTTCAGTCATGTCTGATGGAATAATGAAAGGCAAAGGGGTGTCCCCGGTGTGGGAGGAGCTCGCACTGCAGAGGTTAAGGTGAGGATCCAACCAACCAGCTCTTGCGGATCTCAAAGACTGTTCGTAACGAAGGGTAGGCTGATACGTCTGCTCGAGGGACTTCGAGCTATGATAAACCACCTCAGTATGTATGTTGGATTGAAGTCCAGACCGAAATTGGGAAGTGGTCATGGCTGGGTCCTCTCGTATATCACTCCTCACAACTAATTCATCAAAGCGATCCTTGTACTCACCGAAATACATTGATCCTTGCTGAAGGGAAAATAATTGGTCGAGCAAGCAACTCCGATACGACGAAGACAGATACCTTTGACACAATGTACGTTTCATGTCCACCCAACTAGTGATGCGCGAAGGCGGTCTCGCTCACGGGTCCTCTCAACGCTAGACCAATATGTCATCACCTGATCTAAAAGTCTAAGTTTCGCAAATTTGACGTGATGCTCACTGAATAACTCAAAATAATCGAGATAATACTCCATATCCACAAGCCAATAACTAAAATACTCGGGACTCGATGAGCCGTCAAAGGAAAGGGCAACAATATGAAACTGACTCTCATGATCTCTCTTAAAGCGACGATCCTCATAATAGTCATCCCTAAGGTAATTGGGGCACGTCGAAGGGTCAACGCGATCTTTGAAAATGGTGTATTGTGATCGAGAATGATCATCGTAACAACGTGAGGATCTCCCTGAGGGGGCTCTGTGAGAGCGGGTGAAAGTGGACTCGAGACCTCCAAATTGAGGCAGAGAATATTGGGAAAACATAGACATGATGAACCTATAGACTCTACGATTGCGTATCAAAAGAGCGTGTAACCTCGCTCTGATACCAATTGACGCAGGACAAATCTATAGGCGGCGGGAAACGGTGACCTAACCCTACATGCTATGCAAATCCGACGGTAAAACCACAATTAGATAATAAACAATAGCATCCCACACAAATAATTCACAGCAAGACAAAATAATTTATTATGGCAAAATAAGCTTAGAATTTCCTACGTGTGGACCACAAAAGTAGGAGCGTGCGACGAATAAATCCTGCAAACCACGATAATTATCTACACAAACCATCACAATACAATATATCCAAACAAATATAGCATCCAGTCCAATACAAATATGCTGAAAATAATTATCTGATACAACAAGAACTCACCAAGTAGTTGGCTGACTAAGGAACTGAAGAATTCAGAGCCGGAGATGCGTGTACGATGATCCGCCATGGAATCTGAGACGTGGAATACGATGTAGGTGGCTGTCCTCGGCGGTGAAGGGTGGAATCAGACCGGAAATGGATAGAGTCAGCCACGTATAGATAGATCCGGGTGGGAAAGGGTAGATCCAATAATTTGAGATCGGATCCGGGCTGAAATTTCCAGATCTGGACTGATTTTAGAAGGGGGTGGCTGTGGGGAGTGGATCCACGGAAGGGGAGGGCTGGAGGGCCAAAATTGGCGACCGGGTGAGAGGTGGCCTGCAGCTGGAGGTCAAGGGAGGGGCAACATGGCTTGGGAGGAAGGGGAGTGGTCGGTGGGGCTTTGGGGAGAAGGGGTTGGTCGGTAGAGGAGGTAGAGGGGGTGTGGGAGGCGAACAACAGAGGGGTGGCCTGAGGGGGATTAGATGGGTGGCAGTGGGCTGCTGGAAGGGAGTAGGCGACGGTGGTCAAGGGGGGATGGCGGTGAAATAGGGAGGGGAAAACTATAGGGATGCACAATGAATTTCATTAAATTGTGAAATTTAAGGAAAACAGGAAATCTAGACAACACCTGACAGCTGCATTTAGGAGAAATTGGGTGACTGTGAGAGGGGGTTTTGGAGGGGGGAAAGAAGCCTAGGGTTAGGGCAACCCTTGGGGAAGGAGATATGCACCTAGGAGTCGTCACCTAGGGTTCCACAGAGTCGGCACCGTGGCGGGATCGCGGGAATCCGGGAATATTATTCTCCAAATTCTACAATCGCTCTAATCAGCCCACAAACTACTTATTTATAATAAAAGGAGAATTATGACACCCCACCATCGGCTATGATTGCCTGGAGGTGGGGCCACTCAAAATACATCAAAATAAAACGCAAAATAATGAAGTAACCTATCAAATCAATTCGCAACACGAATCCGGACACATCTGCGGAGTCCGATCATCGATCCGAGCACGCCATATATGAAAAGTCTCCAATCAGCCTCGAACGGGCCCAAAACTCGTCCTCCACTGCAGGTCCTCGTCTCTGCTTCGCATCACTACCTACTAGTTTTCCTTCTAAAAATTGGGAGGACGTGATGGCGCACATTTCTATTAGGCTTGAGCCCGCAGTGAAACCATACAAATAATTTAACAACCCCCATCAAAGGTGAAGTATTCCTCTTCCTCAAAAAGACAAATCTAGAACTTTCTATTGCCCTCAATTGTCCATGTGTTATATGAGACTTCATAGTTCAACCTACTCAATTAGGGTAGGAAACGAGACCCCCTGCTATCATTCCCAAGAAAAATCCTAAATCATTAACCCTCCCTCAAATGCAAGGGAGACGATCTGAAAACTCCCCAAGTATCAAGACTTAGGTTTTGAAAAAGTGTACTTTCATCGAAAAATACAGAATAATATTCAGTACCACTGAAATAAGAGGCTAGATAGGATGTCGAGCATTTAATTATTATCAAAAAATAGTCATATATTCTTAGCTGAGCTACACATTCTTTGCACACTTTTTTTCCTTCTTGTATTGAGTGCAACAGAAAATTGTTAGAATCAGGATCTATTGCAGCCATTAAATGCTGTGCCAAGAACTATCAATCATGCAAGGACTTCAGTTGATCAGATTTCTTTCTGACACTTGGATGATTCACCCGTATGTTCAAGCAACTGAGACAGCACCATTGGGCATAATTCATAGTACTTGCAATGAATAAATAGCTTCAGGACCTAACTGTGAAGTAAAGATAAGAAAGTCGTATCTTCAGAACCCAAAAATATGTTTAATTGTACCTTGGAATGTAAGATAGAACACCCATTTGTCTCACAGTGCGTTCATTCCTCTCAATCTGATGGCAAGCTTCATCAACAAACTGCAAAAAGATAAAATAAATTTGCATGCGAAGAGAAAATTGGTAAAACAACTTCATTAGAGAACTGATGTAGAATGCATTTGGAAATATTGTGATTGAAAACCTTATTGAACTGCATTGATATCCTGGATTCCAAGTCATCCAAAAGCTTCCGCACAAATCCTGCAGCATCTGCTTTTTGACCGGAGAGGTAGCGCTCCGTAATCCCATGCATTGATATACAACGCAGAGGATCAATTTTATATGCCCAATCTACCACTGCATAGAAGTCCTCCTAAAATAGAAGAAAACATTACTATTTCAACTGAACCCATTTTTATTTTACAAACGCCAAATATTATTGAATCAAGATGCTGATGATGATATACAAAAACTAATAATGTTTTAACTCAACTACAGGTTTGATGCAAATAAAAATAACCTAATTTCAATCTACCACCAATTACATAAAAAGATAACCTGCTTAATTTCAAGGACACTCCCCCTCCCACTCCCAAGTTTCTCATGCAACCAAAGAGTCCGCATGATGGATTCCAGGGCCAGTAAAGAACACTAAGCATGCAAATAATCTGAGAAAATAATTTCAATGGTGTTGCCCTTCAATACCCACAAGGACAATAGTGATATTACTGATTTAGTCTTAGATCAGTAATCAATCAACAGTTGTTGTCCAGTCATAAATGAATCAGGAAATACACAAAATATAATAATCGTTCAAACATAAACAGCGGACATGGAAATCTGTCCATAGTAGAAATCACTGCAAGAGAAGACTTAAAAACTGCTTTTAAATCACCTAAAACCATCAAGTGGGGTTCATAGAATCTGAGATTACTTCTCTCTTACAACCTTACCACACTTACAAGTGTGAAGGCCAGTCAAACAAAAAGAAAACTGGATTACAGAAAATCCATACAGTAATATAGAAATTTTGGGGAATAACTAGGTCAAATGGAAGAGGAAACTCGCAAGGTATAGAAAAGAAAACCCTTTTGAGTAACCAACAGATAATCCTTCCTATTTTTAAAAATAAAACACATGGATAGTGTTGAAAGAAAAAGATTAATTGATTGTTTGGCTCTACTCCTTCATAGTTCATATATAGGAGTGAGAAATACCTAGACAAAACAAAGACATGACAAATACATAACAAAATACAAAATCTCCAACACTCCTCCTCAAGTTGGGCATGTAATGTCGGTCATGCCTAACTTACCCAATATCTTGTCAAAGGAGCACGGTCTCAGTCCCTTAGTAAGCACATCTGCAAGCTGCTGATTTGATGAGATAAAGGGAGTGCACACCATCCCCTTTAATATGTTCTCCTTAATGAAGTGATTGTCGATCTCCACGTGTTTAGTACGGTCATGCTAGACTGGGTTGTGAGCAATGATAATAGCGGCTTTACTATCACAGTAGACCCTGATTGGACCACCGCCTTCCACACCCAAGTCCCTCAAAATAAACTGAATTCATATCCCTTCGCATATCCCAAGCACCATTGCCCTGAATCCCAAGCGTCATTGCTCTGACCTTCTCAAGATCCACCTTCACTTCTTGCATAAAAAGGATATAGACCAAGAAGATGACCTGATCTTGAAAGTAATGACATTTGGCTAAGTAACCATATAAGTATGTAACTTTTTCATAAGAATGCCAAATACTAGTCACTTCTACTAAATACTAATCTACATTAAAATAGACAAGGACACACTTCCCCATAAAACTCCTCAACACATGGTTCATTAATCTAATGAGAGTGGCGAGTGCGTTGGAAAAAAAGGACATCATCCTCAGCACATGGTTAATCCATTCATACTACTCCTTTGTTTTAGAGGCGGTCTTGCACTCATCACTAAGCTTAATTCGTATTTAATGACATCCACTTTTCACTAGACCCATGCAGCTCATAGAGCAAGACTTCTAGCCTTGAATAGGATTGCAATACTTCATTTTTTTGATGGAACGACTGTTAGAAAACGTGTGCATGATGGCAGCCTATGTAAGGACAAACAATGCAGGTCAAGGTTGTAGATATCAGATATCGGGGACACGTCGGTTTAGGTTTTTCATGTCAGTTTTAATATGTCGGAGGATATATCGGGGATATTTCATATATCGGATTTTAATATTTAATTATTTGTGTATTTTTTTATAAATTTAATCATTTTTAATTTATATATATATTAATATATTAATAATTTGATATTTATTGAACTCCTAAATTTATCAAATTAATATAGACATTTTTTGTCACACAAGTAATAACGATATAACGCATGAAGTAAAACAAGAGAAAACAAAATGTCAGGAAGTTGTCGATAACCATGAAAGATAAGGAACCTTTAGTTCATAATTCAAAGATCATGCATAATTGAAGTCGATGACGAACTTGAGTAAGGAAGAAAGCCAGAGGAAGGAAAAAAATAACCTAAATAATGAAACAATTTTGGTCTATTGTCTATTAAACAATATACACTAATTAAAATAAATTGAAAAAAAATAGTCGATAAAATGTCAGAATATATCGGTCGATATATCGGCGAATATATCGGTCAATAGCAAACATATCGTAGGATATATTACAAAAGGATATTTTGCAAACAAATATCGGAAACGCGTCGTTTTATCCATGAAACTTTTATGTCGACCATGTCGGAGGATATCCACAACACTGGTGCAGGTACAGAGCACGAGCTCATTGACTATCTAGCATACCCTTTGGACACAAATTCATCCACTTGCCTCTGTAAATCTCTGATTTCCTCTAGATTGCATCGGTAGGCAGGGTAGTTTGGTAGTGCAAACTCAGGTACAAGATTGATCTGATGCTCAATACATCTCAAATGGGAAGTTCGGGGGGGGGGGGGGGGGGGGGGATCAAAAGACCATTGGATAATCTTTCTTTCATCAACAGTGAAACATAAACATATTCTTGATGTGGGATAGCGCTCTCGACTTGTGCGCATCTCAGGAATAGACTTTCCTGCTTGACTTCATGGGGATGACTTAGATGGAGTTGGTGGGGACGGAAAATAGCTATAGTGACGTGTTTTCATTATAAAAAGACTGGGTGCTAAGAGACCCACCATGAACTTCCCATTGATAAATTGTCATGGTTGACCAAAGTATGTGACAGGCCTTCATGGATACAATGACACAGCATATCTGATCCTGATAAGACTACCAATGGATAAGGAAATCTGAACATACCTACAGACTTTCACCTCTTCAGTTTCGTTGAGACGCTAGATCGTGTATGACTGCAGGTGAGTGGTCATGGGTAGTCCCAATTTCCTTGCTAAAATGGCAGAGGCCACATTCGTGCAACAAGCTCCATCGATAATTAACTCAAATCTTTACTTGAATTGTGCACCGAGCCTGAAAAAGATTCTACGAAAATTATCAACCTCTTGGTATAGAATCCTCCAGACCACAATGCTTCCAACCCACCTTCTGAATTTGCTTTTCGAACCTGGGTCTGATAGTAAATCGTGGATTCCAAGGTTGGTCAAGAGTGGTAAGCTTGTACCAAATCCAAAAAAAATAACTTAATTTGTGTTTCCCTTCAATACCTACAAGAACATAAGTGAAGAGTAGTCAACAATAAACGAAGCAGAAAATACATAAAGTTACTGCCGATAACAATCCTTCAAACACAAAAAGTAGATAGTAGTGATAATCTGCCCTTAGTCAATTGTAACTCCCCAGAAATCTGCCCAAGGTTTGGAAAATTTGCAGGAAAAGTCTACAACTTCTCTAAATCACTTCAAGTCATCAAGCTGGTTTACTAGAATCTGAGATTACTCTTCTTCAATAACCTTGCCACACTTATAAGTATGAAAGCAAGTCAAACACCAACAAAAATTGGATTACAGAAATCCGGACAGCAACAAGTGGATATAAATGTGCCACCGCCGGAGAATAAGGAACCCGCCACCACCAGAAGATATGCGAACCCACGACAACCGGAGGATAAGGGAACCCACCACCACCAAGGATAAAAGCCACTTGCCGCATTTGGGGGAACACCTAACAATAAGAGCAAATGAAGAGGAGAAGCTCCTCTATCATTCGTCAGCTTCCACTGGGCATCTGTCCAAAACCATCTCGTGCCCTATTGTAACTATCACCCCCTCCCCATCCCGTGTAAAATCTATTCTCAACATTGTATTCTAATTTTTCAAATACTATGCCCCAAAGATTTAAATTTTCAAGTTCAACTGACATCTGATTACTGGAATTTGAGAAAATAACCGCATCACGTTAAGGTGTGAAATGAATATAGAGGTCCGTAATGAGCTCACTAGTATGACGCTAAATGGTCACAACAGAAACTCTCCCTAAACAAATTGTTCAATTTATTGAAGCACAAATACTCCGTGACAATTAGGTTCCATTGAGGTCCCCTTCCAACTCCCCCATCCCACTCCCTCAACGGGCTCTCCTTCCTTATCAAACCCCACCCAATTTCTACGGAGAACTCTTCCTCACCCACAATCTCATCATGAATAACCGAGGTTGGTGAACTAATAATTCCCTAATAGTCAGAAGCACACACATCTTTTAATGATTAAGGCAGAAGTTAATTTCTAAACATCATCTAGATTTCACCACAGTTCATTCTCGTAGCCCAGCTATAATTTATTTTCTAGCATCACTCCAGTGAAGAATGTAGCAAGGATGAAGAAGAACAATACTTGGATTCCATCAAGTAAATCTTGAAGAGCTCCATTTAGTGCTCCAAACTCAGACGATATATTATCTGAAAGAGGGCAAGTATCTTCAGTTAAAAAATTTGCTAAAAAAATGTTATTTTGATTCAAAAGTTAAACAAGAAGAGAAGGGAAGAAAGTTACTTAGCTCAGCGTCATCTTCATCAAGATCCATGATGCCAAGGTCATCATCATCAGCACCATCCAACGCACCCCTCTTAATATTAGAAGGGGTTCCAGGTGAAACTAGAGCAGGTACATCAAAGCACATGAAATGTGCAAAGAAAGAACTCTGACGGAAAAGGGAAAACAAACAGCAATCAACACAAAATTCCATCCCAAGATGTCAAAAGCAAATGAAAAAATTACCTCGTCCACAAGAAGAGGAATGAAAATTGTGAGCATTTTTGCATAAGCTTCCGAAACTGTAGAAGTGTCTGCATTGTTTGGGGACTGAGCAGGAACTGTGGAAGCTTCAAGCCAAACCGCGGGATTTCTGGAAGCTTTGGTACTTGCCCTGAGTTCATTGGCAAATTCCCGAGCCTGAAATATACCACCATTCCAGAGAAGATAGAAATATATTCATTAGAATTTAGGATATATTTATGTCAGCCTGAATTAACATTCTCAAATTTTGCAAAACCAACATTAACAACCACTAAATTGACCTATTTTGCGGCTGAATACATAAGAATGGAGAACATATTTTTTATTAAAACATGGCATTTTCGTCACCTCTCTACGAAGCAGTAAATTAAGAGAATGACAGTAAGCCTTCCTCAAAGGGCCTAGGCAATTCTTGTCGAGGCTCTGAAAAATAGTAACAGGAATAAAATAAGAGATTAAACATGATGAATTCTCTTCAAATAAATTATAGCATCTTAAGGTAGTAGGAACCTTTAAATGCTGAAGTAGTCGTGCATATGTCCTGCACTTGTATCTCAGATCAGCATGATCAGGTCTCTTTAATTGCCCACGCTACAAAAACACATGATGTGGGCTCAAGTTTAATACTTAAAGAGGGTATATATGACGAATGGGTGAAGGTGAAATTGACCTGAGAAAAATAGCTCTTGTCACTTATCATAAAGTCCACCAGACTAGCAAAATAGTTTCTCAAAAACTCAGATGCTCGTCTAACAAAAGTAACTTTCAGTTTCTCTAATTCTGCTCTTTTTTCCCTAACCTGCATATATCATGAATATGTAAGGAAAACGATTATTATAATCTTAGGGAACTTCCTAGTGTTCATGAATGCACTATTTCTTCAAGCGTATGTATATAAAAAATTGTAAGTTTGTGTACGATATTTGGAGTTCTAGATCATAACCACATCTAAAGTATAGTTGCATTGATGTAATTAAGACTGATAAGTAAGAAAAAATCAGATGACTTGAAAATAAAAGACAACGAAAACATAATCCAGATATTTAAAAAACTGATGACATTCAAATAATAAAAATAAGCTAGGATAAACAATAACAACACTCAATCCTTTATCCCACTGTAGTGGGGTCGGATATATGGATCATTTGTCGTCATTGTGCCCTATCTTTTGTCATAATCTCACTAATGCCTAAATACATCATGTATTTCCTTATAGTTTCATTCCAAGTCTTTATTGGTCTACCCCTCCCTCGTTTAACATGCCGAGTGACTAGATTCTCACAACGCCAAACAGGTGCCTCTAATGGTCTCCTTTGTACGTGTCCAAACCATCGTAGTCGAGCTTCTCGCATCTTCTCTGCAATTGGTGCTACTCCTGTCTTATCCCTGATACATTCATTCCTAATTTTATCCAATCTCGTGTGTCCACACATCCACCTAAGCCATCTCCGCAACTCCCATTTTTTGCTCATGTACACAATTCACTGCCCAACACTCGGAACCATAGAGCATCGCGGGTCTAATTGCAGTACGGTAAAACTTGCCCTTAAGTTTTAGTGGTACTTTACGATCACATAAGATCCCTGACACGCCTCTCCACTTCAACCAACCCGTTTGGATTCTATGTGCCACATCTTTACCAATACCTCTGTCTTTTTGAACTATCAATCCAAGATATTTAAAACACTAACTACGGGAAATATTTTGATCACCCAACTTAATAACGAAGTCATCCGTCCTCCTTGTACTGCTAAATTTAAGTCCCATGTACTCCGTTTTTGCCCTGCTCAACCTAAAACCCTTCTTTTCTAAAATATCTCGCCAAGATTCAAGTTTTGTGTGTAAAGCCTCGCGCGTCTCATCAACCAAAACGATATATCTGCAAACAATTAACACCAAGGTATTGCTTGTTGGATATGTCTGGTGAGATCATCTAAGATAAGGGCTTAAAGCTGAACCTTGATGTAAGCCAACAATGATAGGGAATTCTTGTGTTAATCCTCCAGATGTCCTCACCCTTGTCACTGAATTTGTATACATATCTTTGATTATGTCAATATATGATACATTTACACCTTTCTTTTCTAAGACTCCCCATAAGATCTCTCTTGGAACTCTATCATAATCCTTCTTAAGATCAATAACAAGCATATGCAAATCTTGTTTTATTTCTCGATAGTTGTCAATGAGTCTCCTCAAGAGATGTATAGCTTCTATGGTCGACCACCCTGACATGAATCCAAATTAATTCTCCGAGATGTTAGTCTCTCGTCTTACTCTTTTTTCTATTACTCGTTCTCATAGTTTCATGGTATGCCTCATCAATTTAATTCCTCTGTAATTAACACAATTTTGTATATCTAATTTACTCTTATACAAAAGTGCCAAGATACTTTCTCTTCATTGGTATGACATTCTCTTTGATTTCAGTATCTTATTGAACAAACATGTAAGTCACAGAATGCCTTTATTTCCTAGACATTAAAATAAGCTAGGATGAGCCCAAAAAAGAATCAAACCATCCCAAAGTTTGACTCATTTTGACTAGTAAAAGCTGTAAACATTCTAGTTTTATTTTATCTTTTGCTTTATTTAAATAAAAGGGCAGCCCGATGCACAAAGCATCCACATACAGCGAGGATCCGGAGAATGGTCCCACCACAGAGGTGAAATGTAGGAAAACCTTATGATACATACTAAAAATCTGTAATTGATTTTAAAAAATAATTCTATGGTCCGATTTAAATTATGCGTCGATTCAAGACAACACGAGACCTAACATGTGATAATTTTGTTCAAGATTTAGTAAACTCGCACGGGTGGCTAACATTTCTCCATTTTCAACAATATATTTAATTCGTCCACAAGCATCACTAAATGGGTAACAAATTAACGGCAAATAGTAATAAGGTTAAAGTTAGGCAAGCAAGCTCTGAAAAATATTAAACCTCAACATGCATTTGCGAATAGTAGACTAAAATTTAATCGAGATACGAGAAGAGAGAGGATCATATCATCGGCTTGTGCGGAAGACAAAGGCCCGACTGTGTACAGAGGGGTGGAAACAATGGAACTCTGGACAGGGACCGGACAGTGGAGGACCACAGGGATAAAGGGGCTCGACCAAAAACTTAGGCTAGAGGAGGAAGACGTTGTGGTAGGTTAGAGGTGAGCCGATGAGGGTTCTGGCGGCGGCGGCGGCCTGGGACATGGGCTTCACAGCAGAGAACGACGGAAATCCTTGTGGGGGCTGGGTCCGGGCGCAGCGACGGCCAGTTCAGGTGGGAAGGCGGTCGCTGTCGTCGGAGAAGGCTTCAGGAGGCGTCGATGGGGGCGAGGAGCTCAGTCGACGGGCGGAGAGGTGTCGCCGGGGCCGTAGGAGGCTTCTGGCGGCGGTATCTGGCTCTGGTGTAGGTCGGCAAACAGCGGGAGGCTAGCTTGGACGGGCGAACGAGAAATACCGAGCAAAGGAGATATTCTGTCAGCCCTATTTCTTTTCCCCTCCCCTTTTTGCATGAAGGAGGCAGCGACATATAAACAGATTAGGGCCTTAATGGGCATTAAATGAAAAGACCTTAATGATATCAGTTTTCAAAGAGAGGAAAGGCCAAACAGACCAGCCTTTTAATCACATTAAATGGGATAAATTTAAGAGGGCCGACAGTTTTAGGCTGTTGAAAAGACTAGGAGGAATCCAATGGAAAGTAACGAGGAAATGCCAAAAGTTTGGAATATAGAAACTTGAAATTACATTAATATTTTTAGATAATAATTTCAGATTTTAAAAGATATTTAATAATTTTGTTGTTTGTTTGCCCAAAATAACCCTAGTCCTGATTTGACGGACAAATATATTTAAGATCCTATTGGCCGGTCACACCAATAAGTCGTACGAAGATTGCGCAAACACGGCGTAAAACACACAAATACACGAAATAAAAGACAAACTTGCACGTCGATATGCGCTACAAAATATTTAAATAAAATGCGATAAAATATATTAACGATGCACTTCAGGCTGCATCAATTCTCCCGGGGTTGAAGGAGCTCGACCCCGTCGAGACTGTGATGGAACTTGTCACTGAAACTTTCAAATAACAATCCGGATCATGCACTGCCTTTGCCTCACCATGGTAGGACCCATCATCGCAGCACAAGAACTTTTGGCAAACCCTCTTTCTTGAAAGGCACAAAAAACTCATCTCCATTGGAAAAATATAACTTCAGGCGATGAAATCAACCGCGGGGTTATAGTTTTCCAAAGTTTCTCGAAAACTGTTAGTCAAAAATTCGTGCATGACATGCACTTGTTTAATAAAAATCAGAGTTGTAAGGAGACGAGTTCGACAAAGTGGAAAGGAGAATGAGTTAATATAGCAAAGAAAGAGGCAAGGCCGTAAGGAAACATGATCAACTTGTGGATTCATTAAAATATACTGCTTTATACGTGCTAGTGCTAGACACCCATGAAAGTTTACGAAACCAAGGGCAACTATCAACATATCATCACGCACAGATATATGATTAGCACCACAAAATTTTAAACCGAGCACAATTTCTTAAGTTAAAATCAACCACAGAAATCCCTTAAACCGTGTGTCCCTATTAGGAGTAAAAATTCTTTTAAATGTTTCAATTTCCCTACTAAGGCTAACCCTAAAAAACTCAGAATACTCACGTACACTCACAGGATAGTGGTACGAACTAAACACGTGATCACCAAATATAAAATAAACGTGTGGTGGTGCTAACAGATCATCTAAAGTGGATGATTCACCAGAGTCAAGTACGTCTTCCTAGAGTAGGGGTCTAGGCAGAAGTACGATACTAAATAAGAGTGGTGTAGTGGTAACTAAGGAAAGTGAGACAAACGTTGGTGAGGTCCTCCCAGGAAGCTTAGGGACAAGAATATTCTTCTGGGGAAGAAGAACGATCTTTCGCCCATGATGATCAAAGGAGTGGGAGTTCCTCACACCGTCATGTAGAACATGCCTATCATACTGCCACGCTCTTCCTAACAGGATATGCCAGACATCGATGAGGGCAACATCACATAGAACAGAATCCTGATACACATCCCTGATAGCGAACTCTACGAGACATCGGTGAGTAACGGGCATAGTCATGTGACTATTAACTCCAGATAAGTGATAGGGTCGCTCCAAGGGGTGCGTCTCGAGTCCTAGCTTCTCAACCATACGTTCGGACACGAAATTTTCCATGATATCATTGTCAATGATGATGAAACAAAAATGTCCCTGAATGCGCGCAGTAGTGCAAAAAATCTCGTGCCTTCGAAAATCACGCTCAGTGGACTCACTAGGGGAAATCAAGCTATATCGAAGGACACAAACTAAATGTTCAGCTTGTTCTCCCTCGACCTCAATAACATTATCAGACTCTGGCTCGGGCTCAGGTTTGGAGTCATTAAGGAAGACTTCATATTCTGGCTCACGCCCATCAGAGAAATCAGTAATTGCGACGAAGTGGCGTCGCGGGAACTCAGAAGAGTTGTGCCCAGGCTCCATACACTTGAAGCATCAGAATACTCCAGTGTTGGGCTTGGATCCCATGGGCTCCTTGCCTCGGGTGAGGACAGTGGGAGAAGCTGGGGTCCCAGTAGTAACATGAGGGGGGATCAGAATTCATAGAGGTGGGTGCAGTGGTGGTGGTGCTCGAGGAAGGGCTATCAGTAGACCTATGCCCAGATGTCCTCTTTTGAAGTGAGGCCTCTACTCTTCGGGCTCGGCTAGACACTTCACCCAAATCTCTAAAATCGTGCAACTCTAACTCATCCCTAACAGCATAGTGGAGCCCGTTCAGGTAACGGAACATCGTCATATCGTCCTTCTCGTGCAAGTCTAATCTAGATAGCAACACTAAGAACTCGTGGGTGTACTCATCCACGAAAAGTTTGTCTTGTCGAAGGTTGTGGAAACTTCGATAAAGAGTTTGCAGATAGTCCGGGGGGACATATCGCTTCTGCGGTTGTAACTTAAACTCGACCCATGTGGTAATAGGTGTTAGACCCAAAGTGTAACGGGTACGCTCAAGTTGAACCCACCATACTAGAGTTGATCCTTTGAGCCTAAGGACAACATATTCAACTTGACGATTCATAGGCATTTGTTTCCATGCCATGAACCTTTCCACGCAGTCACACCAATCAAGGCATTTCTCGGGCTCTACGTGACCCTCAAAATCACCTACATCAAGCTTAACTCAATCGTCCCAACGGGGTTGGCGACGGATTCCAAGGTCAGGTTATGCAGGATCTGCGGGTCTAGGATTTTTTTCCTCTTGCCTAGGATTTTGGTGAGGAGGTTGATTTAGTTCCAGGTGGCGTTCAACTTCTAGGTTATTAACGGTGGTTCTCAAGTTGTTTACTATGTGATTCGTCTCTCACGTTGGCAGTGAGTGCTTCTATCATCTTCATCAGCTCACTCATTCGGTTAGGGAGGTCACCTATGGTGGCATCTATACGATCTATGCGACCCTCCATTTTTTTAAAAAAAATAAAAATAAAATAAAGCTTAATAATAACTTATTTTTGAAAAAAGAGGGCTCAAAATATTTGTGGCAGATTTTTTAAAAAAATAAAAATTTTCTTTTGTTTGCTTTTTTTTTGGAAAACAAAAATTTAAAACAGAATCGTTCGATTCAAAGTAGGAGTGAATCGAACCGACCTCTGATACCAAACCTGATGCATACTAAAAATCTGTAATTGAATTTAAAAAATAATTCTGAGGTCCGATTTAAATTATGCGGCGATTCAAGACAACACGAGACCTAACATGTGATAATTTTGTTCAAGATTTAGTAAAACTCGCACAAGTGGCTAACATTTCTCCGTTTTCAACAATATATTTAAATTGTCCACAAGCATCACTAAATGGGTAACAAATTAATGGCAAAATAGTAATAAGGTTAAAGTTGGGCAAGCAAGCTCTAAAAAATATTAAACCTCAACATGCATTCGCGAATAGTGGACTAAAAGTTAATCGAGATACGAGAAGAGAGGACCATACCAATCGGCTTGTGCGGAAGACAAAGGCCCTAACTGTGTACAAAGGGATGGAAATAGTGGAACTCTGGACAGGGACCGAACGGTGGAGGGCCACAGGGATGAAGGGGCTCGACCAAAAACTTAGGCTAGAGGAGGAAGACGTTGTGGTACGCTAGAGGTGAGCCGATGAGGGTTCTGGCTGTGGTGGCGGCCTGGGACATGGGCTTCGCAGCAGAGAACGACGGAAATCCTTGCGGGGGCTAGGTCCGGGCGCAACGACGGCCAGTTCAGGTGGGAAGGCGGTCGCTGCCGCCGGAGAAGGCTTCAAGAGGTGTCGATGGGGGCGAGGAGCTCAATCGACGGGCGGAGAGGTGTCGCCAGGGCAGGAGTAGGCTTCTGGCGGCGGTGTCTGGCTTTGGTGTAGGTCGGCAAACAGCAAGAGGCTAGCTTGGACGGGTGAACGGGAAATACCGAGCAGAGGAGATATTCTCTCTGCCCGGTTTCTTTTCCCCTCCCCTTTTTGCGTGAAGGAGGCATCGACATTTCAACAGATTAGGGCTTTAATGGGGATTAAATGAAGAAGGCCTTAATGATATTAGTTTTCAAAGAGAGGAAAGGCCAAACAGACCAGCCTTTTAATCACATTAAATAGGAGAAATTTAAGAGGGCCGGCAGTTTTAGGCTGTTGAAAAGACTAGGAATCCAATGGAAACTAATGAGGAAATGTCAAAAGTTTGGAATATAGAAACCTGAAATTACATTAATATTTTGAGATAATAATTTCAGATTTGAAAAGATAATAAATAATTTTGTTGTCTACTTGCCCAAAATAACCCTAGTCCTAATTTGACGGAACGAATATATTTAAGATCTTATTGGTCGGTCACACCAATAAGTCGCACGAAGATTGCGCAAACACGGTGTAAAACACACAAATACACGAAATAAAAGACAAACTTGCGCGACGACATGCGCTACAAAATATTTAAATAAAATGTGATAAAATAAATTAACAATGCACTTCAGGCTGCATCACCTTACCTTGCATTTGTACAAGAGACTGCTTCCAGAATCCGAACCTGTGACCTCGCGGCAACACCTCAACTTTTGCTTTATTTATATGATATTGAAAAATTCATAAAGTTTGAAATTATGAAGATCATCCCTTTACTGAATTTTATTTTATCAATTTTTCATGTGCAACTGTTACAGGAATATCCCTTGAGGCATTGTTATGTTGTCAGAGATGGTGGTGAAGGAGATACAAGGGAGCCGAACCCAACCTATACAGAATGCGGGGAGAATGAGGGAGGGGGAGCGGTGTTCAACCCTAACCCTAAGAGGAGAGAAACCCTAAATCGGGAGGAAGAGACTTCCAGAATTTCTTTGATATCTCACTGATGAGTGATTTTCATAGTGTTTTAGGCATCTTTTTTGTTCTATTTTCTCTGTTTATTGCTCCTCTTTATTATGTTTGCATGTTTTACACTCAGTTTCCCCAAAGTTGATATAAGATCACTATTCAAGCGAAAAGGAGTAGTTCATTCAATTAAGGATCATGGGGAGACAAACTATACATAATGAACATGGTGCACGGTTCTAGTGCCTAAGCTTAGCACGGGACTTGCACCCCGGTAATCTCCTCTACTCTGCTCTTAATCACTCTTGCCTATAGTTTATTTCATTATTTCTAACTTGTTTTTATAGTCCTTGGCGGTTGAATATATTTTCCACAGCTGTGCACAGCATGTTGCTTTTCGTGAAACACCCGTCCACAGTTTTCACGGCTCCAACCAAAGAAATGTAAAATCTGAAAACGGTCGTGCACCTCCTTCGTGCGCGTTTGTGGCGCTAGGAGCACGATGATTTGCATTTATCCAATTTGGCACGATCGTGCGGTTTCACCCATGTGTGGTAGTTCGATTTTCGCTGCTAGGCAAAGTTTCGATTTTTCCAAAAATCTGGGGATAATCATGATCTCTCTTCACACACGTAGGTGCGACGGGCACACGATGGGATGCATATTGCCAAATTTTTCAGCCACCTTGTTTTCAATTTCCCGTTCACAATTCGGCCTTCGCACACGATGGGACGCACGACTGTGCACCCAATCGTGCGTGACTTGAAATTGCCGACCTATATATGCCATTTTAACAAGCATAGTCGGGATCTTTCGCTTATTCCACCTCTCTTATCTTCGTTCTACCTCTTACAGGAAAAGGCTCTGCCCTGGGTGCTATTTCCCGTCCAAAGCTTACAAAAGGAGGATTCTGCGGCTCCCACTCGCCAATCTAGAGAGAAAGGAAGAAGAACACGAAACGTGCAAACCCCAAGAGAAGACGGGTAACATTGGAGAGTTTGTGGTAGCACTCTCTCAACCAAGGATAACAAGAAGGCACATATAGACGACCCAGAGCTATTTCTCTTATACCAAAGGTAAAGTCTCTTGAATTTTCCGCATTCTTCAGCTATGATCACGTAAAGTTCGGTAGATCTACAGTTTTATCCTAAATCTTTTATCGGTGGTTGGATCTTATATTGGATATTGTTGTAATCATGTACTGTGATGTTGTATTTCATTATAGTATTGATTGTAATTTTGTTCGCTGAAAAGTTTTGTGGTTGAGTAAATTTTTGTGGACGAATGTGCTCTTAGTTTAGGGGTTTTATTTTGTGCTTTAGCTAAAATCACAACCCTCCATAATTGATTGCCTAGATAGTTTGAGATATTGGCCTCTAAGAAATCTCCGCTCTGCGCTCCTTGAGGATACGATACTCAGTATTTCAATATCACTTTATTACTTCAACCGGTGCATTATTGTGGCGTCTCTCTTGATATTGCAGCTGCGGGTCGTAGCAGTCAAGTTTTGATGTCGTTGTCGGGGATTCAGTGGTTTTTGACCTTAGAATGAGGATATCTTGATTATTTTAGGCGTTTTCTTTTTTGATTTATTTGTGTCAAGTCAAGTTTCCTTTCTCAGTTCAGCCTTGCACCATAAATTATTATTTATATTCTGCAACATCAGGTGTGCATTAATGTCTCTGTTCTGTAAGTGTTTCAGGTAGTCGCTTAACAATTTTGTTGTGGGAAGCACCCCTCTGCAATGTATTCTAACTATTTCTGCATATGGTGCGGGAGTACATTGTTAAAAGGCAAGTTATCATAGACTCATCGGGTGGTGACTGTATCTCAATGAGTGGTTGATGGGGCTCGAATAGGTTTGGCACAGTGAAGATCGGTATTGAGGAAGTAAACCTAAAGGCACGTCTTCTCTCCCGCTACATGGTATCAGAGACGGTTATCCCCCGTCGTTGTCGACCTGAAGGCTCAACATCCTGAGCATGATCAACCTCTGCATCCTGTGCTCGATCGACCTCTGTGTTCGATCGATTGATTGATCAGCTGATATCTTCCATTGTTTTGTTGGACATCCTCATTCCAGCGGTTTGTGGGGTTCATATGCCTTCCGTTGTGGCCTTCTGCTTGTGTCGTTCTCCCTGGTGCTTGCTTGCCTGCCGAAGGTTCCGCTTGTTGCTGTTCTTCCGTCCTTGTTGTCGCTTCCTGCCGTCCAGGTCATTGTCCAGCCCTGCTTGGAGATGGATCTGTTGTCTTCCCGCGTTGAATCATCGTTGATTGGGTAGTCCAGGCTGTTTGATTGGGCTCTCTGCTGCCCGTGGCTTGTGGTGTTCGTTTCAAGTTGCCTATGTGAGAGCTCCTCTTTCTGTGCGCTCTTATAGAGGACAAATTGAAGAGTGTTAATGCCCCTGAAGGGGTTGTTGATCAACCTAAACATTATAGTGGAGTAAGTTCTAACATGGATTTAATCAGGGTGTGACTCACGTTGTTATGGTCCTATCTCGGAGGTGGTCGCAAGGAGCGGCAGGTTATCAGGAGATACTGTGGAACCGTGACTGCGACTACCTAAGCGGGGTTGCTCGTCGGAGGAGAGAGCCAACATGATCTCATAAAGAAGATGGGAATTAGAACCTTGTCATTGCTTGTCTTCAACAACACACCAAAGACTTATATAGGCTACAACATAATAATGACTCTAAACTAACACTCCCTAACATAACATAAAGACACTAATAAAAATGATAATAAGGAGCTCGGCGCTCGAGACTCACAACAACCCATAACACGTAACATCATAACTCATAACACAACATTTCACTCTTCCTAAAAAAGCTTGTCCTCAAGCTCGAGAGGTCTACAGTGGAACATTTCATCTGATGCGTTCGTCGTCAGAGTCCTCGAAGTGCAGGTAGAAAAGCATGTTGCACCTGTGGCGCGCGTGTACAACTCGTCGCAATTAAAGCATAATCCTTGTGCGCGTCACTGCAACATCTCAACCCGAGATAATCGACGGACCGGTGGGGCTGGAGAACCCTCGATACGGCCTTATTGAACGATGTTGGTGGCAGGCGGGTAGGCTCTTGTGCTAGCTGGAGGCGACGATCGCAGAGCCGGGCTAGACTCATAGCAGTCACTAAGTCTGGAGGGGCCTCAAACTCAACATTCAGTCGCAGGCGCTCGTGAAGTCCAATGGTGAAAATGTCGACCTGCATATCTGGGGCAAGGGGGACATGCGCCAAGAGAAGCTGAAATTGTTTCAGATACTCGTCCACGGTCCCCGTTCATCGTAGAGATGTGAGTTCGTCGAGGGGGTTGCTGCGGATAGGATGTCTAAAACGCAAGTTGCATAGCCGCTTGAAGTCGTCCCAGAGCAGATTCGGTCGGTCGATGAGAAGTCGAGAGGCCCACAAAACGACGAAGTCGAGCAGATGCAAGATGGATTCAGTGCCGAGTTGTTGGTGGCCGAAGAATTGCTCACATTTGGTGAGCCAGCACAATGGATCAGCTTTCCAATCATAGGTAGGAAATTCCAGTCGGGTGTAGCGTGGAACAATAAAAGCGTCGGGGTGCGCGAGGATTGGCGACGGAGGCTCGAGAATGGTCAGGGGCGGCGGAGCCTAGCTGAGAAGTGGTGGTGCCTGACTGATGCTTGTAGGATCGTGTGCGGGGGTGGTAGAAAGATCATCAAGGCGCTTGGAGAGCGCAATAATGGCCTCCAGATGACGGTCCGCGAGGGCAGTGTGCACAGCTTGTTGCGCCATGACTGTCTGCAGCATGGTCATAATCTGACTTAGTTGGTTTGGCGAGTCACCCATAGTGCAGGATGAGGAGCGAGAAGAGCGGGTGACCGGATGGTAGGATGGCGCCGAGTCGGATGACTGGGAGTGGCCACGAGAGCCGCGGTAACGCCCAATATTAGCAGCAGATAGATGGGCCTGCTGGAAAATAAAAATGAGACTAGGAGCAGGTCTGGTCGGGCGGTTTAAATATGAAAATTGGGGTTGCTTGATGGGAGAGGGGATGGGGCCCATTGCCTCTAGATTTAATAAAGTAAAACCGATATGGAAGTGGCTCAAAGCGATGACAGCGACGAGATTAGAAAAAAAAAACGGTGTGTGGGCTCGATGCAGAGCGGACCAGGGCGGGGGCTCGATGAAGCGGCGGGTTGCGACGATGATGCAAGGGAGGGGCTCGACAACGTGCGGCTTGGGAATGGGAAAGACGGAGGAATTAAGCTTGTTGTTCCTTCGTCTGCGCAGGACTGCGGAAGCAGAGACCGATGATGCCCGAAGATGAGCGGCTCGACTAGGCCGGAGACGATGTTACTGGACAAGAGAGCTGGTCGGGGCTTGAGCGATGTCTGCGCTTGACGATGCGGAGTGCAGGGGTGCGGGCGCGGAAAGAAGGATGCATTCGCTGAGACAGGAGACTGCGGCTGTGTTGGTCGCGCAAGCTGACTGCAGAAAGGGGGAGGGGTGGCGAAAGACCGGGCTGGGCGCGAGGCACGTGGAAGATGGGAAAGGGCTGGTCGAAGCGCAGGAAGTCGCGGCGGGAAAGGGCTACTCGGCTGACAGGCAGTGAGTTCAGGTCGGGCGCATGCACGCCCTACCAGAGCGGGAGGGGTGTGTCATGACGAGAAGAAGAAGAGCCGACCGAAACTCGGGAACTCGTGGTCTGTTGAAAATGTGTTATACTGTTATGACAGAGGAGATCTCCCGTGAGCGTGAACAAGTGCGGAAGTGGAAGAAGCAGCGGTTGTTGGTGTCGAAGAAGCGGACGCGGAAGGATGGCTAGCTCTGATACCATGTTGTTATGGTCCTATCTCGAAGATGGTCGCGAGGAGGAGCGGCGGGTTATCGGAGATACTGTGGAGCCATGACTGCGGCTGCCTAAGCGGGGTTGCTCGTCGGAGGAGAGAGCCATCAGGATCTCACAAAGAAGATGGGAATTAGAACCTTGTCATTGCTTGCCTTCAACAACACAATCAAAGCCTTTATATAAGTTACAACATAATAATGACTCTAACACTCCCCTAACATAACATAAAGACATTAATAATAATGATAATAAGGAGCTCGGTGCGCTCGAGACTCACAACAACCCATAGCACGTAACATCATAACTTATAACACATAATATACGTCAAGCTGAATGAGAGAAACTATCTCCTGTGGCTCAGTCTATGCGTTAATTGGGAGCTGTCAAAGACTTGGGTTTATCACTGGATTTATCTCTGTATGAGGAATGGGAAGGTGAGAATCTTACTGTGATTAATTGGCTTTGTCAACTTTATGGAACTCAAGATTGCAAATCAATTCCTTTTCTATCAAACTGCTAAAGAAATGTGAGAGCTAATTGAACAAAATTATTCAAAAAAGAAAGACTTGGCAAGAATATATCAACTCCGAACTGAACAGATACACAAGACAGGAATGAGTGATTTCGAGGAATATTATAGCAAATTGACTCATAAGTGGGTAGAAATTGATCAATACTCCGCTATCCAGACTATTGAAGATTACAAGACTGAACTTATGCAACAGAGGGTGTTTGAAATGCTTTTTGGTCTTCCTTCTGAACTTGAATTTCAGACAGTTTCGGATGTTGAGAAGAGATTTTGTGTCTGATTTGGAGATTGTGGCCCACTATATTCAAGAGGAGGCAAGTCGTATAAACTCTCTTCGTATGGATGTCCATATTGGACATGATAATTGCTCTTGTTGCTGAACAAAAGAAGTGACATTCAAGAAATATAAGATAAGAAGATATGAGAAAATGAAGTGTCCTCACTGTGGGAAGGACATGGAAAAGAGAAGTGTTGGGACTTACATCCTAACTTGGTTCCATCAGGTTGGATTCGTGGTACTGATGGGAAGTATGTGAGATCCAAATTGCTATGTATGGCAATTTTGAGAACATTGGTTGCCTTCTGGCGAAAAATGAAAGTTTAACTAGAGAACTCAAGGCCCTGAAGGCTAATGCTATTGGTAGACCTCTTGCTACAAACTTGTCTGGTACTGCAGCTCATGTTGTAACATCCGCAATTTAAAACGGAAGTTAAGAATGTGTTTTAGGGCGCGATCGAGAGAGAGATTGATCGAACATTTATCATTTTGAGGTGTGACGTCTTAAATTTTTTGTCGCACGTAATTAGATATTTAAATAGTCGTTACTATAATGTTTTGACTTGTTCCGACACAAGGGCGTAGCATAGATTCTAAGTGTTAGAGTCTAATAGAAATTTTTGTAATTAGTTTGAAATCTAAAATTTTTATAGCGTTGTGCCGTTCGATCCACTCCTAGCGATTTCCAAACCGCTCAACCCATGCCTCCCAATTTAGTCGCGGTGTAACCCTCTTTTTGCGATAACTGCGGCTTTACTCTCCCTCCCGCAGTCATCAAACCCCTCACTATTGCGACCTTTTTCGTGTTTTCTCCCAGTTCAATCGTGATTCCGTGCGGAAACAACGGTCCCTCCTCCTCTCGCATGCGGCAACGTCTCTTCCATCTCCTCCAGCGGCGTTCCTCCCGGTTGTTGTCGGCTTTGGTTTTCTCCTCCCCTGGGTGTAGTGTAGCAGGCTCCAGTTTGGTCGTTAACCACCTTCTAGGGTTTCCGTAAACCCTCTAAGAAGGTACTCACCGCCTCTCTAACCCTAGCCGACTCCTTTCCGGGATTGTTGGATTTTGGATGTGTTTAGCGCCCTCCTTCCCGTGTTTCTACAAATTTCCGCAAGATTTCTACTCCTCCAGCCCTAAACTACTGATTGTTTGTCCTTGGGGTAAGTTTCTCGAAAAGATGGCTTGAAAATGAAACCCTCACTTCTCTACCGCCGGAAGGTGAAATTTGGCACTTTCACTAATCGATTTCAGTTGTTTTGTTCGCCACATTTTTTCAATCTCAGCAATCGAAGTTCGCAACCCCATTCGCGCAGATATTAGTTGGCTTGCAAAGTAGGGTTCCGTGGTTTTGGGAGCAAGGTAACAATCCTTTCTAAATCATATGTTCATTATGGTTCCTTTCTTTTTTTTAGGATGATGTTTTTCTTTTGTTAGTGAGCCAACCAATTGATTAGGGTGTATGTTGAACTTCGGACTTCAAGTGGTTGCCTCTACTCGACATTAGTGGGGAAAAGGAATTTTTTTAGGAGTACTAAGCGGGAGTATGCCGCCGTATCAGGTGTACGAGCACAACAACACCACGGTGAGAAATTTTTATTCTTTCTGGTTAGACTTATCAGATAGCTTACATTAGTCGCTCTACATAACTCAGAAATAATGTAGTCATAAAGAACTGTTCTGTTTATAGAAAGTAGTAATCTAGCAATCATACAGTTAGTATATGTAGAATATAGATAACTTTCAAAACTGTTCAAAATGTTAGACCTTCTGAGGTAGTGTAAATTACGAATCTTATGCCTCGTTTGTATTACGAAGCGGGAAATAGTAAACTCAGGAATAAGAAACTTAGCCGATTAAATGACATATAATATCGTCTAAATTATACAGATAAATTCATATGCATAGTAACATCAGATAGAAAATATTTTGTAGACACGGTGGAGATTCTCCTGTGTTTGATAAAGGCGCACTATCTTTCTCAGGCGTTATAGCGCACCCTATGAGCCATAATGTATGGGAAATGTATACCGATCTAGAAGATTAGTAGATTCGAGTCTGTGTCCTTGAGAGACTAGAACGCTTGAGTTCGTTAGTAGGACTCGGATCGTTAGACCAGCATTGCGCGATAGAAGCTACTCTACCTAGGGATTTAATGAAGAATAAAAAATCACAAGTGATTTTAGAACTCAAGTTACCGAACTGAACCTTACAAACTCCCAGATAACCAAACTATTCGGAACTTGAGTTAACTGCACACAATATGAGTAATTAGAACAGTCATTTATTTTCCTAGTTTTACTTTAGAAATTAATGCATAATACACTAGTATAAAAAAATTTGATAGCTCAAAAATTATTTTTAAAAAGCATGCATACATTTCTTTCAAAACAATTTTAAGTGTCACTAGGAGGAATAATTTTTCTACTCTCCATTTGCGCTGACCCATATTTGGGCATGTTTTTACAGGGGACCCAGTGGGAAACTGCGCCTAGGATGAGCATGTTGTTAGAGTCGCTCCTATAGTTTGTTTCCATCTTCAATTGTGTTTTCTTTTTTTTAGTACCATATTGTTTAGTTTTGGACACATGTAATAATAATGTTTAAGAATTTGTATTTGTACCAGACTTTGTGTAGTATTTCAGATTTTTGTGGTTTGATTCTTTTCTTTGTAGTGGCTCTGTGAAATTCAGTTTGATGAGATACACTTTTACCCTTAGTTTCCTTTTCAACTTTCGTTGTAAGCTTTCATTTCAGTTCTTTTCATTTATGATTGGTATGTACCAGTTTTAATATTATTTCTTAGTTTACTTCTTATCGTTGGACCCGGCCGGACGGCTGATTGGTTGTTAAACTAGGTTGGGGTGTTACACATGTTTGAACTACCTCTTTATCTTCTAAAGAGCCATCCTTTCCTTGGATCATTGACACGGGAGCATCCGACCATATGACAGGATCTTCTACGAGAATTTCTTTTGTTTCTCCTGTGTCTGGCAGTGTGAGACTTGCAAATGAATCCTCTGCTTCGATGACCGGTAAAGGGATTATTCAACTCTTTCCCTCTATTTCCCTCAAATTTGTTGTTGTTCCACCATTCCCCACAAACTTGTTTGTGAGCAGTTTAACTAAATAACTTAACTGTGCAATCACCTTTTTCTCTTCTCATTGTGTTTTCAGGATCTAGCAAGTGGAAAGATGATTGGTGGTGGACATGAGTCAGGTGATGTGTATGTCAGGGATACTGGTCTTGCTTTTGGTGCTCAAATGTCTTCTAACACGGATCAAGTTGATGTTGTGGCATAAGAGATTTGGCATGCTAGCTTGAAGACCTTAAAGACTATCCTTTCCGAGTTTTTTTGATGTTACTAAATCTATCTTTAACTACCAATCTTGTGAATTTGGTAAACATTGTATAACCAACTATACTCCAAGCAGGAGTCGAAGTGTGACGTGTTTTGATTTGATACATTCTGAAGTCTAAACATCTCTTATTTGTTCTGTGAATAGATTTCAGTACTTTGTTTTCTACATTGATGATTACTCACGTTTTACTTGGGTTTACCTTATGAAAAAAGAAAAATAAGTTCTCTGAAATATTTCAACTATTTTATCACCATTTACAAACTTAGTTTGAGATTAAGATTAAATTCTTAGCAGTGATAATGGAGGCGAATACACAAGTGGTGATCTTCAAAGATTCTTGGGAGATCATGGCATTATTTTCCAAACATCTTGTCCCGGGACCCCTCAGCAGAATGGGGTGGCCAAAAGGAAAAAACTGTCATATCACTGAGACTACTCGTTGCATATTGTAAGAGATGTGTGTCCATAAGGGACTGTGAGATGAAGGTGTCCTCACGTCTTCCTACTTAATTAATCGGATGGTCACTGATACTTTGGAGGAAAAGTATCCCCTAAAACTTCTTTGCTCAAATATGTCATTATTTAATCTTCTTCCAAAGATATTTGGATTTGTTGTGTTTGTTTATATTTTGGGACTCATAAAGATAAATTAGGCCCTCGAGCAATCAAATATATTTTAATATATGTCACATTTTTCATCTTTGATATCTAGTCGCTTATAAAATTCTTCATCAAGCTTATGAAGAATTTTATAAGCGACTAGATACCAAGGATGGAGAGCGTGGCATATATAAAATTGCTCGAGCTAGAGAAAGGAAGACAAGAGATTTAAACCAAGTAAAAAACATAAATGATGAAACAAATACAGTTTTAACAGATGATGCGGATATTAAAGAGCGATGGAATAGATATTTTATCAACTCTATAATGAAGCAAAAGACAATGAATTGGACTTAGAAAATTTAAGTAAATCGGAGGAGTATAAAAACATAACGTTTGATCATAAAATTCAATTATCAGAGCTAAATAATGCTCTAAAGAAAATGAAAAATGAAAAGACGGTTGAGTCAGACGATATACCCATCGAAGTATGAAAATGTCTAGGGAATGAAAAAATTTTGTGACTTACATATTTTTTCAATAAAATACTGAAGTCAAAGAGAATGTCAGACCAATGAAGAGAATGTATCTTGGTACCTTATATAAGAATAAAGGAGATACACAAATTTGTGTTAATTATAGATGAATTAAATTGATGAGTCATAACGTGAAATTATGGGTAATAGAAAGAAGAATAAGACAGGAGCTAACATCTCGAAGAATCAATTTGGATTCATGTCAGGGAGTCGACCATGGAAGCTATACATCTCTTGAGGAGACTCATTGACAACAACTGAGAAAGAAAACAGATTTGCATATGTTGTTTATCGACCTTGAGAAAGATTATGAAAGAGTTCCAAGAGAGATCTTATGGAGAGTCTTAGAAAAGAAAGGTGCAAATGTATTCAAACATTGACGTAATCAAAGATATGTATACAAATTCAGTGACAAGGGTGAGGACATCTGGAGGATTAACACAGGAATTCCCAATTAATGTTGGCTTACATCAAGGTTCAGCTTTAAGCCTTTTATCTCTTTACCCTTATCTTATATGAGCTCACCGGACATATCCAACAAGCAATACCTTGGTGTTTATTATTTGTGGATGATGTTATTTTGGTCAATGAGACGCACGAGGGTGTAAACGCAAAACTTGAATCTTGGCGATATACTTTAGAAAAAAAGGTTTTAGGTTGAGCAAGACAAAGACAGAGTATATGGAGCTTAAATTTAGTAGTGCAAGAAGGACGGTTGACTTCGTTATTAAGTTGGGTCATGGGTGATCAAGATATTTCCTGTAGTGAATGTTTTAAATATCTTGGATCGATGGTTCAAAATGATAGAGGTATTGATAAAGATGTGACACACAGAATCCAAGCAGGTTAGTTGAAGTGGAGAGGTGCGTCAGAGATCTTGTGTGATCGTAAAGTACCATTAAAACTTAAGGACAAGTTCTACCATACTGCGATTAGACCAGCGATGCTCTATGGTTCTGAGTGTTGGGCAGTGAATTGTGTACATGAGCAAAAAATGGGAGTTGCGGAGATGAGAATGCTTAGGTGGATGTGTGAACACACGAGACTGGATAAAATTGGGAATGAATGTATCAGGGATAAGACAGGAGTAGCACTAATAGCAGAGAAGATGCGAGAAGCTCGACTAAGATGATTTGGACACGTGCAAAAATGACCATTAGAGGCACCTGTTACGCGTTGGGAGAGTCTGGTCACTGGGACGGTTAAACGAGGGAGGGGTAGATCAATAAAGACTTGGAATGAAACTATAAGGAAAGACATGATGTACTTAGTCCTTAGTGAGATTATGACACAAGACAAGGCACAATGACAACAAAGGATCCATATAGCAAACCACACTATAGTGGGACATCGATGCAAACGCTTATTTTGGCTCGAAGTAGACAATCCTCCCGATGATGACGTGACAAGTGGCGTAGACACTGCAAGACCCTTCGACCCAGCTTAAGGACAAGCTGTCTTCGGACGAGGACGGCGATGTTATGTGGCGTGACGACGCCAATTATCTTCTTCGTATCTTCGAATTATGTTTATATTATTTCGTGTATTATTGTTAACGTTTGGTGCCCATTGACGTAAGCCCAAATGGGGGGCGTATTTGTGAACTTAAATAGGGCCCGGTTGGACCTAAACGGTATGCAAGCAAATTAGAATCAAGTTCTATCTCTCTCTTATTTCTCTTTTCCCCTCTCCCTCTCTCTTTTAACTCATGGGAAAGAACCCGGAGTTGCCCTAGCCTCTATCCCCACGGGTTTCGTCTTCCGCTCGACATCGCTCGTTGGCTTCCCACAATTGCTCCTCCGTCGATCATGAGGGCTCAAGGGAAGGCCCATAACAGACTCATAACATAACGACTTAAATAAAATATACATAAAATTAAATACATAATTGGAAGTGTGAGACAATATCAACAGCTTCTTAGAATGCCTATCTTTCATTTCTAAACAATATAGCCGAGTTGATCTAATAAAAAAATATACTTACTATTGTATTGTTCTTTCATTGTTAACAGCAAACTTTACCCACAATCAATATGACAGATAGATGCAAGGTAAAATTTAACAAATGGTACTTACAGCCCTCATATTTGCGTAGCATGGATCCAAGTTTGGCACTTCAAGACTGGATATGGCTCCAGTTAACCATTCACATGCTTCTACATTTTTAAGCATGCGAGCCTCATCAAATGAACCACCGGTTAAAGCGGCTGCAAACTATGATTTACAAGAAAGAAGTAAATAATTTATATAATGAATGTAATATGGACCTAAATGACATTGAATCAATTACAATCTATTCCACCTCAGAAGGAATGCGCAATCGCTCAAGAACCTTATCAAGCTCCTCAATGAGTGTTTGGTCATTTAAAGATTGCATCTCCAGTTTATTATTACGTGATTCTATCTGCCAAAGAATCAAGTGAATAAATAAAATATATCAGTAAAAAAAGATAAATATGAATATTAGATAAATCAATAAATTTAAGTTAGGAATTCCTGCAAGATGTAAAATGATTGATATAATTATGCAGTCATCACTAGTCACTAGTCAAACTCCATGTTTGAAAGGAACATGAGTATTAGTAATCATCATGGTGTTATTTACTCATGGTATGCACAACATAATGAAGAGAAAAAAGAATGTCACAGGCATCCACATCATAGAAGTGTTAGACAATTAAGCCGGGCCAATATTAAACATTTGGAGAGGCATGAATAAACTTTTTGAAAAACTAATCATGAAAAACTGAGGAACTTTTTTGGAAAGCTCAAATTGCAGTCAGAACTAAAAAATTTATCATTCATTTACCATAGGTGAAGAGTTATGGAATTAATTTACGTTCAAAGGTAGACACTAATCTGCCAAATGTTGTTTTTATTTGAACAGGTATCACATAAATATATCCCTCGCCTCTTAAACCTGAAAGGAAATCTGAAACTATCATTTTGAAATGCCGACAATGTACGTTGGTGCAATTGTGCTCAAATGGATAAATAAGTCTTGAGCAAGGGGGCCTTTATTATTAGGTTAGATAAATATGTGGCATGCCTAACATACAAATTTTTCTAATTAGATTTGACCATTATCAACAAAATTGCAGAAGGTAACAAGTTTAAAGTAAAGATCAGCTTGAATCCTTATACAGAAATTCAAAGTGAATAGATCGTCTTAAGATGTAAGTATGTAACATCCCAAATTCGACGAGGGTGGTAAATGTCTTTGGGGCAGTGAAGGCCAGAGAAAAGACAGTGTTTGAGAGGCTTCTAGGATGGCGGACTTATAAGTGAAAAGACGTACAAATATAAACTGAACATTGAAATTGGAGGAAAATATATTAATTTTAAGAATAATGTAGACTCCAAGATATAAGAGGTGACTTTTCAGGGCAAGTGGTAGAGTTGTCTTAAGAACTCCATATCTAGTAGAAGTGATTCTGGAACCGAGGAAGTACTCGTAGGCTACCTATAAAAAATAATAAAACTATGTATCTGTTGAAGCCAAAAATGGCCTCAACTTCGGACCTGGGAGTGTAGCTAGCACCTACTTCTCCCAAACCTTGACCTTTGACTAGCGACAAAAAACCTGGAACTGACCCAAAGCCACAGCCGGGAGCATTCTTGTCATGGCGTCGCCTAGGCGTAGGCGACACCTAGGCGTCCTGGCGCCCAATACTAAACAAGGCGATGGGCGCCCTTTTTTTAAAAAAAATATGGGAATAGACTGCGGTTTATATATAAACCACAGTCTATTCTATTAGCCGAAATAAACTGCGGTTTATATGTAAACCGCAGTCTATTCTGGGCACAGGAAATGGACTGCGGTTTATATATAAACCGCAGTCTATAATAGTTAAATAAAGTCTATATTAATAAACCGGTTTATATACAGTACTAATGATTAGATATAACGGTTTATATATATAAACTGCAGTCTATTCTACACAATAGACTGTGGTTTTTATATATAAACCGCAGTCGATACTATTTATTTTAAACCGTGAACCGTAAAAATCTCGTTTTACCTCGACCTTCTCGTTCTTACAGACGCTGCTCCTTGCGTAAAACCCTAAAAGCGATTTTGTTCAAGTTTCTGCTCTCCTTGAGTCCTTGCTCTCCTTTGCTTCGATTTGAAGATTCTTCTTCGACAAATCTCATATTCTCACTTAGGTATATTTTTTCTTATGACCTTTCTCAGTTTTGTTCTCATATTCTCACTTAGGTATAATGTCTTTATTAGTAGTAGTAGACTAATAATAGTAACTTACTCTATGAGATGGTTTAGGTTAAATTACTCTGTGCTACAAAGTTACTCGATATATTAGCCTAAATATTGCACTAGCATAGTAACATATATATTTATATCATTATATGTGTGATTGACTGATTGTGTGGTAGTAGCTCAATGTCATTGCTCTACTTTATGAATTTGGTTTAGGGTTTTTGGATGGTTTAGGTTTTTTTTAGGGTTTTCTTATTACAGGAAAATGGCTGATAAGGGCTCTTCATCAAAGTCAAGAAGAGGCTTTACGAAAATGAACGAATTGAATAAGCTTAGGCTAGAGGGGAAGAAACTTTATATTTCTGTGAGTGATGATGACCGCATTATTCCCGGGCCTGAGTCAACTAAATTGATGAGTTTTATGGGATCTCTTGTGAGATCTTATGTGCCAATTACATTTGTTGCATGGAAGGAAGTTGATAAACAAATTAAAGATCAAATATTGGCAGAATTAAATGTACGTAACTTTATTTTCAATGATTAGTGATTACTGATTACTGATTACATAAATGTGGTGTTTTAGTTAATTTTTAATTGATATTGTCTGTTATTTTCATATTTATTTTGATAATATTGATGGTCTTCGCAAGTCATTACTGAAAGGCATGGGTGAAAGTTGGAGAACTTGGAAATCCAAACACTTTATCACTTATGTACAAGATGTTGATTTGGAGCATCGATACAATGTTCCTGTCAAGTATAGGTTTATTACTCCTGAAGACTGGAGAGTTTTGTCGACTGTACAACCTCGGGCTCGCGGCCCGGCAAGAGGGGCCCAGGCGAGAGGAGAGGGGCCCAGGCGAGAGGAGAGGGCCTGGGCGAGTCGAGGGGATTCAGTAGAGAAGCCTCGTGGCGAGAGGAGACCAAGCGAGAGGAAAAAAGGGGCTCAGCCAGGTGAGAGGGGCCCAGGCGAGAGGAGAGGGCCTAGGCGAGTGAAGAGGATTCGGCCTGGCGAGAGGGCCCTAGTGAGAGGTGCCTCGAGAGAAGGGCCGTCTTAGTTTTAAGGCCAGTTCAGGTAAGGTCGGGCCCACCTTCTGGGCCCGGAGGTGTTTTTACTCTTTTACCCTGCGTGGGCTGCATTTAGTCTTTTAAGACAGCGGAGTTTAGCTGTTGGCAGACCCAGCCAAGGGTATTCTGGTATTTTCACAGCAGCATAGTTTGGTTATTAGCAGTCCCAGTTCAGAGGCCTATAAATAGACCGGTAAGGTGCCTTAGAGAAGCAAGCATTCTTGACTCCTCTTATCTTTTCTAAGGCACCTAGCTCAGTATTGGCTAGGGAGGGGAAGAGCTCTAGTTCTAGTCTCTTCGGGTAAGAGGTGGGACCTCCTCACTGAAGCCTCCGGTCTAGTTCTTTGCCTCGAGAGTGATCCCAAGGAGTAAGCACAAGCTGCCCCAGTAGTTCCGAGCTTTAGGTGGAATCGGCTTTGCTGGTTCCAACATTTTTGGTGCGGTGAGCGTGGAGCTGCAGCCTGTGCGGAAGAACGAGGGGTTATCTCATGGCGGGAGATGCGGGAGGAGAGGCGAGAGGTCCCCCAGCCAGGAGGAGTATGTCGGGAGGACAGAGTTCATGTCATCCATTGGAGGGATCATGGATCTCCTCAAACAACTCGCACAAAGAGGCGAGTGCGAGACCCCCTCTCCTCAAGCGCCAGATCTCGCGCCCAGGGGAGGGGCCGACTCGGCGAGAATAGGGGAAGATGCGCCTGGGAGGCGGCCAGGAAAAGAGTAATGGCGGAAGGAAGTCGGCGAGAGGTGGAAGGAAGGGAGCTCTTCCCTAGTCCGGCGAGTGCCGCGCCGGTGGACCTCGTGGCGCGAGTGGACCAGGCGAAGTCACTGGCGAGAGGATCTCCTTTTTGCGAGTTGGTCCTCTCGGCATCCGTTCCAGAAGGGTTCCGTGAGCCGGAAATGAACTACTATGTGGGGAAGGATGACCCCCTCCAACATTTGCAGTGGTTTGAAGACGCAGTTTCCATCAGGCCCATGACAGACGCTTTTCAAGTGCCGCCTCTTCGCCATCACTTTGAAGGATAAGGCTAGGGATTGGTTCCACCAACTCCCAACTGGTTCTATTTATTGCTTCGAGGACCTGAGCCGGAGTTTCCAGCTGCGGTTCTCAACCTCCAAAAAGAGGAAGAGGAACCCGGAGTCCATCTTCCTGATCAAGCAGAGGGCGGACGAATCTTTGGCTCAGTACGTAGACCGCTTCCAGGAGGAGATGTTGGACATTCAGGAGGTACCTGGCTTCGCCCTCCAGATGGCTTTCACTGTGGGGCTAAGGGAGGCTTCTTCAAGATGAGCCTCACCAGGAAGGCGTCGTTGTCCTTCGAAGGGCTGATGGAGAAGGCCGCGAAAGAAATAGCCATGGAAGCGGCAAACCCGGCATTCGCAAGGAAGTTGGCAAGACTGACGGAGGTGGAGCAGAGGGAGCCAGGAGGGGGAAGGGCAGCCGGAAGGAAGAGGAGAGAAGAATTAAGAGGGCCCGTACACCCGGAGCCGGGTGGAGACAACCAGGAGGCCGGTTCAGGGACCTAGGAGAGGTCCTCCGCAGGGGGGAGAAACTTTTATCAGGGACCAGGGAGATTTCACCCGCCAGGATGGGGACATGGTCCGAGGCCGCTCCCACCCCCACCTCAGCAAGCTATGGCCATTGGTAGAGGGGGGAAGAGGAAGAGACCGTGGAAGAGCGGGAGCAGGGAGGAGGAGGAACCCCCCAGAAGAGAGACGTGGGGAGGGAGTTTTGCCCTATTGTGACTTCCACGAGGAGGAGGGTCACGCGACGGCAACATGTCCCGAGTTCTTGGAGTTGAAGAGAGGAAAAGGAGGAGAAGACCGACAACCGGCAGTGCGGATAGTAGAGGTGCCAGGAGCTGGGGAGGAAGATCGGTGTGTAGACGTCAGATACAGGGGATCGAGGGGGGATTAGAGTAATTCATGGGGGGGTGGGAATCGAGGCCACCCGTAAGGCCAGTCTTCACACTATGTATCGTCGGAGCGTCGCCTCGACGTCGCAAACCCCCCCCCGGATGAGAAGATCACGTTTTTCTAGAAGAGACCTACCTGACCACGAGGATCCTTTCTGTGACGCGCTCGTGATCAAGACTGTCATCGAGAACTTCACGGTATCTCGCATTCTGGTAGACAATGGGAGTTCCGTTAATGTAATCTTCAAGAAGGCTTTCAGCGAGATGAAGGTGGAGTCTCGAAGGGTGTTGGCGGCGGATGGACCGTTGTTTGGCTTTTCAGGAGAAGGAAGGAGGTTGAGGGAGGAGTAGGACTTCAGGTAACCTTGGGGGGTTGTCCAGGAATTGTCGTTTCGTAATAGTGGACGCTCCCAGCAGTTACAACGCGATCTTTGGGCGCCCTCTTATCAGTGCCTTTAGATGCGTTCCATCCTCTTTTCATCAGTGCCTGAAGCTCAATTCGGGAGGAAACCCAGATCAGGGTGAGAGGGGACCCGAAAGCGGCTCGGGAGTGCTATGTGACGGCGGTCAACACCATCTCGTGGATGGAGGATGCGGAGGAGTTGGGAGCAAGGATGGAGAGAGGGGAGCTGGGAAGAAGGGAAGCAGGAATGGAGGAAGATCGGGTAGCGGAAGAAGAGGTGGCTGGAGGAGAGGAGTTGGAGATAGTAGTGGAGAGGGGCATTGCGGTGGAGCCAGTGATGGCTGGAGAGCAGGTGGCTGGAGGAGAGGAGTTGGAGATGGTAGTGGAGAGGGGCATTGCGGTGGAGCCAGTGATGGCTGGAGAGCAGGTGGCTGGAGGAGAGGAGTTGGAGATGGTAGTGGAGAGGGGCATTGCGGTGGAGCCAGTGATGGGAGGAGAGCAGGTGGCTGGAGGAGCAGGAGGGGAAGGAAGTCTGGTAGTGGAGGAGGAGATGTATGAAGGAGACGGGTTGGGGAAGGGAGAAGGAGTAAAGGCCCAGGAGAGGGTGGCTACTGTGGAAATCTCAGGAGTTGGGTGCGGGTCGAAGGATCTGGAGGAAAGCTGAGAGAGCAGGAGGAGGAAGAACCCTCGAGGTTGAGGGCGGCGGTGGAAGTTCTAGAGGTCGAGATCCTCATCAAAGATGGGAGAAAAGAGAAGATAAAGATCAGCGGCGAGCTCACTCCGCAGGACCAGGAAGAAATTCGGAGATGTGTAGAAGAGAACGTTGATGTCTTCGCCTGGAGCGCAGCAGACATGCCGGGGGTCGACGCGGATGTGGCGTGCCATCGTCTCAACCTCGACCCCGGGTTCGCCCCATTCAGCAGAAGAAGAGAGCCATCGCCTCCAAGATGGCCGGGCCCATCAGAGAAGAGGTAGAGAAGCTGCTCCGGGCGGGATTCATATCGGCTAACAGGTATCCGGGATGGGTGAGCAACGTTGTAATGGTAAAAAAGAGGGGAGGGCAAGTGGAGGATGTGTATCGATTTCTCTCTCTTAAATAAAGCTTGTCCTAAGGATTGTTACCCCTGCCTCGGATCGACGCGCTGGTTGACTCAGCCGTCGGTTTCTCACTAATGAGTTTTTTAGATGCTTTTTCAGGGTACCACCAGATACGCATGCACCCTCGGACGTCAAGGATGTCACCTTCGTCACGGAGGACGGTTGCTTCAGCTATAACATGATGCCCTTTGGGCTAAAAAACGCGGGAGCAACCTACCAAAGGATGATGGACCGGATCTTCCGGGAGCAGAAAGGGCGGAACCTCGAGGTCTACGTGGACGACTTGATGGTAAAGAGTCGGGACCTTGGGTCTCATGTCCTAGACCTACAGGAGACCTTTGCAACCATTAGAAAGTATAAGATGAGTCTTAACCCTCTGAAGTGTGTGTTCGGGGCCAGCCGAGGAAAGTTCTTGGGACATCTCCTCATCCCTGAAGGGGTGGAGCCCAACCCTGACAAGGTGAGGGCGATACTGGAGCTGGGATCTCCTAGGAATGCCAAAGAAGTCCAACGTCTCACTGGTAACTAGCCGGTTTGAGCAGGTTCCTCTCCAGAGCGGGAGAGAGGTGTTCTTCTTTCTTTCGAACCCTAAGGGGAGGGAAGGAGTTCGAATGGACCGTTGAGTGTGAGAAAGCCTTCGCGGCTCTAAAGCAGCAACTCACTCAGACGCCGCTACTTCAGGGGCCGAGGGAAGGAGAAAACTTGTTCCTCTACCTCGGGTAGGGGCGGGGGCGGTCAGCTCAGTCCTCGTCCGCGAGGAGGGGAAGAGGCAGTTCCCAATCTATTATGTAAGCAGAGTCCTCAAGAAGGCAGAGCTGAAGTACCTCATCCTTGAAAAGTTGGCCTTCGCTCTCATTGTGTCGGCCCGGAAGCTCAAACCCTATTTCCAAGCCCATGCCATCCAGGTTGTGACGGATCACCCCCTTCGCCGTATCCTCGAAGGGGTCGAGCACTCGGGGGGTTGGCCAAGTGGTCGATAGAGCTCAGTGAATTCGACCTCTCCTACGTTCCTCGAGAAGCTATCAAAGCACAAGTGGTGGCGGATTTCTTGGCGGATTACGTACTGGAGGCCGAAGAAATGGAGGTACCTCCCGTAGCAGCATGGAAGATGCTGGTGGACGGGGCTTCCGGTAGGAATTCCTTTGGGGGAGGGGTCATCCTGGCAAGTCCGGAGGGGACTAGGATTGAGCAAGCTTTGAGAATACACTTCACCCCTCACCAATAATCAGGCGGAGTATGAGGCCATCATCGCCGGACTTCGGTTGGCCAGGGGAGCTGGGTATACAAGATATCAGGGTCTTCACGGACTCCTTGGTGGTGGCGCGACATATTAGCGGAGAGTTCGAGGTGAGGGAGCCGACTCTCCAGTTGTACCTAATGAAGATAAAAGGCATCGTTGGACAGTTCCATAGCTTCTCCATTCAGCATGTTCCTCGAGAGGAGAACGCTCGGGCAGACCTGCTCGCGAAGCATGGCCCTCAGGCCGGAGGGACCATGACCGAGCTCTTCAGACCCTCCATAGAAGAGGGGGAGGTGATGGAGATCGACCAGGAGAGGTCTTGGATGGATCCCTTTGTGACTTTCCTGGCGTCGGGACGACTACCCGAGGGGGATCTCGAGAAGAAACGAATCTGATACAAGTCTGCATACTATTTGTTGAAGGAAGGAGTACTTTATCGAAAAACGCTGTCTGGACTGTTAGCCCGATGCGTGTCTGAGAAGGAAGCACCCAGGGTGCTGGAAGAGGTCCATTCGGGAGAGTGCGGGAGCCATTCAGGAAGTCGAACCTTGGAAGGGAGAGTGCTAAGGCAAGGCTATTTCTGGCTTACCCTACGAAGAGATGCAGAAGAGCTCGCTAAAAGGTGTAGGAAGTGCCAAGAGTTTGCTCCTTTGCAGCTCCTTCCAGCGCAAAGGCTGCGAACGATCACCTCTCCTTGGCCCTTCGCCATATGGGGATTGGACCTGGTAGGACCGTTTCCTCAAGCCAGTGGTCAGAGGAGGTTCCTACTGGTTATGGTGGATTACTTCTCAAAGTGGTTAGAAGTTAAGGCCCTGGCAAAGGTAACCTCACAGGTGGTGAAGAATTTCGTATGGGGGGAGATTATTTGCCGGCACGGGCTTCCTTTAGCCATAGTCACCGATAACGGGCCGCAATTTGCTAGCAAAGAGTTTGTGGATTTTTGTGCACAGCTCGGCATAGACCTTCGGTTCGCCTCGGTCCATCATCCACGAAGCAACGGGCAGGTCGAGGCAGCAAACAAGATTATAGTGAACCTCCTGAAGAAGAAAGTAGAGAACTTGAGGGGGAGCTGGGTGGAACAGCTCCCCTCTGTCCTGTGGGCTCTGCGAACTACACCCAACACGGCCACAGGGGAAAACGCCCTTCAAACTCTCTCATGGCTCCGAGGCCGTCATACCTGTGGAATTTGAAGTTGAATCGCCCAGGGTCACAGCAGCCAGAGAAGGAGAGGAAGGGTGGCAGTTCGATAATGGAGAGGAGCAGAGGCTTACTCTCGACCTCGTGGAAGAGCTCAGAGAGCTAGCAACAGTCCGACAGGAGGAGGTCAAGCGCCGGATGTCCCGGTACTTCGATAAGCACATCCGGATCAAGCAGTTTCAAAAGGGGGATTTGGTCCTCAAGAAGGTAGATGCTGCAGGAAGGGGAGCCTCGGTGGGGAAGCTCACCCCAATTGGGAAGGTCCTTTTATAGTAAAAGAAGCCTTAAAGTCAGGGGGGTATCACCTCCAGGATGTGGACGGGATACCCCTGGGCTGCGCCCGCAATGGCGATGATCTGAAGCGTTTTTACCCATAGTAATAAAAGTCCTTTGAATTTACTTGAGCGTATCATTGATCATTCTCCCTCTCTTGAATATGCTAATACTATACCTCAGGGCGCCCTCCTTCAGAGGACGAGAGCAGTGGTTGGAGGAGAGAGGAGAGGAGACCCCGAGAAGACCCGCTGTCAGGGCAGAGGAGCTGGCAGGTCTGTAGGCTCACTCGGTGGTTCAGAGGACGAGAGCACTCGGTGGTTGGAGGAGAAAGAGGAGAGGAGACCCCGAGAAGACCCGCTGTCCAGGCTACCATCGAGCTGGCAGGTCTGTAGGCTCACTCGGTGGTTGGAGGAGAAAGAGAGAGGAGACCCCGAGAAGACCCGCTGTCCAGGCTACCATCGAGCTGGCAGGTCTGTAGGCTCACTCGGTGGTTGGAGGAGAAAGAGGAGAGGAGACCCGAGAAGACCCGCTGTCCAGGCTACCATCGAGCTGGCAGGTCTGTAGGCTCACTCGGTGGTTGGAGGAGAAAGAGAGGAGAGGAGACCCCGAGAAGACCCGCTGTCCAGGCTACCATCGAGCTGGCAGGTCTGTAGGCTCACTCGGTGGTTGGAGGAGAAAGAGGAGAGGAGACCCCGAGAAGACCCGCTGTCCAGGCTACCATCGAGCTGGCAGGTCTGTAGGCTCACTCGGTGGTTGGAGGAGAAAGAGGAGAGGAGACCCCGAGAAGACCCGCTGTCCAGGCTACCATCGAGCTGGCAGGTCTGTAGGCTCACTCGGTGGTTGGAGGAGAAAGAGGAGAGGAGACCCCGAGAAGACCCGCTGTCCAGGCTACCATCGAGCTGGCAGGTCTGTAGGCTCACTCGGTGGTTGGAGGAGAAAGAGGAGAGGAGACCCCCGAGAAGACCCGCTGTCCAGGCTACCATCGAGCTGGCAGGTCTGTAGGCTCACTCGGTGGTTGGAGGAGAAAGAGGAGAGGAGACCCCGAGAAGACCCGCTGTCCAGGCTACCATCGAGCTGGCAGGTCTGTAGGCTCACTCGGTGGTTGGAGGAGAAGAGGAGAGGGACCCCGAGAAGACCCGCTGTCCAGGCTACCATCGAGCTGGCAGGTCTGTAGGCTCACTCGGTGGTTGGAGGAGAAAGAGGAGAGGAGACCCCGAGAAGACCCGCTGTCCAGGCTACCATCGAGCTGGCAGGTCTGTAGGCTCACTCGGTGGTTGGAGGAGAAAGAGGAGAGGACTCGGTGGTTGGAGGAAAAGAGGAGAGGAGACCCCGAGAAGACCCGCTGTCCAGGCTACCATCGAGCTGGCTCACTCGGTGGTTGGAGGAGAAAGAGGAGAGGAGACCCCGAGAAGACCCGCTGTCCAGGCTACCATCGAGCTGGCAGGTCTGTAGGCTCACTCGGTGGTTGGAGGAGAAAGAGGAGAGGAGACTCGGTGGTTGGAGGAGAAAGAGGAGAGGAGACCCCGAGAAGACCCGCTGTCCAGGCTACCATCGAGCTGGCAGGTCTGTAGGCTCACTCGGTGGTTGGAGGAGAGAGAAAGAGGAGAGGAGACCCGAGAAGACCCGCTGTCCAGGCTACCATCGAGCTGGCAGGTCTGTAGGCTCACTCGGTGGTGGAGGAGAAAGAGGAGAGGAGACCCCGAGAAGACCCGCTGTCCAGGCTACCATCGAGCTGGCAGGTCTGTAGGCTCACTCGGTGGTTGGAGGAGAAAGAGGAGAGGAGACCCGAGAAGACCCGCAACCAGACTCCCATCAAGCTGGCAGGGCCATAGAAGACCCGCTAACCAGGCTCCCATCAAGCTGGCAGGGCCATAGGCTCACTCGGTGGTTGGAAACAATAATAAAAGGGGGATCATGCCCTTCTGCGGAGTGGTTATCTCCTCCCCATCCCCACCTACCTTCTTACTCTACCAGGCTACGGTCGTGAGCAAGGACTTGTTTCCATCCCAATACGGGATAGGGGGCATAGAAGCTGCAGTTGGAGAGCATAAATGCCTTATGGTTGTAATTTGAGTTGGGTATTTTCTGGAGTCAGGTAATTGAGGCCTTAACATGGAAGCTGCTGAATAATCAGGGAAACACTGACCCTGGCTACTAACAAAGGGAGGGGGAGGATACTTCAAAATGACTTCCTGCGTAAAGAAAAAGAAGAGAAAGGGGGGGGGGGATAATTGACCCCTCAGGCCCACTCGCGCCGGGAGAGCCAATAGGCTGCGCGAGAAGGAAGAGAAGGTGTCCCTACGCCCGCGAGAGAGGCAGAAGCTCGCCCGCTAGCCCCCCGGGCCAGATTGGCTGATAACAGTCGGCGAGAGAAAAGACAACCTCCTCTCGCCGCCAAGGATCTCGAAGATCTTGCGAGCTGTCCGAGCAAGAGAAAAAAGAAAAAAAGAAGGGGGAGAAGAAGAAAAGAAAGAGGCTAGCTTCGGGCGCGAGCAAAAATATATGTATATACGAGTAAATCATATTCGTGTCTTAATACAACATTCCCAAATCAAGAGGCATTATAATCGTAACAAAAAGGAGAGGAAAAGGCTGTTGCGCTCAAACCCTAGTCCCTCTCGCCCGCCGAAGACTCGCCCTCGCCGTAAATCTCGGGCACGAGCCCCTCTGTCCTCGCAATCATCTTTAACCACGCCCATCTCTCTCATCATCTTCAGGATGAGCTCGGCGGTCCGTATGTTGGCATCCCGGCAAAAGTCCTCGACCTCGTCGTGCGTATAATGCGAGGGGGGAGTGGCCGGCAAGCGAGAGTAGAGGCCACTTTGAGCTGGGTCTTCTCTGCTTTCAGCTCCCTCACCTCCGTTTCCAGCTCCTCAACTCGCGAGCGCAGTCTTTCAGCCGTCTCGGCATCCTGCGAAAAGAACGAACCGTTAAATCTAGCGGAGAATAATTGAGAAGGCCGGCCCAGTATCAACTCACCACTCCGCTACGGGCCTTGGCGAGAAGGTTCTCGGCCACCTCCAGTCGCTTGGCGAGATCCCCAGACTTCTCACGCTCGACAGCGAGTTGGGTGTTTATCTCTCTCCTCCAGCTTCGAGTGTTGTAAATTAGGCGGCGCGAGAGTCGATGAGAAAGCTCGAAGGTACGCAGCTGCGAGTGGGCTGCCCTGAAGATGAGATCTCGCGTGGAGGCCGCGTCGAGTGCGTCAGGGGCGAGACCCCATAGAGGCCGAAGCCCAAGGAGAAGGCATGGGGCAAAAGGTTCCCCTTGCTCTCTCCATGAGGGGAGGAGGGTGGAGATGGATACCCGATGTGCCCCCTTATCCCAGATGAGCGAAGGCTCATTGGCGCCGTCGGGGACAGACGGGCCCGCGTTGAAGTTTAGGTGGGCGGATGGAGCAGGATGCTGGGAGAGAAGCCTCCCCGCGAGAAGGGGATTGGCGAGGTTGGTGAGAAGAGCTCGCGGGAAAGTGCGAGAGGGGGCCGTGTCTTCAGGAAGCGAGACGCCCTGTGCGGAGAGGTCAAGGGAGGTGAGTGGGGAGATTCGGATCCCAGGGATATGGGGCTCAAGGACCCCGGCGTCACCGCTGCGTCCGCAGGGACCTTGCCCTTCTCGGAAGGGAAGGAGACTACCTTCTTCAGCTTCATCTTCAGTTTCTTTGAGGGGTGAGGCGAGAGGGAGCCGAATCCTCAGTCGCCCTCTTTCGAGGAGAAGGGAGCAACGAATCTTTGGCCGCTTCGGTTGCCATAGTAGCGAGAGCAATGTCTTTAGACGGCTTGATATTACTCCTGTAAGGGGGGTGCACTGGCACGTTCCTCTCTCCTCCGGGAGAAGCGAGACAGTTAATGAAAAGGTTCAGCGAGAGGAAGGCCCTGAAGGCAAGAAAAAGACGAGAAGGTCGGGCATACCTTCTCCAGGGAGCACGGGGAGCAGCGAGGCGAGCCCCCGCCTCAAAAACCTAACCTCGAAGTTGTTTCCAGCGAGGTACTCGCAAAGGAGCCTGTCCGTACCGCCAACCTGCGGAAAGTATAGAAGGTTTCCGCGGGCGGAGCAGGCGCGAGAGGGACGCCGCCCAGATTTCCACGGATGAATACGAAGCGAGTCAGCCAGTGGTGATTTTTATTGGGTGTCTCGCACACCTTCAGGTTCAGCCCGGTGAAGAAGGAGACCCCGTCTTGATTGGCATGGTAGACGAACATCTTCCGAAAAACGGTGAGACTGAATTCTATTTTCTCTCGCCGCATGTAGCACGCGAACGCGACGATAACTGAGATCGCGTTGGGGTTTAGCTGGGCAGGCACGACGCCGAAATACTTGAGAACTTGCTTCACCTCTGGCCAGAGGGGAAGCCGGAGCCCCGCCTCGAAATGCGAGACAGGGAAGGCGAGCTCGCCCGGGTAAAACGTATTCACGCTCTCGCCAACCTTGGGAGGGCGCGACTCGTAGCCCTCCGGCAAAAAGTCGCTTCGGAAGGCCTCGTATTCATCGGCGGAGAGGCGACCGGGAGGAAAATCGTGGTCAGAGAACCTCTTCCCGCAGCGGCTGCGGCCTTCGCCACCCTCGGACCTCCCTTTTCCCATGGAGCGCGAGACAACGAAAAGGTCAGCGAGTGGAGGACCGCCGAGAAGGCACGAAGGACAGTAAAGGGGGGGATAAGGGGTCGGGAGCGCGAGGCGAGCTATGAAAGGAAGGGGAGCCGCGAGCGGAAGTCTAGAAAAGCGTATTTTCAGCCTATGCAGCGGGGGTATTTATAGCCCTCATGAGTAAGAGGGTAAGCAGACAAAGGGCTACGCCGGGAAAAGGCAAGCGCCGGCCGACCCTTCTCCCTCCAAGCCTCGGGCGGCGGAACCCTAAGTGGGTCATCAGCCCAAGAAGGCGATGGACGCAGGGAAATAAAGATAATAAAAGGCTAAAAATTAATAAAGGTTAAAAATTAGCATAAAGGAAGATATTAGTGCTGTCGCACCATTTTAATAAATTTAATCCCGCATGAAGACGGGTGTCAAGTTCGAAAAGCGCACAGCTAGCGGTATATAGGCAAGTATTTTATTACAGACAAGACAAACGAAAGGAGCGATAGGCGAGGGGCGAGAGGAAAGAAGGCGGAGCTCTCGTCAATTCTTATCCCACCTCCATCGTCCCCCCCCCCCCCCCGCGGCTTCTCACGCAGGGAGGACGACTGGGGAGGTGGAAGGCGCGAGCCGCCTCGACACCGCTGCGAGCGAGACGGAGCTGTTGGTCGACGTCATCCAAGATTGCCTGAGGATTCGTCTTGTCCACCTCAATGTCGGCGTCTATCTCCGAAGATAGGCGAGCGCATTCCACCTCTAGCCAGTCGATCCGTGGTCTGCGGCTTGTTTCCCTTTTTCCAGCGCTTGAATGATGCGCGCGTGCTTCCGCAGCATCTCGGCCACCTTGCGCTTCATCTCTATAGGGTCCGTGGGGTCGCCCAGGTAGTCCTCGATCTCATCTATAGGAGGAGGAGGCGAGGGGGCCAGCTGCTTGGAGTAATCATCGACCGGCGCGTCGGCAGCCAGTAAGTCCTCGACGGGGGTTCCACTCGCACCTATGGAGGAGCCAAAGAGGTAAAGTGGTAAGAAAAAAGCAGGCGGCGAGAAGAAGAGAGCAGGTGTCAGGAGTAGGGCCTTTTACCGAGGCGGCGGGTGGAGCCCGATGTGGTAGAAGGATCATCCCTCCCCGTCACGGGGGTGGAAGGAGGAGTGGAGACATGGGGAGAGAGGCCGGGAAGAAAGCTCTGACATGTTGATGCGAATGGTCTCGGGACGATGAGGGGGCACCGAGATTTTCTGGGAAGAGGTAGCAAGTAAAAAGCGTGTGGTGTGAAGAGATCGTAGCGGGTTGGAGAAACTCACCTCTTTGCCCTTGAGGCTAGCTGGAGTGGGAGGTATATACCCCCTCGGAAAGGGGAAGAAGGTTCTCTTGCCGAGAGGGGAGGCTCCGGAACCTTTGCCTTTTTCGGGAGAAAGGTGGAGGGCGGTAGCGAAGGAGAATCACGGTGGGGATCTTGTTCAGACCCGCCGCCGTCGCCTTGTTCCGTTGGCGCACGGCCGCGATGCGATCCCGAAAACCTTGACTGAGAGACATGTAGGCAGATGTCCGGAGGGGAGGAAAGAGAGAAAACCCCCCTTATGGGGAGGAACTCTATATTTATAGGCTGTGCAAGGGGCCCACCAAAAGATTCCCTCAATAAATTGGCCGTACCATCGCGAGCCTCGGTTGGACTATCTTTCCGAGTTTGTGCCAACCTCGAAAAGAGCGGGGATTGTGTACAACCTCGGGCTCGCGGCCCGGCAAGAGGGGCCCAGGCGAGAGGAGAGGGGCCCAGGCGAGAGGAGAGGGCCTGGGCGAGTCGAGGGGATTCAGTAGAGAAGCCTCGTGGCGAGAGGAGACCAAGCGAGAGGAAAAAAAGGGGCTCAGCCAGGTGAGAGGGGCCCAGGCGAGAGGAGAGGGCCTAGGCGAGTGAAGAGGATTCGGCCTGGCGAGAGGGCCCTAGTGAGAGGTGCCTCGAGAGAAGGGTCGTCTTAGTTTTAAGGCCAGTTCAGGTAAGGTCGGGCCCACCTTCTGGGCCCCGGAGGTGTTTTTACTCTTTACCCTGCGTGGGCTGCATTTAGTCTTTTAAGACAGCGGAGTTTAGCTGTTGGCAGACCCAGCCAAGGGTATTCTGGTATTTTCACAGCAGCATAGTTTGGTTATTAGCAGTCCCAGTTCAGAGGCCTATAAATAGACCGGTAAGGTGCCTTAGAGAAGCAAGCATTCTTGACTCCTCTTATCTTTTCTAAGGCACCTAGCTCAGTATTGGCTAGGGAGGGGAAGAGCTCTAGTTCTAGTCTCTTCCGGGTAAGAGGTGGGACCTCCTCACTGAAGCCTCCGGTCTAGTTCTTTGCCTCGAGAGTGATCCCAAGGGAGTAAGCACAAGCTGCCCCAGTAGTTCCGAGCTTTAGGTGGAATCGGCTTTGCTGGTTCCAACATCGACCATCGCACCATTACAGAATATATGGTATGTGTTCTTAACTTCTTATTAAATTTAATGTTTTATATCATTTTTTATCTTTATAACTTATAAGCAATCTAAGTATTAACAAATATTTATTTGTATAGGAGAAAAGTAAGGTTAATACAGAGAGAGCAAAAGCACAAAAGTCATTTCATACTACTTCCAGAATGGGTTATTCTGGATTAGAAAAAAGAATGGTATTAGTCGATTAGTTCTCTACATCTCACTCGTATTTTTTATTGTACATATTGGTTTTCTCAATAATTTAAATAATACTTTACTTTTATTTTATTGTCGAGGTTGAACAAGAGGAAGGCTGCACCAATTTCACGTGCAGAGTTATGGAAAGCCATAAAAGAAAGACCGATTATTATAATAACCACAGTCTATAGTCTGTTTTCTTTTAAATAAATTGAGTAAATTGGCGTCTTGCGACTTGCTCGCTTTGTGACCGCCTAGGCGTCCACCATGTCGCCTAAGCGTCAAAGCGCCCGGCGCTCGCCTTGGTTCGCCTTGCCGTCGTGACAAGAATGGCAGGGAGGTCCCTCAACTAACCCGAAAGATCTCTGAGTGTTTCCCCTCCAAAGCCAATAGGTGGGCTAGGAGAACCTCAGAAAGAACTAGTGGATTACAGAAACGATGAAAAGCTTGCCTTCTGAAGAACTCCATGGGTCTATTTATAGGTTTTCAATATCTGGTCTGCAAAAAGCGTACTTTTGCGGCCCTAAAATTACTAAAATGCCCCTGGGCTGGTCTGCCAAAAGCCAAACTCTGCTATTCTGAGGTGCTAAATGCAGACCCAGGGGCATTTAGGTAATTTTAGGTCTGGGTCCCACCTGGCGGAAGCTCTTCCTGCTGAGCTCTGCGGGAACCCTGCTCTCCCTGAGCGCGAGCTTTCCCGTCTACCCTGAGCGGGAACCGAAAGACTGGAGGGGCGCCTTGAGTGGGAAAAACACCATTCAACACTGAGGGCTGAATGGGCTTCCGCCAACGAGAGGCGCGAGCCCTTTTGGCCGCCCTGGGCGGGAGCCTTCCCGCCCGCCCGGGTTCTGCTACGGCCCAAACCCGGAATCTGCTCGACGAACTGGCGTTCTCAGCTCGACGAATTGAGCTTGACGAATTAAACTCGACGAACTGGCGTTCTCAGCTCGATGAATTGAGCTCGACAAACTGGCGTTCTCAACTCGACGAATTAAGCTCGACGAACTGGCGTTCTCAGCTAGAAGAATTGAGCTCAACGAACTGGCGTTACTTGACCCCTGAGCGAGAGCCTTCCCGCCTACTGCAGGCGGGAGTGGAGAAACTACACTCGACGCCAGCTCCGTGGGCTTCCCTCAATCCAAGCGAGACCCTTTGAGCATGGCTTGGGCGAGAACCCCTTCCGCCATTCTTCTTGTCTGACCCAATATGCTTAATGCTAGCCCAAGGCTAGCCCAATCCCGACCCAACGGGCACTTAGGTCTCACGAAGCGAATATGGGGTTGTACACAATCCCCGCTCTTTGCGAGCTAGCCTTGCGCTTGGAAAGACTCGTCCAACCCCGGATATTCGTTGGAAACCTGCTGACTTGGAAAGGAATCTTGGGTGGGCCCTACCCTGGCCCAATATAAATATGTTGCCAGGGAAGTGCACAGGCCACCGTTGTTGCCGAAACGGTCACCTTGAAGGCTGAACTGGCGGCTTCCCAGAAGCTTCTCGCCATGCGCCCGGCGGCCGAGGTGTGTAAACTTTCGAAGGTCCTTTGTCTTGCAGTAATCCTAAGCAACTCCTGACCCAAAAATCCACGCAGGATTCCGCCCAGGCCCAATTTTTGCGCGCGAAGGTGGCCAGCCTTGAGTGCGAGAACCGGCTGCTAAAGACTGAGCTCGCGGTTGCGCAAGGAGCCAAGGCGCGAGCCCAGCCCACCCTGGACGAGAGGCCTAAAAGTCGCCGCTTCTCGGAATACGAGATTGAGGTGATGATGCAGGAGAATGCGCAGGGGGCATGCGCGATGGTGATCCAGGTGTCGCGAGAAACGGGCCTTCTGAACGAAGGTGCCGAGATCCTCACTGCGCGTGGGATCCTCCCCTGGCTGTTCGAGCCCATTCCCAAGCCAGTCGGAGAAGGAGAAGTCCCGGAGAAAGGCGCGCCAGAGCTTGGCCTGGAAGATGAGTCTGGACACAGATGTGACAGCGGTTCTTCCGGCGAGGCCCCAACAGAAGCTCCGGCATAAGCTCCAGCGGAACCTCCGGCGGGACCCCCAGCAGCTCCGCCTGACGGCCTCCACCATTTTGTTTTTCCCTGTGACTTTTCTTTTTGTAAAACTTATGTAAGGGGCGAGACCCCCCAGGTTTTTTGTCGGAATGTTTATTATTTTTCACTCTCTTCTGTCTCTCGCGCTTTATTACCTGTGCACGATTCTCCGCCTTTGCGTGACCCCTGGGCTCTTAGGCGATGTCCTCCGTCCGTTTGGAAAATTGACTAAGTAGATTCTGCTGAGAGAGACATGCCGAGAGTCCTGCTGAGAGGGGCTTGCCGGAAGCCCTGCCGAGAGAGACTTGTCGGGATTCCAGGCGGGAGGGCTATGACGAGAGCCCTGCCGAGAGGGTTATGTCGAGAACCCTGCCGAGAGGGTTATGTCGAGAGCCCTGCCGAGAGGGTCTGGGTTATCCCATCCTTACTTTGGACCTGGTGTTAGCTGTTTAGAAACTCGTTATCAAGAGCTTCGTGACTCCATCATGATCTTAACAGTCCTGTCTGCTTGGTGTGAGACTGGTCGTCGGGTCGGCCTGGGATCAGTTAACAAAAAATCTCCTTTTTCCCTGATCTCATGGTCCTGTCAGCTAGTGAAAGTCTGACAGCGGGTCCGCTTGGGGTCTTGCAAGATATGACCATCTTTTCTCCCTTTCTTTTCCCCTCAGGCGAGCCTACGGACCTGCCAGCTAGTGAGAGCCTGGACAGCGGGTCTACCCGGGGCCGAGTGCGCCTTCCAGCCCTGCCAGCTAATGAGAGCCTGAGCAGCGGTATCCTCTCGGGGTCTTCCCTTACCCCCCAGGAGAACCTACGGACCTGTCAGCTAGTGAGAGCCTGGACAGCGGGTCTACCCGGGGCCGAATGCGCCTTCCAGCCCTGTCGGCTAATGAGAGCCTGAGCAGCGGGTTCCTCTCGGGGTCTTGCTAATCTCTTCAATCACTTCTTCGACCACCGAGCGAGCCTACGGCCCTGTCAGCTTGATGGGAGCCTGGACAGCGGGTCTACTCGGTGCCGTTTAAAACCACAAACACTCCATAACCTGTGAAGAAACAATCTTTAGAATAGCTATCAAAATAAAACACACAATCTTACTCATGTTAAGGGTAGAAACGCTTCAGGTCGTCACCACTCCATGCGTGACTCATGGATACCCCTTCCACATTCTGGAGGTGGCAACCCCCTGACCCCAGGGCCCTTTCTACAATGTAGGGCCCTTCCCAATTGGGGTTGAGCTTACCCGCGGTTGCCGACCTTCCGGCGGCATTGACCTTCTTCAAGACCAGGTCACCCTCCTTGAACTGCTTTATCCTGACATGCTTGTTGAAGTATTTGGCCATCCTTCGTTTAATCTCCTCTTGTCTGACGACGGCCACGTCGTGGAGCTTCTCGATCATGTCCAGCGAGAGCCGCATCTCCCCTTCATTCTCTTCCCTTCATGGCTCGTCTCCTTTGCTGGCAACCGCAACTCGAGGGGATTGAACTTCAAACTCCACAGGTAGGACCGCCTCACAACCATGCGAGAGCTTGAAGGGGGTCTCTCCGGTAGCCGTGTTTGGGGTCGTCCGCAGGGCCTACAACACTGAGGGGAGTTGCTTCACCCAGCTCCCCCTCAGGTTCTCTACCTTTTTTTTGAGCAGGTTCACTATTATTTTGTTCGCCGCCTCTACCTGGTCATTGCTCCTTGGGTGGTGAACGGAGGCAAACCTGAGGTCGATCCCTAGCTGGGTGCAGAAGCTGATGAACTCTTCGCTTGCGAACTGTGGCCCATTGTCCGTGACAATGGCCTGAGGCAACCCGTGCCTACAGATGATCTCTCCCCAGACGAAATTCCTGATGACCTGGGAGGTTACCTTGGCCAACGCGTTGACTTCCAACCACTTTGAGAAGTAATCAATCATGACTAGGAGGAACCTTCTCTGCCCGCTTGCTGGAGGGAAAGGTCCAACTAAGTCCATTCCCCAGATGGCGTAAGGTCATGGCGTCGTGATGCTTCGGAGCCTTTGAGCAGGCAAGAGCTGAAGGGGGGCGTAAAGTTGACACTTTTGGCACCTCCTTGCAAACTCTGCTGCATCCTTCCTCAGGGTGGGCCAGAAGTATCCTTGTCTGACCACCCTTGCTTCCAACGTTCTACCCCCCGAATGACTGCCACATTCTCCGGAGTGCACCTCCTCCAAAATTCTTGAGATTTCTTCCTCCGCCACACATCGCGCCAAAAGGCCCGATAGCATCTTCCGATGTAGCCCCCCTTCATGCATTAGATAGTGAGCCGCTTTATGCCGAAAACCCTTTGTCTCCTTGACCCCTTCGGGGAGGTTGTCGGTGGTGAAGGTCACGAAGGGATCCACCTACGAGGGTTGTCGATCCACTTCCATCAACTCCCCTTCCTCGATTGTTGGATGAAATAGCTCGGTCAAGTTTCCTCCCCCCCGGGGTCCGAACTTGGCCAATTGGTCAGCCGCTTCATTCTCCTCCCTGGGGACGTGTTGTATTGAGAACGCTCGGAACCCCCCGATAATCACTCTCACCTTGGACAAGTACTTCTGGAGGGTGGGCTCCCGAGCTTCATATTCTCCCTTGATCTGCGAGACCACCACCAGTGAATCTGTGAACACCTCCACGTCGTGAACCCCGAGCTACTTAGCCAACCGCAACCCGGCTATGACAGCATCATACTCCGCTTGATTGTTTGTGACCGGGAAATGCAGCGCCACTGCTTGTTCTATGGTGATCCCTTGTGGGTTTACCAATACGACCCCTCCCCCCAGGGAATGCTTCCACGAGGCTCCATCAACGTACATCCTCCACGCTTCCCTTGGCAGTGTTTCCTCCCCCTCCAGCTCTATGGCGTAATCGGCTAAGAAGTCAGACACTGCTTGTGCCTTGATGGAGAGCCTTGGCACGAAGGAGACGTCGAACTCGCTGAGCTCAATGGACCACTTGGTCAACCGCCCTGAATGCTCCACCCCTTCGAAAATCTTGTGCAAGGGATGGTCCGTCACCACTTTGATTGAATGAGCTTGGAAATATGGCATGAGTTTTCTGGCCGAGATAATCAGGGAGAAGGCCAACCTCTTTAGGATGGGATAGCGCAGCTCGGCCTTTTTCAGGATCCTGCTGACGTAGTAAATGGGCAACTGTTTCTTACCTTCTTCCCTTACCAAAACGGAACTCGCAGCCTCAGCCCCTACCCCAAGGTACAAGGCTAGGTCCTCCCCCTCCTTCGGGCTCTGTAGGAGCTGCGCTTGGGATAGTTGAGCCTTCAGGGCCCGGAATGCCTCCTCACATTCCTCCGTCCACTCAAACTTTTTGAAGAAAGGTGAGCACTTATCCCCGGCTCGGGAGAGAAAACGGCTCAACCCGGCCAGCTTACCTGTCAAACGCTGAACCTTCTTGGCATTGCGAGGCGATTCCAATTCCACGATGGCCTTCACCTTATCCGGGTTAGGCTCGACCCCTGCTGGGGTTAGGAGGTGCCCAAGAAACTTGTCTAGGCTTGCCCCGAAGACACACTTCTGGGGGTTTAGCCTCATCTTGAACTTCCGCAGGGTCGCGAACGTCTCCTTCAGGTCAAGTAGGTGTGAACCCACATCCCTGCTCTTTACCATGAGGTCATCTACGTAGACCTCCAGGTTCCTACCTCTCTGATTTTTAAACACCCGATCCATCATTCGCTGGTACGTAGCCCCCGCGCTATTTATCCCGAAGGGCATCATTTTATAGTTGAAGCATCACTCCCTTGTGATGAAGGAGACATCCTTGACGTCGGGGGGATGCATGCGGATCTGGTGATAACCTGAAAAAGCATCCAAAAAACTCATAATAGAAAAACCGACAGCTGAATCAACCAGTGCGTCAATCCGAGGCAGGGGGTAGCAATCCTTAGGGCATGATTTATTCAATAAAGAGAAGTCTACACACATGCGCCACTTCCCATCACCCTTCTTTTCCATTACCACATTGGAGACCCGGCCTGGATACTGGATCTCTGAGATGAAACCTGCATCGAGAAGCTTCTTAACCTCCTCGCGGATGGGATCCTCCAGCTTGGTGGCGATGGCCCTCATCTTCTGGCGAATGGGACGCATCTTGGGGTCCAGGTTCAGACGGTGGCAAGCAACATCTGCGTCGATGCCCGACATGTCCGTCGCACTCCAGGCAAAGATGTCAACATTCTTTTGGATGCACTCCCCCATCCTTGCCTGGTCTTCTGGGCGCAAGCCTCCGCTGATCCTTATCCTCTCCATCTTCCCTGCCCTGCTGATGACCTACAGCTCCACGATTTCCTCCGCCGGTTCCAGCCGGGATTGCTCCCTGCCGGCTCCTTCCTCCTCCTCTCTCAACTCCTCCTCTCCTTCTGCCCTCTCAACCTTCATCGCCTCCAACAGGCCTTCCCCAGACAACTCAGCTTTTTCACCCCTTCGGGTCTCCCCCCGGCTTCTTCCTCTTCCTCATGCTCCCCGCAATTTTCTCTCCAACCTTACCTAGGCTCATCACTCCTCCCCACGCAGCTTCCTCCTCAGCCTCACCTAGGCTCTCCACTCCTTCTCCCACAGCTTCCTCCTCCATTGCCATCTCCCTCTCCAGCTCCTCCACCTCCGTCATCCAGGATATAGTATTGACGGAAGTCACGTAGCACTGTCTCGCCACCTTCGGATCTCCCCTGATCCCGACCTGCACTCCGCTGCTGAATGTTAGGCACTGATGAAACGAGGAGGGAACGCAACGAAAGACACTGATAAGAGGCCGCCCAAAGATTGCGTTATAGCTGCTCGGAGCGTCAACGATGACGAACCAACAATTCCTCGACACCCCCCCCCCCCCAACGCCACATGCAACCTTACCACTCCCTCAACTTCCTTACGCTCTCCCGAGAACCCAAACAACGGTCCATCTGAGGCTAGAACTCTCCGAGCTTCCACCTTCATCTCGTCAAAGGCTTTCTTGAAGATCACGTTTACGAAGCTCCCGTTGTCTACCAAGATCCGGGAGACCGTGAAGTTTTCCACCGCTGTCTGGATCACCAAGGCGTCACAAAACGGGTCTTCGTAGTCGGGCATGTCCTTTACCAAGAAAGTGATTTTCTCCTCCTGTGGGGGGTCTGGGAGGTCGAGGCGACGCTCCTTCGATACATGGTTTGGAAGCTCCCCTTGTGGGTGGCTTCGATCCCCACACCCCTGTGGATCACCCCGATCCTCCTCGGACTCCTACGTCCACCTTGTGTCCACCCTGTCTTTACATTTATCCTCCCCTCCTTACAGAACTTCCTCAATCCTTGCGGGGGGCTGTTGTTGGACCTGCCCCCTGGCCGCTCTCATCTCCAGAAACTCCGGGCAGGTGGTTGTTGCGTGGCCCTCCTCCTGGTACAAGTCACAAAAGAGCAACATCACCCTGCCCTCTCTTCTCCTCGCTCCCGCTCGAGCTCCCCTCCTTCCTCCTCTTCCTCTCACGATCTCCATCGCCTCCTGCTGCAGCGGGAGGGGGGCCCTCTGTCCCCGTCTCTAGGCTGGCTGATTGAACCTCCTTTGCTCGCGGAAGTTGTCTCCACCTTGCCATCCTCACTCCTTCCCTTGGGGGTGTCCTTCTTGGGGCCTCCAGCCCAATCGATTGTTCGGCTTCCTACGCCCCCATCCCTGGGGCTGCCCCTGATGCCCCTGGACTCTGGGCTCTTCCCTTCTCTCCTTCCTCTGCTCCCTCTGCTCTCTCTGCCTCTCGGCTCCCGGCTCCTTCACCTCCTCCTCCGCCAACTTGGCCAACTTTTTCGCAAACGCCGGATTGGCCGACTCGATCTCGATCTCCTTTGTCGCCCTCTCCATCAATTCTTCGAAGGAGAGGGGGAACTCTCTTCAACTCCGGGCTGAAGAAGCTTGACCTCAACCCAAGGGTGAAGGCGAGCATCACGGTGTACCCGGGCATCTCCTAGACCTGCAGAATCTCCTCCTGGAACCTGTCCACATAGCGTCTCAACGTCTCCTTCGGCTTCTGCTTGATGGAAAACAGACACTCTGCTGACTTCTTCCTCTTCTTGGACGTCGAGAACCTCAACAAGAACCCTCGGGGAAAATCCTCAAAATAGTATATTGAACTTGCAGGCAACTGGTGGAACCAGTCCCTCACCTTCTCCTTCAACGTGATGGCAAAGAGCCTACACTTGAAGGCATCTGACATTTGCCTTATGGAAACGACATCTTCGAACCACTGCACATGTTGTGTAGGATCGTCCCTCCCTGTGTAGTATGACATGTCTGGCTCCCTGAACCCTTCTAGAACCGGAGCTGAAATGATAAGTTCACTAAAGGGGCTCCCACCCTCAGCCTGCCGAGAAGGCTCCTCCCGCTGCCCCGGCTCGCTGGCTCTGTCGGCGCTGGTCTGCCCGAGGAACAGCTCTCGCCCGACGAGATCCCTCTCGGCGCCCTCCGTCGGAACCTCCTTCCCAGGACGCTGCCCTGGAGCGTTCTCACCTAGAGACGAGACGGCAGCCATCGGGAATTGAGGCGTGGTCCACTCGCTCCTTGCCGAGAAGGCCAGGTGGATAGTCTGGAGGACTTCTCGCCTGAAGTCTTCTAGCATCCCTAACGTCACCCCCACTTCCCCGAGAGGGAGAACCTCCTTAACCAGCTCTTTCTCCTTCATCCCCAGCCATGAGACTTGACTTGAGATTTTCCTGTACCAGCTACAGTCCACGCTCACCACACCAGAAATGTTGAAGCCAAAAATGGCTTCAACGAGAGTTCGGACCTGGGGGTGTAGCTAGTACCTACTTCTCCCAAACCTTGACCTCTGACTAGCGACAAAGAACCTGGAACTGACCCTGAGCCCAAGCCGGGAGGTCCCTCCACTAACCCAGAAGATCTCTGAGCGCTTCCCCTCCAAAGCCAATAGCTGGGCTAGGAGAACCTCAGAAAGCACTAGTGGATTATAGAAACAATGAAAAACTTGCCTTCTGAAGAACTTCATGGGTCTATTTATAGGTTTTCATTATCTGGTCTGCCAAAAGCGTACTTTTGCCGCCCTAAAATTACTAAAATGCCCCTGGGCTGGTCTGCCAAAAGCCAAACTCCGCTGTTCTGAGGAGCTAAATGCAGACCCAGGGGTATTTAGGTAATTTTAGGTCTGGGTCCCACCTGGTGGAAGCTCTTCCTGCTGAGCTCTGCGGAAACCCTGCTCGCCCTGAGCGCGAGCCTTCCCGTCTACCCTGAGCGGGAACCAAAAGACTGGAGGGGCACCTTGAGTGGGAAAAACACCATTCAACACTGAGGGTTGAATGGGCTTCCACCAACGAGAGGCGCGAGCCCTTTTGGCCGCCCTGGGCGGGAGCCTTCCCGCCCGCCCGGGTTCTGCTATGGCCCAAACCCGGAATCTGCTCGACGAATTGAGCTCGACGAACTGGCGTTCTCAGCTCGACGAACTGAGCTCAACGAACTGGCGTTCTCAGCTCGACGAATTGAGCTCGACGAACTGACGAATTGAGCTCGACGAACTGGCATTCTCAGCTCGACGAATTGAGCTCGACTGGCGTTACTTGACCCCTGAGCGAGAGTCTTCCCGCCTACTGCAAGCGGGAGTGGAGAAACTTCACTCGACGCCAGCTCCGTGGGCTTCCCGCAACCCAAGCGAGACCCTTTGAGCATGCCTTGGGCGAGAACCCCTTCCGCCCATTCTTCTTGCCTGGCCCAATATGTTTAATGCTAGCCCAAGGCTAGCCCAATCCCGACTCAACGGGCACTTAGGTCCCACCCAGCGAATATGGGGTTGTACAGTATCAACTTAGTATGGGATGGATTCAACCAAAGTGGACAATACCTCATATCGTGGGTTATGTAAGGTTTTAGGAAGAAAAGGCAGAAGTTGGTGACCTGTAACATCCCGAATCCAATAAGGACGGGGAGTCTTGAGGCAATAAAGCCCAAAGAAAAGACAGCTCCTAGCAGACTTCCAAAATAGCATGCTTCTAGGTGAAAGGAGATGCAAAAATGAACTAAATTTCAAACTAGAATTGAAAAAAAAAATATTGAGCCTAACTTCATAGTTAAGTGTGCTCTAGTGCTAGTATTTCTAGGATGGGCAACCTTCTAGGAAGTACTCATAAGCCACCTATAGAAAAACAATATGTTAGATTCAGCTTTGTATAAGGACTAAACCAAAGCGAACAATGCCACTGAGACTGAGAGTTGTGGGTCATTCCACAAGATATGCTAACCTATTATAATGCTTCCGCTGAATATATTTTTTTCAGTTAGGAACCAGAAAGGTTTCTAAGAAAAAAATATTGAGTATATGGTAAATCCAAAAGATAATCAGCGGAAAATTATGTTTCATCTTTCGTTTTAAAAGGATTATATCATAGGGATTCAGAGATAGGAAGCTGACGTGCAATATCAAATGTTCCAGATGATACAATTGACTTACAAATGTGCAATTAAATGAGAGAGAAATGAAGAAATACTATCTGGATTTCAGCATTTGTTACAAGGAGTGCATTACAGTACTCCAAAAAAACATAACGTCTCAGATTTCCTAGTCATTCTGCACAAACCTCAGAAAGTCCATAAGTAAATGCATGGAAAATTTTGATTACAATTTGTTGAGGAAAATAGAATGATACATTCAATTAACACTAGTCTCCCATATATATATACGTTGATATTTTGCCCATCGTCAACCTCGAAATTGTGATTTTATATAGTGAAAAGGTTTCTAGACACTTGGGGTCCGTTCAGCACGGTGGTAGTGGTTGTGAACATGATTATGAACAGTCATCTATTTGGCACACGTTTTGATCCGTGAGGTTTGGACACAAACGTCACCGCGATGAAACATATGTTAGAATTGATAATTATGACCACCACGAAAAAAATTAATTTCGCGCAGAAAAATAGATGGAGATTCTTAGATGAGGTTAGACACTATTGAACGAGGGTTCATAATTGTTGTGTTCGTTTGGCATGCCGGCGGTGATCGTGCACGTCGTGGTTATGAACTGTCATTTGTTTGACATAACGTTTTCATCATTTGAACTTAAATAAATATCGTCATTGTTTCCCAACAACTGCGTCCGTTTGTTAATTGATTTGAAAATATAAAAAATTTAGAATATGTTATAAAATTTGACTCGGTTGTCCGATCCGACCGGACCGTCCGACCAACAATATAGGAATTTATTATATTAAATATAAATATATCAAACCATTAGCCATTAAGCATATATTGTCCAACAAAATCATTTATTATAAAGTCCACATAACTTTATTATTAAATATATATATACATATACGAGCATCTTCGCACGGGCTACGCCCGTGCTCGATGCTCTTCGCATCGACAGTACCCCAGTTGCGACGGAACCTCCACACAAACTCGCCCCCTCTACGACACTCGATGCTCTCGGGCGGCCTTCGACCGCATTCAGGCGGGCTTCGCCCGCCAGCGCACAATCTTCAGTCGTGCTGCATGCTCCAGGCGGTCTTAGGCTGCATAGAAGCGGGCTTCACCCGCTTCCACGTAAATCACCAACTCGACCCCGTACCCGTCACTCGCGTCCCCCGGAGCACATATGCAAAATCGTCCCCCGAACGACAATCAATCAATTGGCATGGCACAGGGAGCCCCCGTGCCCTACGCGATAGTAGCCCCGCCTTGACAGTGTCCCGGCGCAGCGACGCTTATGCAGCTCGCAAACCCCTGTGCATACGACCCCTGTCCATGTTGCTCTTCCTGTACCTACTTTATCGTGTGAAAGTAGGTACAGGAAGAGCAACATGGACAGGGGTCGTATGCACAGGGGTTTGCGAGCTGCATAAGCGTCGCTGCACCGGGACACTGTCAAGGCGGGGCTACTATCGCGTAGGGCACGGGGACTCCCTGTGCCATGCCAATTGATTGATTGTCGTTCGGGGGACGATTTTGCATATGTGATCCGGGGGACGCGAGTGACGGGTACGGGGTCGAGTTGGTGATTTACGTGGAAGCGGGTGAAGCCCGCTTCTATGCAGCATAAGACCGCCTGGAGCATGCAGCACGACTGAAGATTGTGCGCTGGCGGGCGAAGCCCGCCTGAATGCGGTCGAAGGCCGCCCGAGAGCATCGAGTGTCGTAGAGGGGGCGAGTTTGTGTGGAGGTACCGTCGCAACTGGGGTACTGTCGATGCGAAGAGCATCGAGCACGGGCGTAGCCCGTGCGAAAATGCTCGTATATATATATATATATATATATATATATATATATATATATATATATATATATATATATATATGGTTGTGCATGATGATACACACTACCATATGCTAACACCGTAACAACATAAAATTCAATATTCAAGCATATTCCAACACTCCCCCTCAAGTTGGGCGTGTGATGTCTGTCATGCCCAACTTGCCCAATATTCTGTCAAACGAGTTCAGACTCTGCTCTTTGATAAGCACATCTGCAAGCTGCTGGTTTGATGGAACAAACTGAGTATTCACAATCCCCTTAACAATATTTTCCTTGATGAAGTGTTTGTTGATCTCCACGTGTTTGATACGATCGTGTTGCACCGGATTGTGAGCAATGCTGATTGCAGCTTTATTATCGCAATAGTTCCTGATTGGACCGTCACACTCCACGCCAAGGTCCTTCATGATCGATTGGATCCACAACCCTTCACATAACCCCTGTGTCATAGCACAGAATTCTGCCTTTGTGCTGGATCTGGCTACAAGCCTACAACATGTTTCTTGCTTCTCTAGGTTGCCAAGTTTCGCCCAACAAGAGAACGGTACCTAGATGTTGACCTCTGGTCATCAACTGAACCTGCCCAGTCTGTATCTGTATAGACCTCCACGGTCAATGCCTCATTGGGTGAGAACAAAATTCTCTTGTCAGAAGTGGATTTAAGATACATCAGAACTCTGTATGCGGCATCCATGTGATGTGATATAGGTGAATGTGTGTACTGACTAAGGACCGCCACATCATAGGCTATGTTCGGTCGAGTGTGAGGGAGATAGATAAGCTTTCCCACTAGTCGTTGGAAGCCAGATACGTCATCAACAACTTTTCCATCTCTTTCAAGTTTGTGATTGACCTCAATTGGAGTATCTGTCGACTTGCACCCGAGCATTCCAGTTGTCTCAAGCAAGTCCAGAACATACTTCCTTTGAGATATAAAAATCTCATGTTTGGATCTGGCCACCTCGATGTCCAGAAAATACTTGAGGGGACCAAGATCCTTCACTTCAAATTCCTTAGACAATCTAGACTTAAGAAGTTCAACCTCTTTGATATCAACGTCGGTTATTACTATATCATCCACATAGACAATGAGAGCAGTCACCTTGCCCTCGCTATGTTTCACAAACAAGGTGTGATCAGGATTGCTCTGTTTGTACCCGAAAGAGATCATAGTCCGGTGAAATCTCTCGAACCACACTCGTGCAGATTGCTTCAAGCTATATAAAGCTTTCTTCAACCTGCACACTTTCCCTGCAGATCCTTTTTGACTAACACCAGGAGGTAAGGACATGTAGACTTACTCCTCAAGATCACCATGGAGAAAAGCGTTCTTCACATCCAACTGAAGGAGATTCCACCCTTGACCAAGCTTGTAGATTGCGGCCGACATGTCCGACATGTGAGTTTTGAGGGGGAACAACACGTTATCACCACATATGACAATTCTGGCATTTTTCAGTATTGCGGTCGACATGTCGGACATGTCGGACCAATATTGCGGCAAATGTCGGATAATGTTGGGTAATATCAGCCCAATATTGCGGGTTTTTTGTTCAAAAAAATTTATAATTTTTTATATAATGAATTCATCAGAAGGTTCTAGCAAGATACATAATGCTTCTTTCATAGCATGTAGAGATCTATGTTGGGTATTTGGTGAGAAGGTGACTCCAAATGACACCAATCAAATATGATTAAACACTTATTAGTAGTTTAATTTGTCTAATGAATTTTAGTTTACATTTAAACGGATAAAATAATTATCATCTAATTAATAGATGAAAATATTATGAAACACACACACACACATATATAACAATACAATCCGACATTTTAAAATGTCCCCGATATATCCCCCGCAATCCGACATCCAACATAAAAAACTCAAACCAACAAGTGTCTGACATCCGACATCTGCAACCTTGCCCTTTACACACAGCAATTGAAAGCAAGATCCTGATGGAGTTTATTTTTGCAACTGAAGCAAATCTCTCCTGATAGTCGATGTCTGATGTCTGCGTATATCCTCTCGCCACCAGCGTGACTTTGTATCGTTCCACAAGGCCTTGAGAGTTTTGCTTCACAGAGAAAACCCACTTGCATCCCACCACAGTTCTCCCTTTAGGGAGTTGGGCCAGCTCTCAAGTATTGTTCTTGTCAAGAGCGCTCATTTCTTCCAACATGGTTATCTTCCAGTCACTATGCTCAAGAGCTTCCTGCCAAGACTGAGGAATAGATATGGAGACCAAGGAGGTGACATATTAGGTAGCAAAAGCTTCATAATAGCGACGGGAGGATGTCCTAGCCGATAATGTCAGGAATCCAACTCAGAGGGACGAGCAGCAAGAAGGGCTTTGGGAGGCCGAGCAATCCTGGAGGGAGTGGAAGCAAAGGGTTCAAACACGTACAACCCGTTGCATAGTCTACCAGATCCAATCACCATCTCTGTCTTCAGATCCTGAAAAACACAAGGGGGCCATATTGGAATCCAGAGAATGAGGAGTAGTAGAATCCTCCCCAACATCTGACAAGTGAGCCGATCGAGGCAGAGGAGGCATGTGCTAAGAACGACCACCTCCCCGTCCGCCTCGAGGTGGAAAACCAGGAAGGTTGAAGCAGCTGTCTCTAGTATGGCGGGTCTTCCCGCAATAATCACAGACTAGATGATCTTTCCCCATAGTCCTCAATCTAGTGTCGCGAGCAGGTCGAACCCCGGGCTGAGAAAGAGAGACAAGGGCAGATCCCTCGGTGGCAGAGTCTGGAAGCAGAGACAGGCGATGATCGAATTTCTGTTGGACAAAGCTGTACACCTCGGGCAGAGAAGGTAGAGGAGAGCGGCAAAGAATCTGAATGTTGATCGGATCAAAATCTCAATGTAAGCCATGGAGGAACTCAAAGATGCGATTGTGTTCTTCTTTTGCCCGGACAAGCACCTCAGTTTTAGGAGATATCAGGGTCAGAGAATCGAAATGATCATACTCTTGATAAAATCGGGTGAACTCTGAGTAGTAGGCCGATAAAGGTCGATCACCCTGTTGCAGTAGGAACAACCGGTGACGAAGTTGGTAGATCTGAGCAGCATTGCCTCAACCAGGATGCTTCCAAATATCCGTTGCTGTATCCAAGAACAGATAGTTATGAAAGATGGACTTCATCATATAGTTAAGTGGTCAAGACATTACCAGGGAGTTGTCCGACTCCCACTGAAGCCACTCAGGAGAGTCAGACGCAGGGGCCTTAACCGTGCCACCGACATGGCCAAATAATCGGCGCCTTTTGAGGGCAATACTGATGGAGCGAGCCCACGGGAGGTAGTTGGAACCATCCAATTTCATAGTGATGATCTGAGGAGTACCATGGTCTGAGGGGACGCGGTAAGGTCCAACGAAAGCCGAAGTAGGAGAGGTCATTCCACCGAAAGACATGGTGGTAGAGGATTCACTTCCAACCATAAGGAAATCTCGAATAGAAATCGAGGACGCACCAAATAATCACAAGAATGTTGAAGGAAAAACATCCCTTATAGAAAGAGGGGAAGAGACGAAGGGACCGTCGGCATCGAGGAAATCAAGACTCCATGGAGCCGGCGAACAAGAAGAAGATATAATAGTTAAGGAAAATAATATTTCTAGACAAGAATAGTTAAACAAAATATTATTTCTAGCCAAACTACCAGTGGGCTCCGAGGCAGTGAATCAAGATATGGTCCAACCTTCAAAGCGCGGGACGCGGCGGGAGGCGCGGGACGCGGCGGGAGGCGCGGGACGCGGCGGGAGGCGCGGGACGCGGCGGGAGGCGCGGGACGCGGCGGGAGGCGCGGGACGCGGCGGGAGGCGCGGGACGCGGCGGGAGGCGCGGGACGCGACCAGACGCGCGGGACGCGACCGGAGGGGCGGGACGCGACCGGAGGGGCGGGACGCGACGGAGAAGGCGCGGGACGCGACGCGACAGGAGGCGCGGTCGGAGCTGTGCGGGAAGGGGTTGAGCTCCTGGAGCAGCGGGATCGGGAGACGGGGATGAGCGGGAGCGGGAGAGACGAGGTTGTGCGGGAGCAGCGGGATCGGAAAAACCCTAAAGGAGCTCTGATACCATATTGAGGAAAATAGAATGATTCATTCAATTAAAACTAGGCTCCCATATATATATATACATATATATGTATATATACACATATATACATATATATGTACATATATACATATATACATATATATGTATATATGTATATATGTATATATATATACATATATACAGTGTATATATATATGTATATATGTACATATGTATATATATATATGTATATATGTATATATATCTTATATATAAGGGAATATAGATATTTGGAGGCACACCGTAGATTGAATATTGGTCATTGGATCATGAGAGAGCATGAGAGGGGGGAGATTTGGGGGAGAGAGAGTGGAGGGAGAGGGAGAGAGAGGCGGGAGAGAAAGAGAGAGAGATAGAGGGGGGAGTGATAAAGAGAGAGAGGGAGAGATTAATTAATTTTTATAGATTAAAATTTGCAAAATTGTGTAAAATAAAAATAGGAATAGTACTTCATATTTTTTTTGCGGTCATTTTAAGTACTCATATGTATATGTTTTGAAAAAAAAAAATTGGGTGCGTGCGCAACCCGCTTATAGGCGGGCGCAGCCCGCAGCGACACATCGAGCACGAGCAAAGCCCGTGCGCAGACGAGCGAAGCCCGCCTGGATGCGGCCGAAGGCCGCCCGAGAGCATCGAGCACAGGCGTAGCCCGTGCGAAGATGCTCGTATATATATGTATATAAATGTATATACATGTATTTATATATGTATATATATGTGTATATATAAGTGTATATATATGTGTGTATATATATGTATATATATATCTATATGAGTGTACATGATACACACTACCACACGCTAACACCGTAACAACATAAAATTCAATATTCAAGCATTTTCCAACACAATTAAAGAAAGCTGAATATGCACACATACCGATTGAATATCCTCCCTCATGTGCCGGAGCTTCATATTAAAAATTCGAAGCCATTCATCCATGTCTTCCACTGAGACGCTAACTGCTTCTAGACCCTGTAACACCTGTTCAGCTCCAAAATTGGAAGTGTGAGACATCATCCCAAATAGCATAATATTTCAAGCGCCATAGATTATATTCTAAGTATGTTGGTACTAACTAAGAAAAGGGCAAAAACATGTGCATCAGAAGTTCATATCTTTCAGACAAGCAAAGTCATAGATGACATCAAAAGCATGATAATGCATAAAAACTCTACAAAAATCAGCTCACAACTATGGAATCAAAAGAATAGAATAGAATATAAGAGTGGAAACAACTAACCAAAATACCTTTTGTACTAAGGGTTCACTTTCTAGGACAGAATGGACATTTGCTGCTTCCAAGGCATGAAGTTCGCGTTTCAATCTTTCAGAAAAAGCCTCTGCTTCACCAATGCCCATTAAATATCTACATCATCATCTTAGGTTCAAGAAACATGCATGTTTAAAATACATGATGATGCATCAAGGAAAAGGATAAACAGCAGAGAAAACAGAAAACACACGCAGATATCATAATAACTGTAGAAAAGTGGTTCAAACCTTGAATATACTTTTTGAATACAAAAAAAAAAAAGTATGAGTACAAATATATAGGAGAGAGGAGAGAAAGATCCAGCTATACAAATAATGTGGGACTAAACACTAAATCCTACATGGGCCATGTTAATGAGCCAACACATTATTTTTCCTAGTATTCTCTAACACTGTCCCGCAAGCTGGAGCGTACAAGTCGTAGGCACCAAGCTTGGACAAGAACTGATAGTAAAGAGGTCGTGGTAAGGCCTTGGTGAGGATATCAGCAACTTGCTGAACAACAGGAACATGTGTTAACTCTTATCTTCTTCAACTGAACCTTCTCCCGAATGAAATGACAGTCAACTTCAATATGTTTTGTCCGTTCATGGAAGACCGGATTCTTGGCAATGTGTATAGCAGTTTTACTGTCGCAAAATAAAGTGGCAGGCGAGGAGAGCTTGACTCCTAGATCATCAAGGAGACCCTCAAGTCATGTGAGCTCAGACATAACTGCTTCCATTAATCGATACTCGGACTCAGCAGATGAGTGAGCAACCACGGACTATTTTTTGTTGCGTCATGTAATAAGATGTCCTCCAAAGTAAGTGCAGTATCCACCTGTGGAACGACGGTCATCTAAAAAACGAGCATAATCAGCATCAGAGTATGCAATCAAAGATAGGGAGACGAAGATGACTTGTATACAAATCGTTATCCAGGAGCAGTCTTTAAGTATCGAAGAATACGCTCGACTGCCTGAAGATGAGAGATACGTGGCTCATGCATGAATCGACTGACAACTCCAACAACAAATGATATATCAGGTCTAGTAACAGTGAGATATATCAGCTTTCTCACAAGACGACGATAATACTCTAAATTCGGAAGGAGCAAATCAGAGTCTGAGGCATGAGTACAAAGCTTGTGATTGATATCCATGGGAGTGTCAGCAAGCTTGCATCCAGAATAGTCCGCATCATGAAGTCAAGACAGTACTTTCTCTAAGATAACACGAGCCAATCAGGTCTCAGAGCCACTTTGAGACCAAGAAAATATAGAAGGATTCCAAGATCCTTTGTTTGAAACACAGTCGCAAGATGTTGTTTGATCATCTGTATTCCTGAAGGATCGTCTCCTGTAATCAAAATATCATCCACATATACCAAAAAAATCATTGTGCTTGTTGGACAATGACGAGTGAACAGAGAGAAGTCGGCCGAACTCCGAGTGAACCCAATAGCACTAACGAACTTACTAAATTTATCAAACCATGCCCGATGAGACTGTTTGAGACCATAAAGAGACTTCTTCGGACAACAGACTCCCCCGTGGTTTCAAACCCGGGAGGTTGCTGCATATAAACGGTCTCCTGTAAATCGTCATTAAGAAAAGCATTTTTGACATCCAGTTAGTGCAATGGCCAGTGGCGGTGAACAACGAGGAAGATCAACACGCGAACAGTATTAAGTTTAGCGACTGGAGAAAAGTCTCATCATAATCCAGACCTTGTTGAGTAAAATCGCGAGCTACTACACGAGCTTTCAAATGGCGAACCGTCCCATCCGGACCCTGTTTGATGGCAAACACTCACTTACATCCCACACAAGTTTGTCCAGAAGGAAGCGGGACCAGATCCCAAGTGTGGTTTGCCCAAAGAGCAGACATTTCCTCGTCCATAGCCACCCGCCACTTGGGATGTTGGAGAACCTCATGCACAGAATTAGGGGTGGTAATAGATGATAAAGAAAGAGCACTTTGTCGGAGTTCCGGAGAGAGGCGGTGTAAAAAGACATAGTTCGTCATCGGGTGAGCAGTGAAACCTGTTGCCGGATCCGTAGGCTGCAATACATCATTAGAGGAGGGCATCTCCCGTAGGGTAGTAGACGAAGGATGTCGAGTATACACATAGATGATAGGGTTTGGGTGGGATTGGTGAGGGAAGGAGGGGTGAGTTTGGTGTTATTGGCGTGGGAAGGAGAGGTGGAAGGTTTGAATGAACAGGGATAGCAGGCCGCGGAAGAGGTGGCGGAAGTGGAGAATTAGCTAGTTGAGAGTAATATGTCTGATCTTTGAGAAAGACGACATCAGCAGAAGTAACAACCTTGTGATTCTTGAGAGAAAAATAACTGTAGCCCTTCTGAGTCTGAGAGTAACCCACAAACATATATTTAGTGGCACGTGGAGCAAGTTTGTCAGTGGACGGGCCAAGATGATGAACAAAGCACACACAGCCAAACACGCGAGGGATGATGGAAAAGGAGGTTTGGAGGGAAAAAGAAGATTGAAGAGAACCGCAAAATTGAGAATAGAGGAAGACATGCGGTTAATAAGAGTGCAGGCGGTAGAAACCGCAAAATTCCAATACTGTTTGGGAACATTCATTTGAATTATAAGAGAACGGGTGACCTCAAACAGGTGACGATTCTTGCGTTCAGCAATGTCATTTTGTTGGGGGGTATAGACACACGAGGTGTAACATCCGTAAGTTTTGACGCGAAAATTAATTTTAATTGTAGGGTCGAGACGCGACGGATTTTAATCGAGGCAGCGCGTCGTCAAGGTACAATGCTACTATTCCTAAAGGTCGCACTCTTTAATTCGTGATTTATGTTAGTAATAACGATAGTGAGACGCATTTTAATTTTAATATCAAAGCGCGGCAAGAATGGTTTATGTTCATAGGAATTAATGTGAAATAGCATATGTTGGGGTGCCAATAGCAGTTTTAACCCCCTTCTCCCAATACGGTAAATAAGAAAACCACTTCCCGATATTGATTAAACCCGCACGCCTCATGTTTACGGGTTAGAAACCGCAGCCGACCTCCCGTTTTGTCGCTCGTTCCGCAAGCAGCGATGCTAAGCCGACGACGCCTCCCGCAGCCCTTTCCGTCGGCCGATCCCCCTCCAGGAATCAACTCTGACTTCTCCTCCTTCCTCTACGGGCGCCGGTGGGCATTCCTTTTCCTTCCTTGGTCGTGGAAGAGTCGGATTAAACCCTAACCGGTGGAAGTTGAAAACATTTGTTTCCAGTGAGTTTTATTTCTCCCTTGTCTCCATTCCTTCATGGAAATCCTTCGATTTTGAAGTTAATCTAACCTATGTTTTCATTCGATTGCCCTAATTAGGTTTTGGAGTTCGGAATTCTCCGCGGAATTTGAGTTGGGCGCATTGAGAGCATCAATCACTCTCACGTAAAGGTAATACTCTATGTTATCCTTTGATTTTGGGTTACCCTAAGTTATTAGAATTTTTCCAACAAAAACCCTAGGGGAAAAATATGTAAAGTAGGGTTGTCTTGGATTTGCAGGATTTTGGTGGCCTCAGTGCAAAGTTCTGAAAGTCCCTAGCAGTCGGATTTCCTTCGGAAAAGAAAATTTCACCGCGCCGGGTGTACGAGCGCCGCACCACCACTGTAAGGAAACTTAATTCCTGCTAATTAGACATAGTAAGAAATATATTTTTGTATATGCATGTGTAGGTTTTGTACAAACGTCATGACCATACATAGAAAGGTGTAGTGATAGGAAAACGGTCGCGGAAAATGTGTAGGATGACACCCTTCTCCAAGACCAAAGTAGTCAAATCATGAACAGTAACGTTAGGTACGAAACCTTTACCCGTGTACGTAAGCTTGGAATTTGTCCAACCAAGGGCGCGAATGTCCCTTCTAGTCGACCACGAGAAAGTCAATGGTCGCTTAGTAGTACACCAAAAGAGATGTCCCAAACAGAGTAGCATCAGACCAAAAAGGTCAGTAAGCACACAAGTCTTTTCGTGCTAGGTAGAGGCGCACTACCTTTCTCGTAAGCCATATAATACCTTATGAGCAGTATAGTCTTGAGAGTTGACTCTCTTTGAGACAGTTAGTAGATTCGAGACCGTGTCCGCGTGACACTAGAACAATTGAGTTCGTAAGATGGACTCGGGTCGTCAGTTTCACATGCGTGTTAGGAGCTACTCTCCCTAGAGCCTTCCAAGTAGATGTGTAGGCTAGAAGCCACCTAGAACTCAAGTATAGACCTGACGTGAGACAGTACACTAGTTAGTAAACGTCGGGATTTGAGTTATTGAACTGAAAGTCAATAACATTGAACAATTAGATGTTTGACCAGGAAGTATTGCGAAGGCATGCATAACATATAGCATAAATGATTTTAAAGCACAAAACTATTTTCTAAAGACATGCATTCATCATATGAGAAAATGTTTTTAGTGTCACTAGGAGGAGTTATTTTTCCTTACTCTGACCCCTCGTGGGCAATGTTTTTACAGGTGACCCAGGTGGGAAACTATGCCTAGGATGAGTGTAATGGTGGCGTCAGTTTGTAGTGTTTTTCTCATTCAGTTTTTCTTACTTTCAGCATACACTTGTAGTTGTGGTCGATGTACCTTGTTAATGTTTTATATGCCTTGTATAAGACTCATAATGTTATTCCAGATTTTCAGTCATTTCACTTTTTTCATGTTTAGTGGCTCTGTGAATCCAGATATGAGGTATGTGGTTACCCTTAGTTTACTTTCTTAGCTTCCGTTATAAGTTTTAAATCCTTAGTAGTTGTTTCTTTTTACCTGCTGCATGCTAGTTTTAATACTGTTTCCTAGTTCTCTTTATATCGCTGACCCGGTCGGATGGCTGATTATTGTAAAACTGGGAAGGGGTGTTATAAATTGGTATCAGAGGCAGGTTTAGGATCCCTGGACCCAAGAAAGATTTCACAGAGCCATAGGAATGTGTAAGAGTAAACTCTTGTTAGTAGAGTATTTTAAGTTGCGTTTAAGCCCTAATGTTCGCAAGAGTACGAAATAAAAGTGCTAAGTCAGATTTCTCAGATGCATGATAAATAATCATATTTCTTTTATATATTCTATCAGGCACCACGAGTTAGTGAACCGGGTGAATCTTCACGTCAGGACCCTGTTCCTAACGCGACTATGGGAGACGCTACCGTGCCACAGGTACCACCAGTTCCAGCAGCTCCAGAGGGCACTAGCATAGCGTCTCAAATTGCCACGGCGGTCACTGTTGCCTTGATGGAGTTTCAGAGAGGACTGGCTGCAAGGTTTCCAGCTCCACTACAAGTACCAGCCCCTGCACCAGCTCCTTCCCCAACACCCGTGGAGATGACCCTAGAACGCTACTTGAGGAACTTTAGAGAACTTCAACCCTCGAACTACAGTGGGGATGAGACCCCGATGGATACAAACGATTGGATAGCAAACACCAGAGACCTGTTGAACGTTTTGGAGTGCCCGGAGAATAAGAAGGTTCCTCTGGATGTTTTCCTCCTCCGAGGTGAGGCAAAGGTCTGGTGGGACAAGTACCGGGCAGATGATCCCGCCGGTAAAGTGTTACGAAAATTTTCTCTTATTTTTGGAAGTGATGCGTTCTTCTTAAATGGTATGACCATACTTTTGGCCAGCTTATACGTCAGACATGTTTGCGTGGGGCGAATTTTCAAGAGCCCTGGCGAATTGGTTTGTGCCTTCTTCCGCACGACGAGCTCTCCAGGAGAAATATCTTAGGCTTTTCCAGGGGGACAAGAACATTACTGAGTAAGAGCGAGAGCTTACCCATCTGGCTCGATATGCGGGAGTGATGCAGGGAGATCACGCTGAGAAGTGCAGCCGCTTCGCGGATGGCTTGCGTGACTCGTTGAGGCAGCCGCTGATGACCATGGCCAACGCTGACTACAAGAGCTTAGTGGATACGGCTCGCAGGCTGGAGGCTGATCAGCAGTAGGTTCAGAAGCGAAGTAGTTTCCGCACGAAGCGATCTCAGGATTCGCATCAGTCGCAACAGAGCAGGAATGACCAAGGAAAAAACTGGAACAAGAAGCTGAAGCCTGATGCAAAGAAGAGTGGTCAGTCTGGAGACAAGAGCAAGGACTACCCCCCTTGTCCCAAGTGTCAGCGTCGCCATCCAGGAGAGTGTTTGGCCAGCGCAGGCGTGTGTTATAAGTGCCGACAACCTAGACGCATAGCTCGCTACTGTCAGGAAGTTGGAGCGAATCAGGTAATCAAAGTCTTGTTGTATTCATTACACTTATGTAATTACTGTAGATGACAAATGTAATTTATTTCTGCAGTCAAAGTACGAGATTGGTGGCTCTAGCAGGGTAGACAAGGGATAAGCGTTGATGATCACTGATGGGAGACCACAGCAGGGTCGAGATTTAGTGCAGCCCAGAGCGTATGGGCTTGGTCAGCAGGAGGCAAAGGATCAGGAGGATGTAGTGAGCGATAACTGTTTTATTTGCTTAACAAGTTTATTTAATCCTCCGTAGTGACACTCTTTTCGTCTTTGCAAATCATGCATATAGGCATCCTTATGATTCGTAATTTACCCTCCAAGATTTTGTTTGATACGGGGGTCTCGCACTCGTTTATTGCGGAATCTCTAGTGCGTAAGCTGAATTTAGAAGCCTTTTCAAAGACAGTACCGCTGGAAGTCATGATGCTGAATGGATCTCTTCTGCAGACCAGAGATAAGTGCAGGGTACCGATGCAGTTTGGTGATACCGAGATTATCGTGGAAGCTTTGCAGCTACTTATTGCAGGATTCGACCTGATCTTTAGAATGGACTGGCTTTCGGCAGTCAACGCCATGATTGACTGTAGGGCGAAGCAGATACAGTTTGAGGGGCCCAATCAGACTGCGTTTTCTTTTCAGGGCTTGAAGGAAGTAGTGAAGATGATCATCTCCGCAGTCCAAGCTAGAAGGTGCATCAGTAAGAGTTGTGAAACCTTCGTAGTACTGATGAGTGCGGAGGCTAAGGCTGACTTGGCAGAGGTACCAGTGGTGCAGGAGTTCCCCGATGTTTTCCCGAAAGAGCTCTCTAGTGTCCCTCCAGATAGAGAAATTGAGTTCGCGATAGACTTGCAGCCTGGGGCTACACCGGTAGCCAAATCCCCCTACCGGATGGCTCCAAGGGAACTAGCGGAGTTGAAGAGCCAGTTGCAGGAGTTGCTTGACTTGGGCTTTATACGCCCCAGTACTTCACCATGGAGTGCTCCAGTACTATTTGTGAAGAAGAAGGATGGTAGTCTGAGACTGTGCATAGACTATCGTGAATTAAACAAGCTGACAGTAAAGAACAAGTACTCGATTCCCAGGATTGATGATTTGTTCGACCAGTTGGTGGGATCGTGCACCTTTTCTAAGTTAGATTTGAGGTCGGGCTACCATCAGTTAAAGATTCGGGACGTGGATATACAGAAGACGGCCTTCAATACCATATATGGACACTTCGAGTTCGTGGTCATGCCGTTCGGGCTGACCAATGCCCCTTCAGTATTTATGGACCTGATGAACAGGGTATTTCGGGAGTACTTGGATCGTTTTATTATCGTCTTTATCGATGATATCTTGGTGTTCTCTAAGAGTGCAGAAGATCATGCCGCACACCTCAGGATTGTTTTGAGCACCGTCAGGAAGAACCAGTTGTATGCTAAGTTCTCAAAGTGTGAGTTCTGGCTTTCAGAGATTGCATTTTTAGGCCACGTCATCAATCAGAAAGGGGTTAGTGTTGATCCAAAGAAGATAGGGGCCATTAAGAATTGGTCAAGGCCGACGACAGTTTCAGAGGTTCACAGCTTTTTGGGTCTAGCTGGTTACTACAGGAGATTCATCAAGGATTTCTCAAAGATAGCCTTACCACTGACTTCCCTCACCAGGAAGGGTAAGGACTTGGTTTGGACAGTTGAATGTGAGTTGGTTTTTGAGGACTTGAAGGACAGGTTGATGACCGCACCGATTTTGAGTTTACCTTCAGGGCCTGACGGGTTTCAGATTTATAGTGATGCGTCAGGTCAGGGTTTGGGTTGTGTTCTCATGCAGCATGAAAAGGTCGTAGTCTATGCCTCGAGATAGTTAAAGGTTCATGAGAGGAACTATCCCGTGCATGACTTGGAGCTTGCAGCAGTCATACATGCCCTGAAGATATGGAGGCATTATCTCTATGGAGTGCGTTGCGAGATCTTCACTGATCATAAGAGCCTCAAATATATCTTTGATCAGCGAGAGCTCAATTTGAGACAGCGCAGATGATTAGAGTTTCTATCAGACTACGACGTGGACATTCAGTACCACCCAAGAAAGACGAACGTGGTAGTTGATGCTCTTAGCCGTAGAGGTTCGTGTTTTTCCCTTCTCACTCAGCAGAAGGAGTTGGTGTGGGAACTAGAGAGACTGGACATCACCGTTGTTCCCTGTTGTAGTTTTGGTTCTGCAAGGTTGAGTTGGATGGAGATTACTTGTGACATTAAGGATAGAATCATGACAGCTCTACCTTTGGATCCAAAGATGGCAGAGATTTGGATCTCAGTGCAGACGGGTCAGAAGGAGAGATTCTCTTTTCAGGATGATTTATTATTGCATGATGGCAGGGTGTGTATCCCCGATGTTAGTCGCCTTCGCGAAGACATTCTATTTGAGGCACACAATTCCAGATATTTTATACATCCGGGCAGCACAAAGATGTATGCAGATCTCAAGAAGGTAGTCTGATGGTCAGGCTTGAAAAGTGATGTTGCAAATAACGTAGGGAAGTGCGAGACGTGCAAGTTAATTAAGGCCGAGTGTCAAAGGCCTGGAGGCAAGTTGCAACCACTTCCTATTCCCGAGTGGACTTTTGAGGATATATTCATGGATTTCATCCATGGTCTGCCGAGATCGCAGAGTGGGAATGATTCCTTATGAGTTATAGTTGATCGACTTTCTAAGCTCACTCCTTTCATTCCTCTTAAGAAGACAGATCAGGGTCCCAGATTGGCACAGTTATATATAGACGAGATAGTTCGACTTTACGGTATTCCCAAGACTATTGTTTCAGACCGAGATGGCAGATTTACCTCCAGGGAGTGGAGATAAGTTCAAGAGCGGTTTGGTACCAGATTACATTTCAGCACCGCATTTCATCCTCAGACCGATGGAAAGACTGAGCGCACAAATAAGACTTTGGAGGATCTGTTACTGATGTGCACTATGGACTTTAAAGGAAAGTGGAAGAAGTATGTTACTCTTGTGGAGTTCTCCTACAATAACAGTTTTCAGACAAGTATTGGGATGGCACCGTTCGAGGCCCTCTATGGTAGGCGTTGTCGGACACCGTTGTGTTGGGCAGAAAGTGAAGAAAGATCTACTATCATGGAGTCATGGATTGATAAGACCACTGATAGGATCAAGCTCATTTAGGAGCGTATGAAGACAGCTCAGGATCGTCAGGCCAAGTATCATGATCAGAAGCACAGGTCAGTAGAGTTCAGTGTTGGAGAATACGTTTATCTAAAGGTCAGGCCAGTCTGAGGAGTCTAGAATAAAGCGGATGAAGAAACTGAGCCCCAGATTCGTTGGTCTTTTTGAGGTACTGGAAAGAGTTGGTGAGGTTGCATATAGGTTGGCCTTACCTGAGGAAATGAGTGGTGTACATGATGTATTCCACGTCTCCTATCTGAGGAGAGCAGTCAGAGATTCTAGTCAGATCATCAGTACTGAGGAAGCATCAATCGAGACAGATCTTAGTATTGGGATTAGACCAGTCAGAATCGTGGATTCAAGGATACAGAATCTCAGGAATAGAGAGATTCGCATGGTCAAAGTCCTTTGGATGAACTGTGACCGTCCAGAGTATACTTGGGAGCGAGAGGATGAGCTTAAGAGCAATGCAGACTATACCTTCCTCTTCGACTCAGGTATGATTACAATTTTCGAGGACGAAAATTTTTGTTAGGAGGGGAGATTTGTAACATCCGTAAGTTTTGACGCGAAAATTAATTTTAATTGTAGGGTTGAGTCGCGACGGATTTTGATCGAGGCAGCGCGTCGTCAAGGTACAATGCTACTATTCCTAAAGGTCGCACTCTTTAATTCGTGATTTATGTTAGTCATAACGATAGTGAGACGCATTTTAATTTTAATATCGAAGCGCGGCAAGAATGGTTTATGTTCATAGGAATTAATATGAAATAGCACATGTTGGGGTGCCAATAGACGTTTTAACCCCCTCTCCTAATACGGTTAATAAAAAAACCGCTTCCCGCAATTGATTAAACTTGCACGCCTCATGTTTACGGGTTAGAAACAGCAGCCGACCTCCCGTTTTGTCGCCCGTTCCGCAAGCAGCGACGCTAAGCCGACGACGCCTCCTGTAGCCCTTTCCGCCGACCGATCCCCCTCCAGGAATCAACTCCGACTTCTCCTCCTTCCTCTACGGGCGCCGGTGGGCGTTCCTTTTCCTTCCTTGGCCGTGGAAGAGCCGGATTCAACCCTAACAGGTGGAAGTTGAAAACATTTGTTTCCGGTGAGTTTTATTTCTCCCTTGTCTCTATTCCTTCATGAAAATCCTTCGATTTGGAAGTTAATTTAACCTACGTTTTCATTTGATTGCCCTAATTAGGTTTTGGAGTACGGAATCCTCCGCGAAATTTGAGTTGGGCGCATTGAGAGCCTCAATCACTCCCACGTAAAGGTAATACTCTATGTTATCCTTTGGTTTTGGATTACCCTAAGTTATTAGAATTTTTCCAACAGAAACTCTAGGGGGAAAATATGTAAAGTAGGATTGTCTTGGATTTGCAGGATTTTGGTGGTCTCGGCGCAAGGTTCTGAAAGTCCCAAGCAGTCGGATTTCCTAGTTCTCTTTATATCGCTGACCCGGCCGGATGACTGATTATTGTAAAACTAGGAAGGAGTGTTACACGAGGTTTGATGGATGATCTCAATCTCAGCACATAGGTGTGCAAAGGCATGACTAGTGTATTCACGGGCATTATTGGTGCGGAGAGTTGTAATTGTAGTGGAAAACTGGTTGCGAGTTTCAATGAAAAAGTACGGGATACACCAGGCAATTCAGAGCGGTCACGAAGGAGATAAATTCAGGTCACCCGAGAGTAGTCATCTACAAATATGACAAAGTAACGATATCCAAAAACACTGGCAATTTTGTACGGTCCCCAAATATCTGAGTGTACTAGATCAGAGGGAGCAGGACTCCGAGTAGTATGTGATGAGAACGTAGACCGATGATGTTTCCCATAGATACAAGAGTCACACGTGAACTCTTGGAGGGAAACTTCGAGGAGATATTTTTTGAGTATGTTCAGAGGATCGTGACGAAGACGTCGATGTCAATCAACAGAGCTAATAGAGGACAACACCATTGGAGGAGAAGGATCAAGGATATAGATACCATTCGACAAATGTCTTTTTCCGATGATAGATTGCGTCTTGCGATCCTGCACAACACACGAGTTGGAAGAAAAAATTACATCACAATCAAGATCAGTAGTGAGACGACCAATAGAGAGAAGATTGAAAGGAGAGCCCGGAACATAAAGGGCAAGGCGAAGAATGATGGAGGGAGTAATGTGAATGTCTGTCACGCTAGAAACGGGAATGGTGTCCCCACTAGTAACAGTGATGAACTTGGGATGCACAGAGTCCAAATATTGTGGTGGTTTTCGTGAGGTAATGTGGTGAGAGGCCCCGGAATTCAAAATCCAAGATGAGCTATGAGCAATACAGGAGGTACCACCATCGGAAATAGACACCACAAAGCCTGGAGGGCAGCTGATCATCTTGCAAAGAACAATCCGCAGCGGGCACAAGCAGTGACTATAAGACAGTCCGCAGCGGTCACAGTAACAAGGCACCAGCGGCAAGAAAGGCCACGACCAGCGCGGTAAGAAACAATCCGCAGCAGTCACGAGCAGTGACTAAGAGACAGTCTGCAGCGAGAAAGCAGGAGGCAGCTAGAATCGAGAGGCGACAAAGCCTTGATGAAGAGACAAGTCGCAGCAAGTACGAGTAGCGACTAAAAGACAATCCACAGCAGTCACGGTGACAACGCACCAGCGGCAAGAAAGGCCACGACCAGTGCGGTAAGAGAACAAGCTCCCAACGGAGAGAAGAGAGACTGAGCAACAGAACACCAGCGGATAGAAGGGAGCTCGCAGCGGATAGAACCAATCTGCGGTGGTAAGAAGGCAACCCTCAGCGGCCAAGAAAGTCAGAACAACGGCTAAGCAGAGCCGCGAGTTGAGCACAAGCCCGAGACGCAACGGGTAGACGGAGAGACCGCAGTGGGAAGAAGAGGCCCGCAGCCGTTAGAGGTACGACAGCTAGAGTCTAGAGCTGGCAGCGACCAGAAGAAGAAGAGGCCAGCAAACAGGCACTTAGACTGTGCGGTTAGGAGTAGACCGCAACAAGAATAGCAGAGTAAACGAGAAGCCGCAGGCAGTCCACGCGAACAGCCAAGTCGAGCAGAGAAGAACATAGCACCGGGCAGACGGTAAGGGAAGAGCGGCAAGGCAGTCCGGTCGACAAGAAGACCCCGCATAAGAAGCCTGTGCAACACGAAAACTACGCGGCAAGAAACTAGGCCGCAGCAGGAAAGTCTCCTTGCGACAAGAGAAGTGCGACAAGAGCGGTGCGATAAGAGCAGTGCGACAAGGAGACCGCACGGTAAGAAGCGAGACTGCATTGGGAAAGAGGTCGGCAAGGCAAGAAAAGAGAGAAGACCGAGAAGTTGTCGTGCGATAAGAAGTCAGCACGACAAGAATAGAGAGAAGGCTATAAAAGGAGCGTAGAGGGGAAAGATGGGGTGGATCCACGGGAGAGAAGAAAGGAGGAAACCGCAGAAGCAATGCGGTCAAGAAGAAGCACAAGCCGAGCGGTTAGAAAACGGAGAAGCCGCAAGGGTGCGGTAAGGCCAACACACAAGCCGCGGGGTAACCGGAAGACTGGGCGGTTAGAAAAAAACAGGCAGGACCGGTGGCTCTGATATCATGTAGAAAAGTGGTTCAAACCTTGTATATACTTCTTGAATACAAAAAAACAAGTATGAGTACAAGTATAAAGGAGAGAGGAGAGAAAGACCCGACTATACAAATAATATGGGACTAAACACTAAATCCTATATGGGTCGTGTTAATGGGTCAATACATTATTTTTCCTAGTATTCTCTAACAATAACTATACTGTTGTATAATAAAACTAGAATGTCAAATAATAATAATAAATTCACTTGTGATGCACAGCAATTAAGACTGCATTATGAAAAAAGGAAATAAATTTCTAGAAGTTCCAAGTTAAATAAAGAATACTTGCAAAATTAAGGAAAACAAATCATTTGCGGCATCCTAATTTTCGTGCATTAAATTAATATAATAACTTTAAGAAATTCAATTTAAATTTTTGTAGCATACAAAATATGATTTATTAATTAAAAATTAACATAAAATTATAATATTAATAGCTAATGATAACATTTTTGCACAAAAATTTCCACTTAAAAATCTCCCAATGAGCAGGGAACATTGCTAAAAGATTTAATTCTAAGAGAATTTTAATGGGATGTTTTAAAACCTAAAATATTTTCTCAAGAATTTAGCTGTAATTTTATCAATTTTTAGAAATAAATAAGTTACTAAGGAAATGACAAATGAGAATATATATAGGCGTTTTCCCATGTCTTTTAAATGGGTAGCTCCATTAATAAATTATGAGCAATCCCAACGCTTGATCCTCTCCACCATCTATTATATTATAGCCACCATAAACATGTCCTTTCATTTAACGCATGAGAAAGAGACCGAACTCACCTAGTCCCCCGAGAACTCCCCCATTGGGCAGCGGACAACTCCCTAAGGCTCCCCACTCCTTAAACTGCTCGCTCACCTCTCAATGGCTTTCATTTTCAAAAAACCACGTGGAGAATCTGTAGAAGTCCAAGTCGGGAGCATGCCACCCAAAGTTACTACGGCCATTCCAGTCGACCATGAAGAGCATCAATCCTCTCAATGGCTCCCCAAGAGAGAAAGGCTCCAATCCAAGTCAATCTGAGTTTTTTCTCTTTCCCTAAATTTCTAAATGTGCTATAAAACTTTTAATTCCCGAATTTCTGAAATCATGGAATGGTAAACTGAGGACTCTGATTTTAAATGAGTTTTTTAATCATATGATATAAATTGATTATTGACATTAACTTGAGTTATCAAATATATTGTATATTTACTTGTGCAATTAAATGATGAAACTCAACCTGTGTTGATAGAAGAGAAGTCCCAAGCCGAGACATTGGACTTGGACAGCTACAATGGCCACCCTCAGCGCAAATTTCTGGCTTGGTTTTGAAATATTTTGAAAGTACGCAATATGAAATATTTTTGAACATGGACAATATGCTTGTTTTTAAATATTACCTAATTTTTGGTCTTTATTTTTAAGCCAAACATGCAGTTACTTTTTCGTAATGAGCTAAAATATTTTTTTGAGTGTTGCCTTATTATTTCGATTATTGCATCAAGAATCGAATTTTCATTGTTTTGTATAAAAAATCTAAGTTGTGCTGATGATATTGTCGTGGGCCTAGCCCGTAACGTCTTTGGGGTTTTGTTGGAGGTGATGCTAGAGGCGTAGATACACGGGAGCCGAAGTAGGAAAAGGGAGAGTCTTGCTTAACCCTAACCCTAGAATGGGGAATGAAGGGGGGTGAACTAGGGAGAGAGGAAGAAGAGACTTGAGAGAGAAGGAGAAGAGTGTTACGGACACACATTGGGGACAAACTTACCATCGCCATGTGCGCTCGCCGGTGGTCTAAATATTTGCTATCCTCCGAACAATTACCGGCTACTTATCTCCATCATTTTGAAGTAATGTTTTAATTTGTCCCGCTTGTTTAAGCCCATGTGGGGGCCAGCTGAATCGTTGGACTATATGGGTGTGTTGGGTGGGTGTTTTGACGTAGTAGTCGTGAGAAAGAACCTTCCGGTCCGGCGATCTTCCGCTCGGGAAGGATGGGAGAGGCAGTGGCGGAACCTTCCGGTTTGGAACTTCTCGCGCGGAGAAGGAGAGGGGCGACAGCTTAGGGTTTCAGAAATTCTTCATTCATTCAATGATCTCAAAACAACATAACATCTCTCCTCTTATACTATGAGGAGGGCTAACAGCACACCAAAACATAAAAGTTCAATAAACAATACAGGCTATCCGCACACCGAATTAAAAATAGAACAGAAATAAAATAACGGTAGTTAAATGGACTGCGGCCTCCATAGCGGGTCGATGCGCTCCAGCCACATGATCTCAAGCTCGTCGGGATCTCCATCATCCGAGTGGCCGTCCGCTGGGTGCCCTTCATCATTCGCCTCTCCTTGAGAGGCACTCGGCCCCGAGTGCACGGGGTAAAGAGGCACATCCAGGTAGTAGGTAGACAAGTCACTCACATTAAATGTCTTAGAGATATTGAGTTCCGGCGGGAGGTCGACTACATAGGCGTTGTCGTTGATCTTGTGGGTGATGGGGAACGGGCCATATTTCTTTGGCATGAGCTTGTGATGATGTCCCGTGGGAAACCGTTCTTTGCGGAGGAAAACCATAACCAAATCTCCTACTTCAAAGATCTTCTGGCGTCGGTGCTTGTCGGCCATGGCTTTGTACTTGGCATCAGACTCGAGCAATTTGAGCTGAGTGTCGGTCTGAATGTCGCAAGCTTCTTCCGCCAGTTGGGCCGCCGAAGGGGGTGCCGCGGGCAGGCAGTCCAGGTCGAGAGCATGTCGGAGAGCCTTTGTGTACACAATGGAGAACGGTGTGCAGTCGGTGGAGCTATGCACCGCATTGTTATAGGCGAATTCCGCCTGAGGGAGCACGTGATCCCATTGCTTCGGGCGATCCTGACATATGCAACGAACGAGGTTGCCCAACGTCTTGTTCACGACTTCGGTTTGGCCGTCCGTTTGGGGATGGGCGGTGCTACTGAACTTGAGAAGGTGTCAAACATCTTCCACAACATTTGACAAAAGTGGCTGAGAAATTTGGGATCACGGTCAGAAGTAACAGATATTGGGACGCCATGCAAACGAACTATTTCCCGGAAAAAGAGCCGCGCAATATGAGAGGTGTCGGACGTCTTGCGGCAAGGGAGAAAATGAGTCATCTTTGAAAAACGATCCACCACGACGAACACCGAATCCACACCGTGTTGGGTGCGCGGAAGTCCCAAGACGAAGTCCATGAATAAATCTTCCCAAATGCCTGCGGGAACCGGGAGCGGTGTATAAAGTCATGTGTTGTGTGCTTGTACCTTGTATTGTTGGCACACGAAACACTTCTGAACAAAATTGCAAACGTCCTTTGTCAGTTGTGGCCAAAAGTAGCACTCATGCAAACTGACAAGCGTCTTGTCCTGGCCGAGGTGTCCACTCAAGCCGCCTCCGTGCAAATCACAAATAAGTTTTTCCCGTAGGGAGGTGCGGGGAATGCACAAGCGGTTGTCCTTTAACAAGAACCCATCAAGTAGGAGAAAACCGTTATGCGAGCCGCCTAGCGAAGAGGCGCGCCAAACCTCCTTGAAGTCAACGTCTTCGACATACAAATCGGCGAGAGTATCAAAGCCGATGATGTTCTGATGCATGGTTGCCAATAAACAATTTCGCCGACTGAGCGCGTCAGCGACCACATTGCGAGCCCCGGGCTTGTGATAAATGATGTAGGGGAATCTCTGGAGATAAGTGGTCCAACGAAGGTGCATGTCGTCCATACGCTTCTGACTGTTAATGTATTTGAGAGTTTGGTGGTCGATGAACAGGATGAACTCCTTGTGAAGAAGAAAGTGCTCCCAATGCTTGAGAGCTCGAACGACGGCGTAGATGCAGTGAGGCGACTAACAGACAATAAATTAAATGGGGAGCCCGGGACATGAAGAGTCGAGCGGAGAGATATAGAGGAATTCAGAGGGACATCAGCAGAGCCAGAGACAGGGACGGCGGCGCCATTGGCCACAGTAATACACTTGGGCTATGAGGAACCGAGGTAATGAGGTGGTTTCAGCGAGGTGATATGGTAAGTAGCACCGGAATCCACTATCCAGCACGAACCAGTGGAGAGACAAGTGATACGTTCATTGGAGACGGAGGTAACAGAGGCAGGCGGAAGACTGAGTAGCCCTTGAAGATGTTGAAGTTGTCTGCATACGTCGTCAAGGTCAGCATGAGTGGCAGAGGGATTGTGATCAGCAACATACACAGGTGGACGAGGAGGACGGCCATGTTTGCGGAAGCAGGTTGCCTCAAGGTGTCCATCTTTACTGCAGAAAGAACACTGAGGACATGGTTGGCCACCGCGACCCCTTCCCCGAGAGCCAGAACGTCCTCCACGAGTGGGAGGAGTGAGAGGTAGCAATGGCTCAGAAGAACAATGAAGAAGGGCCGGTGAAGGAGGTCCAGTAGTATCAGGAGGTGGTGACACCTTTAGCGGCATGGAGCACACATCAAAGAACGAGGGAGCAGCAGAAGACGTTCCGGCAGTTAAGTCGGTAGAATCCAGGCAGCCTCCTTTTGAGCACGTTGGGCACGAGCCATCATCATGACAATTCCGGCAGCCTCCTTTTGAGCACGTTGGGCAGTAAGATCCGTAGTTGGGGGTTGAGGCTGAATCCAGGCTTCAACAAGAGTCTTGGAGCGAGCAACAAATGAAGTTAAGTCGGTAGAATCGCCGGTGTCGAGAGTCTGAAGACCAGTAATGATGTCATACAAGTGTTGAAAACTGTCCTTGCCTGAGTAAAGGGAATGAAGCTCGTCCCACATGGTTTTGTCCGTCTTGTGATACATGGTCATGCGATAAGGTTCACCATCAAGAGAGTTGAGAAGTCACGTCTGAACACGCTCATCGTTATGAATCCAGTAATCAGTAGAAGTAGCGTGAACATCCTGTGTTAAGTGGTGTAAAAAACTTTTAGACTGAAGAACTTGGCGAACGGAATGTGCCCATTCAACGAAGTTCTTCTTCCCTGTCAGAGAGATAGTTGTGATCCGTAGCTCGTCACGTAGTTCAGGAGTTGGAGCAGACACTGCTGCAAGAGAGGAAGTAGCAGTAGATGTATCCATGAGGAAGAGGGCAGCCGGTTGCACAGGACAGCTAGTCGGAAGATCGCACAGTAGGACAAGAAAAGTCAGCAAGGGAGTCAGTCTGCAACACAGGCAAGCCGCGACAAGAAGAGGAGGTCGCAGCAGCAAGCGGCAGCGGCAGCGGGCTGACCGCGAGAGAAGTCGCAGCGGGTAGACCGCGCGACTAGCAGCCGGCAGACCGCGCGACCAGAAGACGTGCGGGTAGAAGAGAGAAGCAGTCCGCACAGGTAGATCAAAGAAGGCGCGGACAGATTAACAAACCGCGCAGTCAGGGGAAGCGAGAAGAGTGTGGCTAAGAGGAAGCGATTAGCCAAGAAGAGGGGGCCGCGGCAAGAAGAGACCGCGTCGGAGAGGGGGGTGGGGCAGCGGGAAGAGTCGCGACTAAGGAGAAGGTCGCGCAAGGTGTCGAGACTAAGGAGAGAAGGCAATGCGAGTAGAGGATGGAAGGTCGGGCGAGAAGACTCGTCCCGCGGGTAACCACAGAGACACGCGGTCAGAGCACCGCGGCAAAGAAATCAAGAAGTCGCGCGGATAGGATGAGAAGACCGTGCGAGAAGGAGGGGCCCACCTCGCAGTAGCCCAAGACGGCTATAAATGCCAGGCGAAAGACGGAAGAGGAGTGGTTCCACGGAAGGCGAGAGAGCGGGTAGAGGAAGGAAGACCGCAGGAGATGAGCGGATGGCAAGGCGGGTAGACGCTGCTCGAAGCCGGCGGGTAGAAGGAAGAAGACGTTAGAAGCCGGCGGGTAGAAGGAGACAGCAGGAGTGGCGCGGACAGACAGCAGGTAAACCGCAGACACGAGCGGTTAAAAAAGAACGTAGCCGCCCGAAGCAAGAGGTAGGACTGTATGGCTCTGATACCATGTAGAGAAGTACACAAGAAAAGATGAACAAAACAATCAACCTTGTATATACTTCTTCTGTATATCAATACAATGTATGAGTACATATTTATAGGAGGAAAAAAGGAGAAGAGTCCCTTTATACACAATGTGGGACAAATACAACAAGAGAGAAAAAAAAAGGGCCATTAAGATGGGCCTTTACAATATCTTTTCTAACAAATATTAAATATTGCAGTGGCAACCCTAGTTACTCTCACATCATTAGGGGTAAAGGGTCCATCAAATGAAAACATAAACAAGCTACACAAGAATTAAAACATTGTAATTAGCTTATATCTGACCATTGTTTTATTCATTTTGATTTAGATATCTAAAACTGCTATGATGTAGCAAGCATTTAGGAATAAAAAATAGAGTATAGGCAGAAATTTATAATAGCAGCAGGAATATCTGGACAGACTTACGTCCCAAGAAGAGCTTCCATATCTTCCTCTTCCGCTTGCGAAACAAGCTCTCTTTCAACAGTGACCTGGGATTCTGTTTGCGTCATAACATATGCAACCGGACCATCAAGGTTTTTGGCCTCATTAATGACAGCAGGAATATTTTCCTAGAACATATTATTCATGAAAACTATCAAAATCCCATATTATGCAATATTATAGTACAAAATGATAGAAAAAGTCCTGCTTGGTGCTATCCAAATGATTAGATGATACTACAATATGACTATAATAAATAGTCAATAATACAAAGAAGGAGAAAAAGGAATCTTGTATATTTGTTCACTTGTCTCAAATACAAAGAATGAATACAAATATATAGGAGGGAGAAAGAGAGAAGAAGGTCCTATACAATATGTGGGACTAAAGAGAGAAGAAAACAATAAAATATACAAAATGGGTCTTTGTCAAATGAGCCTCTAACACTCCCCCGCAAGCTGGAGCGTACAAGTCATATGCACCCAGCTTGGACAAACACTGGTAAAATAAGGTACTTGATAAAGCCTTCGTGAGGTTGTCAGCAACTTGATCAGTGTCTGGAGCATGCTTTAATTCAAGTTTCTTCATTTGAACTTTCTCTCGAATAAAATGACAGTCTACCTCGATATGTTTCATACGCTCGTGAAACACCGGATTCTTGTCTATGTGTATGGTCACTTGACTGTCACAAAATAGAACAACAGATGAAAGAAGTTTTACCCTTTAGGTTAGCAAATTGGCTTTCAAGCCATGTGAGTTCTGAGACAACTGATGTCATCGATCAATATTCGGCTTCCGCGGAGGATCGAGCAACGACGGCTTGTTTCTTACTTTTTCATGTAATGAGATGACCGCCAAAATAAGTACAGAACCCACTGGTTGACCGTCGATCGTCCAGGGAGCCCACATAATAGGCATCTGAATATGCAACCAATGCCGGAATAGAGTTGGAGGTCTTGTAAACCAGCTCTTGACCCGGAGGTGCCTTAAGGTATCGGAGAATCCGTTCAACCGCCTGGATATGAGAAACCCGGGGAGCATGCATGAACCGACTAACTATCCCAGCAGCGAACGATATATCAGGCCTCGTGACCGTTAGGTAAATCAATTTTCCCATAAGGCGTCAATAGTATTCCGGATTCTGGAGAGGCAGATCATCATCAGAGGCATGAGCACATAGCTTGTGATTTGCCTCCATCGGAGTAGTAGTTGGCTTGCAACCAGACTGGCCAGCGTCTTTGAGGAGATCAAGACAATACTTTCGTAGGGAGAGGACAAGCCCATCCGAACGTCGTGCGACCTCAAGACCGAGGAAGTAGCGAAGATGCCTCAGGTCTTTGGTCTGAAACACGGTGCTCAGATGCTGTTTGACCGCTTGAATCCCTTTTGAGTCATCCTCAGTAAGAAGGATGTCATCAACATAAACTAACAAAAGGATCGTTCTTGTTGCCCGGTGTCGAGTGAATAGGGAGAAATCTACGGAACTTGGAGTGAAACCCATGTCCCGAACAACCTTGCTGAACTTGTCAAACCACGCCCGAGGGGATTGTTTGAGACCATAGATGGATTTTTTCAGAAGACACGCACGAGACTCCCCCGTGGTCTTAAACCCGGGAGGTTGGCGCATGTAGACGGTTTCTTGAAGATCGTCATTCAGGAACGCGTTCTTGATATTCAGCTGATGAAGGAGCCAGTGGCGATGCACAGCCACGGAGAGAAGGACAAGAACGGTGTTGAGCTTGGCCACTGGAGAAAATGTTTCCTCATAATCAAGGCCCTGTTGTTGAGTGAAGCCACGGGCCACCAGGCGAGCCTTCAGACGATCAACGGTGCCATCAGGAGCATGCTTGATGACAAAAATCCATTTACACCACACAGGGTGCTGACCGGGAGGTAAAGGGACAAGGACCCGGGTCTGGTTGGCCCAAAGGGCCGTCATTTCTTCGTCCATGGCAGCCCGACAGCTTGGATGTTGAAGCGCCTCCTGCACAGAGTTAGGGACAAAAATAGAGGATAATGATGTGGCAAAGTGAAGAAGTGGCGGTGAAAGGCGATGAAGAGAGACATAATTCGCCATAAGATGAGTGGTGGAGGCTGGAGCCGGAGCAGCAGAGCACGGAGCGTCAGAGGTCGAAGCCGACTGCAGTGGGGCAACGGGACGAGGAGAGCGACGAGAGTAGACCCGGATGACCGGTGGCTGGGGAGGGACCGGAGGCTGTGGAGGGACCGGAGGCTGGGCAGGAAGGGGAGGTGGAGAACGGTGGACAGAGATGACAGGGCGCACGACGGGCTCCGGAAGAGGAGCACGATCTAGAGCAGAGAAGAAGGGAAAATCTTCCCGGAAAGTGGCATCCACAGAAACAGTCACCTTGCGGGTAGTGGGCGAATAGCACGCATAGCCATTTTGAGTGCGCGAGTAGCCCACAAAGATATATTTGGCCGCACGAGGATCCAACTTGTCTGTAGATGGGCCGAGGTGGTGAATATAGCATGTACACCCAAAAATGCGGGGAGTAAGAGGGAAGGCCGGAGAGGAGGGAAATAGGAGGCTGAATGGAGTAGCATTCTGGAGGACGGAGGATGGTAGACGGTTGATAAGAAAAACAGGCCGTGGAGTGCGCAAAGTTCCAGTATAGTTTGGGAACCTGCATTTGAAGCATAAGAGAGCGAGCCACATCGAAGAGATGACGATTCTTGCGCTCGGCGATATCATTCTGATGTGGGGTATACGCACAAGATGTTTGGTGAATAATCCCAAACTCGGAGCAGAGGGTCGCGAAGTCATGACCAGTGTACTCGCGCGCATTATCAGTGTGAATAGTTTGAATGAGCGCAGAGAATTGAGTGAGTCTCAGATGGCCCGAAATACACGGGGAAGCTCAGAACAATCACGAAGGAGATATAGCTATGTCATGCGCGAATAATCATCGATAAATGTTAGAAAATAACGGTAGCTAGAAATACTAGTAATTTTGTACGGACCCCATATATCGGAGTGTACCAAAACAAAAGGAGCAGAGCTCTGAGTACAGTGAGAAGGAAAAGATGAACGTGACTGCTTGCCAAAAATACAGGTTTCACACTGAAAAGCAGGAAGAGATATATCTGGGAGAGCCTTCTGGAGAACTGGGAGAGGAGCATGACCAAGACGCCGATGCCAATCCGAAGAGGAGACGGACGCGAGGAGAGTAGGAGAGTCATCAAGAAGGTAAAGCTCGTTCTGCAGTCGCCCCTACCAATGATAGTCTGCGTCTGCTGATCCTGTATCAAAACATAAGAAGTAAATGTCACGGAGCAGTGCAAGTCAGTAGTAAGGCGACCAACAGAAAGTAAATCGAACGGAGAGCCCGGAACATGAAGAGCCGAGCGCAGGAGAAGGGAGGAAGCGAGAGGAATATCAGCACAGTCAGAGACATGGACTGCGGCCCCATTGGCCATAGTAATGTACTTCGGGTGAGGAGAAGACAGGTACTAAGGCGGTCGAACAGAGGTGATGTGATGTGTGGCACCAGAATCGATGATCCAGCGCGGTCCAGTGGAGAGGCAGGCGATACCAACATTGGAGATGGAGGCGGCGGAGGCCACCGAGGCCGGCGGGCGGCTGAGCAGGCCATGAAGATGCTGGAGCTGAAGGCAAACCTCGTCGAGGTCAGTACGAGTGGGAGAGGAGTCGGTGGAAGCAACAGAGACCTGTGGACGAGGAGGACCATGCTTGCGATAGCACGTGGCTTCAAGAAGTCCGTCTTTGCCGCAGAAGAGCACTTAGGCCGTGGCCGGCCACCCCGACCACGTCCCCGAGAATCAGAATGGCCCCAATGAGCTGAGGAAGGGAGAGGAAGTAAAGGTGCAGGGGCCTGCTGGACAAGGGCCGGAGAAGGAGGCCCAGAAAAATCCGGAGGCGGTGAGACCTTGAGAAGCATCGAGCAAACATCCGAGAAGGACGGCATAACTATAGAGGAGAGAATCTGAGCAATCACACTGTGAAGGTGACGCGGGACCTGAGCCATCATCATGGCGATACCAACGGCTTCCTTCTGGGCACGTTGGGCAGCAAGGTCCACAGTAGGAGGCTGATGTTGGATCCAAGCTTCGACCAGAGACCGAGCCTGGGAAACAAAGGAGGTCAGATCGGCTGCCCCACCACTATCAAGAGCCTGAAGCGCAGTGATGATGTCATATAAATGATGGAGGCTATCTTTTCCGGAGTAGAGGGTATGAAGCTCGTCCCACATGCCCTTGGCCGTCTCGTGATACATGGTCGGGCGATAAGACTCGCCCTCAAGAGAGTTGAGGATCCAAGTCTGAACACGTCCATCGTTGTGTAACCAATCGTCAGTAGGAGTGCCGGTAACAACCTGGGTCAAGTGATGAAGGAAGCCCTTCGACTGAAGGACCCGTCGAACAGAGTGCGCCCATTTCACAAAATTCTTCTTGCCGGTCAGAGAGATAGTAGTAATCCGGAGCTCATCACAAATATCTGGAAAAGAGGCCGGTCGGTCTGCAGGAGAAACCGCCGGTCCAGTAGAGTCAGCAGAAGAGGCCATGAAGACGAACTGCTGCTAGGGAAGACCGCCCGACTAGAAGGGAGACCGCACGGTCACGGTGTGAAGACACCAGCGGCAAGGGGAAGGTCGCGACCAAGTGCGAAAACCGGAAGGAGGAGACCGAAGCAGGCAGAGGCAACCCGCTCGAGGAGACCGCGGCGAATAGAAACAGGCCGCGCGGATAGAGAGGAGGAATGCCCGGAGAGAAATGGGAAGAGACCGGGTGGCGAGCAGGAGGAGGCCTGGCGGCTAGCAGGGAGAAAAAGAAGTCGCACGGTCTCGGCGAATACACCAGCGACAAGAAGAGTCGCGACCAAGATGCGGCTACGGGAAGAGGAGAGAGACCGCTAGCGACTAGACAGGTCGCAGCGACAAGTCCGCACGGTCAAGGTGAGACCACCAGCGACAAGGAGATGTCACGACCTAGATGCGGATAAGGGAAGCGGATAGAAGAAGACAAGCCGCGCAGATAGCAATGGAGAGAAGAGACCGCTAGTCAACAAGAGAAGTCGTAGCGGCTAGCTGAGGTAGAGGCAGGAAAGGGAGTCCGCACGGTCAAGGTGAGGCCACCAGCGGCAAGTAGAGATGCCACGACCTAGATGCGGACTCGCAGTTAGATGAGAAATCGCGGCAACGCGAGAGTAGTCGCGGAAAGGAGAGAACAACAGGCCGCGGCGGACAAGAAGAGCCCGCAGTGGGCGGAGCGAGAAAAGTGAAAAAGTGGGCCCCACGGGTCAGAGCGGGAGGAGTATATAAGAAGCCCGTGGAGGAGGGTGGAACCACGGAGAGAAGAGAAAGCGGTTAACAGAAAGGGAGGCCGCGGGAAGCCAAGCGGCAAGGGAGAGGAGCGGTCAAAGGAGCAGGTCGCGGCAGGCCGCAGGAAGGAGACCGCCCAGGGTAGGCGGTTAAGAAAAGAGAGGTCGCCCAAGGAGGATCGGTGCCTCTGATACCATGTAGAAAGAGAAAAAGGAACCTTGTATATATGTTCACTTGTCCCAAATACAAAGAATGAATACAAATATATAGGAGGGAGAAAGAGAGAAGAAGGTCCTATACAAGATGTGGGACTAAAGAGGAGAGAAGAAAACAATAAAATATACAAAATGGGTCTTTGTCAAATGGGTCTCTCTAACAATTATAATTGTTAGCCTTTCCCAAATTTTTGGGTTCAGATAAAAAGGAAGTAACCCAATACAGGAAGCTCCTGCCAAAACAAGGTATACGGAGAGATTGATGTGCACAATCTTTGCTCTGCCTGATAGAGAAACTTGAACCCACATATTATGAGATTCCATTTACAAAATCCGTGCATTTTATCAGTGAGGTGGAGAAAGTGAACAATAGAAAGACAAAACTTAGTTGAAAGCAGGAGATAGGGAACTGTTTTAAATGTTACCTTAGCCCAAATGGCCATCTCCACAACATCTATGCCAACAACCTTAGGAAGATGGCCCGTTATCTCCTTGCAGACATTTAAAACACCAAAAAGAAGCCGGTTTCTACAAGTACATGGCAAAAGTATAACAATGCATTAATTTATATTTAAATATGGGTAATAAACAATCAATCAATAATGGAAACACATCAATAAGTCTATAAGTAATAATTATGAACAATCTCTCCATGGATATGGGATATGCCCAATGGAACCTGTCATCAATATTGCGCATAGTCCACTGTGGGGGAGTAACACTTTGACTTCTAAGATTATCAAAACCCTAACAAAACACAGATAGAGAGTAATTTTAATTAGCACTAACAAGAACTAAAAAAACAGAATCATCCATGAAGTTGCTCAATAATGATAGTTGAAGAATGAAAAGAGAATGCATGAAAAATACCAGCATAAATGTACACCCACTATTATCATTTGGAACAACCTCCACTTTGGTTAGATGCCTCAGCTTGTACAACTTTGCAGGCTAGAATGCAATACAAGTATCAGACATTAGATGATCAATACAGATTTATACCAAAAGAGATTATACTGTAGTAACATATAATTTGATAATCAATAAACTTATAAAATTAAGTGCAAATTAAAACATGTGTCAGTACAGTGACCTTATTACAAGTGGATTTCATAAGTTTTAGCGCAGGGTCAGTCTATCCAAAAACATCAAAACTTCATTAAGGTTTGCTATCAGAATAATAAATACGGAAGAGATTTGACACTCATCATGGTTGGCAACTGCTATACTGTCTGGGAAGGAGTGAAGGGGCATGCATTTTAGGATGGTCTGATTTCAACGTTCAATCGGCTTGACTCTGTGGTAGAAAAAGCACGCCAGAAAACATGGCAGTCTTTGGATGAAAAACTGATTTATTTATTTATTTTGCTTGTCACAAATTTTTCAAAAAAGTCACTTTTCCAAAAGAAAAAATAGAAAAGATGACAAATGAACTAGGTTTTATAAATTTATGACTACAAAAATATAAGTAAATACTAAATAAAGCTTCAATATCTTAGTCATGCAACAAGGTTGAAACTGTACTAGTAAAATAACTCATTAAATCTGCTTAGGATTATGAATATTTCTTATAACAAGATGATTTTCCAAAGTCACACTACCTAAAATTAGAAAGAATTATGTATGGATATTTTTCTTTTCATTTAAACACGATAATATACTTGATATATACTAGAAAAGAGAAGATGCAACATACTAACTCTTTTCTCCTATCGCTTTTAACTTTCCTTGTCAGTTAATTTATCCCACAACTATAGAACTTAAACTTCAAGATGGGCCCAATCCAACTCACAACTAGGAAAGTTATGCATTATTTGTATATGTTAAAGTTGAAAAGATGAATATTTGTGATGTTTCACTCTCTTAAAATAGCTTTATGACAGTTGGCTCTACTTAAATAGATAAATGTTAGGGCCACGAACCAGTTCAATCAAATTCAAATAACACTTCTCTTTACGCTCCGCCTCAAGTTGACATGGGTGTCTGTTATGGTCCCGCCTCGGTCGCGTAGTTCGCCGACCGTATCTACTCTATTTTATATTTTTATTTCGCGCTTGTTTAATCCTCCGTGTCTAAGCCCAAGGAGGGGACGTTTTGGTGTTGCTACTTAAGACCCGGATGGGGGAACTATGAGGCAAGCAAAAGAAGTATTTTATTTTATCATTTTAACTCTCTCTCTATTCTCTCTCTCTCCCGTTTGCAAACCCTAATCCCGCAGCAAGCTGCACGCGCCTCATCAACGCCGATCGAGACCCGCTCGCCTCCATCGCCACCATAGATCACCGAACCTCCAGGAAGGCCTCCTCCGCCATCGAGGACTTCCCTCCTCTTCCCCGGTGAACGCGTTCCCAATCTCGGGCCCGTAACAACTTGGTATCAGAGGCACCGGTCCTATCACCGACCGACCGCGAAACTTCTCCACCTCCTCTCCATCCGGACGCCGGCAACTGCCCAGATTCGGGCCCCCACCGCCCCAGCCGCACTGTGTCGGCTTCCCTGCACCTGATCCGGCCGGCATCAACGCCGCTCAGCCCAATCCGGGCCGATCCACTCCTTCGGCCGCCGATACTCCTTGGCTCCTTGCTGAACGAGGGTTCTCTTCTATCCTCCGCCACCGGCCCCTCTTCCCCACGCATCCTTCTCGGCTCCTCCATCGACGGAGGCCCCTTGATCGCTGCCTCTACCGGAATACTTCCGCCGCCGGCCACTTCTTCCCCCACTCCCTCCAGCGCCGACAACCCTCTGATTTCGTCCTCCGCGATGGCCGAACAGCCCTCCCTCTCGCAAATTTTTGAGTCCCTCTCCAAGCTCCTCATGGATAACAACGCCCTCATTGCAGCCGTCACCACCCAACTAGCGGCTAACCGACCGGCCCAACCGGCGACGGGCTCCTCCAGTGAAGCGTCGATCCCGCCAACCCTGCCGAAAAATTTTCCACCGCGACACGAGAACGACGGGGTGCCACGATACTTGCGGCTGGATTTTCCCATATTCGACGGCCACGAAGACCCCTTAGCCTAGCTCTCTCATTGTGAGCAGTTCTTCACCCACCAACGCACCCCGTGGGAAGAGTGGCTCCACGTTGCTGCCTTCCACCTGCTGGGCCCCGCACAACTTTGGTTTTCCCATCTGCAACAAGAGAAACCGCTCCTATCTTGGGAAGATTTCAAGGTACACTACACCCTCCGCTTCGGCCCACCGCTCCACAGTAATCCCTTGGCAGATCTCATTTCACTCCGACAGACCAGTCTGATTGACGAGTACCTCGAGCAATTTCAAGTCCACCTGGCCCGCACGACCTCCGTTCTTCCGATACAGCAGGTGTCTTTCTTCACCGCGGGACTTCATGAGTGCCTTTGCATGGACCACTGCAATGAACTTGGCTCGCGTCTACGAGAAGCGACTGCTCTTGGATCACCCTAACCTACATCACCGGGACACCGATGGGTCCAGTCGTACTTCGCGCCCTCTGTCATCGGCCACCGTCAGTCTCCTCGACCCGAAACGCGACGCCGACCGCCCTGCTGCCATTCGCCGACTATCACCACAAGAGATGAATGACCGTCGAGCCAAGGGTCTCTGCCACAACTGTGACGAGACATTCTTCCGTGGACATCGCTACAAACGCCTCTTCTGATTGGAGATCGACGACCCAGCTGCCGAATGGGGTGCTGACACTGACACGGGTGACCCACCGTCGACAGTCACTACAGACCAAGCTTGAGGGCAAGCTTGTCGTCGGGCGGGGTGGAGATGTTATGGTCTCACCTCGGTCGCGTAGTTCGCGGACCGTATCTACTCTATTTTATATTTTTATTTCGCGCTTGTTTAATCCTTCGTGTCTAAGCCCAAGGAGGGGGCGTTTTGGTGTTGCTACTTAAGACCCGGATGGGGGAAACTATGAGACAAGCAAAAGAAGAAGAATTTTATTTTATCATTTTAACTCTCTATTCTCTCTCTCTCCCGTCCGCTAACCCTAATCTCGCAGCAAGCCGCACGCGCCTCGCCAACACCGATCGAGACCCGCTCGACTCCATCGCCACCATAGATCGCCGGACCTCCAGGAAGGCCTCCTCCACCATCGAGGACTTCCCTCCTCTTCCCCGATGCACGCGTTCCCAACCTCGTGCCCGTAACAATGTCAAACTTGTCAATGTTAAGGTGAAAAGAAGTCTTGTTGAGGCTGGTGAAAATATCTATCGATTGATTTTTGAATGAACAAAAGGAGTACATACAGTTCTCATTTCAATCTTTGCTTTAGTGAAATTTCTGTCATTTTTGATATGTTTTGTGCAATCATGCTGGACTGAATTGTGAGCAATGCTAAAAGCAATCTTATTGTCATAATATATGTTAATTAGTGTTTCTCTCAGAAGTTTAAGATCTCTCATCAGACTTCTCAGTCGCGAGCCCTCACAGATACTCCGAGCCATTGAACCAAATCCTACTTATGCACTTGACTTGGCCATGACATTTTGTTTTTGCTTCTCCAAGTAACAAGATTGCCACCCACAAAGGAGCAATACCCAGCGGTAGATCTCCAATATAAGATGGATCCTGCCAATCTACATCAGTGTACACTTCCAAATGTACCATAGCGTGGTCATTAGTCCCCATTTGAGGAAAACATGATTCCTTTCTCTGGAAAAGTTTTCATGTATCAAAGGACCCTGTGAGCAGTTTCCTCATGTTTGATTTTGGGTGCATGCATGAACTAGCTAAGAATTCCAACAACATAGGCAATGTTTGGTCTTGTGTAAGAAAGATATATTAGCTTTCCCACACGCCATTGATAGCTACTAACTTCTTTGGTACGCTCTCCATCTTCTTAACTGAGGTAATGATTTGTTTCAACATGTGATTCAATAGATCTACATCCCAATATCTTTTGTCCAATGAATCTAGGACATATTTCCTTTGGGAGATGAAGATTCCTGATTAACCTAGACAACCTCGATCCCAAAAAAATGTCATAATGGGTCAAGAGCTTTTACCCCCAATTCATTTGTAAGATGACTTTTAGATAGTTTGTCTGATCCACATCATCCCATGTAATAACCATATCCTAAACACAATCAATGTTGTCAACACCACATCTTTATTCCCAATAAAAAGTGTGTGATCAGCTACACTTTATAAATATCATGTAGAATTCATCGCAACAAGGAATCGGCCAAATCAGGCTCTTAATGATTGCTTTAACTCATATAGAGATTTTCTCAGCTTACTAACTTTTTGTTCCAAATTTCTTGCAACAAACCCTGGTGTCGGAGTCATAAGAACCTCTTCTAAACTTCCATGGAGGGAAGCATTTTTCACATCAAGTTTATACAAATTTAATCTCATAATAGCAACACAAGAAAGAAGTATTCGACCAATGTTCATCTTTTCTATATGTGCAAAGGTCTCAAAGAAATTAGCGTCTAATGTCTGAGTATATCTGTTTGCAACCAATCTAGTTTTGTATCGCTCCATAACCCCATCAAAGTTTCTCTTAACTGTAAATACCCATCGACACTCAACTGCTTTCTTTCCTATGTGTAGAGTAATCGTGTCTCAAGTATAAGTCTTCTCCAGAGAATTCATTTTTTCAATCATCGCATTTTTCACTTGGGATTATTCTGAGCATCCTAGCAATGATCAGGTAAAGAAATAGAAGCAAGAGAAGCAATAAAGGCTTGGTGAGATGACGAGGGGGGATATGGGATGTTGAGTAAAAGTATGAGCACCTTTACGGAGGGCAATCAGGAAATCATCTGAAACTAAATCGGAAGCAAGTATCAAATAGTTGTCTGGTAAGACAAGCCTCATGCTCTTGTGCTGCAGAGTATAAGTCATAGGATTTGCATAAGGCATGCAACGAACAGTGGGAATGGAGTTGCTAGTAGGTAATATTTGAGTAGTGGGAATGGGTCAGGGCAGCTCATCACTGTCCTCACCAAACGTTCTCACTTCACTCCCGTTCTCCCCCCTGAAGTGAGGTAGGGATGTAATGTTCGGATTCATCAATAGGCACACATGTCTTGCAGGTAGGAGGATGGTAGCAATGAGATCTGCTTCACTCAAATAATAATCAGGAAGATGCATGGTAAGAAGAAGATAATGTGCAACCTCGAGAAGGTGTTTATTCTTTTGCTTAGCAACCCCATTTTGAGTGGGGCTAACCATACCACTAGATTAGTGAACAATTCCAGGAGAGACTAAGTAAGAATTGAGCAAACCCTCAGTATACTCAGTACCATTATTACTTCGTAAAATCTTAATTGTAGTATTAAACTGGGTGACAATCATAGCATCAAAAAAATTGAAACAAGAAAACACTTCATTCTTATGGCGCATCAAATAAATCCAAGTGATACAGGAGTGACAAAGATGGGGTGTGACAAGTCCCTCGAACAATATTATGGATTAAGGTAAAAGATTCAACATGAGATAAAGGTTCTGTTGGGCGGGGCGTTTTCAGAGCAGCACAACGTCGCCTATTAAATCACCCCGTCAAAAACAAATATTAGGTGCAGCAGTGGGAGTCGCTGCCACTCCAAATTGTGATTTTTTTTGCATTTTTTTTGTCGTGAAATATTTTCACGACTCCTGAATCGCAGAGAGGAACGATTCATTCTCGCCCAAGCATTCCTTCGCGAGAGAAGCTCCTTTCGCCATTATTCGGCATCGACCACCTCCCAATTTCACGTGTGAATCCCTTGACCCTCCTTTCCACCATTGTACTCTTGTTGGAGGAGCCGTCAACTGCTCGCAACCATTCTTCGCCATCTATCTCTGGCCAAGCAGAGCCTCCGTCATTCCAGATCTCCCGCTCTGCATCACATCGGTGATCTCTCCCTCTGCATCATGCCGGCGATCTCTCCCTTTGCATCACGTCGGCGATCTCTCCCTCTGCATCACGTCGGTGATTCATTGCAGGTATACCGATTTTTTCAGCTTTTAGATGTGAAATTTTGGCTCTGATCCTCTTAGCATGGACCCATTATTTGTGTTTGTTTGCTTGTATGAATAAAAATGCCTGAAAAATCAAAAGAAGAACATCGTCTAGGTATTTGATTTTGTGGTTTGCACGACCTGCTCTCTATTTCTTGTGATGTTGATGGGGATTTGCAAGAAGGTAGGATTGGATTGCTTGGTTGATCGAGAAAGTATGATGAAAGGTTGTGCAATAATGCAATTAAATTTTAAATAGTTGATTTGCGTAATTTTGTGTTTTATTGCATGTCTACTTCAAAATAGAGAATAGTCGTATTGATATATTTCATAGAATTCATTAACTATATCAATTCTTATTATGCAGTTAACGTTCGAGCCTCGAGAAATATATTTCATGTTCAAGATGGAGCACGCTTATGAGATTTGTTTTTGAAAAAAACTTAAAATTACTGTCTATTATTTTTTAATATAATTTTGGAGCACTTACAAAAATTAAGTGAACTAGTAGGCTTTATGTTGTTGTTTTGCCCCTACATTTAAAAAAAAATTTGGATTGCACACCACACAACTGTTTTGCCAAACAAATTAAACAGATTCTTCGTTTGAAACTGCACTGCAAACGTTGTTCTTCCAAACAACTTCATAGATTTTGCTACAACTCTACAAAACAGCTGATTATTCCAAAATTGCTTCTCCAGTCGTTGCAGCATAGTCAAACTGAGCCAAAATTGCATTACTAAATGGGATGTGCCTATGTTTAGCAATTTCAAAGACATCACAATGAAAATTTTAAAACACTATTAGAGAAAAGGAGAAAAAAACAAAAAATGTTGCATAGCGTCGATGGAGGAATGCCCCATCTGACGATGCCAGCACATGAGATCCATAGAACTAGTGGAAGTAAGAGCACGCAAAGAAGAGTAATCAACGACATACAGATCATCCTGCATCCGACCAGAGTCAAGGATTCGCTTCGTACTTAGATCCTAAAAAACAACATAAGTATGGTAAAAATAGTGACACAATTCAAGCTATGAGTAAGGTTGCTAATAAAAAGGAGATTCATGGAAATGCAGGAACAAGAAGAACAAAGATTAAGGTAAGGATATGCTTGCAAGTAATTCTTCCTTCTCTTGAGATGGTTGTATGGGAGCCATTCGTAAGATTCACTTTACCCATCCCAGAAAGAGGAGTGTAGGAGGTGAAGCTAATAAGATGAACTTGTCATGTCATCAGTGGCCATTGAATCAATAATCCACTTCATAAGTGGTTGGTGGAAGAGTAGTGTTCTGGAGGAAGGCACGGTGACATGGGAAGAGTATGTGATGGCCTGCCCATCGAGAAATGCATCTTCCCATGTAATCATTCGTTGGAAGAAACGATCCATAGCCTGAAATTCCTCGTCAGATAATTTATCTACGAGAGGGTCTGGAAGAAGACTCCCTTGAGATGTTGTATTAGTAAAATGTGATGATGCATGTCCAACAGGCCGTCCACCGCGGCCATGACCCCGATCACGATTGATAGGTCCAGTGTGAGGAGGACGCCCAAGTAGACTGGCATTAGTCAAATTCCTGTTAAATTACTTGGTAAGAGAAGGCATGTGTTGTCGCCAAGGATTTGAACCCAAATATGAACAAAGTTGGGATGCAAGCCTTGGAACCAGGTAAAGACACCATTTTGATCATTCCGTTCACGAACTAAGCTCATGTAGTCAGTACATCTCAGTTAAATCATGAATGGGATCAAAGTAATCCAACACTCAATGTAAGATCTCAAACTCGGAATAATGTTGTGCCACTGAGAGATCTCCTTACGAAAGACGAGCAATTTGAGATCAAAGTTTGTTAACTTGTGTTAATTTCCCTACTCAAAGTAGGTAGCTTTCTTTCTGATTCCAAATAGTTGCAGCGGTATCGAAGAGAACATAATTTGATACACGGATTTGCCAAATGAGTTTAGGAGCCAGGACATCACCATCGATTCATTTGTGTCCCATCAATACAATGTGGGATTATCTCGTCGTGGTTCAATAATCGTCTCATCAAGGTGCCCAAGTAGGCGGTGTTAGCGAGGGGCAAGCTAGATGGAGCGAGACTAAGGTATTTCATGTTGTTGAGAAGCACTGTAGTAACTGTAGTAGGATGAGAATGATGTTCTACACTAGTTACATGCACGGGAGGTGCGCCACTGGTTGCGGTTTCAGAAGAAGAGTCTGAAGACCCAGACATCAATCGCGGAGTGGGGAGGAGACGATCTCGTGGAATAGAATATGATATTGGATGGATCGGAAGGGCCAATCCCTTCAATCGACGCCCAAAAAAAAAGATGAAAGGATCAGTATGAAGTCGTCAAATGCATCGAATATGTCGTTGGAAGGCTTCACTAGAAGGTGTCATTGGGCATAAAAGGTCAATCGAGGCAGCGACGACTCCTTGGATGTGGACAGACGAATGAATCAAAACAACAAAAGGCATAGAATGTGTCACATGAAATCATTGAACAAACATTTGAACATATCGAAGCAGAGGAAGTGTGGCTCAACAATCTAGGGTTTAATCGGAGGCAGGGAAGATTACTTTAATATCAAGTTGAAAAGAGGGATAGCTTTCATGTTTCGCTCTATTGAAAAACTTTGTGAGGCTTAGTTCTCCTTAAGTAGATGGTTGTTATGGCCACAAACTGGTTCACCCGAACCAACGAATCACTTCTCTTTACAGATAACATTTAGCCAACGCTAGGCCAATTCATAATAGGATGACCAAAAGGTAGGCTTTGTGAGAACCCGCTTTTATTTTGGCCTGTATTTGCACTTACTCGGAAAATTTTAAACACGATAAAGATAAGGATAGTCCTGTAGAGATAATCTCATCTTTATGGATTTGTTTTCCTTTATACAAACCTCTTATATGGACTCCAATATATTACTGAATGAATAATTTATTATCAAGTGCATATTCCTCTTCATCTAAGTTATGTGCACGAAACACTAAGTTGTGTGCAACTGTGCATTGAGTTTCTCCTCTTCCTCTCTCCAAGTTATGTACGGCAAGTTCTTTCTTAGGTATTTTTGTTTCATTTGTGTTTATCAACATAAGCCTCTTCATCAAAAAGTTAAGCACCATGCTTAAATTGTTAAGTAAGACTTTAAATAATTATTCCTTTTATTTAATCAAACACCTTTAACAGGTATTAATTATATGTTTATATTATACATTTATACACCCAAATAAATCATTTTAATCAACAAAATAAGGATAGAGTCTACCACAAGTTAATAACATAAGAGGATACTGGAAGTAGAATCTATTACCAAGAAGATGCTGAAAAACAATGGCATGGCTTAGACATGCACGGTGGAGATTAGGAGAAGAAGCACACCCCCATGTCCGGAAGAATTTATAAAGAAATGTTAAAAGAAAAAATGTTCAATCAGAGATAAAGTTGTCAAATTTGTGTGAAATAATGATGTTGACCATCTGATCAAGATGCATTTATTACGAATAATCTCGATAGGATCATCCATGGTTCATCTAAGCAAAGTAATGCTGGTGACCACGGGATCAAGATATACAGTTTAGAACTTATTTTGATTAGGCCATTTAAAGTTCCCTCCATCCCCAGCAATCACATGGGGAAAATCAAAAGCCTTGATATTAAGCATTAACCACATTGGTTATCAGAGAACGTTCTATCCAAGAATAGAGGTCCTTGGCTCTCTTTAATCTCCATCAACAAATTTTTTTTCATTCCCAGGCTAACGAATTGATATATGTCACCACCATCGTAATCTTAAACAGCACACAATCACCAGTGCCTCCACCTTCACCCAACATCCTTCTTAAATCCCAACTCCAATCCAAACTAAAGAGCTGCTACCAACCCCTCCCGCGATGGGTTCAACCATACAAACCACCTTTATAGAATCCTCCACCGAACTCCATCTTATCCAGTTTAAAATTCAAAATTCTGAAAGCTGAAATTTAAAATTTGTCGACCACCAACAGAAGCTCAATTGGGTAAGCCAAAAAGGAAAGCTTGAACAAAACAACCTAAACTGATTATAGATGTCAACCAACCTCCTTGGTCTGAAATTTGGGTCTGCTGCTCTTTGCAGTCCATAGTAGGTAACGAGCAGTCGAGCAGCGATGAGTTGATGGCATCGCATCTATGAAGAACCGATATTTCTCCGAGAGCCACATACTCGTACCACGTGTAACGCCCCAGTCTACTCTCTGTTGTGGGTGCGTTACAGGTTTGCAGACCAGTGACCCCAACACATCTCCACGGATCTGATTGGCCGCAGCCGCTAATTTCAATGGTGGGTTGTTGAAGTTGGGTCTCGAACCGCAAACCTCCCTTCGATGAGGGAAACTCAAGTTAAGCGGGTAGTGCGGGGACTTCCCGGGAGGTCACCCATCCCGCCACCACTCTCGCCCAAGCACGCTTAGCCATGGCGTTTTCCACTTCTCGTCACCTCAATTGTCCGCTTTACTTGAGTTTCTCTCATCGAAGGGAAGTTGCGGCCTCCAACACTCCGTCGGTGGGCATGGAGAGGGGTTGGGGTATACGGTTTGCAAACTAGGTGAGGATGACCTTTTTGAACTGCATGTTGGGGGTGTCGGCGGTCGTCCTTTCGAGTTGTGTGTTGGGGAGGCTGTTACACTGCGAACGTTTCTGGTACCAATATGCTTCAGGCACTCGGTGGATGTATCTATTACTCGATGAATACGCTTGATTTTTGGGATAGGAGTCAACTTCCCTAAAGTAAACAAGACTAGCTTTATGTCTTTTAGAAAAGAAAAGATTGTGATGTACAAATGTAATTAGCAATTTTTGTTTATTATAGAAATGTTCTGCATATTTAAATTTCTGTTTATCGTTAAATTACGGAGAATTTGGTTGTGTTTGTTTATTATGTATTTGTGTTTGTTCAATATGAATTTTTCTACGTTGTACATTCTCTTTTGCATATACATGTGTGCTTTGTGTGTGGGGGTGTGTGCAGGGGTGGGGGTGGGGTTAATCAATTACCCTGACGTACTCACATCTTTACCTTTTGATTTTGTTGTGTTAATATACCGGATATGTATCGTACCCAAGACTCTTACCCGTACCGGTGCTTCATAGCATTACATTGATTCAGGATGAGGAATCATCCTTGATTCTGTTGCACCATTTAGGCTTTATTTGATTTGGCTGTGGCGGGAGGAAACAGCGGGAGGAACGGCGGCATTGGACCTAGAGGGAGGGAGCGCGGGATCGAAACGCCCTCGCGCTATTTCTAAACATACGGCGAAAACGACCCCAACGGCTAAATTATAACCCAGAATAAACGTAACAATGTTTAATCCTACTAAAATTGTACCTCGACAAGATAGTTATTCGATCAACTCTGCTCAAGATCAAACCCTGAAAATTAAATTATAACCTCGAGTCAAAATAACGGATGTTACACATGTCCTCAAAAATGGAGGAGGTCGGACGCTGGAGAGGGAGTCAAAACTCCATCATGGGTTTAGACTCCCTTAAGTGTCGATCGGCACAAAGCAGGCTCTCGCTCACAAAGGGTTTGCGAGAGGAAGAAGAAGAGAATTACGGTAAAGAGGGAATGGGGAAGGAACCAGAAGATCGGTGGGAATAGGTGTAGAACCGTTGGAGGGAGAGAAGCAATGCCACGTGTGGGAGCCAGCATGCAGACCGGAGGTGGGAATAGGTGTAGAACCGTTGGCGGGCGAGAAGCAATGCCACGTGTGGGAGTCAACATGACGGCCAGAGCGGGGTCGGGACCGAGCGGGATGCGTGAGAAGGAATTTGGGCACTTATACCATGTTGACATTAAAATTCCATTATTGATTCATTAAAAATAGTGACACTTTTATATACAGGAAGTGATGCAACCATCGTCCCGTCCAAAGACGCATAATATCATCAAGCGCCAGTTATATTTTTATTGCGTGTTATTTTATCTTTCTGTCTTTTTTCACGCACCCATGATATTTGAAGTTCCGACTCACCGGTTTGCATGGTTGTCAGGATCGCGATCTTACAATCCAGATTTTATAAATCGATCCAGATTTTGTAAAGAGATTCTCGATCAAATCCTACCATCTGATCCAATCCAACCTCGAAACGATCCCAGCTAGTATCTCTATCCTGACAACCTTGCCGGTTTGACCACTCGATGAGACCCTGAATAAATGGTCCGCCAATTTGAGTATCTAGGACGTAACAGGCAAGCACTAACTAATTAAGGACGCATACAACTAAGGTAATAATATTTCTTGAAAGTAAACGGTTTTATTTGGGAGGAGAAAATTAGACTTTTTTTTTTAAAACTAATTTAAAAGGGCATGAATTTTTATTTTGAAAAAGAGCCCCAAATATCGTTATAAAGAGGAGGCCTTTTCCCAAGAAAAGACAGGAGGTCATTGCAGAGGAAATGAATCTTTGTTTTCCTCTGCCGACGTAAGCCTCCCTGAGCTCCAACCACTCTCCTTCACCAGTCCGAGAAATGACACCATAGCCCTATCGTTGGCCTCCCTCCTGTTTCTCAATGGGTCATGGGGAGCCCAGAAGAAATGGACACACGACCTCCCAGAAATTCCGAAATCGCCGCCTCCCTGCTATCTTCTGACGTCGATCAATCCGTCGAAGGTCAACACACGCCTCACGAGTCGCCGTCGACTCCACGTCCTACTCCGGCGACATATCTACCGTCAGTTTCAATCTTCCTGAGTTCGTCCAGAGCAAACCCAACGTTGTTAAAGTGAAAACAGCAAGAAGCCCTCAGCTCTTTTGTAGCATCTGCGACCTAAACCGGATATCACTTATCAGCCACTGTTGACTCTGCTGGGCAACTGTCTTGGAATGGTCTCCTCCTTGCCGTAGATTTGAATTCCGCCCCTTTTCTTGCTCTCATTTATTAGCATAGTAGTATGCAACTGATTTAATTAGTAAATGCTTGCCTCGAACATTCAAACTAATTTTATTGTCGTTATCCATAAATTATTGATGTGATTAAGCTTGTCGGGAAATCGTGAAGTCTCACTTTCAATCGGATCTTTAAACTCTTGAGGAATCCTCTCCGAATAACGGTTAACGACCTTAAGAAAAATCCAACGTTTAAAGTGATTTGCGCGCCGAAAATTCAATTTGGCCGCTCGGCCAGTTTTCAAAGCTAAAATCGGTCGCATAAAAAAACAGATTTTCAAAACCATAGATTTGGTTTACATCAGAAAGAGATGGCTACAAGAGAAAGGGAAAAGTCAAAAGAATGCTAAAATATAAATACACATTGCAACACTCAATAGTAACAATAATTTCTTTATATTCTAGTGATTACATAAGAAAATAGGTGAAAGGGCTAATCTCCAGAATCGGCACTCTTAACATTAAAAAGAATACCAAAAGGAATGATACAACAAGAGAAATCATTCAAGTAAATTGTAAGTTGATAACGACGTTTCACGTTATGTCTAGCACAAGGGTACACAAAAAAGGGATATTTTCTTATGTCCAGCACAAGGGTACACAGAAAAGGGCTATTTTCTTATGTCCAGTGCAAGGTACGAGGAAAAAAGAAATTTTCTGGATGTTTAGAAGTGTTGAAAATAAATTCAAAACAAATTAATGAAAGTGAATAAATGTGAGACACGGATAAAAATAGTTTCACCTCAGAACCCACATAATACTCTGAACAAGAGGCACAGAAACAACTAATCATGGCAACACATCCTCAGCATTTCTCTTTCTTTCCTACATTGCCCTTCAATAAATGCCAGAACTTACAAGTTTTCTATCTTTTTTTAATAAAATCTGGTAAATATTACCGTGGTTAAACAGCACTCCCAATTGAACTGAATAAAACATGTTACTTCCTTCTAAGCTAGGAGAAATTGCGAAAGGAAACAAAATTTCATCAGTATTTGAAAAAAAAACTCAACCTCACACTATATTAAGCATCTTCCCTCGAAAAATTTTACTTAATCTTATAGCATATATTAGAATTATTTTACTGCACAATTATGAGGAATCTTTAAGCATTTAAGATAGTAATTGTCAATCCCTCTAAGTTGACATATGACATTATATAACTAAATAAAAGGGCAGACCAGTGCACAAAGCATCCCCGCACAGTAAGGGTCAGGAAAAGGGTCCCACCACAAGGGTGTAGGCAAACCTTACCCTACATTTTTGCAGGAGGCTAGCAGCAAAAAATTCTTTCAAAAGAACAAACAAACCTCAAGAACTCCACCAGAGGAATACTTCAATACATGCAGATGAGCTTTAGGGCTCTGACCTTTAGATGGGTGCGTGGCTGCAAGATCAGAAAGTGATTCAGTATATGTATCTCAAAGGATTGGAAGGGAGAGAAAAACATTAGACCAAATAACCTTTCAAGTCATTTCATGTTTTAGATATATTAGAACTTAAGCATCCAACCTGAAACAAATTAGTACTAAATAGAGAGGCTCAAGAAGATATAAAGTACACAAGACAATACGACATTCTCAATGTGGGACAATATCCAACATGCCCCCTTTACATGTAGGAACACGTGAAATAAGAAGCCCCCTCACGTGACAGAATATACGAGACATGGAGGAACAAGAAAGAGGGACAAGGGTCAAGCCTGGTCAAATACTGTGTTGGTACTCAAATATTAAACCTAAAATGAATTGGTGCTGAGTGGAGAAGCCAAGAATTTCAGAAGTACACAAAGCGCAATGAAATTCCCATTGTGAAGCTAAATATCCAACAAGATTAAAAAGTGAGTATTTTAAAAGCAGAACAGAAACCCCCTATGCATGTGACGTCAAGCATGTTCGCCAATCCTTCAAATAATAAGCGAAGTACATAATTTTTACGAGTGCTTTGATAAATATTAGCAATGAACTCTCAGGAAAGAGATCTGATGTTCAAACAATGTTGATGCATATTGGGGAGCTCATATGATGGAGATGGTTCGCGCCCATTTGAGAGATTTACGAGATCGATGACTTTTGGATTATCGGATGGGAATTCGGAGACCTTCATTGTGTTCGCCTCGCTTTTTCATAATGTTTATGTTTGTTTGTTTGTTTGTTTGTTTTTTTTTTTGGGGGGGGGGAGGGGGGCTTGTATTTTGATATTTGAAGGGGAACTTTGGCACACCGGTTGAGATGTTATCGTGTGACAGAGGTCACGGGTTCAAGTCATGGAAGCAGCCTCTTGCAAAAATGAAGGGTAAGGTTTGCCAACATTTCACCCTTATGGTGGGACCCTTCCCCGGAGGCCCGGATCCTCGCTACGCAAAGATGCTTTGTGCACCAGGCTTCCCTTTTGCATTTTTTAGATTTCCGTTACGTTACCCAATCACGCATTTAGGGGTGTCGGATAACTTAACATAAATTCCCCCTTTCATATTGAAGTCGGTTAGCACATTAGGGTATTGAATATTGCTTCTAAAAAAGATCGAAGGTCCCCAACCTACTTTCCCAGAGTGCGAAGCTGAGGGGTCATACGGTGTCGACGTCGCAGGTCATTACCACTGGGACAACCGACGCCTCGATCTACCGCCTCACTACCTTGGACATCCCTCCTCCTTCCCGCCAATAGCTTCATCAAGGTCCCCTGCCACTGCTTTCGCCGGCAGCATCCCTCCCAGCTACAAAACCTCTAACGCCACCTCCTGCACCCTCCACCAGCCCGACAGCCAACACCCACGACCTCCCCCACCTTCCTTCGCCACCTCTTACACCCTCCACCGGCTCAATATCATGCAACATCCGAAGTTTACGAGTCGTCTTTCTTATTTTTCAAGATCCGGTCGCGAATGATTACAATCGACGTCAGGGTGAGTCAAGGTATTTAATTCTTGTATAGCTAATTTTTCTCCGCGCCAATTGGTAGAATATTTAATGTTCGCTCGAGAGTGGAAACTCTTTTAAATGTCTAGAGTTTGGTTTGAAATAGAAAAATATATAGGTACTCTGGTGCACAAGGCATCCCCGCGGAGCGAGGGTCCGGGGAAGGGTACCACCACAAGGGTGAAATGTAGGCAAACCTTACCTCGCATTTGTGTAAGAGGCTGCTTCCAGGACTCAAATCCGTGACCTCAAGGTCACACGGCAACACCTTAACCGGTGCACTAAGGCTCCCCTTCAGTTGATAGTCAAGTCGCGTCTCCCCCCCCCCACTCCAAGATTGCTAGGGTAACTGAGAGCCACGTTTTCTGCACATAACCTCCTCACTGCCGAGCGAGAAAAGTTAGGTTTTATGTCTCTGGTTGCATCCCAAATAGTCTTCAGAGTCGCGACTCCTCCATCGTCCGTCGACGGCACCTAGCGCAAGGCCCAGTTTCCTCTCCGAAAATCCTAATTGTTGTTTCCATGCTGCTCATGGAATCCCTGCGATCTCTTCCTGTAGCGTTCTGGCTCACACCGAGTATTCTAAGTTACTGATTTGGCTAAGGTAAGCCCTAACTTTTAGTCCAATGTTTGCCCTTTTAGTTCTAGGGCTTCTTCCTCCCATGATTAGTTTCAGATAGTATCGGGTTTACATTTTTCCTTCTTCAGGAATCCAAGAGTATATAGAAATACCTTTAGTGGTCGAGAGGGAGTTTGACGACAACCTCTCGGCAGTTCCAATTTCAACCTGCTGCGAGGAAGGATTTGTAAATATGTTTAAGTGTTTTCTCCAGTAGTTCAAAGGTTCTCTTTTTTTATATACACAATATCATGAAATAGGGTTTTTTTTATTTTTCTTTCGACAATCGTTCTCCCTCTCCTCAACGCATGTGTCATTAATCATCTTTTGGTCTCCCTCTTAGACTCGGGAAGCACACGCATCTTCATTAGCGAGACCGCCAGACAGCTCAACCTGCAGTGACGAGTCGTCCCTGCCTGAGTGTCGTTGTGGCCAACGAGAGTAATATAGAGTGCACAGGTATTTATCGAGTCGTGTCGCTAGTTGTGGAAGGGTATCGTTTCAAGGTAGACCTCTTGGTGATTGCCATCCGAGATTTCAAGGTGGTCTTGGGTGTTTGATGGTTGCACACTCTGGGCCCTCTAACATGGGATTTTGATCGCATCACTATGACATGGCAGCATGGAGATGAACGGACAATATGGCAAGGTTGTCTGACGAGGAAGTCGCATCGGGCTTTTTGCTTATCTTTTAGGTAAAACATGCATGACAGCCTTGATCACTTAATACAGGAATTTGAGAACGCCTTAGTTCCTCCTCAGGGCCTTCCTCCACCGCGCCGCAAGGACAATCACATTTGCCTCCTGGCAAACATGCTTCATATGGTGGTGCGACCATACCACTACTCCTTCCACCAAAAAGATGAGATCGAGCGTTAGTGTAGTGTCATGATTCAGCAGGGCATCATTCGGCATAGCATCTCTCTGTTTACCTCACCTACCCTCTTGGTCCAGAAGAAAGACGGCACCTGGCGATAATGCGTTGACTATCGCGAGTTGCATGCCAAGACAGGAAAGGACAAAGTCCCAATCCAAGTGGTGGAGGGGTTGTTGGATGAGCTCCATAGAGACAAGTTTTTCTCCAAGCTTGGCCATTGCTCAGGCTACCAACAGGTGCGTATGACCCTAGCTGACGTGGAGAAGACAGTCTTTCAGATTGATCACAGGCACTTTGAGCTCCTACTGATGCTCTTTGGACTCACCAATGAACCATCTACTTTTTAGGTTCTAATGAATGAGATATTCCACGAGCTTCTCCTTTATGTTCTTATTTTCTTTGACGACATTTTAGTGTATAACAAGACATGGGAAGAACACCTGCAACATACTTAAGAGTTCTTGGTCGAGTGCAATGCATCAGGGCGCGGCTGTGACTCTGTGCTACAACAGGCAGGCCATCTAGTTGCCTTTTTCAGTCGGAAGATGGAAACTCACCATCAGAAGTTACCATCTTAAGAGATAGAGTAGATCGACATGGCCAAGGCGTTGAAGTACTGGCAACCACACTTATGGGGGCAGTGCTTTTTGATCTGTAAGGACTATTTCAGCCTCAAGTACTTACTGGAGCAGTGTCGCAGCGCCACTCCCCAATATGGATGAGTAAGCAAACTTTTGGAGTTTGATTTTCAAGTAGAGTACAAGGTCGACACCCTGAACGGTGCTACCGACGCTCTCACTTGCAGAGATCAGAAGAACGGGGTCATGTTCGTCATCTCCCTACCCAACCTGAGATCCTTCATTGATTACGTCTGGAGACACGGGATTCTTTCGTTCTCATGGAGCTCAGTCAAAGGATTTCAAAAGGCAGCTGCCCGCCCACTGGACGTTGCAGGATGGCTTGGTGCGCTACAAGGGATGAGTGTATTTGCTCTCATCCTCTTCCCTCATCATTGGGATAGTGGACAGCATTGTGAGTTGGGTCACGAAGGAGTGCGCAAGACTCTTCAGTGTATTCGCACCGACTTCTTTTGGAAGGGACTGAGGCGCAGTGCCCAAGAGTTTTTGGATATGTACTTGCGTTGCATCACCAGGAATTGCCCCAAGGATTGGGTTTGATGGCTCCTATAAGTGGAGTATTGCTACAACAAGTCATACCATTCGTCGGGGCAGACTACGCCCTTTCGCTTTATCTACGGCTGGGATCCACCACACATATACGAGGGTAGAACCACCCGCATAGATAATGTGAACCACGGCCTTCAAGACCAGATCCAGATTCTCTCACTTGCACAAGAGCGCCTTCTTCAAGCCCAGGCGCGCTTGGAGACTGCTTACCATCGGGGACATTGCGAGCTGGCCTTTGCTCTGAGAGAGTGGGTGTGGATTAAGCGCAGTCCATATAGTTCAATCTTTGTCGCACGGACCACCCATCACAAGTTAGGACCCAAGTTCTATAGAAACTTTGCGATCCTCCAATGCATTGGGGCGGTAGCTTATCGCCTTCAATTACCACCGGCGGTCCAAACTCAATATGTCTTCTACGTATCCCAGTTGAATCAGTTTCATGGCCCACCAACCACGCCCCCCTACTGAACCTTCCTCAACAACTTGAGGACAAGCTTGGTTCCAATGGGGAGGGAGATGCTACGGACCTGCATTGGGGCGTGATCTACCAACGTCGTTGCAAGATGACACACACGGACTCGGGAGAGCGCACTTTATATCATCCGCACTTTTATTTTTATCTTTCACACTTTTATTTTTTATTTTCATGTACTCGCATTAGGCTATGTTAGGAACATTTATTTTGTGATTTTTTAACATTCCTACTTAGGGGAAGGATGTGGGTTGAAAGGGACATGCAAGTAACTATAAAAAAAATCTCTCTCTAATTTCATTTCGCTCTCACAGTTATGCCTAGCTAATTGCATCCTGACTCTCAACCACACGCCAGGTCTCAACGCCACCATCGTTTCCCTAGCACACTTGATTCTAACTCTTCTTCAGTCATCAACATAGGTTCCCGCAAATCCCGAAAAGGGAACTCTAACCTCCTTCAAGACTTGACCTCTCCCGGTCACGAACAAGATCTCAATCAGAGATCATATCAGTATGTATGTATATGTAATATATAAAAATACATATGCATGTTATTAAACATGAGAACGTTACCAAACAATAATAATGAACAAAGTGCATTCCTAGCAATAATAATGAACAAAGTAAAACATTAATAACAATAACAATTACCAAACATGAGAACGTTAACTTGTAAAGATTCTTACGGCATCCCTTATTTTATATCCAAACTTTTAAGAAATTTGTGATCGTCTCGTAATCATCAAAGGGGATGTAATTGTAGAGGGAACATCCTACAGTGACAACCTTGACGACTCAAGTTCTTCTTCTTAACCTTTTCAGCATTGTCTGCTTTCTTGTAGAAATTTTGATCTTGTAGAAATTTCGATGTCATTCTTCTTCAAAACAAATCTAAAACTCTTCATTAGATTTTATGAGGGTTTACGGAACAACCTGAGGGAGTCACAGTAAGCTACTTAGTATTTTGACCATCAATACATTTTGCAAAAAAAGGATCTAGAGAGGTATCTGAATATTTGAACTTCATCAAGAGAACAAACTTGAGGAAAGTTGTGGCTAACATAAGATATCACATATCCATCAATACATCGAGATTTGCAATTTAACAAGATGTAGTTTGGCGATAGTGTCGTGACTTTCCTCTCCTAAAATCGATATATCGAACAACACATCAGAAATGTAGGCCGATATTTATAGCACTACAAGCTACCCTTCTGCCAACTGAAGCAAGTGCAATATGAGATGATCACTTACCAGTCTAGAGAGAAAACACAAATATAGTGATAAAGGAACCAAGTATTACACCAAAAGTATAATCATAAATCTTTTGTATGTGCAAATGGATAAGGGGGATCCTGGAAGAATTTAGAATCCAGCAAGGTGGTCGAATTAAAATTCAAACCAAATTACAATCCCAACTATGTCAAGGCCCACTAGGTATATTGGGTCCATATAAAGAATAGGCTACACGAAGGAAACAGGGAGGGTAACAAAATAAAGTCAAGAAGGATTTAAATTCAAAATACACAAGTAGAGAAGACGGACATTACAAAATTTTAATTTAAATTGGTCAAAATTACCTCCAACAAAATTAGAGGAGAGGGAAGATTGGACACAAATCATGAAAGACCAATATATACTTCTCCACAATGTCTTGCAAGATAAAAGGTTGGTCAAGTAAAGGGAGGATTTGATATGAAATTTATAACTAACCCTAGAAGTTTTATTGTATTTCTAAAATTATATCATTAAAAGTAACTTATAATCGAAATAAATCATCTCATAACTAATGTTTCCTATGTCCAAGAACCCCTGGCCCAAACTCCTCTTCTCCATTTCCTTACCTTTCCATCTCCTTCTCGCTTCCATTGTATCATTATCTAGGCAAACCAAGAGTATCAAGAAATAAGATGACAAAAAATCTTTCATGGGGATTCCAAGGCTCTTATGTTAACAAAATATTATGTATTTAGTAATGTTTATCTACTTTTCGTGCTATTGGCTAAGATTCGCATGGTTTTTATCTCATTAATTTGAGAACTTATGAATATTCCATAAACCCTAATTTCATCCAATTGATTCCTATCTTACTAAAATTTTATCACTCTTACTATTCTTCTGTTAGCCTAATTATCTGTTTTGAAAGTGCTAGATTGAAGTTATATTTAAATTCAAACTAGCATCTTTGTGTTGTTCTATCTTTGCATGTATTCCTATCCCAAGAAAATTATTTGTAGTCCTAATGTTCCCACTCATTAAGAGGAATATGCAAGTAAAAAAGCTCAAATGTCAAGTATACTCTATACGAAGGTTGTTAAAGATCATTTGCATAGTGAAGGTTTAATGCATCATGCAACACTCGACAAGAACGATAGAAAATAAGATTTCATAAAGTTGGACCCAAATAGTTGTGAAAGTTTTCGATGATGAGGATGATATCGTCAAACCTACTTCTTGCCCCTATAATTAGTACAGGTATTCATGTACTCTTTCTCATAGTCGTATATGCAAATGCAAATAAAGACATTTAAATAAAGAGATATTTTGTGTCCTAAAATGCAAAAGTCATGGTTTCACGCTCCTTTCAAATCCACTTTTCTTCTTTAGTCAATGAAATGAGTTACTTCTTCCTTCCACTTTCTCCAGCACTCAAGACCGCCTGAAGCTCATCAATACATCTTGTAATGGTAAGAAATTTTTCCTAGACAATTGAACTAAAACGGTGAAAATTCGCAATTTCCTCCCATTCAAAATAGTTTCAACTTACTATGAAACCCTAATGAATATACCATTGACGAATTTTAATAAAACATTATCAAAGTGATGGGCCTTGTTATATAATCCTGACATCATAGAAGCTCTGCATTAGTACTCTATTAACTCTAACAACAAAGCGCACTAGATCCTTCTTGTCCTAAGGATCAAAACTCCTTTAGGCGAAGGGAAAATCACATGGCGCAGATGGTTGAACAGCCGGTGGAGGCCCGTGGATCTGCAGGGCGGGACTCCTCTCAGCCAAACAAACCCTAACTCTAGCTTTATCATTTTAAATCCACGGTACATTAAAACTTGGTCTAAACCACTTACTGGAAGCTCAAATAACAGTGATACAGATATCAAATTCAGTTCAACAGATATAAGGATGCATCCTGGCTCGCCTGTCTCGGCATGCTCAACCAAACCATATTCAGATATTGAAGAATGGTAAAATCAACAAACCCTAGCTCTGCAATTCGAAGAATAAACAACATAGCCACTAATTCCCACACTAAGTCATAAATCACAACAGGAAGAGCAGAAAGCAAGGACGAACTGGATAGGGAATATATTGACCAGATTCATAAAAGCAGATCACGTACTAGTGAGTGCGAGTACTCTGGGCTTTGCCATGTTCCGGCGAAGTCCAAACCGTCCAGCTTTGCCAAGGATGCTCCGACTCTTAGCTACACGGACTGCTACCACCACCTTCTCCCCGCCGACCGCCGGCTCGCATGCCCGCCTCAGCTCCTCGTCGTCGGGCTTCGATATCGCCATAGTCTCCCCCCACGAACTCTCTTCCCAAGAGCGAGATGGAGATCTTTTCTACTGACCCCTTTCTTCTTCGGCGGGAGGAAATGAAGGAGAATAATAAGATCAGCAGGAGAATCTCCCTCCGCAATACTTCCTCCCTGCGGCTGTTCAGCGAGTCTTACCCGCGCTTTGTCTGAGACTGCCGTCGGCCGAGCCAATTGTTTCGCCTCGTACTAAGGAGAAGGCGCGCGGTGGAAGTTACCGGTGGCGATTGCAACGCGTGCACGATCGTCTGTAATCACGTGAGGAGTACATGACTAAAATGGATCTTTTAAGTTTTCAAAATAATATATGTAGGATTCAGAAAATAAATAATGAGGGTGCATAAATTAATAATATGGGTGCACAAAATTTTTTTTAAATACTTCACTGATTCTTAAAATTTTAACATGAGGGGTTAGGCATCAACTTACTTTTAAAAAAATTAAACGTTTTCATCTTATTGAAGTTATTTCTCCCTCCTCTGACCACCATTTTTGACGTATAAGTAGTCAAAATTCATTGCTTCGACGAGAGCAATTCAAGTACACTAACAATTTTGAAATATAATGGGGGTGTCAGTGTCCCTTGGGCCCCCCTCTGAATCCGCTCCTGCCCCCATTTGGAATCTCCAATAGAGATTCATTTTATATGTGAATTTATTCTCACTTTATTTAAAGCTGTATGTTTTTTATTAAAGAAAAAATATTAAAAAAATGAAACTAGTGAACTCTTTGGATAAGTCACAAAATTCATTCGTGAAATGGATACTATTCATTTGAAATCAAATGGAGAGGATTGTGGGACTTATTATTTATGGGGGTTGTTGTATTCAAATCATATTTTACTATATGCAAACCAACAAAATTAGACTTTTTTGATCATCGGAAACACATATGTCAACCAAATAAAAATCTTAAATAAATCAATTTTCTCCCCCTACGCCTATATGTGCATTCAATTGAAGGAGTTGAGACCCCTGCTACGATCTAACATGAGCTCCCTCGCACCATAGAGAAGCCAAACTTTCATGCAGAGAAGCATGCTTTTTCCCCCAAAACTCCCATGACACCTAGCCGTCTTGACTCGTTTGAAGGTGTTGTCGGCTAACTCCCTCCATTCAGTTGTCGTGCCCTAGCCCACTGCTCCCCCAATGTTGAGCCTTCTATGGATATTGAAGGCATGTATTACTTCTCGTAGTTCTTTGGTGCTTGATGTTTACTTTGTACATTGGCTTTTATGAACCGTTGATGTGTGCAAGTGTTCATATGATTCATCTTCACTGAAAGAAATAGTAGGCTCCGACAATGAAATACCTTCGTCTATGATGAAATATGGTAACACCGTCTATCCTGAAATTATTCGTGACAATTGTAGACTTTGTGGACGCTTTAGTTTCACTTTGTTATTGTTTCAGTTTTTATATAGATGTGACTTGTGAGACATTATGTTCAAACTGTAGGAAAATCGGAGCGCCAAGAAGCAGAAATCCGAATAAAAGTACTAGACAAATGTAAACAGAGCAAGCACACAAACACACAGATTTCAGAGGTTCACCCAATACCGAGCTACGTCCCCTATCCCTTCTCCTTTCTTGTTATCACCAAAAGAAAATACAGATTACAAAGGTTACAAGGATCTAAACCGATACTACCTTAACTCCTCTTTCTGGACAAGAAAGAAATGAAGAACTCCTTCTGGATCGCCTCCAACGAAGATACCTCGTATGCGCCTCTAAAGGGAAAACCAGCCGTCAGCCGTCGTCAAAACCGTATCGACCGTATCCCTAAAAAACAACCGGAATACGTCTTAAAAAGGCATCAGCACAACGTCGAACGTCGAACTCAGCTCGACGTTCGACGTCGAACGTCGAACTCAGCTCGACGTTCGACGAACGTTGAGCTGGGTTCGACCAACGTCGAATGTCGAGCTGGGTTCGACCAACGTCGAACGTCGAGCTGAGTTCGACGAACGTCGAACCCAGTTCGACCATTGGAAAAACAACCCTCCAAAAATTTTGGGTCGGGGGCGTTGCCCCCGCACCCCCACCGGGGACGCTGTCCCCTGGACCCCTGCCCGTTGTCCGGTCAGGGGGACCTCCGCCGGGGGCGGCTACCCCCGGACCCCCGCTGTCGTCGGCGCCAGATATGTCGGAGGGGGATCACACTTCGATTCCTCTAAGCTCACGTGGGCTAATCCGGTGTGAGAAACAAGAGGACCGGAAGTGTTTCACAATCCCAACACAAACAAACACTATTTTTGCATCGAATGCTGAGAATTGATTGAGCACATATGATTGATAGAATTTTGAGTTATGTTATCATGACCCAAAGTTCAGATAAACTCACTAGTAGATCACAACTATATGTTCTTCTGAGTTGTGATAAGCTGAATATTATCGTGAGAATTAGTAGAACAAAAGACGAGTACAGAGAATATGTATAAAACAACCTAAAAGTATATATTTTTCTTAGAATGTTACTTTGTTTACTATTTTATGAAAGAAGGCTTAAAACAACCTTTAAATGGTTAGTGTTATAAATTTTATTTTAAAGTATTTATTTTTAAAGATTTAATAGAGCCTTATAAGGTGTTTTGTGTTTAGTGTTTGAGTTTCTCGTCTTTGATGAAGAAACTCAAAATCATAATGGAGGAAATCCTAATACTTTTGAGGAAAATCTTGTCATAAAATGATGAGAGTTTTAGTCCCACCTTGTCAGTACATTTAAAAGAATTGAGTATATAAAGAAAGACACGCTCTCTTTTTTGTTTAAAGGAATTCAAGGAGAAACTATGATTCATAAACGTGCGTGTGCGCACACCGGACCGAATGCGGATTTTTGATTTGGGAGCTAATTGAATTGAATTGTATTTTTTGTACAAAGTATTTTTGATATTTGTAAAAGATTTTGACGTTGCGTCGATTTCAGCTTACGTTGAAATCCTTTTGCATCGATTTCTCTTCCCGCAGCGTCAATTTTCTATCAGCGGACCATTGTGTCATGTTTTTATAACGCTCAGCAGAACTCGTCCATGCGTTGATTTCTTTCGACGTTACGTAGATTTCTCTCCACGCCGCGTCGACTTTCTTTTTCGAATTTTGTATTATACGAGTACCACAAGGTAATTTATTGTGTGAGTTTATCTATGCAATTTGCTCGTTTCAGCTTTAATTATTTTACTCTGGAAATATAATAAAATGTATTTCTTTTTATAACCGTTTTACATTTAATATGTGAGTACTTGCATTTTGATAAAACTCTAATATAGGAGTTTTTTAAAAACGGATAATTATGCTTTTTTTTGAAGTTTTTCTTTGTTTCATTTGTTCTTGCTTGTTATTTTCATTTTTCTTGCGATCTTCTTCATGTGTTTGTTTCACTGAGTGCGACTTTATGTGCTGTGTATTTCTTTGATGTCCACACACATCATAACTTTCCTGATCTAACCGGATGTTGTACCTTGAAGGAGTAAGCACCGATGAAAATCATGTCGGAGGATAGTGAAATTTTTTAGGGCAGTGATCACATGTCTTACTCATATTACATTCTAAAACAACAATTTTATATTCTATATATATACTATATCAAGTTTTAAAAAATGAAAATTTGGGCATGTGTATTCATTGGAAAGTCAAAAGAATAAGAGAATAATAAAATCAAAAAATCAAAATAATTGTATCTATAGTGCCTCAATTTAATGTATGTGCTTTAAATTTCAAAAATCCATTATGACATCTAGATTTGATGACTCCGCCGCGAGACCCGCGATCAAGTTTGAAAAATTTAATGGAAATAGTTTTCGTCATTGTCCAACACAAGTAGAATATTAGCTTTGACAGAGTCTTCCTTAATTTATAGGAATTCTGGATTGCGAATAGCTGAAATTCTCATGATCCTCACTAAGTTAGTGAGGATGAAGAAAACCCCCGAAACCACCATGCGCATGATTCGCAGGCGCGATCCACATGCCAACCATCGCAAGCCCGGCGGGCGGCCGGTCACTCGGATGACCGTTGCAAGCTTGGTGGTCGGCCGACCCCTGCTTGCCTAGCCACAACCGCGCACTCCGCGCAGCGGCCGGTCGGGCTCCCCCGCCTAGTCGCAGTCGCACATCCCGCATGGCCAAGTGGAGCGGGAGGTCGGCCACCTAACTGCTTCTCGCCATCGCGCGGCTGCGAGGGCGCACGTGCCACGCATGCGGCCTCAAGGTTAGGCAAATGAGAGGCTCCTCAGTCGTCCATCGTAAGGCCGGCCACCCTCTGGTCGTCCGCCCTAGGACGAGTGGCGCTAGCCGGGGCCCCAGCTGCACGACCGCGCGAGGGATCTTCCGACTGCGCGCGTGGTCGCGGCCATTTGGGCGCTTGTCCAACCACCTTGGTCGGCCGCCCGGTCGGTCCTCGCCGGCCAGGTCCCGTCACCGACCAGTCCCTCCGTCCACTCCCTATTTCGTCGTCCGATCAGAGCCGCACAATCTCCACTGCCTGATCACCGCGTTACTACCTTTTTGTAACCACCCATCACAGGGTGCGCATAGCCAAAAATCACAACTGTGTGCGCAGAATAAATTCTTACAAAAATACATGTCATAACTAAAGGGAATGGGCCTACAAATAGTAAATATGGATGTTATGGTCTACAGATAACTGCGTAAATACCATAACCACCTTATGGGCATATAAATAGGACCACAGGGTTTCATTCTTTTCCATATTTTCCTCTTCCCACTTCACCTCCTACACGTGCGAGAGCTCTACCAAAAATCTTGTTCGCCATTTAAAGACATTCATCCACCTTCGAACGCCCCTGCACGCGTTCTACTATACACGCTTTCCACCGCAACAAGCATCCCACATGTAACACGCTCGACGCTCAGCGCCCTCAAGTCAACAGTAAGCTCTAGACTCCACTATAAACAACATGAGACAAACTGCAAACACTGAGATGTGAAGAGCGCTCCCCCTCAGCTTCCGAGCAAAGACAAAAGACCGTCGAGCTTTTAGAGAGCAGTGCTCCCCACTACAGCAAGCAAAATTCTTAACCCTGCGAGCTGTGACACGTCATCCTCCGAGCATCTCTCTCCCCCAGCAATTATAACGAGGAGCGACATGTCGCCCTCGGCTTCTCCTAAAATCTTTATACACTCCAGTAAATAGTGAAGTACGGTCTGCGCATTCCCAGACGCGCGTTTTTTTACCCTTTTCCGAGGTTTTGTACTTAAAAAAACCTTCTTGTCAGTCGTCACAATCTCTGTAACAATTTGCATGCTCCGCTGCTCCAGGCTAAAACGATGCAATCTAGACTTGCCTACATGAGGTCGTTGCCCAGCTTAATACCTTAGGTCCTTTATCTACAATTTTTGGTACTCCCGCTGTAAAAACAAAAAAACTCCAATGGTTTTGATGACTCAAGAATTAGTTAAGGATTTATTATTATTGTCAAAGTAATACGAACTTAAAGGAACGCGCGTAAGAGCATGCAAAAATTGGAGTGTTTGATCATGTTCGTTCATGAATTCAAATTCTAAATGAGCATATATGTTGGGTCCCAGCAATGCCCCCGATTTTGGGAGGTACGGCGCGAGGCGCTATGCCCCACACTAGTCGAACAGAAGGGCGTGTTCCCTGGGCCTAACTGGCCGCCCCGTGGATCCTGCCTAGCGTAGCCAGCTTCATAAAGGACTGGCAGCGCCGTCCTCAAACAGTCCGGGCTTTTGGAAGAGTTGGTAGTGTCATGTACCTATGAGTGGTATCAGAGCATGCCACGGGTTCGAAACCCCGGGGTCGTTTCTAGGGGGGATTGTTAGGGTCCAGCAATGCCCCCGGTTTTGGGAGGTACGGCGCAAGGCGCTATGACCCACACTAGTCGAACAGAAGGGCGTGTCCCCAGGGCCTAACTGGTCGTCCCGTGGATCCTGTCTAGTGTTGCCAGCTTCATAAAGGAGTGGTAGCGCCGTCCTCAAACAGTCCGGCCTTTTGGGAGAGTTGGTAGCACCATGTCCCTATAATATATGATATGTTGTATGGTACTTGAGACACACACCTCATTACTAAGTGCATGGAAATGTATTCAAAATGACAGGATAATTGTTGGCAACACTTTTGGACCAAAAGGTGTGACTTTCGAAGGAACACACCCATGTGTCAAGGCCGTGTGTGCGGTTTTTTGTGATCCGGGTGCTAAGGGTGTGTGCACCCGAAATTTTTCGTATGGGTCTGTGCCTATAAATATGTCAACTTATTATGAAGAATGAATCTTGTTCTCAGAGTTGTTTATACTGTAAAACTACTAAGAACACGTCTTAAATCAGAACTAGCATTTCAAAGGAGAGAAAGTGATCTTCTAGCCCAGAGTTCGTTAAACGGACGGTGTGGTGTTTCCGACGTTCGTGTGAATATCTCAAGAGATACATATACTATTCTGTGTTTGGACTCAAACGTCAGTTATTTTTTGCGAAATTTGATTTCGACAAAAACATAAACGTTTTTGTTGATTAAATGTACTTCACACATATCATGTCAAGAATTCTCTATATCACTGCAGCGCATTTTATACAGTAGAAACCCAACAATTATTGTTGCGGGTCACCCGGTCTTTTCCCCAATTCGGAGAATCGGACCGCCCTAGCTCAGAGTCGAGTCGGGCGTGCAATCAGATAAAGAAGAAAATTGCAGCAACACACAAGAGACATTTTTGACATCGAAAACCCAGAAAGGGTGAAAAACCACGTGGCTAAAACTGTGTCGAGCCAAAATCCACTAGATTCTTGAAGTGTTACAAAGATTGATTTGATCTCGAAGGGCGATAGACCGCTGCTCCATTACAAATACGGTAAATGAAGAAAAACAACTAAGTCTTCGGAGCCTCGATGGAAGCGTCCCGGCCTTGAGACAACACCGAGCTCACAGAACCTTGGTGGGAGCGTTCCAGCTAGAAAATATTCTAAGACCACAGAGCTTCTGGCAGTCGCGCTCTCGTTGATGCGGAGCTTAGATGAGAGCACTCTCGCAGCGACGGTTGACGTCACTTGAGGCGTGAAGAATCCGTAGCGTAGGGAGAATAGCAGAGTGAGTTCCTGAGCGAAAGACCGACCTAAGACCACGATCTCGTAGAAAAACCTCAGAGCTCTCTCTTTCTCTCTCTCTCTTGACACTGGAGTTGTTTGGCTTGAAATGAAAGTCTGGGGGCCTATTTATAGTTTTATGGAGGGTGCGTTAGTAATTACGTCAAGAAGTAATTTGTGCTGACAAATGGCGTTGCTCAGTCTCGATCACGTGGATCACCATTTTACAGAAATGACAAGAGTGCCCCCTTCTCCCCGAGCCGTTCGGGCGGCCCGGGCAGGGTGCCCAAAGGCGGCGGCGGCCAGAGGCAGTCAAAGACGAAGGGGGCGGTCGGGGCTCGTCGGCGGCGGCACGGACCGAAGGCGACAGCGAGGTTGCCGGCGGCGCCCGCGCAACGCGCGACCTGGCATCCGTGCAGGTTGGTCGCGCGTGTGGCCCTGCTACGCGCGTAGTCCAAGCGCATGCAAGTTGCGCCCGCGGGCACCCCGCACGCATGTCGCCCGTGCGGGGCGTGGCCACGCGTTACCAGGCGCAGGCCGGTGCGACTTCCCGGTCTCCTTGGGTGCTTGCAATTCTCGGCGTGCCATCGGTACGGTCGGGCCCTTTTGCACTTGGATCGAATCGGCTTGGAAATGTCACGAGGGACCCGGTCAAATGCCCCCAAATTTTCGCGTGTCGTGATCCGTGAAACGATGAGAGTGAAAATTTATAAAATCCTCGGGATGCTCCAGTGGTTAGAAGATTACCTGACATATTCTGTGAGTCGTTGGTTAGAGATTGAGACTTGTTCGATGTCTGTTTCGAGACAGAAAAATCTGTCAAAAAAAAATTCGGCTATTTGGTCGCCTTTCATTACGGTTCCTCTCTTGATGCTTAAAAAATAGAGGGGGTCTTGAGCGTCACTCGCTTGCTTGCGTTTTGAGCAGAGATGACAGAGGACTTCTATTGGTGATTGTTGGGAGACCTAGGTTTCGTCCTAGCAGAAGTAACAGAGAGCTCTTGCTCATTCGGCCTTAGGAGAATCGGGGTTCGTCCCAGTGAAGGTGGCAAAGGGTCTCTATTTATTCGCATTTCATGAGAATCAAGGTTTGTCTGAGAGGAGGTAGAGAAAAACCTTTGTTCGCTCGCGACTCGGGAGGATCGGGGTCTGTACGGGTGGAGGTGGCAAAGAACCTTTGTTCACTCATGACTCAAGAGAACTTGGGTTCATTTATGTGAAGGTGCAGATAAAACTTTGTTCATCTCGCTTGGGAGGACCATGGTCCATCTGGGTGGAGGTGGCAAAGAACATTTGCTCGTTCACGACTCGGAGAACTAGGGTTCGTCCAAGTGAAGGTGCAGATGAACCTTTGTTTATCCTGCATGGGAGGACTGAGGTCCGTCTGGGTGGAGGTGGTGAAGAATCTTTATTCGTTCGCGACTCAGGAGAGTCGGGGTTCGTCCAAGTGAAGGTTCATATGAACCTTTGTTCATCTCACCTGGGAGGACAATGGTACGTCCAAGTAGAGGTGACGAAGAACATTTGTTCATTTGCGACTCAGGGGAACCAGAGTTCGTCCAAGTGAAGGTACATATGAACCTTTGTTCATCTCGCCTGGGAGAACCGAGGTCCGTCCGGGTAGAGGTGCCGAATAACCTTTGTTAGTTCGCGACTCAGGAGAATCGGGGCTCGTCTAAGTGAAGGTGCAGATAAACCATTGTTCATCTTGCCTGGGAGGACCAGGGTCCGTCCGGGTGGAGGTGGCGAAGAACCTTTATTCGTTCGTGACCCAGGACCGGGGTTCGTCTAAGCGAAGGTGCAGATAAACCTTTGTTCATCTCACCTGGGAGGACCGGGGTCCGTCCTGTACAACCCCATATTCTTTGGGTGGGACCTAAATGCCCGATGGGTCGGGATTGGGCTAGTGTTAGGCTGAACGGATCAGAAAAGTAATTATGCGAGAGGGTTCCTACTCGGGTCATGTGGGAAGACTTGCGTCCGGGCAAGCGAAAGGCCCCAGAAGAGGCATTGAGTGACGCTTCTCCACTCAACGCCCTTTGGCTTTTTGGCGTTGAGTGATGTTTCTCCACTCAACTCCCTCTAGTTCTTGGCGTTGAGTGATGTTTCTCCACTCAGCTCCCTTTGGTCTTCTTGCTCCCGCCTACGGTAGGCGGGAAGGTTAAGGAGCAAAAGGGTTCCCGCCCAGGGCAGCCAAAAGGGCTGACAGGCGGGAAGGCTCTCGCTTGTGTAATTTATCGAGCTGAGCTCTACGTTCGTCGAACTGAGCTCTGCGTTCGTCGAGCTGAGCTCAGAGTTAACCCATTGGCTCCCGCTGTAACGCCCCTGATTTTTCGATGATTTTGTTTGGTTTTGGTATCGTCATATTTATGACGTCATGGCGTTACTTTTAACGTCGGGTTGACGGCGCATCGCCGATAAGGCATTTTCGCGTCCGTTCGGTCGAGTCGGCCAATTTTTTGGATTTTTGTCGAAATCAGAAAATATTTCTATGAGGTTTAAGTTGAGTAATTTTAAACTTGCTCGTCAAGTTTCGTCGCAATCCGAGCATTTTTGGAGTCTCGGCGCGCGATTGAAGTTTTGAGTATTTATGTCATTGTATTTGGAAATTTTTATCTCAGGAATGGCTCGTCGGATTTAGGTTTCGAATTCGTTGTTGGGTTCATCCCGTCAATTTTCTCCTCGAGCGTTCTCCCTTTGACTCTAATCGATCCTAGTTGTTTTCTCGAGTCCTATACGTATTTTGGCAAGTTTCTATGTAAATCTCGAGAGTTCAAGCCTTTATCTCGACCGTTTTTATTATTATTATTTTTGTGTTGCTGTTCGGGCGCTATTTAGAGGGTCAAATAGGAGTGGTATGGAAAAATGGTCAACATGAAATTTGTTCGTCTCGACGGGATCTACAACTTTCATGTTGACCACTTTTCGATTTGAGGTCATCTTGAACCCTTATTCTCGTTTATTCTGCTGGAACTCGTGTATGATGCTCCTACTCGAGTATATAGACTTCTACTCGAGTATATTGAACTCCTACTCGAGTATATGGACTCCTACTCGAGTATATGGACTCCTACTCGAGTATATTTGAACTCCTACTCGAGTATGTATGATTCTACTCGAGTATGTTTGCTTCTACTCGAGTATGTATGCTTCTACTCGAGTATGTATGCTGTCACTCGAGTATTCCATTCCTGTCAGCGTTAGAGCGCCGTTTTGATGGTCAAAACGGCATCGTATCCAAAAACTGGTCAACATAAATTTTGTTCGTCTCGACGAGATCTACAACTTTCATGTTGTGCACTTTTCGATTTGAAGCCATCTTAAATGCCTATTTTTGATATTTCCGAGGCTGTCCCTTTTAAGTTGAAATTTTTATAAAAGAAAAAAAAACTATATATATACTTTTCTCTTAGGTTATTAGGATATAACTTCATCTTCTATGATACTTCTATTCCGAACCAGACCAGCGGTGAAAGATAAGTTTCTCCATTTCGTGAATCTTCCGGTGGCCGCCGACGGAGCTCCGGTGCTCGGAATCTTCAACCGATCGTAGATCCGGAAAGCTCTCACCGAGAGCTACGCTATCGTGGTAATTTCTTCCTCTTTCTGTGAGTTTTCTTGTTAGGGTTTTTCGTCCCTAACCCCTTTTCCGCCATTGTTGTTTAGATTTCTACTTCTCCTGAGTTCTTTTGTCCCGATCTACGGCGTGGAACGATTCAGAGAACGTTTCCGGTGCAACCAAGGCAAGTAGTGGTTTTCCCTCCTTCCCTCTCGTCCGATTTCGATGGTAACGGTTAAACTTTAGTTCTCAATCCTTGTGCACTTTTGATATTCGGTTTAGTATGCTTGTTGAGTCTTCCTTATGAGTTTTCTTGGTTTTTATTTAGTTTTTGGCATGAAAAATCTCGTCTTGTGGAGTTGTAGAAATGCGATGTAGGGTTTTATTGTGGGCTTTTATCGCCCTATTTATCGCGTTAGAAATTACCTAGGGTCGTAAATCATTTCTAGAGGTTGATCAACCGTGTTTTTAACCTAGAATATATCGAGTAGAATCCGATGTGCCCAATTCCTGTGATTTATTTCCTAGTTACTCGTTCTGCGGGTGTTTGTGGGCAAATCCACCGACCGCAAGGTTTGTTTTCCTTTATTAGTGGTCGTGCAACTCTATTGGTGGTTGGCCATCCAACGACGACTAGTGGAGTGTATAAGTCTCCCCCGCAATTAGACGGATTTTAACATCTGTGAGGGCTGTGTCCTTATTAGTGAGCACCCTGCCTGTTTAGATAGAGTTGACCACACGCGGCTAATAAAGTTGTTTTTTTTTAAGTTTCTTTCTTATGATTTACTCATGCCTTTGTTTTCCCCTACCTTGGGTATCTGGCATGATTGGTTGTACATGACGATTCACGTAAGTTCTATTTCTCTAAATTTGTTTTGTACCTTATTTTAGTACTTTGGGTCCTAGGTTGGTACCCCTTTCGACCTTGTTCATTTATTTACTTTATTTATTTTCTTGCCACTACTTGTACCTTCTTGCTGAGGCATTCTGTTTTTTTTGGAATGCCTCAGGTTCAGAGCAGTAGCAGATAGTGGAGCTAGTTTTGGTTTTCTGAGCAGCAGTGTTGGCTGTGGTTTTGCACCTCGCCATAGCGAGGTAGTTTGTCTTTTTAGTTGTTTTCCTTAGTTCAGACATACCTAATACTGTGGGTTCGTGTCAGGTTGTTGACGCCCACAGGATTGTTGATTTTTGACACTTGCTGGCTGTAATAGTTTCTTATGTTTTGATTTAGATAACTTGTTCTCTGGGATGATTTCCTTGCTAGGACTGCATGTTAGGTATTTTGACCTATAAAACCCTACTATTAGTAAAGCATACTTATCATCTCCTTCAAAACTAAGCCACTACTTTCTATTTAGCGTAAAGACTTTCCTACCCTTATTATAAATCTAGGGTTTGCATTGTATGAGTTGTTCCTCGGGGACATTTATACTTATGTAGGATATTAGAGTCAATTTAAATAAGTATTTTTCGCAAGCGTATAATTTATATTTTTAAATCGTGAACTAGATGATTCACTAAGCCGAGGGATACGGCTACCATCATAACTTAAACTGGATTTTATTCATAACCATTTATGTTTTCTATTAAAATTGTAGAGTTTGGAGTCTTGCCTGAACGTCTGCAGTTATCCCCTGCACGGCGTGGCATCACGACGCGTATTTTCCCCTTGCTCTGATATAATTAAATTGTTGGGAAAAATCCGGGTTGTGACAGTTGGTATCAGAGGGAGGTTGCTTGACAATTGGTCGGGCAACCTTCCCTTGTTAGTGTTAGTTGTTTAGCGTCATGTCATACACACACCGATGTGTCATCAATATGTCTTGGCTGAAGCATGAACACTACACTCATAAGCATGATTAGAAGTATACGGGGCATATTATGTAGTATGAGATGCATAATATGTGTTTGTATATGGATCCACCATAGATGGCAACATGTGAGGGTTATGTAGTATGGGATGCATAACCTCACCACATGAATGCTCATTAGCACGTTTTCTTTTCGTTACATGCAATATTATGTAGTATGGGATGCATAATATTGCATGTGTACGCCGCTCATAACATACATTAAGGCCTTTTATAGAATTCATAGCACCTCATGCATAGCATAACATAACATAAGCACAACATGTCAAGCTAAAGATTTACTTGATGACATATGTACACACATGATTTTAAATATGAGTAAAGGATTCATGCATTCATATCATAGGCGCATGAGTCAATATGATGATAAGATATCATCCTGAGTAGGACATATCATCATCATATAATCCCAGAGCAAGTGACAGCTTTAGCAAGTGTCTTTCAAGTATGGTATGAACTAGTTTTGTTTGTCCTAGTCGTAATCTAGGATTTTAATTGAGTGATCGTTTGTTACCCTTTTAGAAATGCCGCCTAAGCGTCCTGCAACGAGGTCGACTCCCTAGTTGGAGGGTGAGTCGTCAGGTGCGCAAAGTGATGCGTTGATTGAGAGTCTACGTCAGAGCAACGAGGCTCTGTCAAGGCAAGTGCTTGCGATGCAATCGCAAATGGAATCCTTTTTGTCTGCCGCCCCTGTGCAGCAACCCTTAGTGCAAGACCCTATTGTGGATCGAGTTGTACCCGATACCCCTGCTCCTCTAGTGCCCCCGATGACTCTACCACCAGAGATGAATTTTATTTCACACTTCCAGCGGCTGGGGCCTCCTACCTATGACGGAAGTGCAGACTTTATGGTTTTAGACGATTGGATCATCTCTATCGAGGAGATGTTTTCATATTCGGGGATTGTAGAAGCCCAGAAGGTAATGATTGGGGCCTACCAGTTAAAAGGATTGGCAAAGAACTGGTGGATTCGTGAAAAAGAGAGTCTGAAGGAAGGTTGTTCTTGGGAGTCTTTCAAGAAGATGCTGCTGAAAAAGTTTCTACCCTCGGTCGAGCAGGACCGCCTGATGAATAACTTCCTATACCTAAAACAGAGACAGCTCACGGTGAGCGAGTACGAGATTGAGTTTAGCAAGTTGAGTAGATTTGCTCCAGATTTAGTAGCTTCGGAGGATGGTAGAGTGAAGCGATTCCTTGGAGGACTAAGAAGCGATGTCCAGCAGTTGGCATGCGCTTATAGAGCGGAGAATTTTGCAGAGGCAGTGGAAGCCGCACTGAAGGTTGAGGCGATTGAAAATGCCAAGAATCGAGGAGCTGCAGCGAGAAAAGATAAGAGGAAAGGTGTCGAAGACGGATGCTCTAGGGCATCTGGCCCTCCTTCGAAAAAGAAAGGTGAAGAGATATGCAGTTTCTGTGGTCGATCTGGCCACCCGTACGAAAGGTGTTTCAAGAGGACCGCTACCCTGAAGAAGCAGCAGGTGCTCGTCATTCAAGGCATACCCAAGGGAGATCTGGTGTGCTCATTTTGTTCAAGGAAGGGTCATGACGTGAGTCGTTGCTGGTTGAAGGATAGAACTTGTTTCCAGTGCGGACAGAAGGGACACCAGAAGTCTGCATGCCCTCAGGCTCAGCCCCCATTGCAGCCTACCCCACTCCGAGCTCTACCGCCGCCACCAAACTAGGACAAAGGAAAAGGAAAGTTAAACGTGGTTACTAGAGAGGAAGCTCAGACCTCTACCCAAGTGATATCAGGTTTGATTCTAACTTGATTTTTACTCTCCTTGTTTGTGGTAGTTTTCGTTCGTTTAGTTACGTATGCTACGATTATAGGGGAGTTTAAGGTACGGAACAGGTGGGCGCGCGTCCTTTTCGATTCGGGTGCCACCCATTCTTTCGTGGCGCAGAGTTTTGTAGATAAACATCGTGTTGGGGCTACGGTCCAGAATCGCCCCCGCGTTGCGGCGCTATGCGGTAATGGCTTAACTGGCTGCCCCGTCCCCGGTCAAAATCTTGATATAAAGATTAGTATGCGCCTTTGACCTTTAGGCCGGTCTTTTGGTGCAGTTGGTTGCGCTAAGTCCTCTCAATTGGTGGAGATGCGGGGTACGGGTTCGAAACCCCGGGGTCGTTTCCGGGGGGGGATTGTTGGGGCTGCGGTCCGGAATCGCCCCCGCGTTGCGGCGCTATGCGGTAATGGCTTAACTGGCTGCCCCGTCCCCGGTCAAAATCTTGATATAAAGATTAGTATGCGCCTTTGACCTTTAGGCCGGTCTTTTGGTGCAGTTGGTTGCGCTAAGTCCTCTCACATCGTTTGAACGTGGATCAATTAGAAGATTCCTTCAACGTCAAGCTTCCTTCTGGAAATCTAGTGACATCAAGTCGAGGAATTCAGAGATGCCCTATTTGTCTAGGCGATTTTCTAGCTTTTGCGGATTTGATGGTATTGGATCTGGCAGACTTTGACGTGATTTTGGGCATGGACTGGTTGTCTAAGTATGATGCAGTCATCCAATGCAAGGCTAAGCGGCTGGATTTCAAGATGGGCAGCGGCCAACCTATGAGTGTCTATGGTTCTCAAGGCAAGAGTTCCCTCCTTATTTCCGCGGTATGTGCTTGTCGAGCTTTAGAGTCTGGTTGTGAGGCATATGTTGTTTCTCTGTCGGCTTTGGAATCAGCTTTTGTTACACCACGTCTTGAGGATGTCTCGGTGGTGCAAGAGTATCCAGATGTCTTTCCTGATAGTCTTCCAGGACTTCCTCCTGAAAGAGAGGTAGAGTTTGTGATAGACCTCGAGCCAGGTACTCGCCCTATTGCTAAGGCACCATACCGCATGGCTCTGCGAGAGTTAGATGAGTTGCGCGCTCAGCTGGATGAGTTGCTGCAGTGTGGTTTTATTAGACCGAGTTCTTCACCTTGGGGTGCTCCTGTTTTGTTCGTTAAAAAGAAAGATGGTTCTATGAGGCTCTGCATAGATTATCGAGAGTTAAATAAGGTAACCATCAAGAACCGATATCCGTTGCCTCGGATAGATGACCTATTTGATCAATTGTGGGGATGCGCTGTGTTTTCGAAGATTGATCTTCGTTCAGGCTACCACCAGTTGAGAGTCCGTGAGGCTGATGTACCCCGGACGGCTTTTCGTTCTCGGCATGGGCATTTTGAGTTCTTGGTGATATCCTTTGGACTGACAAATGCACCCTCGGCGTTCATGTATTTAATGAATAGAGTGTTCAAGGATTACTTGGACCATTTTGTTATTGTGTTCATAGATGACGTCCTCGTCTATTCCCGCAGTGTCGAGGAGCATACTAAACACTTGCGCTTAGTTCTGTCAACCCTGAGGGAGCACAAGCTCTACGCTAAGTTGAGTAAGTGCGAATTCTGGTTACCCCAGGTGTCCTTTTTGGGCCATGTGGTGGGCAAGGACGGTATTTCTGTAGACCCAACAAAGATTTCTGCTGTGATGGAATGGAAGAGACCTTCTACTCCTAAGGAGATTAGGAGCTTTCTAGGTCTGGCCGGTTATTATAGAAGATTCGTGGAAGGGTTCTCTGTGTTGTCTTCCCCTCTAACTAAACTTACCCAGAAGAACACCGCGTTCATTTGGAGCGATAAGTGTGAGGAAGCCTTCCAAGAATTGAAAAAGAGATTGTGTACTGCTCCAGTTTTAACTCTGCCTACTGAAGGACTTGAGTATGCTGTGTATGTGGATGCATCACACATTGGACTTGGTTGTGTTTTGATGCAAGAAGGAAAGGTGATCGCATACGGATCAAGACAATTAAAAGTTCACGAAAGAAACTATCCCACACATGATTTAGAGTTTGCTGCAGTGATTTATGCGTTAAAACTTTGGAGACATTTATTGTACGGCGCGATGTGCAAGATCTACACAGACCATAAGGGTTTGAAGTACGTATTCACTCAAAAAGAATTAAATCTGCGCCAGCGTAGGTGGTTAGAGTATGTGGCTGATTATGAAGTGGAGATCCTTTATCACCCGGGAAAGGCTAATGTAGTAGCCGATGCTTTGAGTAAGAAGACAGCTGAAATCTTCAATTTATCCGTGCAATCCCTGGTGGAAGAATTCTTGTTAATGGACATTGAAGTTGGGAGTAGTTCGATGCCTTCCAGTTTGGAATCAGAAGAGCCCTCTTGGATTTCCCTTACTAGAGTACACCAGAAGGATGATCCTGATTTGCTGCACCTCTGGGTTAGAACTGAGAAAGGAGAGTTACCTGATTTTTCTTTGGATGAGTTAGGTACTCTGAAATATCGAGGTAGATTTTGTATCCTGGCCATTGGTGACATTCGGGCTAAGATTTGTCAGGAAGCTCATGGTTCCAGTGTTTCCTATCATCTTGGATCCACCAAAATGTATAAAGATCTAAAGCAAATGGTTTGGTGGTCGGGAATGAAGGGTGATATAGCTAAGTTTGTGTCAGAATATTACACGTGTCAGCGTGTTAAGGCAGATCATAGGAGGCCTGGTGGTAAACTGACACCGCTAGATATTCCACAATGGAAGTGGGAGAGTACATCAATGGATTTCATTACCGGTCTACCAAAATCTCCCCGTGGGCACGATTCGGTTTGGGTGATAGTCGATAGGCTGACTAAGTGTGCTCACTTTGTGCCATTTAAGATTGGGTATTCTATGAAAAGGATCGCTGAATTATATCTTGAAGAAGTTATTAGATTACATGGTGTACCTGTCAGCATCGTGTCAGACCGAGACTCCAGATTTACGTCTCGTTTTTGGAAGAGTTTACAAGAGGGGTTGGGTACTGATTTAAGGTATTCCACCGCCTATCATCCGCAGACGAATGGTCAGACGGAAAGAGTGAATCAGATTGTAGAAGATATGATCATGTGTTATATTTTGGATCATGGTGGTGCTTGGGATGAGCGTCTCAGACTCATGGAATTTGCTTACAATAATAGCTATCAAGAGAGTCTGCAGATGGCCCCGTTTGAGGCCTTATATGGGAGGCGTTGTAGAACTCCCTTGTTTTGGACTGAAGTTGGTGAGAGGCCGTTGCTAGGTCCGGAAGCCCTTGAGGAGATGAATTGTGCTGTAACTCATATTCGTGAGAAACTCCATGTAGCACAAGAGCGTTATGAGAAATATGATAATCGACGAAGGGTCGATCTGGAGTTTGCTGTTGGGGACTTGGTTTTTCTGAAGGTCTCTCCGATGCCAGGTGTTAAAAGATTTGGAAGGAACCACAAGTTGGATCCCCGGTATGTGGGACCTTTTCAAATTCTGGAGCGCATCGGAGTGTCAGCTTATCGGCTGGATTTGCCTGTTACTTTCCCTGGTGTCCATGATGTGTTCCATGTGAGCCAGTTGCGGAAGTGTGTTCGTAATGGTCGTCAAGTCCTTGATTCGGTGCCCCAGATTCAGCCCAATCTTTTGTATGTGGAAGAGCCTGTCCGCGTTTTGGAATCTCTAGATCGAGTGTTGTGGAGGAAGACCATTCCTATGGTCAAAGTTCTTTGGAGAAACCAGGACATCGAGAGCGCGACGTGGGAGTTGGAATCAGCGATGAGAGAATCTCATCCGCACCTCTTCGCCTAGTTCTGGTATGTTTATATGTTTTAGGTTGTGTTTGATTTCTTCGTTTTTGTTAGATTTTGGATTTGTATTAAGTTTTGGGACGAAACTTCTTTTTAGGGGGAGTGACTATAACGTCCCTGATTTTTCGATGATTTTGTTTGGTTTTGGTATCGTCATATTTATGACGTCATGGCGTTACTTTTAACGTCGGGTTGACGGCGCATCGCCGATAAGGCATTTTCGCGTCCGTTCGGTCGAGTCGGCCAATTCCTTGGATTTTTGTCGAAATCAGAAAATATTTCTACGAGGTTTAAGTTGAGTAATTTTAAACTTGCTCGTCAAGTTTCGTCGCAATCCGAGCATTTTTGGAGTCTCGGCGCGCGATTGAAGTTTTGAGTATTTATGTCATTGTATTTGGAAATTTTTATCTCAGGAATGGCTCGTCGAATTTAGGTTTCGAATTCGTTGTTGGGTTCATCCTGTCAATTTTCTCCTCGAGCGTTCTCCCTTTGAATCTAATCGATCCTAGTTGTTTTCTCGAGTCCTATACGTATTTTGGCAAGTTTCTATGTAAATCTCGAGAGTTCAAGCCTTTATCTCGACCGTTTTTATTATTATTATTTTTGTGTTGGTGTTCAGGCGCTATTTAGAGGGTCAAATAAGAGTGGTATGGAAAAATGGTCAACATGAAATTTGTTCGTCTCGACGGGATATACAACTTTCATGTTGACCACTTTTCGATTTGAGGTCATCTTGAACCCTTATTCTCGTTTATTCTGCTGGAACTCGTGTATGATGCTCCTACTCGAGTATATAGACTTCTACTCGAGTATATTGAACTCCTACTCGAGTATATGGACTCCTACTCGAGTATATGGACTCCTACTCGAGTATATTTGAACTCCTACTCGAGTATGTATGATTCTACTCGAGTATGTTTGCTTCTACTCGAGTATGTATGCTTCTACTCGAGTATGTATGTTGTCACTCGAGTATTCCATTCCTGTCAGCGTTAGAGCGCCGTTTTGATGGTCAAAACGGCATCGTATCAAAAAAATGGTCAACATAAATTTTGTTCGTCTCGACGAGATCTACAACTTTCATGTTGTGCACTTTTCGATTTGAAGCCATCTTAAATGCCTATTTTTGATATTTCCGAAGCTGTCCCTTTTAAGTTGAAATTTTTATAAAAGAAAAAAAAACTATATATATACTTTTCTCTTAGGTTATTAGGATATAACTTCATCTTCTCCGATACTTCTATTCCGAACCAGAACAGCGGTGAGAGATAAGTTTCTCCATTTCGTGAATCTTTCGGTGGCCGCCGACGGAGCTCCGGTGCTCGGAATCTTCAACCGATCGTAGATCCGGAAAGCTCTCACCGAGAGCTACGCTATCGTGGTAATTTCTTCCTCTTTCTGTGAGTTTTCTTGTTAGGGTTTTTCGTCCCTAACCCCTTTTCCGCCATTGTTGTTTAGATTTCTACTTCTCCTGAGTTCTTTTGTCCCGATCTACGGCGTGAAACGATTCAGAGAACGTTTCCGGTGCAACCAAGACAAGTAGTGGTTTTCCCTCCTTCCCTCTCGTCCGATTTCGATGGTAACGGTTAAACTTTAGTTCTCAATCCTTGTGCACTTTTGATATTCGGTTTAGTATGCTTGTTGAGTCTTCCTTATGAGTTTTCTTGGTTTTTATTTAGTTTTTGGCATGAAAAATCTCGTCTTGTGGAGTTGTAGAAATGCGATGTAGGGTTTTATTGTGGGCTTTTATCGCCCTATTTATAGCGTTAGAAATTACCTAGGGTCGTAAATCGTTTCTAGAGGTTGATCAACCGTGTTTTTAACCTAGAATATATCGAGTAGAATCCGATGTGCCCAGTTCCTGTGATTTATTTCCTAGTTACTCGTTCTGCGGGTGTTTGTGGGCAAATCCACCGACCGCAAGGTTTGTTTTCCTTTATTAGTGGTCGTGCAACTCTATTGGTGGTTTGGCATCCTGCGGCGACTAGTGGAGTGTATAAGTCTCCCCCGCAATTAGACAGATTTTAACATCTGTGAGGGGTGTGTCCTTATTAGTGAGCACCCTGCCTGTTTAGATAGAGTTGACCACACGCGGCTAATAAAGTTGTTTTTTTTTTGAGTTTCTTTCTTATGATTTACTCATGCCTTTGTTTTCCCCCTACCTTGGGTATCTGGCATGATTGGTTGTACGTGACGATTCACGTAAGTTCTATTTTTCTAAATTTGTTTTGTACCTTATTTCAGTACTTTGGGTCCTGGGTTGGTACCCCTTTCGACCTTGTTCATTTGTTTACTTTATTTATTTTCTTGCCACTACTTGTACCTTCTTGCTGAGGCATTGTGTTTTTTTTTGGAATGCCTCAGGTTCAGAGCTGTAGCAGATAGTGGAGCTAGTTTTGGTTTTCTGAGCAGCAGTGTTGGCTGTGGTTTTGCACCTCGCCATAGCGAGGTAGTTTGTCTTTTTAGTTATTTTCCTTAGTTCAGACATACCTAATACTGTGGGTTCGTGTCAGGTTGTTGACGCCCACAAGATTGTTGATTTTTGACACTTGCTGGCTGTAGTAGTTTTTTATGTTTTGATTTAGATAACTTGTTCTCTGGGATGATTTCTTTGCTAGGACTGCATGTTAGGTATTTTGACCTATAAAACCCTACTATTAGTAAAGCATACTTATCATCTCCTTCAAAACTAAGCCACTACTTTCTATTTAGCGTAAAGACTTTCCTACTCTTATTATAAATCTAGGGTTTGCATTGTATGAGTTGTTCCTCGGGGACATTTATACTTATGTAGGATATTAGAGTCAATTTAAATAAGTATTTTCCGCAAGCGTATAATTTATATTTTTAAATCGTGAACTAGATGATTCACTAAGCCGAGGGATACGGCTACCATCATAACTTAAACTGGATTTTATTCATAACCATTTATGTTTTCTATTAAAATTGTAAAGTTTGGAGTCTTGCCTGAACGTCTGCAGTTATCCCCTGCACGGCGTGGCATCACGACGCGTATTTTCCCCTTGCTCTGATATAATTAAATTGTTGGGAAAAATCCGGGTTGTGACACCCGCCCGGGGTGGGCGGAAAGGCTCTCGCTCGTGGTAAGCGAGAGGCCAGCAAGGATTAATGGAAAAGGCTTCCGCCCGGTAGGGTCCAGCCAAGTAGGGTCCAGGGGTGAAATTGCTTGTATGCCCCTAGGTCTGCATTTAGCTCCTCAGAACAGCAGAGTTTGGCTGTTGACAGACCAACTCAGGGTATTTTGGTAATTTTAGAACAACAAAATTACGCTTTTGGCAGACCATATACTAAAAACCTATAAATAGACCCATGGAGTTCCTTAGAAGGCAAGCTTTCATCATTTCTGAAATTCCCTTGTGCTTTTTGAGGTACTCCAAGCCCAGCTATTGGCTTTGGAGGAAAAACGCCCAGAGATCTTCCGGGTTAGTAGAGGGACCTCTCAGCTGAGGCTAAGGGCCAGTTCCAGGTTCTTTGTTACTAGTAAGAGGTCAAGTTTTGGGAGAAGTAGGTGCTAGCTATACCCCGAGATCCGAACTCTCGTTGAGGCCAGTTTTTGGCTTCAACACGTCCAGACAGAGGTGGCGGAGAACCTTTGTTCATTCACGACTTTGGAGAACCGGGGTTCATCCAAGTAAAAGTGCAGATGAACCTTTGTTCATCTTGCCTGGGAGGACTGGGGTCCGTCCCGGTGGAGGTGGCAAATAGCCTTTGTTCGTTTACAGCTATGAAAAACCGGGGTTCGACCAAGTAAAGCTGCAGATGAACCTTTATCCATCTCGCCTGAGAGGTGCAGACAGACCATTGTTCGTCTTGCATGGGAGGACCGGGGTCCGTCCGGGAGATGCGGAAAGGCTTTCGTCGGTCATGCATGGGAGGTGCAGAAAGGCTTTTTCCAGTGTCGCCTTAGAGGTGCAAAAAGACTTTTGTCAGTCACGCCTGAGACTTGCAATTGGATTTGAATAAGGTGGATTGTATTGACATTGAAGAAGATACAATGATGGGGCACCCTGACCGTGCACCTTACTTTGGTTTATTGGTAGAAGAGGCGCAGGTTCTGCGCATTCCAACGCCGGGGGAGTGCTTTTTCGTCTAGAACTCTCAGTTTGTAAGTTCCTGGTCTTACTATTGTTGTGACGATGAAGGGCCCTTCCCAAGTCAGAGAGAGCTTGTCCTTCTAAGGTCCTTTCCCTACTGCTCCAAGGTTTCAGAGGGCGAGGTCCCTGATGCTGATGAATCTTGGCTTTACCCTCCCATCGTAGAAGCTTGTCATGCGACCCTAATATATGGCGATTCTTTATGCTGCTTCATCCCTGACTTCCTGGATCAAGTCAGGGTTTCCCCTCAGGAGGGCTTCGTCCTCTATTGAGTCGAAAGCTTGGACGCGAGGACTTGGGGCCCCGGTGTACAACCCCGTATTCGCGGAGTGAGGATCCGAAGCAGGGTGAAAGGCCTGTTTTCAAGTTTTAAGCTTTTGAGCTGTTTTTGCACTCTAGGGGGCCAATTTTGGCTGAACCTTGAGGATATACTAGTAGGGGGAGGAAAAATTCGCCTCCCCCTTGCCCCCTTCTTTGAGGGGGGGGAGCGGCAAGTTGGCCCCCCCCCCGACTTGGTAAAGTGCAAGGTGGGGGCAGCGGGGTCGACTGGAGACCAAAGTCTCATCCCCCCTGCTGCGCCTTAGTCCCGAGCCAGAGATCAGGCCTAGCTCGCGGGGAGAGACCGCCGGCCAGGCGGGCTCACGCCCGCGCAGCCCAGCTCGCGGGGCGAGACCGCCGGCCAGGCGGGCTCTCGCCCGCGCGGCCCAGCTCGCGGGGCGAGACCGCCGGCCAGGCGGGCTCTCGCCTGCGCGGCCCAGCTCGCGGGGCGAGACCGCCGCCCAGGCGGGCTCTCGCCCGCGCGGCCCAGCTCGCCCCCGGACCCGGGTGTCCAGGGAAGGGGGAGGGGTGTGGTTTGGACTCCTCTCGCCCTTGGACCTCTTTGCCCCGGGGCGGTGTTTTCCCTTTTTACCCCCTAGTGTGGACGTTTTCTATTGGCTAGAGGCTTATTTGCCCTAAGGGCGTTTTGGTCATTTTGACCCCAAGACTTGGGAAAAACTATAAATAGACCCCCTTGGGTGCCTTTGGACAGGATGAGATTTCCTTACCTCCTCCTCCCTTAGTTTCATCTTGGTAGAGTAGAGAGAGCTCTCTAAGGCGCCAAGCTCAGCCACTTGGTGAGGGAGGGGAAGAGTTCTAGCAACCTTTCGGGTGTGAGGTGGGACCTCCGCGCTAGAGCCGAGGGTCTGTTCCTAGTTTCCCAAGTCTTTGGTCCGTGACGTTCTCCCGAGTGTAGTAGGTGTGAGGTCACCCCTTCCCCAAGGGTCGAACTCCACAGAGACCAAGTTTTTGGTTTCAACATTTTGGTGCGGTGAGCGTGGAGAGTGACCAGCACAGAAGATCTCGGGAGAGTGTCATGGCTGGAGATCAGGGAGGTAGTGATGACCTCGGTGGTCTCCCCAACCCAGGACCCTTCGTAGGAAGGGAAGAGTACATGGCTTCCATCTCTAACATCATGGAGATGTTGTGAAGCATTGCCCCTCGGGCTGGCAGCTCAGCCCCCACCCCCCACCCCCCAGGGACCGGCTCCCAGGGATCTCAGTGAGCTGCCCCCCAGGGATCTAAGCGAGATCACCCCAGCAGGGGGAGAAGGAGGTGCCCCAGGGAGGCGACCTGGGAAGGAGAGGTTGGGAGAGGGGGTCGAGCGAGACCTCACCAGCCGGGAGTTGTTCCCCAGCCCATCGAGTACTCGCCCCTTAGGAGACCAGGTCGCGCTAGCAGAGGTCGCAAGAACACCCCTTAGGGGGTCACCCTTCGGCGAGCTGATCATCTCAGCTCCCGTTCCCGAGGGGTTCAGGGAACTTGACAAGGCATACTATACCGGGAAGGATGACCCCATCCAGCATCTACAGTGGTTTGAGGATGCTGTCTCCATCATGCCAATGACGGATGCCTTCAAGTGCCGTCTATTTGCGATCACCTTGAAAGAGAAGGCGAGGGACTGGTTCCATCAACTCCCCCCAAGGTCCATCTTCGGGTTCGAAGACTTGAGCCGGAGCTTTCAGCTTCGCTTCTCCACCTCCTAAGAAGAGGAAGAAAGGTCCCGAGTCCCTCTTCCTGATAAAGCAAAGGTCTGAGGAGTCGCTGGCCCACTACGTTGACAGGTTCCAGGAGGAGGTCCTTGACATCCAAGAGGTGCCAAGGTATGCCCTCCAGATGGCGTTCACGGTGTGGTTGCGCGAAGGGTTCTTCAAGATGAGCTTGACCCGGAAGACCCCCTTTCCTTCGAGGAGCTGATGGAAAGGGCGACAGAGGAGATAGCCATGGAGGCAGACAACCCGGTCTTTGTGAAAAAGTTGGCAAAGTTGACGGAGGTGGAGTCAAAAGAGCAAGGTGGCTCAAGGCACCAGAAAGGAAGGCGGAGAGAGGAGCAGAGAGACCAGGGTTTCTAGAGACAGGAGGGTCCGGAGCCAGGCTGGAGGCAGCAGGGAGGACCCGCCCATGGTCCAGGAAGAGCTCTCATCCAGGATGGGGGGGAACTTTCATGGGGGCCAAGGGAGGTTCAACTTCCAGAGGCAAGCCCCAAGACAGCTCCTACCCCCACCCTAGCAAGCAATGACGATTGACCGAAGGGAGAGGAGGAATCACAGGGGGAGAGGGGGAGGTAGTGTAGAGTTACCGTATTGCGACTTCCACCAGTTGGAGGGTCACGCTACGGCTACCTGCCCCGAGTTCCTAGAAGTGAGGGGGACGAGAGTTCTAGCCCAGCAGCAGCCGGAGCAGATCGAAGCTCTGCCCCAAGGAGGTGGAGGGGATGATGTATGCGAGGATCGGGTTGATGTAGGACACCGAGGAGGAATAACAGTGATCCACGGTAAAGTAGGGATCGAGGCCACTCGGAAGGCGAGCCTCCATGTGATGTACCTACGGAGCATTGCCTCGACATCCCAGACCCCTCCCCCAGAAGAAAGGATCACCTTCTCGTCAAAAGACATGTCGGAGCATGAGGACCCATTCTGCGATGCCCTGGTCATCCAGGCAGCCGTCGAAGGCTTCACCGTCTCCCGGATCTTGGTTGATAACGGAAGCTCTGTCAACATCATTTTCAAGAAGGCGTTCGAGGGGATGAAGGTGGAGACAAGGAGGGTAGTGGCGTCGGATGGACCTCTGTTTGGATTCTCAAGGGAGAGGAAGGAGGTAAAAGGTGGAGTCGGACTCCAGGTGAAGTTAGGAGGGACCTCAAGGAACTGCAGGTTCGTCATTGCTGACGCTCCAAGCAGCTACAACGCCATCTTCGGAAGGCCCCTCATCAACGCCTTCTGGTGCGTGCCCTCATCCTTCCACCAGTGCCTCAAGTTCAACTCATATTGGATCCAGGTCAGGATCAAGGGAGACTCAAGGATGGCGAGGCAGTGCTACGTCACGGCAGTCAACACCATCTCTTGTTGACTAAGGCGGAGAAGATGGAGAAGATCATGGAGAGCCTGAGCAGGATGGAGGTGTCCAGTGAACCCGATGTCGACCACCATGCTCGGACCCCCTGAAGAAGCCTCGCCTCGGCGGAGTCATGTATCTTGTTTTTCATTATGTTGTTGTAAGGAGTCTAGCCCCCGACCGGAAGAGTTGGAGGGGGGAGGGGTCATGTAACCCATCGTTTTCCCCTTTGGAGGATGTTGGATTTTGGTAGAATTCAGGTGACATGCTCTGTCCCCAAGCCCCCCGAGAGGATCTCCTCATGTCAGGCTCTCACTAGCTAGATGGGTCGATGGTACCTCGGGGAGGCCAAGTTCTTTTTGCTCCGAGATGATTCCGCTGCCAAGGCTCTCACTAGATGGCAGGGCAGGTTGATCTCTCGTGGGAGCCAAGCTTCTTTTAGCTCCTAGATGATTCCGCTGTCAGGCTCTCATTAGCTGGCAGGGCAGGTTGATCTCTCGTGGGAGCCAAGCTTCTTTTAGCTCCGAGATGATTCCGCTGCCAGGCTCTCATTAGCTGACAGGGCAGGTTGATCTCTCGTGGGAGCCAAGCTTCTTTTAGCTCCGAGATGAGTCCGCTGTCAGGCTCTCATTAGTTGGCAGGACAGGTTGATCTCTCGTGGAGCCAAGCTTCTTTTAACTCCGAGATGATTTCGTTGTCATGCTCTCAGTAGCTAGCAGGGCAGGTTGATCTCTCGTGGGAGCCAAGCTTCTTTTAGTTCTGAGATGATTCCGCTGTCAGGCTCTCACTTGCTGACAGGGCAGGTTGATCTCTCGTGGGAGCCAAGCTTCTTTTAGCTCCGAGATGATTCCGCTGTCAGGCTCTCATTAGCTGGCAGGGCAGGTTGATCTCTCATGGGAGCCAAGCTTCTTTTAGCTCCGAGATGATTCCGCTGCCAGGCTCTCATTAGCTGGCAGGGCAGGTTGATCTCTCGTGGGAGCCAAGCTTCTTTTAGCTCCGAGATGATTCCGCTGCCAGGCTCTCACTAGCTGGCAGGGCAGGTTGATCTCTCGTGGGAGCCAAGCTTCTTTTAGCTCCGAAATGATTCTGCTGTCAGGCTCTTATTAGCTGGCAGGGCAGGTTGATCTCTCGTGGGAGCCAAACTTCTTTTAGCTCCGAGATGATTCCGCTGTCAGGCTCTCACTAGCTGGCAGGGCAGGTTGATCTCTCGTGGGAGGCAAGCTTCTTTTAGCTCCGAGATGATTCCGTTGTCAGGCTCTCACTAGCTGGCAGGGCAGGTTGATCTCTCGTGGGAGCCAAGCTTCTTTTAGCTCCGAGATGATTCCGCTGTCAGGCTCTCACTAGCTGGCAGGGCGGGTTGATCTCTCGTAGGAGCCAAGCTTCTTTTAGCTCCGAGATGATTCCGCTGTCAGGCTCTCACTAGCTGGCAGGGCAGGTTGATCTCTCGTGGGAGCCAAGATTCTTTTAGCTCCGAGATGATTCCGTTGCCAGGCTCTGGGCAGGTTGATCTCTCGTGGGAGCCAAGATTCTTTTAGCTCCGAGATGATTCCGCTGTCAGGCTCTCACTAGCTGGCAGGACAGGTTGATCTCTCATGGAGGTTGACCTTTTACCCTGAGGGGGTCTCGCCACCCAGGTTCTCATCAGCTGGCATGGCAGGTTGACCCCCCCAGGAGGCTAAGTGTTTTTTGCCCTGAGTAGGTATCGCCACCCAGGCTCTCGTCAGCTGGCATGGCAGGATGACCCCTCGAAAGAGGCCTCATAATCTTTCGACACCGCGAGAGCAAGCTACACTCAGCGAATACGTTGGGTTGGATGTTTCTTTCTGAGCTTGTGCTAATCTCGAAAAGAGCGGGGATTGTGTACAACTCCGTATTCGCGGAGTGAGGATCCGAAGCAGGGCGAAAGGCATGTTTTAGAGTTTTAAGCTTTTGAGCTATTTTTGCACTCTAGGGGGAAATTTTGACTGAACCTTGAGGATATACTAGTAGAGGGAGGAAAAATTCGCCTCCCCCCTTGCCCCCTTCTTTGAGGGGGGAGCGGCAAGTTGCCCCCCCCCCCGACTTGGTAAAGTGCAAGGTGGGAGCAGCGGGGTCGACTGGAGACAAAGGTCTCATCCCCCCTGTTGCGTCTTAGTCCCGAGCCAGCCAGCCCATCGCGGGGCAGACCGCCCAGGCGGGCTCTCGCCCGCGCGGCCCAGCTGCGGGGCGAGACCGCCGGCCAGGCGGGCTCTCGCCCGCGCGGCCCAGCTTGCGGGGCGAGACCGCCGGCCATGCGGGCTCTCGCCCGCGCGACCCAGCTCGCCCCCGGACCCGGGTGTCCAGGGAGGGGGGAGGGGTGTGGTTTGGCCTCCTCTCGCCCTTGGACCTCTTTGCCCCCGGGACGGTGTTTTCCCTTTTTACCCCCCAGTGTGGACGTTTTCTATTGGCTAGAGGCTTATTTGCCCTAAGGGCGTTTTGGTCATTTTGACCCCAAGATTTGGGAAAAACTATAAATAGACCCTCTTGGGTGCCTTTGGACAGGATGAGATTTCCTTACCTCCTCCTCCCTTAGCTTCATCTTGGTAGAGTAGAGAGAGCTCTCCAAGGCACCCAGCTCAGCCACTTGGTGAGGGAGGGGAAGAGTTCTAGCAACCTTCCGGGTGTGAGGTGGGACCTCCGCGCTAGAGCCGAGGGTCTGTTCCTAGTTTCCCAAGTCTTTGATCCGTGACGTTCCCCCGAGTGTAGTAGGTGTGAGGTCACCCCTTCCCCAAGGGTCGAACTCCACAAAGACCAAGTTTTTGGTTTCAACACTCGGTGTCTACATGTATGACTGCTTTTGATCTGTAGCAAAGGTTGAAGGGTGTTTCTCTGGTGGGCATCCTCGCCATTGTTCGGTAAGCCCACGTGACATTGGGGAGGGCATCCACCCATTGCCCCCAGGCTTCTTGAAGACGGGTCTTCAGGTCTTTTAGGATGGTGCGGTTGGTGACTTCAATTTGCCTGTTTGCCTGAGGATGCGTCACAGACATATGACAGAGCTCTATCTTCAGGTCCTGACACATTTTGGTGAAGGACTTTCCAGTGAACCGTGTCTCGTTGTCGGCGATGATAGTGGCGGTAATGCTGGAGCCGTAGACGATGTTTTTCCAAACGAATCACATTGCATTCTCCACGGTAATCTTGGACAACGGTTCTGCCTCGACCTATTTTGTGAAGTAGTCGACGACCAGAACGATGAACTTCCTCTACTCAGAAGCTGGCGGAAATGGACCGAGTAGGTCGATTCCCCACTGGGTGAATGGTCATGTGCTCTGGAGTGGGGTGAGCTCGACAGGAGGTTAATGCAGGATGTTGGAGTGGAATTGACAGCTTCCGCATTTTCGAGTGAAGTTTATGACGTTCTTTTTCAATGTGGGCCAGTAGAAGCCTTGCCGCAAGATTTTCAGGGCCAAATCCCTTTCTCACAGGTGCTCACCGCATATGCCTTCGTGCACCACCCGCAGAGCGTAGTCGGCGTCGACAGGGCATAAGAATTTTAGGTACGGTCCGAAGAATGAGCGTTTGTAAATATCATCGGCGATGAGAAAGAATGAGGCCACATGCATTCGAAGTTGTCTGGCCTCTACAGGGTTCGCCGACAGTTGTCCACTTTTGAGGTAGGTGATGATGGGGTCCATCCAGCAGGGTTCCCCTTCCGCAATGGTGGCGATCTCCCATGTGCCCGAGATATTGGGAATGAGTAAATCCTCGACTCGTCGGTGCTGCGTTTGGCATCCTGTGGTGTAGTTGGCAAGCTTGGACAGTTTGTCTGCCCTGACATTCTGCTCCCAAGGAATGTGGAGGATCTGATGAGATTTGATTTTCCCGAGGAGAGTCTTGGTCGGCTAGAGGTATTGCGCAAACTGTTCATTTTTTTTGCCTCATAGTCCCCCTCAACTTGCGAGACCACTAACTGAGAGTCAGTACTAATGGTCAAGCTTTCTATCCCACAATAGATCGCTAGGCGGAGGCCTGCGATCAGGGATATGTACTCCGTGACGTTGTTTGTGGCAGGAAATTTCAGTCAGAGCCCGTACTCAAGGGTGGCCCCCTTGGGGCCTGTCAGTAGTAACCTTGCACCTACCCCTACAGTACCCGAGGATCCATCGACGTGCAGGGTCCACATTGTTGGAGCCGGGTTGACGGAGCTGGGGCTCTTTTCTGGCGGGAGCGTGCATTCTACTACAAAGTATGCCAAGACTTGAGACTTGATGATGGGCCTTGGCAGGAATTGGATGTTGAACTCCCCCATCTCCATCACCCATTTAACCAGCCTTCCCGACACCTCGGGCTTTTGCAGGATCGCCCAGAGTGGTAGCTGTATGAGTACTTTGACCTTGTGGGCTTGAAAGTAAGGGCGGAGCTTTCTGGACCAGTATATTAGCGCTAGGGCCGTTTTGTCTGCCGCAGAATACCTGCTCTCGGTATCAGATTAGACCTTGTCGAGATAGTAGACTGGGCGCTAGATCCCCCTTCGTCCTTTACCAGGACCAAGATGAGCGCATGCGGCGAGATTGCTAGGTATAAGAAGAGGGCTTCTCCTTCTACGAGCTTAGAAAGCAGTGGGGGAGTGGCCAGATAGTGCCTGAGGTGCTCGAAGACAGCTTGACACTCATTCGTCCACTGAAAACCGATATGGTGAGTTCCTCGAAGCGCTTTGAAGAAGGGGAGGTACTTGTCCCTTGTCCGGGCTAGGAAGCGAGGAAGTGCGGTTATTCTCCAGTTGAGGTGTTGAACCTCCTTGACATTAAGTGGGGGCGAGCTAATGTCTTGATCTTTTCGGGGTTGACCTCTATCCACCGCTGTATTGCCATAAAGCCTGTAAACTTTTATGCAGTGACCCCAAACGCGCACTTGGTGGGGTTCAAGCGAAGATGGAAACGACGGAGGAGTTGGAAGCATTTGTCCAAGTCTTCTAGATGACGACCTCGCTCTCTTGACCAACATGTCATCGACGTAAACTTCCATCGACCGCCTGATGAGGCTTTTGAATTCGTAATTCATTAAACTTTGGTAGGTAGCCCCAACATTTTTCAGCCGAACGACATTACTGTGTAGTAGTACACTCCTTTATTTGTGCAAACAACGGTTTTCTCATTGCCTGCTGGGTTCATCCGGATCTGATTGTATCCCGAGTAAACATCCATGAAGCTGAGAAGTTCATGCTCGACGGTCACGTCCATGAGCTGATCGATACGGGGGAGAGGGAAGTTGTCCTTTGGTCATTCTTGGTTGAGGTTACTGCAGTCGACACACATCCTCCGCTTCACCGAAGTCTTTTTTACCGTGACCACATTGGCGAGCCAGTATGGGTAGTCCGCTTCCCGGATGAATCGTATAGCCAAAAACTTGTCGGGTTGGTGTTTAGCGAGTAGGGGATGCCTTGTGGGTCGACCCCGGGCATGACCTCAGGATTCCAAGTGAATACGTCTTGGTTGGCGTGTAAGAAATTCATGTACTCCCTTTGCTCTACCGGGGATAAGAGTGACCCGAGTAGTACTGTGCGGGCGGGATCCCTCTCACGGAGCGGGATCTCAATTAAGCCTTCAACTGGGGTGGCCCTCTGTATTGAGATTTCATCTCATAGATTGAAGCTTTCGATGGACTGGGCTGCCTTCTACGATGGTTGGGCTTGGTTGAGGTAGCAGATTTGCGCCATTGTCTGATCCCCCAGGACAGTGCCTATATCACCGGGTGTTAGAAATTTCATCGTCAAGTGGGGTATGAAGGGAATTGCCCAGAACGCAGGTTGCAGGGGCCTGTCGAAGATGGCATTGTAGACGAATTCACACTCCATGACCAAGAACTTGATATGGTGGGCTGCTTGCCTCGGGTATTCTCCTATGGTCATCGGGAGGGAGACCATTCCCCGCACAGGGACCGGTCGTTTGTTAAATCCGAAGATGGGCCCGCCTGCAGGAAGGGGAGACTCTTTGTGGAGCCCCATCTTCCGGACCGCGGCCATAAACCAGACGTCTACTGAGCTTTTGTTGTCGACGATGATCCTCTTGACCTTCAAGTAGAGCTCTCCTATTCCCGTGCTGATGACTGGGGGATCTCGATGCGGCTTGCGCATTCCCGCCCTGTCTTCGCCCCCGAAGTGAATGGTGCGATCTTTGCGCACCCTTTGTCGGGATGCCCCCTCGCTTCGAGCTTTGGTGAAGACTTTTGCGGCCAAGGCTGGGGCTCCGACAATCGTCTTCACCTCCATGCTTAAGATCGTGCCCCCCGGGCCTTGCAGAGCTTCACAGAGACTGACGTAAACGTTAGGTCTGCTGTTGGGTTGCTGCTAGTCTAAGGTGCTTGTATGCGACAAGCGTTGCTTCTAAAGAGTTGCAGGGTTTTGGGATCGCCTTCCCACAGACGACACCAAATTGTTGTGGGTCACCCGACTTTTTCCATCGTCCGGAGAATCGGACCGCCTTAGCTCGGAGTCGAGCCAGACGCGTAATCAGTTAAAAAAACCGCAATAATGGACACTAGACATTTTTGATGTGGAAAACCCGAAAATACTGAAAAACCACATGACTAGAACTGTGCCGAGCCAAAATCCACCAGCTTGTCGGAGTGTTACAAAAATTGATTTGATCTCGGAGGGCGACAAACCGCTACTCCGTTACAAGTACGACAAAATGAAGAAAAGCAATTAAGTCTCCGGAGCCTCGATGGAAGCACTCCGGCCTTGAGACGACACCGAACTCACGGAACATTGGTGGTAGCGTTCTGTCTGAAAAATATTCCAAGTCCACAGAGCTTCTAACAGTTGCGCTCTCATTGACGCGAAGCCTAGATGAGAGCGCTATCGTGGAGGCAGTTGACGTCACTTGAGGCGTGAGAGAACAGTAGCACAAGGAGAAGAGTGGAACGAGTTTCTAAGCGGACCGGACTAATACCACGATCTCGCTGGAAAACCTCAGAGATCTCTCTTGGCTCTGAAGTTGCTTAGCTTGAAATGAAGGTCTGAGAGTCTATTTAGAATTTTCTAGAGGGGCGCATCAGTAATTGCGCGGGAGTAATTTGTGTTGACGAATGATGTCGCACCGTCTCGATCACACGGATCACGATTTTTTACCGAAATGACAAGAGTGCCCCCCTTCTCCCCGGACAGTTCGAACGGCCTGGGCAGGGTGCCCGGAGGCGGAGGCGGCGTCCGGAGGCGGCAGACGGTGAAGGGGGCGGCCGGGGGTCGCCGCCGACGGCACAGGCTGCCGCATCGGCGAGGTCACCGACAACGTGCTGATGCGGCGCCCGCGCGACACGCGACCGTGCGGGCCCGCAACCGAGAGGCCGCGCGGATGCGCTGCCTGGTGGCCGCGCAGGGTTGGCCTGCATGCGTGGCCCTGCCGCACGCACCCCGCGCACATGCCGAATATAGAACACAAGCAGTCGTGCACGGGGGACCCCGTGCGGGCGACATTTGTCGTGCAGACAACATTTGTCGTGGGGGCGACATTTGTCGCGGAGGAGACAAATGTCGCGGGGGCGACATTTGTCGCGCCACTTCGCAAATTTGAGCGGGACATATTGCCGGGAAAGTAGAAATGACTCAAAAACCAAATCTTTTGAAATAAAAAAGAAGATATGAAGGAGATATTTTGGTAAGTAAATGTTACACCATGACTGAGAGTATTTTGGGTAGATGAATGCTACACCATAGCTATTTTGAAGTTTACTTATAGTATAAAAAAAGATTCAGCACAGTACGATAATATGGACTAGAGGACAAAAAGTGGGCACAAAGACAACTTGGCCGAATAAATTGTTTATACACTCACGTTCACTATTCCTCACTCAAGCTATCCCGTTCGCGCCTTTTAGAAATAGTAACGAAAATCGCCGTTATGCACTGTATCTGGGTGTATCCAAAGTTCACTATTCAACACCCGAGATCTACAACGCTTTCGTGTTGTCAAGCCAAGACGTATTTCGAAAAATTAGGAAAAAAATTAAAAGTTAACGATGTAATACCTGCAACTCTGCAAGGCTGCAATTTAGTTAAAGTAATAACTTGTACTAGTCTACTTGATTTATTAAGCTTCAGTTTTCTTTTCTCCTCTAATTAGTGCTGCCCCCCGTCTTTCTTTTTCCCGGAGCTGCGCGGCACCGCTCTGCCTCACGAAGGAAGATTAGATGTCGGTGAGACGCTGTCGTAGAATTAATTGAGCTGTTTTGTTTTGTTTATATGATTTCGATTGTTTCTTTGCTGGTCATACAGATTATGCGCTGTGTTCTGCTACTGGATGTATTGGATTTCTAGGGTTTTGAGTTTGCGATTGTTTTGTTTCTGTGTTTGAATCAGTTTGAGAACTCCGTGTTCTCTTTTGATGATTTAGGTTAGGCAGATTCGAAAGTAGAAGTAGAATGATTTAACTTTCTGCTTCCTTAATAGTATTTTTGTGTGGGATTTTTCCATTGTTTTTAATAAATTTGTTTAGATTGAAAAGTAGGATCGTTTCTGCTTAAGATGTATATGGATAAATTTTCTCTTGTTATGTTCTACAAGCTGAATAGGAATGAGGATGCTGTTGCTTGTTACGGTTAGAGAACTGGGAGGAGTTTTGTATCTTGCTCTGGATGGTGTACTTTCGTGTATTAACGGTGATTGTGTCAGCGATCGATTTTGCTTCAGTGGTGTGCAGATGGATTGTGCTGGATTCTAGTTGGTATTGTAATTATTTCTTGCTCATAGTTTTGTTAGTTTTTTTTTTCCGAAGTAGTTGTACTTCTCATTTATTTAGATAGAATATGTGTGTGAGCAATCTTTATTACATGTTTGATGATTTGGGCTCTGTTTGGGATGATGGTGGCCGTGGAAAAAGCGGTGGTGGGAAACGAGAAGTTGTTTTGAAAAAGTTGTGAATAGTTTCAAAAATTTCTATGTAAACACTTTTCAAAATGGTGTGCACATTTTTTTGTTTGGAAAAACAACTTTGTAATAATAGATGTTTAACTTTTTAATAATGAAAATGTGTTTTATGTTAATCATTTATCGCATAGATACGTAAATAGTTGGTAAATTCTAGTCAAACATGTTATATAAAGTTAACGGCGAGGCCCAAAGATTGCGAATTGGCGTGGACTCACAAACGAGAGAAGAAAACTTTCGAATAGAAGAAAAAAAAGCTAAAAAGAAGAGAAAGTGTTTTTTAGAAATCCATGTTGGACTGGCTGTTCAAAAAGCTCCAAAAACATCTGTCTTGTAAACACTATTCTTAAAAAGCTCCTCATCCAAACACCCTAAAAATGGCAGTGGTGATGAGAATAGAGCTTTTTCCACTGCCACCGCTGCCCCAAATAGATCCTTGATCTTAAGGGAAATTGTTGCACATTCTTGCCAATTTTCCAACATGTTGTGAGCTCCCAAAATTTAATACGACTTCTCTGGGATTACATCGAACTGTCTCTATTGTCGTACCCTGAGCATCTATTTTCCATGTGTACGCTTTGCCCAATTTCTACTAATCCAACTTTTTTACTTTCAATGATTCTTGTCATACACTTCTTTGACGCATACCGAGCACGTGTTCCTCTCAACCCCTTATTGAACGACATTCCTTGTTTCTTTCACTACTAATATGCTCACTCCCAGCGGCGGGGTATTTCAATATCTAACTCGTCAACAGTAATGTAGTGACTTCCTCCAGGTTCATTGAATCTTTTCTATATATAAGAGTCGTTCTATGTGATTGAATGAAGATGGATGCGAGGTAAGAAGCAAGATGACATTGTCTTCTTCTTCTACCTTTACGCTAACAATGTGCAATTAGCTCAAAAATTCATTCAACACATTTCATTGTTCATGCTGGTTTTCACCTTCCGCATATTCATTTTATACAATTACTACTTTTGGAGTAGCCTCATCGTTACTGACTTTGTCATATAAAGTTTCTCCAACTTCTCCCCAAAACTTGCAATAAGCTTTCCATTTATGAAATTGAAGAATGTTGGACGAGACTTTGATTAATTAACCCCAAAACATTCATCCCCTCTATATATGGAGGGGAATAATACAATATGTGACTATACGAAACGCATTGTAACATTTCCCCTCAAGTTGGACGTGAGATATTATCATGCCCAACTTGTCAACAATCCTTCCAAAGGTACTTCCACTCAGTCCTTTCGTGAGTATGCAACAAGATGTTTGTCGGAGGGAACAAAGGATGTACACAAAACAAACTTCTCTATGTTCTTTGATGAAATATCGATGAACTTCAATGTGCTGGACGGGGTTGTGAGCGACGCTGATAGCAGTTTTGTTGTCACAATAAAGTCTAAGGAGTTCGATTTCAGTAAGGCATAGGTCACTCATTAAGGAACGTACCATAGGCCTTCACAGACCCCGGGAGCTATGATCCTAAACTCGGCTTCAACGCTTGATCTTTGCACAACTTGTTGTTTTGTACTCCTCTAGGTAACAAGTTTTTCGCCTACCAGAGAAAACTATTTTGAAGTAGATCGTCGGTTTTCAGTTGACCCAACTTAGTCTGGATCTGTGTAGACTTTAATCTTCAGGCACGTATGGAGCAAATAAGATTCCCCTTCCCGGTGAGGACTTGAGATACCTAAGAATTATGTGAACAATATCTACATTATGGGTCTTCGGTGAGTGCATGAACTAACTGATAACACCCACTACATAAGAGATGTCAGGTCGTGTATGTGACACAGATCAACCTTCCTACCAACCTCTGGAATTCAGAGATGTCTTCAATTGCCTCCCGTCATTTCTCCCTAATTTGTGGTTTGTTTGAAGCGTTGATAGGTCATAGGTCTACATCCATTCATCCCCGTCTTCTCAAGAAGGTTCATAGTGTATTTTTTTTGAGAAATGAAGATCTCATTCTTAGACCTTACAACTTCAATGCCCAAGAAGCATATGACTTTGCTGAGGTCCTTAACCTCAAACTCGCTAGCCAATTTCTGTTTTAAAATCTTGATTTCTTCCACATCGTTACCTATTATAACAATGTCATCAACATAGACAACGAGCACCGTAAGTTTACCTGCCTTGTGCTTGATGAACAATGTATGATCAACATTGCTCTGGGTATATCCAAAGGACACCATAGCCTTGCAAAATCTTCTTAACCAAGTTCTCTGAGACAGTTTCAGCCCATACATTACTTTCTTTAACTTACAAGATCAAGCGATTTAGATTTAGTAGGATGATTTTACTTTCTACTTTCTTATAATATTTTTGTGTTTGGGAATTTTTCTATTGTTTTTTAATAAATCTATTTAGATTGAAAAATTGGATCGTTTCTGCTTAAGATGTATATGGATAAATTTTCTTAGGAATTTTTTGTTGTGATTGTTGGTAGTAACTTAATACTCTTCTGATAATTATAGAGAGACCCTTGCGTTGAGCTTTGGTTTTGTTAAGATTTAGATTGGTGATTAACAACGAAATCCAATCAACCGGTTTTGTTGAGAAAGTATGGATCGAGCAATGTGTGTAAATTGCCATTCACAGACTCATAGACTGTAATCTAGGAATTGGTGCTTGGAAAACTAAAGGATTTTCATGGATAGCTGAAAAGCGGCTGTGTCAGCTTGTATTTTTTTGTTCAGAAGAAAAGAGGTATTGAAATAATGTAAATGACTATTGCTTCGTCCTACCAATACCAGAAAGCTTTCGACGGAGTTTGTCGACAGTGGTGGTGCTTGTAATGGGTGGATGAATCCTTTTTTTGTATTCCTTTTCGTGATCATTTCTCATCTCTTATTATGTTCTACAAGCTGAATTGGAAGATGATGCTGTTGCTTGTTACGGTTAGAGAACTAGGAGGAGTTTTGCATCTTGCTCTCAATAGTGTACTATCATGTGTCAATGGTGATTGTGTCAGTGTTCAATTTTGTTTCAGCGGTGTGCCGATGGATTTTGCCGGATCCTCAGTTGTATTGTAATTATTTCTTGCTCATAGTTTTTTGTTATGAGCCCATTTCAGGGCTTCGTCGGAGGTGCCGGTGCTTTGTGGTGATACAAGGGGAGCCAAACTCTACCTGAGGAGAATGCGAAGGAGAGGAAAAAGTGGAGCCATGCTCAACCCTAATCTTAGGCTTCATTTGGTTCGGCGGTGGCGGATCGATCCGGCGGGTGGAAACGGAGTGTTCGAATCGGAGGGGGGAGGTGGCTGCTCCAAACGGAGCTTTTTGGGGCGTTTCTCAAGGCGGGCGGGTCGAAACGAAGCAAACGCCGCCGGAGGTTCATTTGTTTACCCTCCTTCCGGCGGCGTTTGCCCAAAACGGAGTATCAAAACGCCCAAACAAATATAGCCTTAGAAGTTGAAGGAGAAAAGAACTCAAGAGAGGAATAAACTTTTCATAATTTCATTCATACTTTCTTCATGACCCAAAGGGTCTATTTATATCGGCTAGGGTCGTTACAATAAAAATTACACTTTTTTATAACGGCCTCCCCAACATACAGCTTGAAAGGACGGCCGCCGACACCCCCAACATCCAGATCGAAAGGGTTCAACCTCAAATAGTCTGCAGACCATGCACCTTCAACCCCTCTCCATCCACATGTGGGTTGTTGGAGGCCGCAACCCTCCCTTTGATGAGAAGTGATCCAGTTAAGCGCCCCTACGGGGACTTCCCAGGAGGTCACCCATCCCGGAACTACTCCCATCCGAACACGCTTAACTATAAAGTTCTTTCACTTCTCATCACCAATTGAGCTGCATCACAAAGTGACATAAGTGTAAATACCCAAAAATAAAGAGAACACGAAACGATAAAATATTACGGGCTAGTACATCGTCTCTATTAATAAAAGACACCAAACATGAATACATGATAACATTAATTAATGACTCAGATAACTGGTCGTGTGAGACCATAACATCCCACCCACCTTTCAAATCAAGCCCGTCCTTAAGCTTGAGTTAGGCTTGCACGCCTTGACCATCTGACTCCTTAATTTCTTGCCAGAACAGCTTCCAGTAGCGCGTTGCTGTAGTTGCGACTTCATTGTGTGGATGGTTGTCATCGTTCTCACAGATAGCACGATAGAATGCAAGGATCTGACGCGACTGAGGCGCACGCGGAAGGGGGACCGTCAAGAAGAAGCTTCAGAGTTAAGGCAAGTGTTCCAGGTGCATCCAGACAGTCGAGGGAGCTGCAATAATATACTGAATGTGGACCGCGACGATGAAAAGTGGCGACGCCGACATGGGGGTAGTTGTCGGAATGAATGAATTGAGAGGGGCCACTAGAATAGATGTCTTAAGCGGAGGCTGTGGGAACGAATGGTGGCGCAAAATGGGGCGGCACCACCTCAGGGCTCGATGGCGATGAGGCCTGTTGTGTGAACTACGGGGAAGGAATAGCCGGAGGCGATGGCAGAGTGACCATAATTGCAGTTCTCAGAGGGGTTACTTCGAGCTCAAGTGGGTTCAATGACTGCGGTAGTGGGATTAGTTGTGACACCAGTGGAATTGGACCCCTGAAGCGTCGGTTGATGTTGGCTACGAGTCATGCCAGTGCGACATCATATGATGTCGACATCTCTAACAACTTCTGAAGCATTGAACTAAGAGTGAGTTGCTCGCCGGGGCTCGTCATCAAGCCGCAGTAATTTATTATTTCAACTAATTCAATGAAGAATTAATTTATTAATCAATTAATTGGATGTAGTAGTCGGAGGCCTGCACGCGGTCACGTTGGTTCAAGGAAAGAGGCCTGCAGGCGGGAAGAATCGTTGAGGAGGCCGATGCACTTTGAGAATAAGAGGAGAGGAAGCTGAATTGACTGAAAGGAGGAGAGGAAACATCGACTTGCAGGTGATCGGGACGATGGTGTGGACCACAGGCGTCGTCGACCGCAACAGAAGCGTAAAAAATGGGATCAATAACATCGGATTGAGACAATGTCGGCGTGGACGACACCGATGTTGTCGTCGATTAGTGATGCTGTCGTCGATCACCCGACGGTGTGTCGAGCGCATCCGCCATAAGTTAAGGAATCGACTGGTCCCGTTGGCTGAAAGTCGCAAAAGACGTCGAGTCGAGTGCAACCGTAAAAAGACGAGGAACTTCGAACTGTAAATAAGAAGGCCTGTCAGAGCTGCTACTTGGGGGAGTGAGGAGGACCAAAGACTCTGATACCGAGATGTTTCGAGCCTACTTCAGGGGTTTCATTGGAGGTGGTTTTGGAGGAGACGATACAAGGGGAGCCAATCTCTACCCGCAGAGAATGCGAGGGAGAGGAATAAGGGGAGCCGTGCTCAACCCTAGCCCTAGAAATTAAGGGAGGAGAAAAGAACTTGAGAGTGGAATCGACTTTTCATAATTTCATTCATACTTCTTTTATGACCCAAATGATCTATTTAAAAACTTACAAAGTGGCTTGAGCGTAAATACTCAAAAATAAAGAGAACAACACAAAATGATAAAACACTACAGACTAGCACAACGATTCGAGAAATAAAAGACATCTAACATGAATACATGATGACACTAATTAAAAATGTAGATAACTGGTCGTGTGAGACCATAACTTCGCTTTGATACCAAAGTATTATTGGCCTACTTCAGGGCTTTGTCGGAGGTGGCAATGCAGGTGGAGATACAAGGCGAGCCGAGCTCTACCCACAAAGAATGCGAGGGAAGAGGAAGAAGGGGAGCCATACTCAACTCTAACCAAAGAAATTGTGGGAGAAAAGAACTCAAGAGAGGAATAGACTTTTCATAATTTTTTTCATACTTTCCTCATGGCCCAAATGGTCTATTTATAGACTTAGAAAGTGACACAAGTGTAAATTCCCAAAAATAAAGAGAACAACACGAAACAACAAAATAATACCGACTAATACATCGACTCGATTAATAAAAGACACCTAATATGGAATACATGACCACACTAATTAATGACGTAGATAGCTCATCGGGTGGGACCATAACAATTTGTGACTTACATATTTTTTCAATAAAATACTGAAGTCAAAGAGCATGTCAGACCAATGAAGAGAAAGCATCTTGGTAACTTTGTATAAGAACAAATGAGATATACAAAGTTATGTTAATTACAAAAGAATTAAATTGATGAGTTATACCAAGAAATTATGAGAATGAGTAATAAAAAGAAGAGTAAGACCGGAGACTAACATCTCAGAAAATCAATTTGAATTCATGCCAGGGCGGTCGACCATGGAAGCTATACATCTCTTGAGGATATTCATTGACAACTACCAAAAAAGAAAACAAGATTTGCATATGTTGTTCATCAATCTTGAGAAGGCTTATGATAGAGTTCCAAGAGAGATCTTATGGAGAGTCTTAGAAAAGAAAGGTATAAATGTATCATACGTTGACATAATCAAAGATATGTATACATATTCAGTGACAAGGGTGAGGACATCTGGAGGATTAACACAAGAATTCCCTATCACTGTTGGCTTACATCAAGGTTGAGCTTTAAGCCCTTATCTCTTTACCCTTATCTTAGATGAGCTCACCAAACATATCCAACAAGCAATACCTTGGTGTTTATTATTTGCGGATGATATTATTTTGGTCGATGAGACGCGCGAGGGTGTAAACGCAAAACTTGAATCCTAGACGTCCCAGAGAAGTATGTCGTAAGAATTATGACCGACTTAGGTTTGGTAGATAAAATATAGGTACGCTAATGTGGAAAACGATGAAAGTAGTGAATACGATGATTATGAGAAAGATAAATATTTTATGCATGCAAGAGACTAGATGAGTGAGTAAGAAATCTAAATTTTTAGTAGACTTGGATGATTTAGTACAAAGCTTAAATTTAGCAGTGCAAGAAGGACGGATGACTTCGTTATTAAGTTGGGTGATCAAGATATTTCTCGTAGTGAGTGTTTTAAATATCTTGAATCGATAGTTCAAAAAGACAGAGGTATTGATAAAGATGTAACACATACAATCCAAGCGGGTTGGTTGAAGTGGAGAGACGCGTCAGAGATCTAATGTGATCGTAAAGCACCATTAAAACTTAAGGATAGTTTTACTGTACTGTAATTAGACTAGTGATGCTCTATGGTTCTGAGTGTTGGGCAATGAATTGTGTACATGAGCAAAAAATGGGAGTTACAAAGATGAGAATGTTTAGGTGGATGTGTGGACACATGTGACTGGATAAAATTCGGAATAAATGCATCAGAAGGATAAGACAGGAGTAACCCCAATTGCAAAGAAGTTGCGAGAAGCTCGACTAAGATGGTTTGGACACGTACAAAGGAAACCATTAGGGGAACCTGATAGGCGTTGTGAGAGTCTAGTCACTGGGCATATTAAACGAGGGAGGGGTAGATCAATAAAGACTTGAAATGAAACTATAAGGAAAGACATGATGTACTTAGGCATTAATGAGATTATGACAAAAGATAGGGCACAATGGCGACAAAGGATCCATATAGCCGACCCCACTACAGTGGGATAAAGGCTTGAGTGTTGTTGTTTTTGTAGTTGCTCTTCTCATTAATTTATATCAAATAGGTCTTTGCACAATCTTTATTGCGTGTTTGATGATTTGATTTTAAGCGAAATTGTTGCACAATCTTGCATTTTTCAACATGTTGCGAGCTCCCAAAATTTAATATGACTTTTCTTGGTGATTATGAGGAGATCATCAATGTGACGATCACATCCAACTGTCTCTATTGTTGTACCTTGAGTGTATATTTATATGTGCATGCCTTGCCCAATTTTGGCTCTGTTTGGGACAGCTGATGCTGATAAAAAAGCTGTTGATCGAATAAAGTTGTTGAATAGAGTTGTTATAGAAGTAGTGATGAATAAGTTGCAGACTGTGTGGACAGTTTGTGCATAAGTGCTGATCAAAAAGAGTTTTTTTTACTTAGACGGGAGGAGGCCTTCGACGGGATGAGAGGAAAGGAGGAATCATGAGGGCCAACAACGGGTTTTAGCGAACGCGTAGGGCTTTTTTAAGAGATACACGCGTATATGAATCCATAAGCTGAACCCAAACAGCTGATGAAAGAAACTTATCAACAATTTTAAAATAAGTGATTTTTTAACAGCTGCACAAACAAACAACTATAAAAATAGGTTTGTGTTTTGACTAAAAATTATCCATCAACATAAGTTGTCCCAAACAGAGCCTTCCACTAATGTTACTTATTTGCTTTTAGTGATATCATATCATGCACTTCTTTGATGCATATCGAGCATGTGCTCCTCTCAACCCCTTATCCAACGACCATTCTTTTCCTTTCATCCCCACAGCGGGCCATTTCAGTATCTAACTCGACAACAATAATATAGTGACTTCCTGTAGTTTCATTGTATCCATCCCTTATATAAGAGTCGTTCTATGTGATCGAATGAAGATGGATGTGAGGTAAGAAGTGTTAGATATTGTGTGTATGTATAGGGGCTTATCTGTATTTACCTTTATATGTTCGGGTCTTGTATATATAACCCCAAAAGGGGTCATTATTGATAAGGAATATACTATTCTAACATGGTATCAGAGGTTAGGGTTTAACTCTCCCGATCCCTCTCCCGCACGTCTACGCCGATTGATCCCGACTGCTCCCTCCGATCGACGCACGATCCCGCCTGCGCCCGGAGTTTGAGTCTGCCCGCTCACAGTTTCTCCATCGGGGTACTCCACCCACACTTCGTGACACTCTGTCCACGATTTTGGCGGAGGAGACTCGTCTTCGTACCATGGAGGGGACGCAGCACACTACCTCCCCCATGTTGTCTTGGCTGCTCCTCAGTTTGCTCCGCAACCTCCGCTGCCACCTTCTCCAGGGCTCAGTACTCTTGTGCGACCGTCTACTCCGTTTCCTACCCAGGGACCCTCTTCCCAGGGTCCCAATGCCGCGCAGCGACGGTCTGTTCGCTGTCATTATTATCATGCACAGGGCCACAGAGTGACTGAGTGTCGCAAGCTTCAGCGCTCCCAGCAGAACATCCAGTCTCGTGACACCCAGTAGCATGCAACTCCAGTTCTGCCCGTGCCTCCTCCGACAGCCTCTTTCTCTGAGCAGCTCCTACAACTGGTTCAGCAGCTGTCTTCAGGCACCTTCCCGAGTACATCTGCAGCCACAGTTGGTCAGGCCTCTACCTCTGCTGATCCCTCAGCGGCCTCTGCCCCGTCAGGTATCTCTCCGTCCTTGTGGTTACTTGACTCTGGAGCCTCTTTTCATATGACCTATGATGCCACCCATCTTTTATGTCTTCCCGCTGTTTCCTTTCGTCAGTGGCACCATCGTCTTGGTCATCTCAGTGACCCCCGTCTTTCAACTCTTGTTCGTCAGGGTGTTTTGGGTCGTGTATCTGTTGACACTAGTCACTCTTGTACGGGTTGTAAGCTTGGAAAACAACTACAACTCCCCTATCAATCTAGTATGTCTAGGTCTTCTGCTCCATTTGAGTTAGTCCATTCTGATGTATGGGGGTCTGCTCCTTTTATATACAAGGGTGGACACCGCTATTATGTCTTATTTATTGATGATTTTTCTCGTTTCACTTGGATATATATGTTGCGTTCTCGTGCTGAGTTTTTTCATGTTTATGTTACTTTCTCCACCATGGTTCGTACTCAGTTCTCCGCCTCTATTCGTATTTTTCGCTTCAACTCAGGGGGGGAGTACCTATCACATGAGTTCCGTGACCTTCTAGCCTCTCATGGCACGCTCCCGCAGCTCTCCTGCCCTGGTGCTCATTCCCAGAATGGCACGACGGAAAGGAAACAACGCCACATCATTGAGACCGCTCACACTCTTCTTTTGGCTTCCCATGTTCCCCCACATTTTTGGGTTGAGGCTGTCTCCACTGCTGTCTATCTCATCAACCTTCAGCCATCCACTTTCCTTCAGGGTCGGTGTCCCGGTGAGTGTTTGTTCTCTCATCCTCCTCGATACACTCATCTTCGTGTGTTCGGATGTCTGTGTTATGTCCTATTACCACCACGTGAGCGGACTAAGCTCTCTGCTAAGTCTGTTGCATGTGTTTTTCTAGGGTACAACTCAGAGCATAAGGGTTACCGCTGTTATGACCCTGTTGCGCGTCGTCTTCGCATTTCTCGTGATGTTACCTTCGTTGAGGACCAACCTTTCTTCCTTTCTTCATCCACCTCTGCTTCACCCTCATCCACTACCCCGACTGATATTCAGTTTCTTATTTTTCCTACCGTACCACCACCTGTTTTGCCACCACCGTCAGACCAGTCACCAGTAGAGCTACCGCCATCATCGTCATCTCCCTCTTCTAAGTCCTCTCCACCTCCTCCTGTTCTGCCATCTCCCGGCCCTCTACCTCCTATTCTCCACCACTACACTCGTCGTGCTCCGATTACCCCACATGTGCCCCCAGCCTTCATTGAGAGTCCCGTGGATGATCCGCCTGCCAGACGTTACCCCCTTCGAGATCGACATCCACCAGATCGCCTCGGTTTTACCACCCAGCCACTCGACCTCACTGCTCTTCCTGCTACCTCCACCTGTATTCCAGAGCCTAGTTCCTACCGCGAGGCTGCTCAGATTCCTGAGTGGCAGACCGCTATGTTTGATGAGTTGGCTGCTCTTGAGCGTACCTCTACTTGGGAATTGGGATCTTGTGCCTCTTCCTCCTGGTGTTGTTCCCATCACTTGCAAGTGGGTCTATAAGATCAAGACTCGCTCTGATGGTTCTATTGAGCGGTACAAGGCTCGCCTGGTTGCTCGGGGTTTTCAGCAGGAGCATGGTCGAGACTATGATGAGACTTTTGCTCCTGTGGCACACATGACCACGATCAGGACACTTGTTGCTGTTGCTGCTGTCCATCGTTGGTCCCTGTTTCAGCTGGATGTGAAGAATGCGTTTCTTCACGGTGACCTACAGCAGGAGGTCTACATGGTTCCTCCTCCCGGTTTTGCTGCTCCTCCTGGCATGGTTTGTCGGTTGCGTCGTGCTCTCTATGGTTTCAAACAGGCTCCTCGAGCCTGGTTCGAGCGCTTCAGCTCCGTCGTTATAGCCGCTGGTTTTCAGCCCAGCCAGCACGACCCGACCTTGTTTGTTCACACCTCTTCCCGAGGCCGGACTCTTCTTCTGCTCTATGTGGATGATATGATCATCACTGGTGATGACCCGACTTTCATTGACTTTGTCAAGCATCACCTGCAGCAGACAGATTTGGGACCTTTGAGCTATTTTCTGGGCATTGAGTTTTCTTCCACCTCTGCAGGGTTCCAGCTCTCTCAGCAGCGGTATACTACTGATCTTTTAGCTCGGGCTGCTCTTTCTGACACCTGCACTGTTGCCACACCGATGGAGCTTCACCTGCAGCTTCAGGCTGATGAGGGGATCCCTCTTGCTGACCCCACTCACTATCGTCATTTGGTCGGCAGCCTGGTCTATCTCACCATCACTCGGCCAGATATTGCTCATGCTGTCCATGTGTTGAGCCAGTTTGTCAGCACTCCTACATCAGTCCATTATGCTCACTTGCTGGGTGTACTGCGTTACCTTCGTGCGACTCCTGGCCGTGGTCTGTTCTTCTCCAGCAGCAGTTCCCTCCAGCTTTCTGCTTTCTCTTATGCTACTTGGGCTAGTGATCCTTCTGATCGTCGCCCTGTCACTGGTTTCTGTCTGTTTTTGGGCTCCTCCTTGCTTGCCTGGAAGTCCAAGAAACAGTCTGGTGTTTCCCGCTCTAGTACTGAGGCTGAGCTACGCGCCATGGCGTCTACGGCCGTGGAGATTATCTGGCTTCGTTGGCTTCTTGCAGATTTTGGCATTGTCTCCTCAGGACCGACCACTCTCTTTTGTGACAACACTGGTTCCATTTAGCTCACTCTGAATCCAGTGAAGTTTTCCCTTTCCAAGCACATTGGAGTCGACGTCTTCTTCCTCCGTGAGCAGTACAGCCGACGTACATTGGTTCCCCAGTATGTTCCCACCGAGCCTCAGATTGCAGACTTGTTCACCAACCCCAGACGAGGGTTTAGCATGACTACCTTATGTCCAAACTCTCGATGTATGATTCCCCGTGAGTTTGAGGGGGGGGGGGTGTTAGATATTGTGTGTATGTATAGGGGCTTATCTGTATTTATCTTTATATGTTCAGGTCTTGTATATATAACCCCAAAACGGGTCATTATTGATAAGGAATATACTATTCTAACAAGAAGCAATATGACATTGTCTTCTTTGTCTACCTTTGTGCTAACAATGTGTAATTAGCTCAAAAGTTTATTGAACATATTGAAATGTTCATGTAGGTTGTCACCTTCCCGCATCTTCATTTTATACAATTGCTTCTTTTGGAGTACATCACCGTCTTTCCTTTGGAATGTGTAGAAAGGAATGGACAAACCTTGCATATACTTCTTCATGTATTAAATACAAGAGAGAATACAAATATATAGGAGAAGAGAAGGAGAACAATCCTATACAAGAGATGTGAGACTAAAGGAGAAGAAGAAAATGAGCCTATAATTGGGCCTTTACAATTGTCTTTCCAATGTCATCTAACACTCCCCCGCAAGCTGGAGCATACAAATCGTAGGCACCAAGCTTGGACAAGAACTAGTAATACAACTTGCGAGGTAAAGACTTGGCGAGGACGTCTGCAACTTGCCCAGATGCAGGAACATGTTCAAGCATCAACTCTTTTGATTGAACCTTCTCTCGAATGAAGTGACAATCAACCTCAATATGTTTAGTCCGCTCATGGAACACCGGATTCTTTGCAATGTGTATTGCAGCTTGATTGTCACAAAACAGAGTTGGAGGTGAAGACAATTTAACTCCCAAATCTCCTAGGAGACTTCCCAGCCAAGTTAGTTCAGAAGTAACAACCTCCATTGCACAGTACTCAGCCTCAGTAGACGAGCGAGCAACAACTGTCTGTTTCTTACTCCGCCATGTGATAAGATTTCCTCCAAAGTAAGTACAGAACCCAGTTGTAGACCGTCGATCATCCAACGAGCCCGTGTAATCCGCATCTGAGTATGCAATAAGAGAAACAAAAGAGATTGGCTTGTATACAAGTCCTTGCCCAGGAGAAGTCTTCAGATACCTGAGAATGCGCTCCACAGCCTGAAGGTGAGAGACCCGTGGGGTATGCATAAACCGACTTGCCACACCAACTGCAAATGATATATCCGGTCTTGTGACGGTTAGGTAGATCAATTTCCCCACAAGACGGCGATAGTATTCTGGATTTGGAAGAAGTGAGTCCTCCTCAGATCCCTGAGCACTCAACATGTGGTTGACTTCCATCGGGGTATCCGCAGGTTTACACCCTGAGAGGCCGACATCTTGCAGAAGGTCAATGTAATACTTACGCTGAGATAAGACTAGGCCATCAGGTCGTCAAGCTACCTCCAGTCCCATAAAGTATCGAAGATTTCCCAAGTCTTTGATTTGGAAGATAGAGTTTAGATGTTGCTTAATATGTTGTATCCCGGTTGAGTCATCACCAGTGATTAGAATATCGTCTACATAAACCAGAAGTATAATGGTCCCAGTTGATTCATGACGAGTGAAGAGAGATGAGTCTGCAGAGCTCTGTTTGAAGCCCACCTCACGAACGACCTTGCTGAATTTCCCAAACCATGCCCCGGGAGACTGTTTGAGATCATAGATAGATTTGCGAAGTAAGCATACACGAGACTCCCCCGTGGTCTCAAACCCGGGTGGTTGATGCATGTATACGGTTTCAAGAAGATCGCCATTCAAAAAAGCATTCTTGACATCAAGTTGATGAAGAGTCCATCGGCAGTGAACAACTAAGGAGAGCAGGACCCGAACGAAATTCAACTTTGCAACTAGAGAAAAAGTTTCCTCATAATCAAGGCCATACTGTTGGGTAAAGCCTCGAGCCACCAGCCGAGCCTTTAAACGATCAACCGTCCCATCCGCAGCTTGTTTGATAGTAAAGATCCACTTGCAGCTAACACAATTGTGACCCGAAGAAAGAGAGACAAGATCCCAGGTGTGATTACCCCATAGAGCAGCCATTTCTTCGTTCATGGCGGCACGCCATCGTGGATGCTGGAGGGCTTCATGCACAAAGTTAGGTATAGAGACAGAGGAGAGAGAGAGAGCAAAGTTAAGAAGGGGCAGAGAGAGCCGATGCAGAGAGACATAATTGGCCATTGGATGTGCTGTTGGAGAGGTTGCCGGATCAACGGGCCGCGAGAGCACACCGGTAGGGGGAAACTGCTGTAGGGCATCTGGACGTGGAGGACGATGAGTGAATACCTGTATGACAGGAGGTTTGGAAGGAACTGGTGGTGGTGTGGGAATCCGAAGCAGAGGAGTAGGGAGAAGTGGTGGAGGTGGAGTAGTAGTAGGGAGAAGTGGTGGAGGTGGAGTAGTAGTAGGGAGAAGTGGTGGAAGTGGAGACGTCACGGGTATGATGGGCCGATGTAGCGGAGGAGGAAGAAGGGGATCAGAAGGACTGTTGTGATATGGTTGGTCTTCATGAAAGGAGACATCAGCAGACACAACCAACTTACCAGTGGTAGGAGAAAAACAGACATACCCCTTCTGAGTGCGAGAGTACCAAACAAACATAGCTTTGGTAGCACGAGGGGCGAGCTTGTCATTGGAAGGACCAAGGTGGTGGACATAGGAGGTACACCCAAACACACGGGGTGTGAGAGAGAAGAGAGTTATGGATGAGTAAAGGAGAGTAATGGGCGCCACAAAGTTGGGGACAGACAAAGGCATACGATTGATGAGATGACAAGCAGTAGAGACGACAAAGTTCCAATAGAGGGGAGGGACCTGCATTTGGATCATGAGAGATCGAGCCACATCAAGGAGGTGACGATTTTTCCGTTCCGCTACACCATTCTGGTAGGCGTATAAGCATACGAAGTCTGATGTATAATACCGAACTCAGCGCACAGGCTGGAGAAGGTGCGACCAGTATATTCGCGAGCATTGTCCGTATGGATAGTTTTTACACAGGTGGAAAACTGAGTGCGCGTTTCTGTAAGAAACGCATGGAACGTAGTCGTGAGTTCAGTACGATCACGTAGTAAATACAACCATGTAACCCGCGAATAATCATCTATGAAGGTAACAAAGTACCGATGCCCCAAGACACTAGGGAGCTTATAAGGCCCCCAGATATCAGAATGTACTAGGGAGAAAGGAGAATCGCTCCGAGTACATGAAGGAGAAAAGGAGACACGGTGTTGTTTACCGAAGATACAGGATTCACTAAAGAACTCTTGGAGAGAGACAGTAGGAAGAGCTTTCGTGAGAATGGGGAGAGGGGCATGCCCAAGACATCGATGCCAATCAGTGGTGGACACAGAGGCGAGAGCAGTGGGAGGAACGTCGAGAAGATATAGCCCATTAGATAGTCGCCCTCTACCAAGTATAGTCTGCGTCAGTCGATCCTGCACCACAAAGGAAGAGCATGAGAAAGTAACACAGCAATCAAGGTCTTGCGTAAGACGGCTAATAGATAGATTGTTAAAAGGAGAGTCCGAAACATGAAGAACCGAGGATAAGGAAAGATAATGAGCAAGAGACAGATTAGCAACACCAGAAACCGGGAGCGTGTCACCATTGACCACAGTGATGTGCTTGGGGTAAGCAGTATCCAAATATTTGAGCGGCTGTTGCGGAGAGAGATGGTGTGTAGCACCTGAGTCCACAATCCAGTGAGAGCAACGAGAAAGACACGATATACCGTCCTTGAAGAGCGAGACGACGGAGCCATAGGAGCGACTAACCACCCCTTGAAGATGATGTAGTGGAGTACGCAACGCAACAACCCCATCAGCAGTGAGCGAATCGGAAGCCATAAGTCTGAATGGCAGCGAGGCACGAAAAACAGCGAGAACAGGCCGCAGAGGCGAAGCAGAGCAGAAATCGCGCAAGAAGCTGGGCGAGAAGCCGCACTGCACAGAATAGCCTATCAGCGACAAGAAGTATGCCGCGACCAATATGCCGAGTCCACAGCTGAGGGGAAGGGCCAGGGAAAAGCCGCAACGACAAGAACAACAGAGAGCAAGAGAGAGAGAGGGAGGCCGCGACCCAAGTGCGGAGAAACAGACCGCACGGTTACAGTGAACACACTAGCGGCCAGAGAAGGAGCGACAAGAGAGGTCGGCTCGAACAAAGAAAAAAATGGAAGAGGTTGCAGCGGAGAGGGAGAGACCGCGCGGGAAGACAAAGGGATAAGACTAGGCCGCGAATAGGAGAAGTCGACCGGCAAGACTAGGCAGTGGCTAGGAGAAACCGCAAGAAGACGAGGCCGTGAGGAGGAGAAATCGCAGCGGGCAGAGTTTGCAACGAGTAGGAGAAAGTGAGGGTAGAGCTCACAGCGGTTAAAGAAGAAATTACGCGGGTAGAGACGAGACCGCGCGGATAGGGAGGAAGAGGAAGTGGTTCTCGCGTGCCAGAGAGAATCCTATAAAAAGGGAAGAGAGGAGAGGTGGAGGCCACTGGAATGAAGGGGAAGAGAAGCGGGTAGAAAAGGCCAAGCCGCGAAGCCCGCGCCCTGAGCGAGAAGAAGAGGCCGTCCGGTTAGAAAACACAGACCGCGCCTAGCGCAAGCAGAGGAAGACCGGGCGGTTAGCAAAATGCTAGCCGCAAGGAGAGATCGATTCCCTCTGATATCATGTAGAAAGGAATATGGGCAAAACTTGCATATACTTCTTCATGTATAAAATACAAGAGAGAATACAAATGTATAGGAGAAGAGAAGGAGAACAATCTTATACAAGAGATGTGAGACTAAAGGAGAATAAGAGAATAGGCCTATAATTTGGCCTTTACAATTGTCTTTCCTATGTCATCTAACATAATGAAACTATAAGGAAAAACATGATGCACTTAGGCATTGGTGAGATTATGACAAAAGATAGGGCACAATGGTGACAAAGGATCCATATAGCCAACCCTACTATATTGAGATAAAGGCTTGAGTGTTGTTGCTTCTTTTGGAGTAGCCTCCTCGTACTGACCTTGTCATATAAAGTTTCTCTAAGTTCTCTCATAGACTTACAATAAGCTCTCGGTTTGTGATATTGAAGAGTGCTGGATGAGAAAAGACTTTGATTAATTAACCCAAATACATTCATCCCCTATATATACGGTGGGGAATATTACAGTATGTGGTTATAATAAAATATGAGACTATACTAAACACATTGTAACACTCCGTCTCAAGTTGGACTTGAGATGTTGATCATACCCAAATTGTGACCATTACTTCCACTCAATCCTTCCGTGAGTATGTCATCAAGTTGTCTGTCAGAGAAAACAAATGATGTACATACAATACCCTTTTCTATGTTACCTTTGGTGAAATGTCTGTCAACTTCAATGTGCTTGGTGTGATCATGCTGGATGAGGTTGTGACTTGTGAGCGATGCTGATAGTAATCTTGTTGTCACAATAAAGTTTAACAATAATGTTTGATTACAAAAGGCATATAAGAACCTCAAAATGATGATAATTTTTATGCTCAACAACATCATTCTGAGTGGGGAATAAACACATGTGGTTTGCTGAATGATGCGATGATTTGCAAAATGTTGCTCAAGTTAGAAGTGTATATATTCAAGATCATTGTCACTGCGTAGGATTTTAATATTGCTATGAAACTGAGTCGAGATCAATTTATGGAATTTTAAAAAATAGGAACACATCTTTTTTGTATTGCAACAAATATAGCCAAGTAGCGTGAGAGAACCAATCAATAAACGTAATAACATCCGTGTGAATAACAACAAAAGAGTAGTACTAGAAAACAAAACATGATTAAAAGTAGCACGCCGGTGTTTGTTAAGATTACTCACATCACACACAATGGAAAGAAAGTAATTGTAGATAACCGAAAAGAACAGTTTTATAATTGGTGTAGATGGGTGTCCCAGACGACAGTACCAAGAATAAAAATAATAAGGTGAACTGGAATGAAGGGCATGCGGAGGTGGCACCGGGCTAGACTTGAACACTTAAAGATCATTGACCATACTACCATATCCAATCACCTTTCCCGTCGTCAGGTCCTGAAAAACATAAGAGGAAGGAAGAAATGTTACAAAGTAGTTCATAGAATTGATCAAGTGACTAATTAAAAACAAATTACGAGTGTAGTTGGGAACATGAAGAACCGATGATAAGGTGTGAGAGGAGCAGGAGATGAAGTCTTTTCCAACAACAAAGGAAAGAGAATCATCGACAATGCTCACCTTATCTCGGCCAAACAGAGAGGTATTTGGTATAAAGCCTGAGGCGGAGCCAATCATATGATTGGTGGTCCCGGAGTCATTGATCCACTGGGTGGAGTAACAAAATGTAGCAGAGTGAACACCTGGTGTTCCTATGTAGCATCATGCGGCGAAGATGTATAATTTCTTCAACAGAGAATACAACATGGAAGCAAAAGGAGTCCATTCTAATATTTCTAGGAGGGATGTTAGTATCGACATCCTTGAGATGAGCAGAATGAGGAGGGGCTTGATGACCTGGAGGTCTCCCAAATCCATGACCACTTTGTGGTACAACACCCCCTCTCTGTGGTGGAAACTCATGGAGTCTGAAGTGTCTCTAGTGTGACGTCGCTTCCCACAATAATCTTAAGGCAAGTGTTTTTTATAAGATACCTTCATATTAGCACAATGACAACAAATGATCCATATAGCCGACCCACTATAGTGGGATAAAGGCTTGAGTGTTATTGTTGTTATACCTTCATCTTAGCATCACGTGTCTGTCAGACACCTAGAATATGAGATGTAGCAGCAAGGGAGGAATTCTCAAGAACATATTTTGGAAGCAGGGTTTATCGACGGTCAAATTTCTGTTGCACAATACTATAGATCTCAGGTAGTGATGGTAATAATAGTTGCCCAAGAATCTGAACACTGATCTGATCAAAGTCACGATGAAGTCCATGAAGGAACTCAGATTCTGCTGCGTTCTTCTCGGGCACAAATCATCACCTCATCATCATGGCTAATAAATGTGAGGGGATCAAAATGGTCGTATTCTGGCACAATTGTGTAAACTCCACATAATAAACTGAAGGAGGGTGATCACCTTGGTGAAGTAAGAATATCTTTTGTCGCATCAGGAGGATTTGAGCGACATTACACATGCGAGAGTAAGTGAACTCTGCTCTCTTCCAAATGTCGATAGCAGTGTCAAGAAATAAACAGTTGCATGCTATGGACTCCTGCATGAAATTTGTGAGCAAAGACATGACTAAGTAGTTCTCCGAGTTCCATTATATCCAATCTGGCGAGTCTTTCGCCTATTCCCTATTTTGTCCATTGACATAACCAAAGAGACGATGACTCTTAAGCATCAAAGTGATAGTGTGAGACCACGAATGTTAGTTGGAATCATCCAAATGAATGATAGTTATTTGGGGAATATTAAGATCATGGCTCACTCGGAGAGATCCCACTTAAGGAACAATTGTGGATGAGGGAGCAAGAGAATATATACTGATTAACATGTGGCTCAAGAGTAGAAATCTAGAGACCACCTAAGAGCAAGAGAGTTCCCAGAACCACGAAGAAGAAAACTTATAACATACAATAACAACAAATTACACAAATTCCACAGATCTTGAAGAGTAGAGGAAGAGAAATCATCTCTATACAGCAAGAGGAAGAAAACAACATCAAAAAAAGGAGTACCTCACCAAATAGAGTGGACCGACACCGAACAGTCATTGGCGAAGGATAGATGAATGCAGAAGAGCCGGCGGAAGGCGCGACCGGCTGCTGAAGAAGTAAGAGGCGCTCTTCGGTTGCAGAAGAGGCGATAGTTTCTCGCCTGCATGGAAGAAGCAGCTGGCTGCGAAATGTGCTCCTGAAGAGGTGGAAGATACAACCGGCTATAGAGGTAGAAGGCGCGGCCGACTGTAGAGGAGGTGATGCAGGGCGAATCTATAGGCAGCGGAAAATTGGTGTCCTAACCCTACATGCTATGCAAAAGTCGGACGGTTAGATCACAATTAGATAATAAATTTCAATATCCCACACAGAATTTTCAAAGCAAGGTAAAAATAATTTATTTAAGCGAGACAAGCTCAGTCTTTCCTTCGCATGGAGGGTCAAAGTTAGAGCACGCGACGAATCGGTCCTTCCTACAGTTAGAGATTAATCCAGACACATATAACTATAATGAATTGAACACCCAGACAAACATGTAATAATACAAACCATAATAATGTTTTACAATTGAATAGCAATACAAAAACACAATACGAATATTAAGGCTACCGTAAATAAATGGATCTGAGTGTTGGAGGGCTTAATGAGGGATTTCGGTGGTGGGTGGTGATCGGGTAAGGTGAAGGCCGGTAGATGGCTGGATCTGGGCTGGAGTGCCCAAAAATAGGGGTTTTTCGGTGGAGGGGAGGGAGCTTGGGGGGTTTCCTTGTTGCTGGAGGCGGTGGCAGCTAGGGGGAGGGTGGCCAGCGGCTCTGGGAGGTGGAATAGGGGGTGGTGGTTTGTGAACATGGTGTTGCACAGTGGGGAGGGGTGGCCAGCTAACCAAGGATGGGAAAGGAGGGGGGGGGGGCGGCCGGCGGTTCTGGGCTGGAGGTGGGGCAACGGCCTGATAGAGAGGGGGGATGAGAGGTGGAGGACCGATGGTTTTAGGAGATGGGGGTTGGAGAGATTTTAGTGGGCTGGACGACGGGGAGCTGTTCCTGCAAGGAGATAGGCGACTGGACAACCAAAATAAGTAAGTATGGAGGTTGGGGAGGAGGAAAATACAAAGAAATAAGGACCTTACTAAAGGAGTCGTCACCAAGGGGTTCCACGAAGTCCCACCGCGGAGATCACCGGAATGAATGGATTTCTTCTCCAAACATTTAGCAATCAGGATGACAGCTACCATAACAACGTATTTATAATAAACTGAAATTATGGCACCCAGAATCAACGACTACGATTGACCGTTGGTCTTGGCGCCAAAAGTACATGAGATAAAACCGCCCAAAATATAAAGCTATATCTGAAATTGATTCGCAACGCGAATCCGGACGCATCCACGGAGTCGGATCGTCGATCCGGGCACGCCATATATTATGATGATTAACTTACTTAATTTGAGATCTTAAAATTTAAACACGAAAGAAATAGTTCATAAAATTTTCCCCACAAAAATATTGCATACATAAATTTTGAGTCTCACAAACAACAACAACAACATGAAACTTTGACATACATATTACATCCAAAACACCAAACTCAGATTACTAGGGAGAGAGTGTTCTTTCTTTTAAAATAAAATTGTTTGACAATATCATTTTTAAAATCTATCCAAAGGATTTTGGATATCTAGGGTTTGAAATCCTAAACTTCTTTTGTAAAAGAGTAAATTCAAAGGTAAACAATTAAATGTTCCTTACATTTTGTCTCCTTAGAGTATCAGAAGAATTTCACCTTAACAATTCTCCCTTGAGTGAGACTTTGTCTTCTTTAAAAATCTTTCACAATATCTCTCCCTCTCCTAGCCGAAACTTCGAAAGAATTTGATTCTTTCTCCACTTCAAGTTTTGTACTTGATCTCTCCTTCAATTCTCTGTGAGAAACTGAAGTTTACTCCCTGTTGAAGCCTTTGAACAACAACACCAATCTCCTCTTTGGATTCTACGGCCTGCACTTGCTTCTTCAACGTTTCGGCCAAGCAGTTTTTGGCTAGACAAATTTCGGCCTCTCCAATTCAATAACAAATTCGCCCAAATTTTCTCCTCCTTTTTACTGCAGGAAATAACTACTGAAGTCCACAAAAATATAGAAGAGTTATCACCATTTTAAAAGGAAAAAAAATTTAATTAGGATAACCGCCTACTTACATGACCTAACTACACAAGCAATTTTCGGCCAGCACACAAAAAAGAAATTTTAGCTGTGTTAAAAAATATTTTCGAGCTTAATTCATTAAAAATTATGAAAAACTTCCAACATTAAAGTTGTTCGATTGTGAGTAAAGAAAAACTTACCTCAAGGTGTTATCATAAAATAATAACTATTTAATGAACCAATTGCAATTCTACCCAAGTCGCGCTGCAGTTTTCAGAAAATAACATTGATAATCATCATAACAAAGATTATAACATATAAATAAAAGTCACGTGTCAAATAAATGTTACACATGCAATAAAGTCACACAACTTCAAAGCTAATAACACTCAACATCAAAGCAATAATATTCTTCTTTACACACAACATAAAGTGATTAGTAAATAACACACAATCATAAAGTGTTTAGCAAATAAAACACAACATGCATATCGACTGCGATGAATTCGTCGATGTAGGTTGCCATAGAGTTAGACTGACGGATGGAGCTGAGGCGCTCAAAGACATTACCCGCCTGGCAGCTATCATAGTGGCAAAGGAGTTCCTCCTTCATTGTGGGTCTGGAAATGTCAGGTTCCATGTCAGGTTCCTGTTGACGCTTCCAACGCACCCAATGGAGCGCCGAGCCCTCCATCTAGATAGTGGCGAGGGGGACCTTCTGGTCATCTGGGGTGGCCTGCATGTCGAAGAACTGCTCGGCGCGGACGATCCACCCGAGAGGGTCGGCGCCGTCGAACACAAGAATCTCAATCCGGCGGAGATAGGTCGGGGAACTGTCCCACGCGGGGTGCAAAAACCCAACGTGGTCAGGAACGGGTTGAATTGGTGGCGGTGGAGGTGGTGTCGGAGGGCGATTAACTGTCGTGGTAAGTCATCGCAGGAGGAGCGTGAGATATGACAACTGGGCTTCGATTTGATCCATGCGTTGAGAGTCTGAGGCTGCAGTGGTGGAGACGTTCTCGTCGGCATGGAGGGCTATATGACCCGAGTCTTGGGCATGAACCGCGGCTAGGAGTAGTGGCAATGAGCGTCGAAAGGCTGTAAGAGTTGTAGGTGGGCGGCCCGACATGGTGAAAGGAAAAGAGAGGGGAGCGCGGCCGCTGAAAGGCCGCCGAAGCCGCAGGAGGAACTCCAGAAGACGGTAAAGACGCTGGAGGCCGTTGGAAATCGCAGGGAGGAGCCAATGTAAACACGAAGAACTGTTGGACCGAGCTGGTTGGAGGCGTAGTAGGGTGGGGAAGGCGCCAACGGCGCTGCATGCGGCAGAAATGCTGCTGGAAGAAGCCGGTGACACTGGGATAGCCGGTGGAATTGAAGAGCGGCGCCGCAGATACGTCGCGAGGTGTGCGGAATGGCGAGACGGGACATCGCGAGCCGTACGAAACATGGAGACGAGCTGGAGCGTCGGCGATGCGGGTGAACGAAGGTGCGGCGGATCGAGCAGAAGCCCTAATCGAGGAATCCACAGCGGCGGATTGAGAGTCTGGAAAGAAGCGAGCTGGTGGAATTAAGGTTTCAGAGAACCTTAATCGAGGCAGGTCAGACCAGTTGTTAAAGGAAAGAAAATTGCATTACATTAAACATTAAACGATACAATCAAAAACGAGATTTCACCAAGCATCCGGAGGCTGAGTCCTCCTTGACAGTCCACTCTCCAAGAGAGCCAAAATCTAAGACTCCAAAAGATACCCCTCTATGCATACTACCACTCATATATATAAGCGAGTGAGGAAAATACAAAGTACACTAATGCCCCTTGGGCTACATAAACTAATAGTAGCATGTGGATGCCGCATCGTATCAACCCATCTCCACAGATCTGATTGGCCGCAGTCGCTAATTCCAATGACGGGTTGTTGAGGCTTGGGGTCTCTGGTTTGAAGACCTGCAACACACCCACAACAGGCCAGGGTGTTACATAAAAAGAGTGATGAGGACCAGGTTAAGGAGTATTCGACAAACATTTAATTGAGGTCTCTTTCTTTAATTTTAATTGAATTTTACTTGTGTTTATAATGCCTAATCTCGATCATGCATGTTTGTGAATTCTTCTATTAATATTAGAATTTATTGCAATCAAATGTTGATTAACGTATATATATCATATCAATTTAGGTTTCCCTACATCACTAAACCTGCATTCGTCTATTAAAGTTATTTTATGCACGATTAAACTCACTACATTCGTCGTGCATAAAATACTCATTTTTAATCAAGTACAAACCTTCTCCTTCAATCTTGCTTTGTCATGATTAAGGCCTGGATACCCATTTTTTATCAAATCCCAACGATGTATGGAAATTTTTACTTGCTCAAATTAGTACTTTATGATCTTGCCTCACTCTAATGCCAAAACTGTTGGAGAATCAATAATAGAAACAAATAAATTATATTATCTGCAGTTAGAAGAGGATCTAGAACTAGTTTCAATAGTTTTTTTTAAATGAAGAACTAAAGGAGTAATCCACTTAGTGTCTATTTAGATAGCAGCTGCACACCAAACCGCCATACACCTACCCACATAATCTAAGGATTTGTCTGGGTGGCGCTCGTGAACGCATTGATTGGAAACTGTGGTCATAAACACAGCGATTGGAAACTATGGTCACGAATGCAATTGTGCTGTTTGGAGAAACCGTGTTTTTAGTGCAGTTGCATATTTCTATCGAAGGATGATTTCCATCATCCTTCGATAGAAAACGAGCTATAAAAATGCAATACAATGCAACAAAAATACAATTCTTGTGGATCAAATGGACAATAGAACTCCTTTCTTTCTACAACAATAATAAAGTACACTTACAATAGAAGTAACAAAGTTACCTGCATTAATAAAGAAGTAGAGCAGCCAAAACAAGCCACATGCAGGAATTATAAGAAGAAAAATTCATTGTTTTCAGTGCAACGAGTTACAAACAAAAAATGAGGCATGCAAAATTTATTTGGAATAATTAACTCGTAACTTGACACTAAAACCTAGCTGGTTGGGAAGAAAGGGAGAGAAGTACCTAATGGATGATTCAGAAAGCTTGGAACTGGCTTACAGAAGATTCGGCGAGCTTGGCTGGCAGAAGATTCACCGAGTAGCCCTAATGGATGATTCAGTGGCATGCATCTTTGCTGGAAGAACAGAGAAGAGATCGCTTCATGTGTGCAGATTGACGACGCTGATGAAATTGTAGACCCCCGAGAAGGTTGATGATGAGCATCACTGGCGACGAGTGAGCCGATCAGCTGCTCCCTGAGCCCAAACACAAATGATCTCTGGTAGTGTTCTTCCTCCGGTGGAGAAGGAAAAATATTATGGTGCAGCTCCCTTTCTGTAGGAGCCTCTACACCGTCAGCCACACCACTCACACCACTCACACCACTCACACCACTCACGATATTGTAATTAGGCTACAGGCAACGCTACATGTAAATAAATCATAACGGTCCTTTTTTTTTATTAGCTATAAATACTAGAATGATAGTGTAATAATGTTGAGCGCCGCCTATTCCCCCGGAATCAACTCCTGTCCGACATTTCTTTGGAGACCGCTAAATCCATGGCTCCATTTTTGGAATTCCCTAAAATCAGTTGATGATGGAGGAGGATATCTTGGAAGAGATTTGAGGTTCGTTTGGCGCGGCGTTTTGGCCGGCCGTTTGGGGCAAACGCCGCCGGACAGTGGGTAAACAAACGCCCTCCGACGCTGTTTGCTCCGGTTGGACTCGCCGCGCCATGAGAAACGGGGCAAGAAGCCCCGTTTTGAACTCCCTGTCTTGCCCTCTGGTTCGAAAGCTCCGGCTGGAGCAGTCTTTTCCTCCCGCCACCACCGCGCCAAAGGAACCCTTGATCTCCTTCCATAAATGTAGCCGGTCCCCCTCCTCTTTTGGAATTCCCAAAATTCCAGCATATGTATTGGTGACAAAAAATCTTCTTTTCCTGTTTTGATTGGATTCAGTCGGCCCCCTCCGCTCTACCGGGTTAGGGTTCTTCATACTTATAAAAGGAGTGGCCGGTTCTTTCCCCACAAGCAGGAATTCAGACAACAAAAAAACGCAGAGAGGTCGGCCGACCCTGACCGAACCTGTGGGTTCTTCCTCGTTGCATACACGTGTGCGTTTTTTTTGTGGTCGGCGGCCACCATCCTTGTCGTCGGGCTTATTTCTTGTTGCAGCCTTTTCGTCGGGCTTCATCCTTGCTGCAGCGTGCCTGACTCTCGTCCGCTGGCTTCTCTCTTGCCATCAGATTTCTTTCTCGCCGCAATGTGTACGATTGAATCTTGGAGGATTCGAAATTGTCATCAATCTCTCGGTTGATTTTTTCCTCCCTTATAGCCGTATTGTATGTTTGAGAAAGATTTTTTTTTTCCTGCACAGTGGACGTACCCAATTTCGGGGAACCACTTTAAATTTGATGTTCTTTGATTGTGGCGTCTTCTTATTCTTCCTGTTGGTGGTTTGTTTCATCGCTCTTCGTAACCACTCGTTTTGCCGATAGATAATTTTTTGGATCTAGAAATTATCTGCCTGAACTGTTTTCATAACAAGTGGTATCAGAGCGGAGGTTCGATTGGTGACTGATTGGACGTTCCGTTTCGAGTTGGGTCAATAGTAGGTGACGACATCGGTCCGCTCCCTATCTTCCCAATCTTTATCCGTGAATTAATCAGGTTGTTTTGTTTTTTAGGTTCAGTGCAGATTTTCAGTTTGATTTCTTTGACATCTTCTACACCCAATGCGAAGTTTGAAGTTGCGTTATAATTGAGAATAAAATCGTATTTTCGTAGGGTTAACCACATGACTATATATATAACCCACAACTTAATATTACAACACTCCTGTTCTAGATTGGCGAAAGATATTCACTAAGCTCATCTTGTTACAATCTCTGATCATATCCTCTGAACTGAGTCCATTGGTTAAGCAGTCTGCAACCTTACCCTTGCTCAAGACGCGACTCAACTCCAGTAGCCCACTATCAAGCTTCTCCTTTATAAAAAACTTATCAATCTCTATATGCTTGGTTCGATCATGTTGGACTGGATTATTTGGAATACTGATGGCTGACTGACTGTCACACCACAGCTTCATCTTATCTCCTTGATCCAACTTTAATTCCACAAGCATCCCTTTCAGCAACAAGAGCTCTGCCACCGCTACTTCTATAGCTCTGTACTCTGCCTTTATTGTTGATCTAGCCACTACTGACCGTTTCTTGCTCCTCCAGGAGACCAGGTTACCTCCCACAAACATGCAATAGCCTGAAGTGGACCTCCTATCATCCGCACAGCTTGCCCAGTCAGAGTCGCAATAGCCCTCAATCTTCATGTGCCCATTCCTTCTGAAGGTCGGTCCCTTTCCAGGAGCATTCTTCAAGTATCGCAAAATCTGGTACACTGCATCTATATGACCCTTCCTTGGGTCATGCATGTAGCGACTCACCACGCTCACAGAAAAGGATATATCCAGGCGAGTGTGGCCCAAGTAAATCAAATTCTAAACTAGCCTTTGATACATCTCGCGATCTACTGGTTCCCCAGCCTTTTCCCCCAGTTTACACCTCTGATCGATTGGCGTCGCAGTAGGTTTGCACCCCAACATCCCAGTTTTAGTGAGGAGATCTAACGCGTATTTTCTTTGAGAAAGGACTACCCCCTCTGCCTCATAAGCAATCTCAATCCCAAGAAAATACCTAAGATGACTCAGATCCTTCACCTCAAACTCCTTGCCCAGGGTCCCCTTGATGCAGCCAATCTCCTGCTCATCATCCCTCGTAATGATTATGTCGTCCACATACACCGCAAGCATGGTGATGTGACCTTCATTCTGCATGGAAAAAACCGTGTGATCAACATTGATCTGGTGATATCCCATCCCAATCATCGCTTTCCTGAACTCGTCGAACCACGCGCGAGGTGATTGCTTCTGCCCATAAAGGGATTTCTTCAACCTGTAGAGTCTGCCTTTTGTCTTGGCCATGCCAAACGCTGGTGGTATCTCCATGTACACCTTCTCTGCTAAATCTTCGTGAAGAAATGCATTTTTCACATCCAGTTGATGCAACATCCATCCACCATTCACCGCCAGGCTGATTAGAGTCCTAACGGAGCTCATCTTTGCAACGAATGCAAATGTCTCGTCGTAGTCGATGCCATATGTCTGGTTGTACCCCCTGGCAACCAATCGAGCCTTGTAGCGCTCGACCTGTCCATCTGGGTTCTGCTTCACACTGAACACCCACTTGCACCCAACAACCTTCTTGTTCTTTGTCAGTTGTGCCAACTCCCAGGTCTTGTTCTTCTCGAGAGCCCTCATCTCTTCCTTCATCGCTGCCTTTCATTTCAGATCATCTTTAACAACCTGCCAATTGTTAGGTACAATAATACTATCAAAAGATGCAATGAATGCTCCGTGAGTAGAGAAGATGATCATGAGAGACAAAAGACGCAAGGTCCCGATCGTATCTATCAGGAAGATTTCCCGCATTGCTTCGAGTAGTCCTCCGTAATGAAAGAGAAGTAGGGGAAAGGGAAATGATATCACCTAAGGGATGTGGCGATGTAGGTGTTCCAGGAGTAGGGAGCGACGTAGCCAAGGGACTGGGAGCTAGACTGGGCACAGACACTGAATCTGGTACTGCTGGCAGCTTCCTCCTTCTACTGTATATCAACAACTCCCACTGAGCCTTGGGTCTCACATCTCGCCTCTCCTCCTCAATCTCCTCCTCCTGCTCCTCATCACTCTCCTGCTCATCCTCCACAGATCCTCCCTGCCATACCCCCAGATCGGTGACCAACCTTTCTCTCTCTAGCCTCATATTTTCGGTATCTGACGAGTCAACTGTGGGTGGGGATCTCCTTGTCGGTAGTATCGTTCTAGCTCTCTAAAGTGAACGTCCATGCTCACAAAACTTTTTTCTCCACTGGGATCCAACACATGTACCCCTTCTAAGTACGGGAGTAGCCCACAGACATACACTTGAGTGCCCTTGCATCAAGCTTACCAACATCCGACCTGCTGTCCTTCACGAAGCACACACACCCAAATACCTTTAAGGAAAGTATCCCCCCATTATGTCCCTGCAATTGCTGATACGGGTACTTCCATCCCAGAACTTGTGAAGGCATCATGTTGATCAACTGTGCCGCTGTTAGCACCGCATATCCCCACAGACTTTGAGGAACCTTCATGTTGAACATCATACTCCTTGCCACCTCAAGAAGATATCTGTTCTTCCTTTCCGTCACTCCGTTCTGTGCAGGTGTATATGCACAGGTGGTCTGGTGCACTATCCCATGAGCCGATAAGTATTCTTTATTGCCTTATTAATGTATTCTGTTCCATTATCCGATCATTGTACCTTAATCACTGCAATGTATTGTGTCTGAACAAGCTTATGGAAATCTCGGAAGCAGGTAAATACTTTACTCTTAGTTTTCATCAAACACAGCCAAGTAGTACGGGAAGCACAATCAATAAACATTATAAAGTACTTATAACCATTCAAAAAACTTACAGTACATGATCCCCATACATCAGAATGAATAATATCAAAAACAGAAGAGTTTCTTCGGCCCGTACTAGCATACGAACTCCTAGTAAGCTTGCCGAACTCACAAGCATCACACACAAATTTTCTTTTATTTGCTGTTTTAGAAATAGCATGAAATAATCTAGCTACATTACTAAATGAGGGGTGGCCCAACCGTCTGTGATGAAGTATTAGCATGTCCTATGCACTCATTTACCGTCCTCTAACTCCCGTCTTCTCTACTACAGATACAAGTGCCGCATCCAATCCTTCCCGATCCAGATACCACAGCCCGTCATGCCAAGTCCCAGTCCCAAGTATCCGCATCGTCCCTTTGTCCTGAAAAGTCACCTTGGGAATATCAAAAGAAACAACACATTTCAATTGAATGATCATGAAACTAATAGATAAGAGATTAACTGGAAAATAAGGAGCATGCAGAACATTGGATAGTTTTACTGAACCTGAACAATTAACAGTACCCTTACTGACCATTGGCTGGAACGTACCTTCCGTCGTCTGAATGCTATCTGTAGTAGTTATACGAGTGTAGGAGGAGAACTCGCCCGTATTTCCTGTCACATGACGTGATGCGTCTGAGTCGATGATCCAATCTGATGCCCTGGAGGAAGATATAGATGCAAGAGCGAGAGGTCCATCAGGCGGTTGGGCATACATAACGACCCCCCTAGCTCCATCTCCGCTCCCCTCGCCCATCTGTTTCCTCTTGATGCCCTTCAACATGCTAAGTAGGGTCTGCTCCCCCTCTGTATAGATAACACCAACTTCCTCCTCATTCTCAGTCATGCCCAAATTGGCTCGATAGCCTTCTCTGCCACCACGACCACGTCCCCGTCCACATCCCAAATTTCTCTCCTTGGGCGGCATGGGGCATGCTTGCCTCAGATTGCCCACCTCTCCACAGTTGTAGCACTTGCGGGTCTCTCCCCTCTGTCCTGTAATGTCAGGAGCAGTGACTGCTAGTGCCGACTTCACAGTCGTGGATCCTCCTGCCCCTGCCTGAAGTTTGAGACGTGTTTCATTCTGAATCATAGCAGAGATGGCCTTGGTGAGTGTAGGAATCGTCGTACCCGAAAGAAGTAAGGCTCTCCGCTGATTAAACTTGTCATCTAACCCCTTCAGGAACTTCATCGTCCTCTCCTCGACGATGATCTTGGATGCCCGACACTGTGAATTTCTGCAACACATCCTGCTAGAGGTGTGATTGTAATCCACCCATAGCCGTTCCAACTCAGAGTCGTACTCCTGCACTGTTTTCTCTCCCTGAGCAGTGTCATCAATTTCTCCCTTCATGCGGAAGACCCATTGAGTGTTCCTCACGCTATCATATGTGTTCTTCAGCTTGTCCCAAACCTCCATGACTGTATCGAGGCCATCTACCGTGGCGACAATCGAGGGGACAACCGAGCTGAGAAGCCACATAAACACTGTCATATGGGCCGACTCCCACTCATCTTTAGCCGCGTGCTCTGGTTTCTTCAACGCCCCTGTCAGGAAGCCCCCAACCTGTTTCGCAGCAAGGATTTTCTTCACACGACGTGACCAACTCAGGTAGGTCGTTGACCCATCAAGCTTCAAATCAATCTGTGTAAGTTCCAACTTTGCCGACCGTTGCAATGAACCCAACACGCTCAACAATGTAGCCAACTCATCCGGGCCTAACATCTTGAAGACATCCACCATCGTACCTTCCTTCAACGCCATGTATCAACTTCCTCTCCGATTACCACATCCCTTACGGAATCAAGCAATACCGCCTCCTGCCCTAGACCCGATCACCGCATCCTGGGGTTCGATAGGATGTGGACGTGCGGTCAGAAGACCTGCTGTTGTACAGTCGTGCGACGCTGAAGGCACGCTAGTTACCCACTGCTAGTCAGAGGTAAAGACAGTCACTAGATGCGGTGACTTAGGGAGGAAGGTGGGTGCAGTGCTGGTTGCGACCCGTGTAGCTGCAGTCAGCACCAGGCGACAACCGCTAGAGGCCTCGACGTCGAGCGCCGATGCAGCGGCGGTTGCGACCCGTTTAGCCTTAGTCAGAGACAGGCGACAGCCGCTAGATACAGCAGCGTTGAGCGCCGATGCGACGGCGGAAGAGCTTCGTCGAGCGCGATGCAGCGACAAAAGGGATTTGCGGAAGGGTTTTGTCGAGCGCTATTAAGTGTTTTTCCGCCCCCGCATCTGATACCAAATTGAGAATAGAATCGTATTTTCGTAGGGTTAACCACATGGCTATATATATAACCCACAACTTAATATTGCAGCAATTATTATAACTCTTATTTCTGAGTTATTTTTCTCTGGTCAAGAACTTTGTTTTGTGAATGCAGTTTAGTGACCCTCTATTACCTAAGCTCTTTCCTTGTTACTTCTTCGTTCTACATGAGGTTAGAGTATGTCTAATCAACCTTTTTTGATTAGTTCTCTTAGGGGTTCATTTTTCCCATGCCGAGATCTATTTGTTTGCATTCATTGTTGATGTGTTTGCATTTGTCTATTTCTCTCCCGCGCGTACATCAAAGTCCAGAAGTCTTGACAGATTCAGTTTTTTTTGCTATGGGAGACCACCGCTGGAGGTGGAGCAGTTGAAAGTTTGGCTTCAAGGTGGAGCGTTTATGAGACAGCCGCGTTAGTCCAGTTTGTGTGCTACTCAGGATTGAATGAGTTTTCTTATGATCCGTTCTTGACCGAAGTTCATTCAGTTAGTTCCTTTGGCTTTGGATCTTGGTGATCGTTGAGGTATTTTGGAGTTATCTTAGCCAGATGGAGCATGTCCTGAAAGAGACGTCAAGATGAGGATTGTTGAGCATGCCGCCTATTCCCCTAGAATCAACTCCTGGCCGCCGCTTCTTTGGAAGCCGCTAAATCCTTGCTCCATTTTTGGAATTCCCTAAAATCAGTTGATGATGGAGGAGGATCTCTTGGAAGAGATTTGATCTCCTTCCATGGATGCAGCCAGTCCCCCTCCTCTTTTGGAATTCCCAAAATTCCAGCATATGCATCGGTGGCAGAATTTTTTTCCCTGTTTTTATTGGATTCAGCCGACCCCCTCCTCTCTTCCCGGTTAGGGCTCTTCATGCTTATAAAAGGAGTGGCCGGTTCTTTTCCCACAAGCGGGAATTCAGACAACAAAAAAACGCAGAGAGGTCGGCTGGCCCAAGCTGAACCCGGGGATTCTTCCTTGTTGCAACCGCATGTGCGTTTTTTTTGTGGTCGGCGGCTGTCATCCTTGTCGTCGGTCTTCTTCCTTGCTATCAGTTGATGATGGAGGAGGATCTCTTGGAAGAGATTTGATATCCTTCCATGGATGCAGCCGGTCCCCCTCCTCTTTTGGAATTCCCAAAATTCCAGCATATGCATCGGTGGCAGAATTTTTTTTCCCTGTTTTGATTTGATTCAGCCGACCCCCTCCTCTCTACCCGGTTAGGGCTCTTCATGCTTATAAAAGAAGTGGCCGGTTCTTTTCCCACAAGCGGGAATTCAGACAGCAAAAAAACGCAGAGTGGTCGGCCGGCCCAAGCTGAACCCGGGGATTCTTCCTTGTTGCAACCGCGTGTGCGTTTTTTTTTGTGGTCGGCGGCTGTCATCCTTGTCGTCGGGCTTCTTCCTTACTGCAACCTTGCCATCGGGCTTCCTCCTTGCTGCAGCGTGCTCGACTCTCGGCTGCCGGCTTCTCTCTTGCCACCGGATTTTTTTCTCGTCGCAACGTGTACGACCGGATTTTGGAGGATTCAAAATTATCATCAATCTCTCGGTTTATTTTTTCCTCCCTTATAACCGTATTGTATGTTTGAGAAAGAAATTATAATTTTTCCTGCACGACGCACCTAATTTCGGGGAACCACTTTAAATTTGGTGTTCTTTGATTGTGGTGTCTTCTTATTCTTCCTGTTTGTGATTTGTTTCATCGCTCTTCGTAAGCGCTCGCTTTGCCGATAGATAATTTTTTGGATCTAGAAATTATTTGCCTAAACTGTTTTCATAACATAATAATTCATCCAAAAAAATAATAAATTAGTCTCTTTCTCAGCCTAGCCTTGTAGCTTGGTTCCTTCCCGATTGCTGTTCCCGGAAGACCGTCCAGCTCCCTCTATGAATTCTTTACCTCCGGTGGCCTCCGGTAACAACGATTAGCCTGTTACACTTTCCCACCATAGATGATGATCTCCGATGCCATTTCTATGGTTGCATTCCGCCTCCGTTTCCTTCCTCCCTACCAAACAAAGTCTAACACACCTCAGATACCACTATGGGAAAATTAAAATTTAGAAAGCTGATCTGAAATTGTTGAGATAAGACTATTGATGATGATGATAATTCAAGCTGCTGTGATACTTTTTAATTTTTTTACATTCTGGATTTGGCTGGTTGATTTGCTATGTAATGGGAGAAAAACACTGAAGTTTTGCTTTACACAGGACACAGGTGGATCCCTACCAAAATTTGGTGATTGGGATCCCAATGATCCTACTTCTGCTGAGAATTTTACTGCAAGATTCAACAAAGCCAAGGATGAGAAGAAAACTGGCCACATTGATGACCAAGGATCCAACTCACCGGCGAATGAACTTTCTGGCAAACATGTAACATCCCTTTCCACCTCCAAGTCTGGCTCAGTGAGTCACTTCACTTGAAGCATTCATTCATATGTTTCTAAAATAATGTTCAATGACTTGCAAAGCTGACACCTGCCTTTTCAGAGTCATGTGACATTAATGCATGACTTAAAAAATGACATCTGCATAATTTTTTTATCCACTAGAACTTAATTAAAGAGTCAAAGAGACTGATGCTATTATTTGCATTTAGTAGTTTGGCAGTATAGCTATTTTACTTTTTTGGTATAAAACTCTCATGAATGTTATTTTTATGTGAAAAGGACAATGTTTTTTTAGGTTTATCAATAAGTCATTATGGAGATCAGTCACACATTATTTAGTAGATTTTAGTGATCCTAAGTATTAGGATCGTCGGATGGACGATCATAGACCGCCATTGCATTCAACATGATTTTTCATAATGTACTATATTTTTTATTTATTTCTAAGTACTATTTTATAAGATAGTACTCAAAATGTTTGTTCCGCTCAATCATTTTGGTGTCAAAGCCTATGACACAGGGTGCTGAAGCCCTAGCACCCTCACAGCCATAGGCAGACCCATGCCTAGACACACCCGGGCAAGTGCCCGGGTGTGTTTTCGCGATTTTTTCTACAGGCGAGCGGGATATAATCGTCGCTATGGTTTTTCCCCCTCATTTTAGTGAAACCCTGAGCGTCGAGCGCCGAGCGGAACCCTGAGCGGCGCGAGAACTCCGAACTACAGAACGGCCGGAGGGCGGAGGTGCCGACGACGAACTGGTGGAGATCGATCGAGCTTCTACAGAGGCGTCAACGGCGAAACGGTAAGCGATATTTGGATCATCGGCGGAGCCGCGCTGTTGAATGCTCTGTTTTGTTTTTTCTTCCAAAAATGTCTCTAGATGCGTGAATGTTAGAGCTGTTTATTCTTCATTTTCTTGCTTAAAATCCTCTTATTTTGGGGGTTTTCTCCTCTCTTTCTTCACTCTTCATGCTGCTCTTGTTCTTCATCTTCTTGATTGATGATTCTATAATGCAGGCAGTGAGTTAGATCATAGATGCAATTGAAATTTCTACGTTTTCATCTTGTTTTTTTCTCATGATGAAGCTTTTGACGCAGAAATAAAAATCCCAAGCCCCATTTGTGTGTGATAAAAGATAATGTATTTAAACTTAATGGGTTCCCTCTCTTGTTTTCAGGAAAAATTATTATATTTCATGGTGAATGATTTCAGACATTTCACAAATATGATATTGAATGTTACTTATTCATAATTCATGAATATTCCTTTTCTTGTTTAGAAGAAATGGTATTTTGAGCTTTAATTTATAAGAATGAATTTATGTTATTTTTAGGACAATTTTTTTTTTCAAAAGTAAGCGCACACGAGTCAAAAACAAGAGTTTAAGTATTTCAAAATTACGGTGACAGAGTTATGATGGAGCAAACAATATGAAAGTTAATTTAAAAAGGTTTAAAAACTTTGAAATCGAAGGAAAATAGTTCTGCATTTTACATTCATTGTTTTGCTCATCGACTACAGTTTATATTAGTAGTAGTTTCAGAAGGTCATCCTGAAGTTGCTGAGCTTTTTTTTCCATATTAACATTGTATTGAATGTTGTTGAGGGTTCTTGTATAAAATAATATAATTTGTATGGTGCCCGGGTCCGATTTAAATTCTAGTTCCGCCACTTCTCACAGCCCCTTCCTCTGGCCCACACTACTTCTCACGGACACCCCAACCTTTTGTGACTCCACCGAGCTACAGTGAAACCCCTTCAAAATCAGTTTGGAGACCTAAACCATCGTTTCTATAGACCGAGCCTCCCATCACCCTCACCGCGACTTCCTCCTGCTTAGTATATCTCCCCGACGACTCCCCAACCTCCAACAACCCCACCCTAGCTCCTACGAGCCTCCCTTTTCTTTTCAATCCCCGATAGCCTTCACAAACCCAGCGCTGCCGGCTGCCCTTCCCGGTCCCTCCTCCCCTTCCCAACCCCTCTAGTCGCCCTCTACATCCCTCCTCAGTCCTTCTGACTCCCACCTCCTTTCTAAGTCTTTCCTCCTTATCCTTGACACCTCCAGCAAACCCAAACCCCATCTCACTTCCACAACCTCCGCAAAAATCCCCAATTTCCTCAATCCCTAACCTCCCCAAGCCCTAAAATACATGTTCAAATTTCCCTACCAACTACACATTGGAACCAACGCATCGCCCCTACGACCATCTATCTACCACTTACCACACCCTCCCGACATTAGAGTCAATTACTTTGTGAGCTTTTACATTTCAGTTTTTACTTCCTCACATATGCACTTGATTATTTATAGTCATATTTTACTCTAATTAATATTTCTTATTCACCATGTTCTTTAATTTCTAGCACTTTCATCCGGTTGCAATTATTACCTGATTAACTTGATTAGAATCAATTGTGAGTGTTTGTGTAAAATTTTTTAATTTCCTGTTTTATTTTAATAATTGTATGCTTAAATTGGTCTCATGGTTGAATCATTTACTTCCTACTAGGATTAGAGTTTAGTTAGTTGTCCATCATGTTCACATTTCATGTGCATGCCTGCATTTGCATCTTCATTTTTAAAGCCATATAGATCAGTCCTGTAAGGAATTTGAATACCAACGTATGATTTACATGAACCACAAAAATATATATACATGTACAAGAGAGATGCGCCCACAACACCCAAGGCGAGCCTAAGCTAACTTTACCGTATAGAGTGTACACTATATGTAATACCCCACCCCCCAAACTCACGGGGGATCATACACCGAGAGTTTGGACAGTAGATAAGTATGTTGGACCCTCGTCTGCGGCTTATTCATCTCTGCAATTTGCTGCTCGAAGTGAACAAAGGAAGGAGCAAGCAGGAGTGCCACAACCATAGTGCTCACGGAGGAAGAAGGCATCTACCCCGATATGCTTGGAGAGTGAGTGCTTCGTCGGGTTTAGAGTAATCTGAATGACACCGGTGTTATCACAATAGAGTGTAGTTGGATCTGGAGAAGAGACACTAAGATCCTCAAGAAGCCAACATAGCCAAATAATATCCTCGATTGTAGTAGCCATGGCCCGAAGCTCAGCCTCTGTGCTGGAGCGAGAAACACCAGTCTGTTTCTTGGACTTCTATGCAATGAGTGAAGAACCCAAGAACAGATTGAAACTAGTGATAGAACGACGGTCAACAGGATCACTGGCCCAGGTAGCATCTGAGTAAGCACGAAGCTGCAGGGAACTATCGCTGGAGAAGACAAGACCATAAGAAGTCGTCGTCTGAAGATAGCGCAGGAGCCACAACAGGTGACCGTAATGCATAGAGGTGAGCGCACTAACAAACTGGCTCAACACATGAACAATGCGAGCAATGTCGGGCTGAGTAATGGTGAGGTAGGTGAGACTCCCAACGAGGTGGCTGTAATGAGTAGGATCAGAGAGCGGAATCCCATTATCCGGACGTAGCTGAAGGTGAAGCTCCATAGGGGTGCCCACTATACGAGAGTCAGAGAGCAACCCGAGTGAGGAGATCAGATGTGTAACGCTGTTGAGAGAGCTGAAAATCACGATCTGTTGAGCTGACCTCAAGGCCCAAAAAGTAGCTCAGCTGCCCAAGGTCAGTCATCTGAAATTGCTGCTGAAGGTGATACTTGACGAAACTACACGAGAAGGATCATCGTCAGTAATGATCATATCATCCACATAAAGTAACAAAAGAGTCCAACCACGGGTGAAAACGTGCACAAACAGAGCTGGATCATGTGGACTTGGCTGGGAACCGACGGCTGGAATGGCTGAGCTGAAACCTGCAAACCACGCGTGGGGCGCCTACTTGAGCCTATAAAGGGCTCGCCTCAACCTGTAGACAAGGCCTGGAGGAGAGGATACACCAGGTGGAGGAAACATGCATACCTCATGCTGAAGATCACCGTAAAGAAAGACATTCTTCACGTCGAGTTGAGATAGAGATCAGTGGAGAATAGCTGCAAATGCAATAAGGGTCCGAACCGTAGTCATATGAGCGACAGGAGTAAAGGTCTCGTCATAATCTTTCCCCTGCTCCTACTGAAAACCATGAGAAACTAATCGAGCCTTGTACCTCTCTACAGATCCATCAGAGCGAATCTTGACCTTGAAGACCCACTTGTAAGTAATCAAAACAATACCAAGTGGAAGAGTAACAAAGTCCCATGTACGAGTGTGCTCAAGTGCCTCAAACTTAGCAGACATAGCAACCTGCCACTCAGGTATCTGGGCCGCCTCACGGTAAGAAGCCGGCTCTGGAGTACGACAAGCAATAACAAGAAGGATAGGTAGGTACAGTGGTAGTGTAGCGAGGCTAAGGCAGTCGAGAGAACATTACTCACAAGGCGGGTTGCGACGCACAGGAGGATCGTCCACAGGACACTCGCTGGAGGAGGCAGGCACTGATTCTAGGGGCACTGGAGGCAAGGTAACAGGAGGAGGATGTCGAGTGTAGCGATAGACCTTATGCTCAGTACTGTATCCAAGAATGACACAGGATATAAATTGAGCAGAGAGCTTGGTACACTCACGTGAAGGAAGAAGAACATAACACCGACAGCCAAAAACAGGCAGATGAGTATAACATGGGGGTCGAGAGTACAAACACTCACCAAGACACTGAATCTTAAGAAAAGTTGAGTACTGTAAGTTAATAAGATAAATAATAATGGAGACAGCCTCAACCCAAAAATGAGAAGGAATGTGGGAGGAGATGAGAAGAGTGCAGGCTGTCTCAATGATGTGGTGATGCTTCCTTTTAGCGGTGTCATTCTGAGCGTGGACACCGAGACATGCAAGCTGAGGGAGAGTGTCGTGGGTAGTTAGCAGATCGCAAAAAGCATGAGAGAGTTACTCCCCCCATAGTCGGAACAAAAAATACGTATGAAATCAGAGAACTGGGTGCACATCATAGTGGAAAAAGTAACATAAATCTGAAAGAACTCAGAACGAGAGTGCATAAAATAAATCCAATAATAACGAGATTAATCATCAACAAATATAACATAGTAGCGATGTCCGCTCTTTAATATAAAAGGTGCAGGATCCCATACATCTGAATGAACTAAATCAAAGAGATGTTGAGACCATGACTCACTAGACTGATAGAGGAGTTGTAGCTATTTACCAAGCTTACAACTCGTACAAGAGTGAGACCTATCAACAGAAACACGACCAATGAGAATAGTACTGATAAGGGACGAAAGACGCGAACCACGAGGATGACCAAGTTGGTGATGCCACTCAGAGAAGCTCACCGAAGGAAGACAAAGGGATGAGACCGCTTGTGACGATGGAGTGGATGAAAGATGAAGACGATCAAGGACGTATACCCCGCTACGACGACCAACTCCAATGTGTGTCCCTATTAAACGATCCTGCATACGACAAACAAACTCATCAAAAATAACAAGACAACCGTGAGTTGACTGACAGATATAAGGTTCATGAATAACTTGTGTCACGACCCAGGCCCGGCTCGAGGAGTCTTAATGGGATCCGACTGGATATTAAGGCTCCTTATCGAGGGTTGCGGGTTCGAGACCCAACGCCAACACCGCACTGCGCTGATAAACAGATCAGAAATGTGTTGGGTTCACTTGGGCTGCAACCCTCATGGTTGAATCAGTCGGGTCCCATTAAGACTCCTCGAGCCGGACCTGGGCCGTGACAACTTGGGTATGTATGTCACATCAGGAAAATTAAAATGAGTGGTATGAAGGAGGGCACAGCTGGTATAGGGGAGAATAGTGCCATCGGCTACTATAACACTAAGGGCAGACTAGACGGGCTGACGTGACAAGAGGTGGGTGACATCATGGGTCATGTGAAAAGAGGCTCCAGAGTCAAGGAACTAGTCGGAGGAGGAGATACCTGCAGGGGCAGATGCAGTCAGCATGATCCCGAGTCAAGCACACCAGAAGGCATAACAGTGTCCAAGGTGTGGAGACGTGTCTCTTCAGCGATTACCAAAGCCAATGCATCGTTGAGAGAAGGTAGAGGATCCCGATGTAGAAGCTGGGCACAAACAGACTCAAACTCGGGCGTAAGCGCATAAGAAACTCATACATGCGCTGAAAGTTGCGATCCCGAGATGTAGCAACACACTGAGGGCAAGTAATGCAGGGGGAAGGAGCCATCTCATCGCACTGATGCCAGAGGTCCAGGAGCTCAGCAAAGAAGGTCTGGACAGACCGATCATGCTAGTAGCAGACGCCAAGGGTCTGGAACAGAGAGTAGCGCATAGCCTGAGTAGAAGGCAGGTATAGGCGACGCAAGTGATCCCACATCGCCTTGGCCGTAGGTAGTTAGTACACGGTCATACGAATGGGTAGCTCGCACGACTGACAGATGACGGCTATCGCACGAGAGTCGTCCAAGCGCCACTTTGCCATGTTGGAGCGCTGGACGGAAACGACAGTGCTAATAGTGGAAGAATCATCCGCAGAAGGGCTTGCTGGTGGAGGCGGAGCAGGCTCAGAGCCGTCAATGTGACCCCATAGATCTAGTCCACGGAGGATCACGCCGATGGTGGCGGACCATGCCTTGTAGTTTCGTCTATCGAGAATGACATCCGCCTTCTGGAGAAAGGCAGAGGAATAAGACGAGGCCATCAGGGCTGCAGGATCAGCCAAAAGAGGAGTTATGACGACACGAATCATTGAACAACCAACTGAGAGGCAGGTTCGGAAACCTGCGATCGGCTGGGACCGGCTCCTGCAACTGGAGACGTGCTGAGATCGGCTCCTACGAGTGAAACGTGCAAGAGAGGACGTGATCGCTGGGATCGGTTCAGAAACTTGTAAGAGAGGACGGGATCGGGACCTGCAAGAGAGGGCAAGATTGGAAACTTGCGACTGGATCGGAACCCTGCGACGGTTCAGAAGAAGATCGACAGAATCAGGGGAGCCACCAGGAAGCAACGACTCAACTTCAGTGACGGGATCGAAAGATCGACAAGGAAACAACGACAAGATCGATCAAAAAGCCAACCTGCGACGGGATCGAGTGTGGAAGAGGCTCGTTTGGAAAGGGCGGCTAGGTTTTCCTTCCCTTTGATACCATGAAAGGAATTGGAATACCATCCTAATATCCTATGATTTTCATGAACCACAAAAATATATATACATGTACAAGAAAGAGGGTGTCCACAACACCCAAGGTGAGCCTAAGTTAACTCTACCGCACAGAGTGTACACTATATCTAACAAGTCCTACGTCAAATTAGTATTGGAGCCCCTGGTTCGGGTTTCCTTTTCTTCTGCCACCCATTCTTGGTGATCGTGTTGAACCCTCCAACATGATTTGATTATACTAGGGAGTAGGGACAATTACCATGGACCTCATAGAAGATATTATCACTAAGATTTTTAGTGTCTATGGGACTATGACCTTGGAACTAATCATAAGATTAGTATCAGTGCTAACGTAATATGAACTTATAAGGTCGCACGTAAAAAAATGAACTAGATTAAGAAGATTGATTGTGATGGGTTTTAATAAAACCTATATCCTGAAATATAATTAAGGGCTAATTATTATATTATTTTAGTTTTAAATGGAAACTTCACGTTCAATTTTGAATCAAATAGACATATTATGAAAAGTCATAACTCTTTCTTTTTGACTCTTTGGAACTCTATTTTTTCACAAGCGATAAAATCACCATAATTTTTGAAATTATATGTACGCGTGAGCATTATTCTGAAAAATTAGTTTCCAGAGAGAGTTAAGTGAGATTGAGATAAACAGAGAATATCTGTAAGAGAGACGAAGCCAGTACTTCGTAGTAGAGACGGACGATCCTTTCCTTTCTCAAGACCGTTGGATGGATTATGTCGAAGTCTAGGCATTTGTGTGGATACTGTTAGTGTCATATAAATTTTTTATGTTTAGTCATTTACAAACTTAGCTAGGTATAAAGTCGCCAAAAAAGAAGCTAAGTAAAACAAGAAGTCAAGTTTATGAAGAATTTTATAAGCGACTAGATACCAAAGATGGAGAGCGTGACATATATAAAATTACTCGAGCTAGAGAAAGAAAGACAAGAGATTTAAGTCAAGTAAAATGCATAAAAGATGAGACAGTTACAGTTTTGACGGTTGATGTTGATATTAAAGAACGATGAAAAAGATACTTTTATCAACTCTATAATGAAACAAAAGACAATGAATTTAACTTGGAAAAGTTAAGTAAATTAGAGAAGTATAAGAACATAACGTTTTATCGTAAAATTCAAGTATCAGAGGTAAAAGATGCTCTAAATAAAATGAAAAATGGAAAGGTGGTTGGGCCAGACGATATACCATCTACACTTTCTATTTAGATTTGGGCTTTGCATATAAATTCAAAGAGAATTGATTTCCCACCGCTTAAAGTCTATCGTTCAGGTATTTAACCAACCCTTCATTATGAGCTTTATATCAGATTTGTGAACCGAGGCTAATCAACCTACAATCTAACTTGTCCTTGATTGAACCCTCCAATCAAAGGTGTGACTAGTCCACAAATGTGAGAGGCCCTACCCCAATCTTTGATTCATCCCATCTTGGTGAGGTTCGGTGCTCTGTGGGTAGTATACCACTTGAGTCTGAAATTGCGTCCATTTCGGGCTCTGCATTTTCGGTGAGAGCGATATTATTATGACTAGTGAGTGTGCTAAAAAAAGCAACGGTTCACGATCTAGTGAACAATGATATGTATTCTTCCTATCCGTTGCACAAACCTAGTCAGTATATCGATTGTAGATCCATCTTTGAGTATAGGTTCCTTAGAGTCTCTCCACGTTGCAGTGTTGAGTCATGTTCCGAGTTAGAGTCAAGAGTCTAATGTTGGTCTTGTAGTGGATGCCTCACTTGCATTTGAGGACACTACTTCCATCAATGAAACTCATTTGGAGGATCAACCTACTATTTATGAATTCTTTGGTGAGTCTCTCTCTACCGCCAGATCCCCTAGTTCGTATCACTCCCGATGCGCCTTTTGATGAGCCACAACTTCTTGTTGAGAATGAGATTCAGGTGAGCAACTCGTTTATGAGTGCAGGATCCTTGTAGTCTCTTTAAGTCATATGCATGGGTTTGACCCTAAGCGAGGATTTGAGCTTAGCGTTGAGTACGTAGTGGTTACATCACATACACTTGAGAATACTCTTGATGTTTCGAGAGCCTACACCATTGTCCCTAACACTCTTGATGAGTTCTTGAATGCTCCGTTCTATGAGCCAAGTGGTGATCTTTCTCACTGGGAGACATTCGAGATACCATAGAGTCGCGCCCTAGTATCGAGGTATCGGTTATTTATTTGGTTGATCATCACACTCGCGAGGAATTTTCCTATACACCAACTAACGAGCCTCCTGGTGAGTCATATACTCTTGGAGGCATTTGGCACGTCATAGGGGCGTACCTTAGTGTTGATGCCTCACGTAGTTATTTTGGTGTTTGTCACACACTTGAATATTTTTTCACCCTACCTAGAGAGCTTCCTTGTAAGCCACCATTCTTAGAGACATCCAATGCATTGTAGAGTCGCTCCTTATAAAGCATATGCCCTGGGAGGTTTCCCTTGGGATATGCTCTATAAATTGTCCTCAACGAGATTGAGTCAAATTTGTATGATCTTGATATTGCTACGAGCCTATGAGTATGAGTATTCATCTAGTATTTAATGTAGAAGATTTGATTATAAATTGGACTCTTCAGCCTGTCACTCTTATATAGCTTCAATCACACCTTCAACCCAACTTCAGTTTTCACCACACTGCAGCTTTACCCTCCACCTCTATAGTGGCCTACATTATTTATGCGACCTTAAATAACTTTGGGGGATGATGACTTCCAATGGACACAATATCTTCAATGAGCTACGAGCTACATCAATTCTTTCTTGGCCTTCATCAATTGCATAGTAGTCTTCCATTCTTTGGAGATGAATACTTCTGAGCAGGGGAGAATGATGGAAATGGGTGATTAATAGTTTTAGGATCATCAGATGCACGATCAGAGAGAGCCATCGCGCTAAATGCAAATTTTCATATTCTATGTATTTTTTTTTGGTGCTATTTTGAGTTTTTTGTTAAATGAACTGAATAGACAATTTGAGTTGTTGGATTCACTTAGGATTTTAGCCTAAATTATGGCTCTATATATAGCTTAGGTTTTAGGGTAGTGAGGTTAGGTCATTGAGAGTCGGTTCTAAAAATTACAGTCTCTCGATCATTCAGGCGCCATAGCTTGCGCGCGTGGGGTGCCAAAGCCCCACCGCCATCGCTGCCCCTTTGGCCCACCACCGCTCCCTGTCGACTCCTTGAGCTCCAGTGAACTCACTTGAGCTCTATTGAAATCTCTTCAATAGCTGTATGGTGTCCTACAACCACTGTTTCTACATATCGAGCCTCCAGTGCCCTCACAACCACTTCCTACAACCACCACCACTCTAATGAAATCTCTTCAATAAAAAGAATGTCTCCTTAAGGGGAATGGACAGTTATGTCTTGAGAGGATGAATTGGCTGTCCAAGGGTGCAGGAAACGTGAAGTCAAAGTATGAGCTTGTGGACATTAGGTGTTTATGAAGATAATTTTTTAGAGGAAGAGGTAGTGAATGGTGGTTGAGTGGTGGGAGGTGGGTATCCGGTAGTTCTGGAAGAGGAGGTAGTTACCTTGACTTCGGCAGCACGAATTCACGGAATCGGCACCATGGGGTTGCAAGAAGAGGCTGACATTTCTGTCCAAAAATCCACGATCCCTGAAAATCAACCCTTAGACCCTATTTACAAACTTAGAGCCAACTATGGACGACCAAGATCTCGCTCGAAATATAAATCAACTAGTTCACAAAAAATAAAAAATACATAAAAACATGTCGTCGCCAATGTGAACACGATTGCCAGCTCAGATTGTCTATATGACAATCATATCTCCACCTCCTGCATATGTAGATCCGTGCAGGAGTGTTAGCCGCCCTCGATTTGTGATCCCCATATGGTACAAGATGAGATTTTTGAAACATTTTGGGTTCATTTTGGTCCCTCCGGCCGATGGGTGTGTCAAATGGAGTAGGGTTAGGTCACATTACTCAATAAGGGAGTTTGTTGGCTGTTAGGCCATTTGGATGGGGATTTAGATGGGAGCGAAATGTCAAGAAGCAAGAGACTTGACAGAAACATGAAATTACATGAATATATAGATTGTGTGGGACTTTGCATGTCTACGTAGGACAAGAGGGATGAACTTGCAAGCAGGATGGCACAGGTGGTGAGGTCACAATAGAGAGTAGCAGAAACTATATTGTAGTGGACCGTCTAGACTGCTACAATTAAAAAAACATTGATCTTCACTAAAAGCAGAGATTAACATGTAATTATTTTAAACTAGTCGATATTTTTCCTCCATTGTCGTCGTCCTTCATCTGACAATTTACCGGTAATTTTTTCTTCTTCCTTTTCCCGGTCCTGAAAATATTGAAATATAATGGCTAGCCATAAAACCAGCCTATGCCGGTCCCAAACCCGAATGAAAAATGGTGAGAGTTGTGTTAGGTAGACGGCCAGCGTAAAATTTAGTCACCCTTATGAATATGGATCATTTGAGAAATTGTGCAAAAACTAGGCCCTTCCCCTTAAGGAACGCGTCACATGATTTGATGAGATACTTTAGAAAATAGGTTGAGCAGGGCAAAGACGGAGTATATGAAGCTTAAATTTAGCAGTACAAGAAGGACGGATGACTTCGTTATTAAGTTGGGTGATCAAGATATTTCCCGTAGTGAGTGTTTTAAATATCTTGGATTGATAGTTCAAAAGGATGGAGGTATTGATAAAGATGTGACACATAGAATCCAAGCGGATTGGTTGAAGTGGAGAGGCGCGTCAGGGATCTTATGTGATCGTAAAGTACCACTAAAACTCAAGGACAAGTTTTACCGTACTGCAATTAGACCCGCGATGCTCTATGGTTCTGAGTGTTGGTCAGTGAATTGTGTACATGAACAAAAAATGGGAGTTGCGGAGATGAGAGTGTTGGAATTATCGGATCAATGTCTGGTTATTAGAGTCTTTAGGTGTATTTGTGTTTAGTCCCACACTGGCTATCAGTGTATTTGAGTCATGTTGTAATCCTATTTAAAGCCCCTATGTGGATGAATGAATGACCTCTTCTATTTCTTTTCTATTCTTCAACATAGTATCAAAGCCATCATCTAAAAACACTAATTTTATTTCCCGATCGGTATTTTTGAGTTTGTCTCTGCCGCAAGTCGCTGGCTGCAAGCCGCGTCTTCTCCCGTCGAGCATCTACGCTCCCGTCAAAGGAATCGACGTCTGTTTCCGTCGATGGGAGCGACTCTGGGTTCGTGAGTAGTCTTCCTCCTTCGCTGAGATCAGGCACCTATTTTGTGGTGCTTCCATCGTTGTCGACTTTTCCGTCCGGCAGATCCCCGACAGATTTCTCGCTCTAGCGCCGCTGCACTTTGTTGCTGAAGACGATCCACCTGCTGCTGCTTCCAGATCTGGCGGCTGCTTCTACTGGCCGAATGCTTCCAGCTTCTACAGATCCAGTCCGGCTGCTTCTCCAGGTGGCTTACAGCCATGGATTCTGACACTATGTTATCAGTCTTTTCTTCCCGACGCAGCTCATGTCCATCTCAACGACTAATGTTTCCGACTGCTACTCTTCTTTGATGCTTCCGACAGTTGGACAATGACTCGAGATATGTGCTCAAGCTTCCCTCAGTGGATTTCTACCGCCTTCCAACAACTGCCCCTCATGTGTCCGCGCTCCAGCCACTGTAGCTCCTTCCAGGGGTGCTTATATCTCGCCGATGCTGAAGTTTTCTGTGCTCTTTGTTGTTTTTTTTGTGTGTGTGACTTAAGTTGTTTGTCTTGTCTTAGTGTTATGCCTATATGCACATGTTATTCACGTGATGGGGAGTGTCGGGATGAAGCGACTCAGATGATCTTTCCCGATTTTTCGCTTTCGTTCCACACGGCCTCTATGCATATGTCCTATGTTGTTATTTGTCTCCCCATATTTCTTTTGATTGGTCATGTATTGGGACACGACTGATGTTGGTTGTTTTAATCTCAGCGGGCTGTGTCGTGCAAGGCTGTGTCGTGCGAGACTGTGCCGTGAGGGACTGCCATTTGTGCGGATTATCCCCGACAGATTATCCCCGACGGATTATCCCCGGTTGCCCGACTGATGATTTGCTCCACATCTGTCGTTCTCTTTCGTATGTTGCGTGTGCAGGTGATGTTGGTTGACCGGTTTCCAGCAAGTCCACGTCATATGTGGGTCCTGCGTCGTGTGTGGGTCAGCGTCGTGCATGGCTATGTCCCCGACTTGATTCCCCGATTTGGAATTCCCCCCGATGGCTTGTCTGATGTTTGTCCCGCATCGCCTACCTCCATTGCCGTTATTTGTTGTGTCCAAGTTTAAGGGTCCCTCCTTCATTTAACATGAATAAAAAAAGGCATGCCAAGATTAGTCCCACACCGCTTGCTCAGACGGTCCACTCGTGCTTATAATAGGTCCCGCCTCTCCTATATTTGACATGGGTTTTGGAATGGAAAAATGAGTGCGGTGGTTTAACATGGTATCAGAGGGAGGTTCATGCTGAGGGGGTGTGTTGGACGGTCCAGCATGAACCAAAAAAAAGGCATGTCAAGATTAGTCCTACACCGCCTGCTCAGACGGTCCACTTGTGCTTATAATAGGTCCCGCCTCTCCTATCTTTGACCCGAGTTTTGGAATGGGAAAATTGGTGCGGCGGTTTAACAGAGAATGCTTAGGTGGATGTGTGGACACACGAGATTGGATAAAATTAGGAATGAATGTATTAGGGACACACGAGATTGGATAAAATTAGGAATGAATGTATTAGGGATAAGACAGGAGTAGCACCAATTGCAGAGAAAATGCAAGAAGCTCGACTAAGATGGTTTGGATACGTACAAAGGAGACCATTAGAGGCATCTGTTAGGTGATGTGAGAGTCTAGTCACTAGGCATTTTAAACGAGAGAGTGGTAGACCAATAAAGACTTGGAATGGAAATATAAGGAAAGACATGATGTACTTAGGCATTAGTGAGATTATGACAAAAGATAGGGCACAATGACGACAAAGGATCCATATAGCTGACCCCACTATAGTGGGATAAAGGCTTGAGTGTTGTTGTTGTATAACGAGTTAGCCATAAATGACTAAATGAGGTTGTACCTCTTTAATTTTTTGCAAGATAAAAAATGTGTAACACCCCTTCCCAGTATTTCAGAAATCAGCCGTCCGGCCGGGTCAGCGATATAAAGAAAACTAGGAAACGGTATTAAAAACTAATATACAGCAGGTAAAGAAGCATCTACTAAAAATTTACAACTTACAACGGAAGCTAGGAAAATAAATTAAGGGTAAATACATACCTCAAATCTGGATTCACAAAGCCACTATACATGAATAAAATTGAATTGACTGAAAATCTGTTTAACATTAATAGTCTGATACATTACATAACCAACATTAATAAGTTATATTGACCACATTTACAAGTGTATACTGAAAGTAAGAAAAACTGAAGGGTAAAATACTACTGACTGACACCACCATAACGCTCATCCTATGCGTAGTTTCCCACCTGGGTTACCTGAAAAACATTGCCCACAAGGGGTCAGAGTAAAGAAAAATAACTCCCCTTAGTGACACTAAAATTAATTTATATATGAATGCATGCATGCCTTTAGAAAATAGTTTTGTGCATTAAAAACCTTTATGCTATATGTTATGCATGCCTTCGCACTACTTTCTGGTCAAACATCTATTTGTTCTAAGCACGTGACTTTTAGTTCACTAACTCAAGTCCTGACGTTCACTAACTAGTGTATTGTCTCACGTCAGGTCTACACTTGAGTTCTAGGTGGCTTCTAACCTGCACATCTACTTGGAAGGCTCTAGGCAGAGTAGCTCCTAACGCGCAACTGAAACTGACGACCCGAGACCATCTTACAAACTCAATTGTTCTAGTGTCGCGCGGACACGGTCTCGAATCTACTAACTGACTCAAGGGAAGTCAACTCCCTAGTCTATACTACTCATAAGGTTCCATGTGCCTTATGAGAAAGGTAGTGCGCCTCTATCTAGCACGAAAGAACTCTGTGTGCTGGCTTACCTTTTTGGTCTGACGCTACTCTGCATGAGACATCTTCTCTGGTGTACTACTGAGCGACCCTTGACTTTCTTGTGGTAGACTAGAAGGGACATTCGCGCCCTTAGTTGGACAAATTCCAAACTTACGTACACGGGTAAAGTTTCGTACCTAAATAACTGTTCATGACTTTACTAACGTGGTTATGGAAAAGGGCGTTATCCTACGCGTTTCCACGATTATTTTCCTACTGCCACACTTTTCTATGTATTGTTATGATGTTTGTACGAAACCTACTCATGCGTATAAAAATATAATTACTTGATATGTCTTACTAAAAAAAATTAGAATTTCCTTACAGTGGTGGTGCGACGTTCGTACACTCGGCGCGGCGTCATTAGCTTTTCCCACGGAAATTCTACTGTCTGGGACTTTCAGAGTGTTGCCCTGAGGCCACCGAAGTCCTGAAATCCAAGGCAACCCTAATTTCATCATTTTCCCTTAAGGGTTTCTCCGTGGAAAATTTCTATACAACTAGGGTCACAAAATTTCAAGCGCTAAACTTCAAATATTACCTTTACGAAGAGCGATTGAAGCTCTCAAAGCGCCCAACTAAACTTCCGCGGTGAACCACGAACTCCAAAGCCTAATTAGGGCAATCAAAATGAAAACCTAGGTTAAACTTGTTTCCAAAACGAAAGATTTACACAAAGGAATGAAGATAAGGGAGAAAATCGACTTACCGGAAACAAAAGTTTCCACTATCACCGGCTAGGGTTGAGACTAAGCACTTCCAATGCCAAGGAAGGAGAAGGAACACCCACCGGTGCCTGCGGAGGAGGGAGAGGAAGCCGACGATGGGTTCTGGAGGGAGGAAAGCCGCCGGCTAGGGTTGCGGAAGGCGCTGGAAGGGTCGTCGGGCTCGCCGCTTGCGGGAGACGGAAGAAATCAGGAGGAGAATTGTCGGCCTGCGGTTTTCTCCCTATAGAAGTGAGGCGTGCAGGTTTTCTAATCGGGCTGCAGCGGTTTTCTTCGTAACCGCAAAGAGGAGAGTGGGGGAAAAAGCTATAGACACACCATTTCAACTCGAAAATCACTTATGAAACGGCTATCAGCACACCCAACTCACAAAACCCTTGCATACTAACAGAATTCGCCGCGCGCGTCGATTCTAAAGTGACATGCGTTACATACTATTATTAACGCACTTAATAAACTAACGGACGCTATCATTTAGGAATAATAACATTATACCTGGTCGACGCGCTGCCTCGATCAAAAATCGTCGCGACTTGACCATACAATAAAATAAATTTCCGCGTCAAATCTATGGATGTTACAAATCTCCCCTCCTAATAAAAATTTTCGTTCTCGAAAATTTAAACCATACCTGAATCGAAAAGGAAAGAATAGTCTTCATTGCTCTTAAGCTCATCCTCACGCTCCCAAGTATATTTTGGACGGTCACAGTTCATCCAAAGGACTTTGACCATGCGAATCTCTTTATTCCTGAGCTTCTGAATCTTTGAATCCAATATCTTGACTGGTCTAACCCCAATACTAAGGTCTGTCTCAATAGGTGCTTCCTCGGTACTGATGATTTGACTTGGATCTCTGACTGCTCTCTTCAAATAGGAGACGTGAAATACATCATGTACACCACTCATTTCCTCAGGTAAGGGCAACCTATATACAACCTCACCAACTCTTTCCAGTACCTCAAAAGGACCAACAAATCTGGGGCTCAGCTTATTCATCCGCTTTATTCTAGAGACTCCTCTGACTGGTCTGACCTTCAGATAAACGTAGTCCCCTACACTGAACTCTACTGAAAGTGAGGGTAGATACAACTCTAGAGGGGGGGTGAATAGAGTATTCAAAAATTATGATACCCTACTCAACTCGCTTAGAGTTAATTTGCGGAATTAGTTTATAGATATTGATAACCCTAGAGCCTAACACAAAGTGTAGTGCACAAGAGAGAGCTAACTGTAATTACAGTTAAGCTTGAGTCCTAACACAGCAACTAGCAATCCTAGTTATTTCTATTCACAGCCACAGTGCAATAAATTAAATTAGCAACACAGACGACACAAGGAATTTATAGTGGTTCCCTCTCAATAGGTACGTCCACTCTTCTACCACCCTGGTAGGAATCCACTACAGGTTTTTGTTCAGGTGCCCTGCCACCAACTGATCTGCTTCAGGTAGATCAAGTAGACCCTTTGAGCTTTTGATCAGGAGCTCAAAATCCAACACAGGTTTTTGATCAGGTGCCCTGCCACCAAGAGTTCACTTTTGAAGGGAGTAATAACCCTTTGTACAGGAGGTTGAGAGAGTTAAGACTTCTTCTCTATTGTTAAACAGATTAGAGAAGCTAGTGGATTGCACAGAGCAAGAAGCTCTAAAGAATCAAGGCTCCCCCTGGCTTAGAGAATATCCAGGAGAGAGTCTTGCTTCAGGGTGCAGGAACTCTTCTGAACTAAGACAAAGAATTGTCTTGAAGTTCTGAAGGAGAAGCTGGAGAAGATTCTAGATATGGAACATGTGTTCTTCTTCAAACAGCTTCCTTTCTTCTTATTCTTCTTCTAAAGGCCTCTGAGTGAATGTCTTCCTGTAAACAGGATGAACTCAGGATGAAGAAGAATGCAGAAGAGCTTTGATCTTCTCAGATGAATGTGAATTTCTGAGAGCTGTAGAACTTTCTTGCTTTCTCTCTTTTTCTATGCTGCTGAGTGTATATGATCTGGGTTCTGTGTATATTTTGTGTATATCCTCTTCTTTCAAAAGAAGCTCTTTTTATATGAGCCTTTGCAACGGCTTTAATTTGAGTTTGAATCTTTGTCTTCTTCTGGAATCAGCAATCTGGGCTGCAAAAAGCATAAAGCAAAAACAAATCCTGCAGACAGACATACTATAAGAGGATAAAGCTTTCTAAGAAGCTGCATAACCAATCAGATAAGAAGGGGCTAGAAAAAGGTCACATCAGAAAGAACTCTTTACAGCCAGAAAAGACTTTCTGAGTCTAACGGCTATAAAGGACAACCTGACAGATAAAACAAAAAATATATTTCAACTAATAAGAAAAAACACTTTGTCAGATAAAGATTGGCTCATGCATAAGGAATGGAGCAGAGATTGCATGGAAATAATATCATAAATTAATTGAAATAATATGCCAAATAAATATGAAATAAATCATATAATAGAAGAGGACAAAATTATTAAAGACATACAGCAAAACGTCGAACGACCATCGGAGATCGTCGACCGAAGCACAGAGATCGTCGACCTATCAAACAGATAGTCGAACGATACAGATAGTCGAACTACTAAAGAAGATAGTCGAACTAACTCAGCAGATAGTCGACCTATCAGAACAGATAGTCGAGCTATCAGATAGTCGACCTATCAAGACAGATAATCGAGCTATCAAGCAAAACAGATAGTCGACCTATCAAACAGATAGTCGAACTATCACACAAAACAGATAGTCGACCTATCAAACAGATAGTCGAACTATCAAAGAAAACAGATAGTCGACCTATCAAACAGATAGTCGAACTATCAGATAGTTGAACTATCCAAGCAGATAGTCGAACTATCAAACACAACAGATAGTCTACCTATCAAGACAGATAGTCGAACTATCAAGCAACACAGATAGTCGACCTATCAAACAGATAGTCGAACTATCAGATAGTTGAACTATCCAAGCAGATAGTCGAACTATCAAAGAAAACAGATAGTCGACCTATCAAACAGATAGTCGAACTATCAAAGAAAACAGATAGTCGACCTATCAAACAGATAGTCGAACTATCAGACAGTTGAACTATCCAAGCAGATAATCGAACTATCAAGAAATCTGTCTGGTCAAAAGACGTCGAGCGGGGTTCGACGATCGGCGAGGCAGATTCCACAGAACGTCGAGCTAACAAGAGTTGAACTAACTCAGAGATAGACGATCTGCTGACAGACAAACGTCGAACAACTGATAGACGATCGTCGACCAGTCGATAGACGATAGTCGAGCGACGTTCGATCATAGTCGAACAAAAAACAACTTAACCAAATTTTCATCTGGATAAGTGACAACTCTAAATCTAGAGCAAACTAACTAAACAACTAATCTTTGACCATAGATAAATCTTGGGTCAAGAGACTAAAGGAGAGGACTGAACTCAAATCCAAACTAGGGTACCAACAATCTCCCCCTATTTGAGTTAAGTCTCTCAACAACAAAAAAAACTTAAAACAAACTACTGAAAATAAATAAAGTACATGAAGGGAAAAATTTAAGCAGATAACATCAATCAATCAGATAAGTAAATAACTGTCAATCAATGAATTTTAAGAAGCTTCAGAATTAGGTTTAGGAACAGAAGAACTAGGAATAAAAGTAATCTTCCTAGAGGGGTCTAGAGCTTCTTTCTTTGACAGCTTTAGATCTTGCTCTCCAATGATTTTAGATTCAGACGCCCTTGGGACAACTGCTTCAGGATGCTTTTCCATGTATTTTGAAGGGTCAAATACCTCAGGTCTAACCTGGAATTTATCAAGCTCCTTCATTCTGAATTTGGACATAGTGGTTAATCCTACAGTGTCTTTACCTTCAGCTTTGGCTTTCTTAATTTGGGCTGATCTAACAAGTTCAAGAAATCGAGCCATCCTGAAATCAGGATCAAGCTCTTGGCTTTCATACACATTTTCAGAGGTTGTATCTACAGGTTTCACAGCTTTAAATTTAATAGACATATCTAGCAGACTTTCAGCTGGCTCTTTATCCTGAATAACTAGAGAAAAAAGAGGAGCAAACTCAGCAAATTTCTTGCTAGATTTTTCAGAGAACATAATTCTTTTACCTTTTGAGACAGCTTTCACTGCATGATCTGGCATTGAAGAAGATGTGCTCTTTGTTTCTTTAGAAGGAGGAGGAGAAAAGGTTGGTTTCTGATAAACCACCTCCTTCACTTGTTCCTTTACATCAGCATCATGTTTTTGATAACCAGATTGCGTTTTGCCTTGATATCCTTGAGAGCTTTTCCTTTGAGATGACTGAGATGGGTTAAACCTGTCAGACTGAGCAGAAGTTTTTGCAGATAAGTTTCCAGAGGCTCCTGCACCGGGAGGTGGAGGAGGAGGACCTCTAGGAGTCCATCTTGGAGCAGGACTGTCATACCTCTTAGACTTCTTCCTTAATTTCTGCTGATTCTTAGAAAATGCCATCCAATGTTGAAACTCTTTAGATTTAGGATCAATACCTTTCAAGATATAGTAGGGAACATCATTATCAGGATTTGGAGGAGGAGGAGCCACAACTTTCCTTTTCTTCTTAGCAGATCTCTTTTTCTTGGATTCCTCAGATTCATCAGAATCAATCTCATCCTCAGAATTTGAAGAAGGAGGAAGATCATACGGATCAATCGCCTCTTGCACAACTCTTTCCTTCTCTTTTAAGGCAACTCTTTCTAACTCTTCTTCCATGGCATCCTGTGCCAGAAAAGTATCTAAATCTAATCCAGGAGTGTCATCCCAGACAATAGACTTTTCAATTTGAATTTCTGAAGCCTTTTCTTGTTCATCAGCAACTGTCATGGGGACCAGTTCTTCATGCACTGCTAACTGAGCTGGCTGAACAGCCTCAGGATCTTGAACAATTGGTTCTGGTTTAGTTTGAACTTCTGGAGCTGGTTGGTGATCAAGCTCTTGGACATCTAATACTTCTTCCATTATATCTGTAGTATGATGAACAAAAATTTGCTAAATGACATCGTATCATTCCTTCTAGGTATTCCCATACTAGCATGTCAGTTATCAAGTCTAGAAAATGAGTAAAAGGGATACCTTCAGAATTTTCCTTTGAATGTCCTAACTCCCATAATTCATCTAGGAATGCTGCGAACCTCTGAAACTGTCGTCGGCCTTGGCCAACTCTTTATAGCCTCTATCTTCTTCGGATCAACACTAACTCCTTTCTGATTGATGATGTGACCTAAGAATGCAATCTCTGAAAGTCAAAACTCACACTTTGAAAACTTAGCATACAACTGGTTCTTCCTGAGGGTGCTCAAAACAATCCTGAGATGTGCTGCATGATATTCCGCACTCTTAGAGAACACCAAGATATCATCTATGAAGACGATGACAAAACGATCCAAGTACTCCCGAAATATCCTGTTCATCAGGTCCATAAATACTGATGGAGCGTTGGTCAGCCCGAACGACATGACCACGAACTCGAAGTGTCCATATCTAGTACTGAAAGCCGTCTTCTGAATATCCACTTCACGAATAGTACTGGAGCACTCCAAGGTGAAGTACTAGGACGTATAAAACCCAAATCAAGCAACTCCTGTAACTGGCTATTCAACTCCGCTAATTCCCTTGGAGCCATCCGATAGGGAGATTTGGCTACCGGTGTAGCCCCACGCTGCAAGTCTATCGGGAACTCAATCTCTCTATCTGGAGGGGTACCAGGGAGCTATTTTGGGAAAACATCGGGAAACTCCTGCACCACTGGTACCTCTGACCAAACAGCCTTAGGCTCCGCGCTCATCAGTACTACGAAGGTTTCACAACCCTTACTATTGCACCTTCTCGCTTGGACTGCAGATATGATCATCTTCGCTACTCCCTTCAAGCCCTGAAAAGAAAAGGATGTCTGGTTGATGCCATCAAACTGAATCTGCTTCGCCCTACAGTCAATCCTGGCGTTGACTGCTGAAAGCCAGTCCATTCCAAAGATCAAGTCGAATCCTGCTATAGGTAGCTACAAAGCTTCCACGATAATCTCGGTATCCCCAAACTGCATCGGTACCCTGCACTTATCTCTGGTCTGAAGAAGGGATCCATTCGGCAGCATGACTTCCAGCGGTACCGTCTCTGAGAAGACTTCTAAATCCAACTTACGCACTAGAGATTCCGCGATAAACGAGTGCGAGGCACCCGTATCAAACAGAATCTTAGAGGGTAGATTACGAATCAAAAGGATGCCTACATGAATGCATTATGAAGGATGAAAATAAATGTCACTACGGAGGATTTAAATAAACTTGTTAAGTAAAATAAAGCACTTACCAGTCACTACATCCTCCTGATCCTTCGCCTCCTACTAACCAAGCCCATAAGCTCTGGACTGCACTAAGTCTCGACCCTGCTGAGGTCTCCCATCAGTAATCATCAACGCTTTGCCCTTATCTACCCTGCTAGAGCCACCAACCTCGTACTTCGACTGCAGGAATAATTTTCATTTAACGTCTACTGAAATTACAAGAATGTAATGTAATACAACAAACTTTGCTTACCTGATTTGCACCAACTTCCTGACAAAAGCGAGCTATATGACCAGGTTGTCGGCACTTGTAACATACGCCTGCGCTTGCCAAACACTCTCCTGGATGGCGACGCTGACACTTGGGACATGTGGGATAGTCCTTGCTCCTGTCACCAGATTGACCACTCTTCTTACCATCGGGTTTCGGCTTCTTGTTCCAGTTCTTTCCTTGATCATTCCTGCTCTGCTGCGTCTGATGCGAATCCTGAGATCGCTTTTGCACGAAAATTACTTCGCTTCTAAACCTTCTGCTGATCGGCCTCCAGCCTGCGAGCCGTATCCACTAAGCTCCTGTAATCAGCGTTGACCATAGTCATCAGCGGCTGCCTCAACGAGTCACGCAAACCATCCACAAAGCGACTGCACTTCTCAGTCTGATCTCCCTGCATCACGCCCGCATATCGAGCCAGATGAGTAAGCTCTCGCTCGTACTCAGTAACTGTCCTGTCCCCCTGGAAAAGCCTAAGATACTTCTCCTGGAGACCTCGTCGTGCGGAAGGAGGCACGAACCAACTAGCAAGGGCTCTAGAGAACTCGCCCAAAGTAAACATGTCTGACGTACGACCTGACCAAAATATGGTCATACAATTTAAAGTGAAACGCATTACCTCCTAAAATAAAGGAATTGATCATAACACTTTACCTGCAAGATCATTTGCCCGGTACTTGTCCCACCAGATCTTTGCCTCTCCTCGGAGGAGGAAAACTGCCAGAGGAACCTTCTTATTCTCCGGGCACTCCAAAACGTTCAGCAGGTCTCTGGTGTTAGCTATCCAATCATCTGTGTCCATCGGGGTCTCATCCCCACTGTAGTTCGAAGGCTGAAGTTCTCTAAAATTTCTCAAATAGCGCTCCAGGGTCATCTCCACGGTTACTGGGGCAGGAGCTGGTGCAGGGACTGGTACTTGTACTGGAGCTGAAAACCCTGTAGCCAGTCCTCTCTAAAACTCCATCAAGGCAACAGTGACCGTCTTGGCAATCTGAGACGCTATGTCTGTGCCTTCTGGAGCTGCTGGAACTGGTGGTACCTATGGCCCGACAGCGTCTCCCATGGTCGCATTAGGAACCGGGTCCTGACGTGAAGATTCACCTGGTTCACTAACTCGTGGTGCCTGATAGAACATACAAAAGAAATCTAATTATTTATCAAGCATCTGAGAAATTTGGCTTAGCGATTTTATTTCGTACTCTACCGAAAACTAGGACTTAAACGCCACTTAAAATACTTTACTAACAAGAGTTTACTCTTACACAATCCTATTGCTCTGTGAATTCTTTCTAGGGTCCAGGGATCCTAAACCTGCCTCTGATACCAATTTGTAACACCCCTTCCCAGTATTTCAGAAATCAGCTGTCCGGCCGGGTCAGCGATATAAAGAAAACTAGGAAACAATATTAAAAACTAATATACAGCAGGTAAAGAAGCATCTACTAAAAATTTACAACTTACAACGGAAGCTAGGAAAATAAACTAAGGGTAAATACATACCTCAAATCTGAATTCACAGAGCCACTAAACATGAATAGAATTGAATTGACTGAAAATCTGCTTAACATTAATAGTCTGATACATTACATAACCAACATTAATAAGTTACATTGACCACATTTACAAGTGTATACTGAAAGTAAGAAAAACTGAAGGGTAAAATACTACTGACTGACACCACCATAATGCTCATCCTATGCGTAGTTTCCCACCTGGGTCACCTGAAAAATATTGCTCACAAGGGGTCAGAGTAAAGAAAAACAACTCCCCTTAGTGACACTAAAACAGATTTATATATGAATGCATGCATGCCTTTAGAAAACAGTTTTGTGCATTAAAAACCTTTATGCTATATGTTATGCATGCCTTCGCACTACTTCCTGGTCAAACATCTATTTGTTCTAAGAACGTGACTTTTAGTTCACTAACCCAAGTCCTGGCGTTCACTAACTAGTGTGTTGTCTCATGTCAGGTCTACACTTAAGTTCTAGGTGGCTTCTAACCTGCACATCTACTTGGAAGGCTCTAGGTAGAGTAGCTCCTAACGCGCAACTGAAACTGACGACCCGAGACCATCTTACAAACTCAATTGTTCTAGTGTCGCGCGGACACAGTCTCGAATCTACTAACTGACTCAAGGGAAGTCAACTCCCTAGTCTGTACTACTCATAAGGTTCCATGTGCCTTATGAGAAGGGTAGTTCGCCTCTACCTAGCACGAAAGAACTCTGTGTGCTGGCTGACCTTTTTGGTCTGACGCTACTCTGCATGGGACATCTTCTCTGGTGTACTACTGAGCGACCCTTGACTTTCTTGTGGTCGACTAGAAGGGACATTCGCGCCCTTAGTTGGACAAATTCCAAACTTACGTACACGGGTAAAGTTTCGTACCTAAATAACTGTTCATGACTTTACTAACGTGGTTATGGAAAAGGGCGTTATCCTACGCGTTTCCACGATTATTTTCCTACTGCCACACTTTTCTATGCATGGTTATGATGTTTGTACGAAACCTACTCATGCGTATAAAAATATAATTACTTGATATGTCTAACTAAAAGAAATTAGAATTTCCTTACAGTGGTGGTGCGACGCTCGTACACTCGGCGCGGCGACATTAGCTTTTCCCACGGAAATCCTACTGTCTGGGACTTTCAGAGTGTTGCCCCGAGGCCACCGAAGTCCTGAAATCCAAGGCAACTCTAATTTCATCATTTTCCCTTAAGGGTTTCTCCGTGGAAAATTTCTATACAACTAGGGTCACAAAATTTCAAGCGCTAAACTTCAAATATTACCTTTACGAAGAGCGATTGAAGCTCTCAAAGCGCCCAACTAAACTTCCGCGGTGAACCACGAACTCCAAAACCTAATTAGGGCAATCAAAATGAAAACCTAGGTTAAACTTGTTTCCAAAACGAAAGATTTACACAAAGGAATGGAGATAAGGGAGAAAATCGACTTACCGGAAACAAAAGTTTCCAGTATCACCGGCTAGGGTTTAGACTCGGCACTTCCAAGGCCAAGGAAGGAGAAGGAACACCCACCGGTGCCTGCGGAGGAGGGAGAGGAAGCCGACGATGGGTTCTGGAGGGAGGAAGGCCGCCGGCTAGGGTTGCGGAAGGCGCTGGAAGGGTCGTCGGGCTCGCCGCTTGCGGGAGACAGAAGAAATCGGGAGGAGAATATTCGGCCTGCGGTTTTCTCCCGATAGAAGTGAGGCGTGCGGGTTTTCTAATCGGGCTGCAGCGGTTTTCTTCATAACCGCAAAGAGGAGAGTGAGGGAAAAAGCTATAGGCACACCATTTCAACTCGAAAATCACTTATGAAACGGCTATCGACACACGCAACTCACAAAACCCTTGCATACTAACAGAATTCGCCGCGCGCGTCGATTCTAAAGTGACATGCGTTACATACTATTATTAACGCACTTAATAAACTAACGGACGCTATTCTTTAGGAATAGTAACATTATACCTGGTCGACGCGCTGCCTCGATCAAAAATCGTCGCGACTCGACCCTACAATAAAATAAATTTCCGCGTCAAATCTATGGATGTTACAAAATGTTGGTATTAAATAACAGGAGATGCATGGCAAATGACAGTGTAAGGAATTTAAGCATATTACATGAAGCTCTAGAAAGAAGTAAACATGGTATTAAAATTAGCATAAGCTTTGCATTAAAATCATTAATGCTTGATTCCCTCGCACCGACCAGGTGTTGGATTCCCTCGCAGAAGGAAAACCCTAACAACTCACGCTCGGCAAGTGCTCACAGAAGAAGGAAGACGAGAGAAATGACAGGATCGAAAAGCCGGAATTTCTTAAACCCAACTGAGCTTACGGCAATTTCCAAATTACCCTTAAATTGACTCCATCCACACTGATCCGACGCATATACAACAACCATTTGGATTGCACTAAGGGCAGGGAAGTCCTTTCCCATATATTCCAAAAATTTCCACATACATATCCAACATTTTTTTTATAAAGCCAGCTAATGTAATAGTGGAAAAATAAGGGATTTTATTTCTACTTTCAAATCTTTACAGTTTGCCTCTATATATACACATACAAAGAGAATTACAACATTGTATTAGCGGCGTGGGACTAAATATGAGGAAGAGGAGAGCGCTATCGGCACATCAATTTGCGCTATTTGCACACCAAATACCAACACTCCCAGCTTTAGTGTTCCACCATCCAGCTTATCTTTGATAAAGAATCTGTCGATCTCTACATGTTTGGTTCTATCATGTTGGACGGGATTATTTGCAATGCTAATAGCTGACTTGCTATCACACCACAGTGTCATATGTCATCCTTGATCTATCTTGAGTTCAACCAGCATGGCTTTCAACCATAACATCTCCCCTACGCTTATAGTCCTGTACTCTGCCTCGGCTGCTGATCTTGCAACTACAGTCCGCTTCTTTCTTTTCCAGGAGACAAGGTTGTCTCCTACAAACATGCAATATCCTGATGTTGACCTTCTGTCATCTGCACAGATAGCTCAGTCAGAGTCGCAATATCCCTCGATGTTTAGATGTTCATTCTTCTGGAAGATCAGTCCCTTCCCGAGTGCGCTCTTCAGATATTGAAGGATTTGATATATGAGATCCAAGTGACCCTTCCTAAGATCATACATATAACGAGCTACCATGCTCATGGCAAAAGATATGTCGGGACGAGTGTGACCCAGATAAATTAGCCGACCTACCAGCCTCTGGTACCTTTTTCTATCAATTGGCTCTCCCGCCTCCACACCGAGCTTGGTCATCTGATCAATAGGAGAGACGGCAGGCCTGCAACCCATCACACATGTCTCCTTGAGTAGGTCAAACACATATTTCCATTGGGATAGAACAATTCCTCATGCGCCGCAGACTACCTCAATCCCAAGGAAGTATCGTAGCTGACCCAAGTCCTTCACCTCAAATTCCTTGCCCAATCTTCTCTTAAGCTGCGCAATCATTCTCATCATCTCCTGTGATGATCATATCATTCACATATACAAGTACTATGATGAGAGCTTCATGCCTCCTAAAGAACAGGGTATGATCAATATTGGTCTGTTGATATCCTATGGCTGTCATGGCTCTCCTGAGTCTGTCAAATCAAGCTCGAGGAGACTGCTTCAACCCATAAAGTGACTTCTTGAGTCTATACACCTTCCCTGCTGTTTGGTATGTGCCAAAGTCTGACGGTACTTCCATGTACACTTCTTTCAACAGATCCCCATGAAGAAAGACATTCTTCACGTCAAGTTGGTGTACTTTGTCCCATTGTCCGACCTAAACACCTTCACCACTGCGCCGTATTGCGTTTGAACCCCTTTATGAAAATCCTTGAAGCAGCCAAACACATCACTTTTGTTTTTCATTAGATATAACCAAGTCATACGTGAAAAACAATCAATAAAGGACACGAAATATCGAAATTCATTCACAACAGGCGTGAGACATGGTCTTCAGACATCAGAATTAACTAGATCAAATAAATTAGAACTCCTACCAGAACTTGAGTAGGAGTTTCTGGTATGCTTTCCCAGTTCACACGCATCACATACAAGTTTATCTTGATTGACTTTTTCAAACAGAAATGGATACATTTGACTCAAAACAAAAAAGAAGGATGACCCAGACGCCTATGATGAAGTATGAGTTAGTCCTCCACTCTCCTTCCAACTCATACATTGTCCTCTATCAGTGTCGAAAGGGCCGAGTCCAAGCTTTCGCTATCCAGGTACCACAAGCCCTTACGCTATGTGTCAGTCCCAAGTTTCCTGTCAGTCTCCTTCTCCTGGAAGATCACCTTTGGAATATCAAATAAGATAACACACTTTAATTGAGATGTAATAACACTAATAGATAAAAGATTTACGAAAAAGGAAGGGATATGCAAAATATTGGACATAGTCAAACTGTCGGTACACTGTACGACACCCTTACCAACCATAGGTTGAGTCGTTCCATCGACAGTTTGAATGTGTTCTGGGAGTATATGAAAGAAATTCCTCAGCATTCCCAGTAATGTGTCGAGAGGCGCCTGAATCGACTATCCACTCTTGTGATCTAGTGATGATATAGATGTAATGACACATGTATCACAAGTACCTGCGGCGGAGTGAGCAAAAGAGGCAATGTTACCCCTAGATGAAGTTGGAATGAGTGTGTCATCCATCACACCTTTCTGCTTCTTTTGCATCAGCTTGTGTATGCATCCAAAATCTCCTGCTCCTTTGGGTGGCTCATATCAACAATACCATCTTCTGTCATTTTCTCGCTTATCATGAGATTTTACCAATAGCCTCCTCGTCCACCACCTCTACGGCCTCCACGACCGCGCCCACGACCTCCACACTTTCCCTGTCCACCTGCATCCCTCTTCTTTGGTGGCTTGGGGCAAGCCAGCTGGAGATGACCTATTTCACCACAATTGTAACATTGTCGCGTCTCGCTCATGCATCACTCGTGCCCTTGATTGGTGACTGCTAGAGCTGATTTCCTTCCCAGAAGAGTGGTTCCACTAGACTGGAGCCTAATCCTGCTCTCCTCCTGCATCGTGGCTGAGATCATCTCATCCAGGGAAGAAATCTTTGGCTGAGCGAGAAACATCGCACTCCTTTGCTCAAATGTTGGGTTCAACGCCCTTATAAAGTGCATAGTCCTTCGTTGAGCATCTCGCTCCGCTTTTGTGCATTCAGGGTCTTTGTAGCATACTGCTGGTGAGAAATAATCATAGTCTGCCCATAGTCGCTTCAGATCTGTGGCATACTCCTGGATCAAGCGATCTCCCTGGGTTACAGTCTCAATCTCCCGTTTGATCTGAAACCTGCATGTTGTTGTCGGCTCCTGCATAGAGCCTCTGTAATTTGCCCCAAACATCGCTTACAGTCTCTATGCCATCCACCGTTATAGCGATAGACGCGACCATTGAGTTTAGGAGCCATATGTGCAACATGCTGTGTGTAGTCTTTCATTCATTGTACCCATCCAAGTCCTTCTCTGACTCCTCGTCAGTCAGATAGCCCTCCAGATTCCTTCCGAAGAGTACCATTTTCACCTGACGCGACCAACTTAAGTATGTAGCTGGTCCATCGAGCTTCAACTCCACAGTGGGAAGATCCAGCTTTACCAGAGTCGATAGTGGCTGAGCCAATCCCTCGCCTTTTGACATCCACAGAAGCTCGAAGAACACTTTTAGATCCGCCTCCTCCATCTTGGCTACCAACTTCTCCATGAGCGCCCACAACTCTTGATGCTGGACGTGAGTTCTCCACGCGGTAGCCTCACAAAAAAACAGCCACAGTGACAAGGATGCCCGCACAAGATTTGCAGCACCAGCAAATTGCTTGCAACCCTGACTACCGCAATCAAACGGATGCCGCACCACCTGTAGTTGCTTTCTAACAATGCTCACACAAGAGCTGCGACACTTCCTTACGCCGCAATGTCAACGACATTACACCTGTACGCAAGTCGCAAGAAGCCCGCACGTAAGCCCGACGAGTAGAGCCGCGCGCGATCCTTCTCCCCACAGAGCCACACGTGCCTGACGATCCTCCTCCCCGCACAACCGCGAATCTTCTCTGCTTTCCGCGCACTGTGCGCGCTTAGGCGATCCTGCGCAATGCGCCTCTTGCGGCACCGCTCGTTTCTCTGCTTCATGTGCGATGCGTGGATCTTTTCCGCTTCCTGCGCACTATGCGCGGGTCTGCGCGATGCACGCATCTTCTCCGCTTCTTGCACGATGCACAGATCTTCTCCACTTCCTTCTCTGCTTCCCGCGCGATACACCTCTTTCCTGCGCGCAACCCGTTGCGCGCTCAATGATCTTCTCCCTGCGCGCTATCAGCAAGGGTCGCGTACTCCGTAATTGCAACACTCCACAATACTTTCCTTTCCTGCTCTTCCCTTTCTTGTTCTTCCCTTTCCTGCCGATGACTCACATGGAAAGCACAAAAAAAAGGAAAGAAAAGATAATAAAACGGGAATTTTCGAAACTTAGATCTAATATAAAGTGGAAAAATAATGAATTTTATTTTTACTTTCAAACCTTTACATCTTGCTTCTATATATACACATACAAGGAAAATTACAACATTGCACTAGAGGCGTGAGAATAAATCCGAGGAGGAGTAGACCGCTATCGGCACACCAATTTATGCTATTTGCACATCAAATATCAACAATAATAATAACATTAAATTTATTGGCAGCTAACATAGTGGAAGCTAGCATAACCGGTCCATGCTCAAATTCATAGCAAACTTAGCAAAACAGTAATAATAACGTTAAATCATGCTGGCTAACATATTTAAACTAATTATCATTTCCATCCTCCAAAAATAACCCAACATTAATATAAAGTCCATGTTATGGACCCCACGTCGTTGGTTATCTATTATTAGGAGTCTTATTATGGCTTTGTTTGGCGCCGCGTTTGGACAGCAGCACCCCGCTGTTTTCTTATAATCCGCGCCAAACGAAAAATGTGCCCTGGCTTCTCCCGTCGCCCCCGCCCCTGAATCGCGCAAAACCCGCGATATCCAGTCGTGATTACTCCTCACGATCAGATTGCGGAAAGCCGCTTTTTGCTCTGCCCTACCTCGCTCCTCTTCTTCCAGCGGCGCAGTCGAGCTTCTTCCCTCACCCTATTCCGGCGAGAGTAGCTTCGTTCCGGCGGATTTCCAACCGGAGAAGAAGGTTTCCGACCTGCCACCGTCTAGTTCGTGGCCACCTTCCCCCAGTATTTTTTTTCGGCGACCTTCCAATGGGAGCATCCTTTCACCGCCAACATCACAACGGTTCTTCCTCAACTTTCAGGTAATGGTACTTGTGTTTTCCTGTACATGTCTTCTTCTACCTAGTTTACTAGGGCATTTTGCCTCTTTTTTGTTGCTAGGTTTTAGGGTATTTCGCCTCTTTTTTGTTGCTAGGAACTTCTCCTGCCATTACAAAATCTCCTGAAAGGAGATTTTCTACTCCCATTCAAACTAGCCGAAACAAAAACATTGCAGTATGTTGAGATTTTCTACTCCCATGTTGTCTGACTTTTATTTGTCTAGCTCTACTCCCATGATGTCAATTTAGTTTAGTTCATCTTACACAAGTAAATATAGTTCAGTTAATCTTAGCACTGAAAACAAAAACTGCAGATTGAAATTTTATGGTTTAAATTCCTTATGTTACAAAAGTATAAAGCAATGAGTCATCCATTTGTTTGTAGAACTAAACTCATCTTAGTACTGTGTCCAGAGAACTAAAATCATCTTAGTTACTGTGTTCATTTGTATTAATGATGACTTCTCTGTAGTGACAACATAACATACACCTTTCACAAAAGGTAAACATGGAATTTAAACCATTATATTTTGTTTATTTTGGATTGATAGTTGTTTTTTTTTTATTTGGATTGATACTAGATAGTAGTAATTTTTTTTATTTTGGATTGATGATTACTATTGGCCCCGTAGATGGTCATATTAAAAGATGGTGGAATATTAGCCAATTGGGAATCATCCCATGTTCTGTTATTTTGTGATCTCTGCATCCGAGAGATTGATTTAGGGAACAGACCAACCACTCATTTCAATAAAGAGGGTTGGACCAACTTAATGAAAAACTTCAAGGAACGAACCGGTATAGAGTACAGCCGTGCGCAAATGAAAAACAAGTGGGATCAATTGAAACTAGATTGGAAATTGTGGCGCGAACTAAAAAGAGGCGAGACAGGGCTTGGTTGGAATCATACTAAAAGAACAATAGATGCTTCCGATGAATGGTGGAAGGAAAGACTTCAGGTTAGATATTATGAATCTTTCTACTGTTTATGTAAGTACGATTTTTTATGTCATAACTGTTTTTTACAATTTTGTAGATGATCCCTACTGCGAAAAAATTCCGCTCTGCTGGAATCTCACCAGAGCTTGAAGAGAAATTGAATAAAATGTTCAGCTTGGTTGTTGCTACAGGAGATCATGTATGGATGCCTTCGTCTGGAGAGTTGCCTTCTCTTTTCTCGCAGCCTGACACCTTATCAGGAGATGATGAGCAAACACAGGAACAGAACAACCCAGAAGCTTTTGCAAGTGATGATATTGGCTCAGCCACACCAGGACAAACTTCTCATAGCGGAGGTATTTCAAAAAGAAAATGAAAGGGAAAGAAGCTGGATATGGGTGTAAAGAAGGCTATGCTCTCACATGTTGAGAAGTTGTGCAACTCTTCTGATGTTTTGTTGCAGCGTGTTGCAGCATCTGTTGTCCCGCCTAGCGTATACCTACTGCGAGAGGCTATTCAGGAACTCGAGAAATATCAAGAAATATTTGAGGATAGACGACTGTATCATTTTGCTACAGTCCTTTTCCAAACTCCGGTGAATCGAGTGACCTTCCTGAGTATACCAGAGGATAGACGGGTGGAGTGGTTGCAGACCCACTTTATTAATTCACTCAACAACTAGTTTTTGTGTTACTTTTGTTTTGGACCTTTATGCTTATTTGCATCTTTATGTTGGACTATATTATTTCACGCACCTGTTATGATCTTTATTCTTCTATGCAATTTATGTTGACTGTATTTCTATTTCAAACATGAGTACTGATGATTAATGTTGATTACTTTTTTTTGTTTTTAAGGTTCTGTAATGGCTGCAGAAAATACAGATGATGATCTAAATATGAGTGATGATGATGAACTTGTACAAAATTATTGTGCAAATCATCAACAGGAATGTGCTCACTTTCTCAACCTTGTGGCATCTAGCATGTGTGTAATCACTGAGTATGCCTCTCCATTGTGTGATAAAACACCCTGCATGACCTCTTCTCAGACCGGACATAAATGGATACGTGAATTATTTGTCGGGCATCCAGGGAGGTTTCATAACATGTTTCGAATGACAAAGGTCATATTTTTTGATTTGTTAGCACTACTAGAACAAACACATGGGCTTAAGGGAACACAAAGAACTCAAGCAAGCGATATATTGGCAATCACAATTTACATTCTGGGTCACAATGAGACGTTCAGGAAAGCAAGTGAACGATTCCAGCATTCTACAGAGACTATAAGTCGGTTATTCATGATAGGCCTTCGTGCTCTTGCAAACTTGTCCATGAACATTATTGCTCCTACTGATCCTCATTTTCGTGTCACTCCTTCGCACGTAAGAAATGACAAACGATATATGCTATTTTTTAAAGATTGTATCGGAGCAATTGATCATACACATGTTGATGCAAGAATACTTGTTGAAAATCAAGGGCCCTATATAGGTCGTCACGGAAGCCCAACTCAAAATGTAATGACGGTTTGCGACTTTAATATGTGTTTTACTTACGTTGTGCCTGGTTGGGAGGGATCTGCACATGACTGCCGCATATACCACCGTGCAGTTAGGGATCCAATGAGCAAATTTCCATTTCCACCAGAAGGTACAATGATTAAATTTATTACTATGATGATTGTTTTGTCATATGTTAATATTGTCTAATATTTTCCAACATTCAAGGTAAGTACTATCTGGTCGATGCTGGTTATCCATTAGAAAAAGGACTTTTGAAACCATTTCCAGAAACTAGATATCACTTGCCAGACTTTGCCCGCGGTAATCGACCAATAGAAGGCCGTCAGGAGATATTTAATAAAGCACACTCATCGCTTCGTAGTGTGATCGAAAGGAGTTTTGGTGTCTGGAAGAAAAAATGGGTCATACTTGGCAAAATGCCTCCGTTCGAATTCTCAAAGCAGTGTGTCGTTGTGGTGGCTACGATGGCACTGCATAACTTCATTAGAAGACATTCATCTCGTTCAGACCCCGAGTTTGATGTATGTGATGAAAATGAAAGCTATGTTCATGCAGAAGCCTACGTACTGCGACCTAATAATCGACAAAGAACAATTGATTCAAATCCCAACTGCGCACCTACTACATTTGAAGGAACGGGAGCTACTGAAATGGCAAACATCAGAGACTTCATAGCGGATCAACTAATGACATATCACAGGTAAAATATTATGAGACGTTTAATGTTGTAAATTATATTATTATAAAATTATAAAATTGATTAATTACACTACTCTTACTTAAGCAGTTGATGTTAGACGATCGAGAGCATTGGAGCATGTTCGAGGCGGATCACCCATACGAGGCTGATCACCCATACGAGGCTGATCACCCATACGAGGCTGATCACCCATACGAGGCTGATTTGTGGGAAAACTTTTTATTAGTGTGTTCTATTTTGTAATATTATTTTGGAGTACTTATCGTGTACACTAAGTTAATTAATATGTTTTAATTAATTGCGGTTTATCACTAATTTTTTAAAAAATGGCTTTCAAAACGCGAAGCTGTTTTGCCAAACAGCTTAACAACTTCTCCTTTTGAAACAACAATGAAACAGCTTTTCTTCCAAACAGATTCACAGATTCTGTCACCACTCTGCAAAACAATTGATTACTACACCACTGCTTCTCACCACTGCTTATTCAGTCGCTACAGCCGCGCCAAACATAGCCTATATCAATTCGTATTGTATCGTCTTTATTGTATTAGTCGAATTGTATTTTATGTTTTTTATGCAGCTTGTTGTAATTACGGGTATTCCCTTAACCCTTGTATGAAGATTAAACAATGAAATATGAACTTCCTTTCTTCTCTCTAAACTCCCCCCCCCCCTCTCTCAAACTCTCTTCTACTTCTTTAGGATTTTCCCTCTCATCTCCTTCTCCAAGCCAAAAGAGATTTGGGATCGAGCCATGAATGTTGAATCAAGAAGTTAAGGAAAACTAGGTAAAATTACCTTGGCGGCGTTGATTCACAACTCAACGAAGATGCTCCAATGTATGAGTCCTTGTCAGCGGCGAGTTCCACATAGAATATCGTCTACGTCTCTGCAGAAATCCACACGAGCGGGAGAACACCGATCTTCGTCGCACGAAAGATCGGGAAGGAGATCGATTGCACCTTGCACTTCCACGGACTGCTAGGTCCGCTCCAGGAAGAACAGCACCGACGACTGTCGTCGGAGAGGAGGCCGGCGGAGCGAGCGATCGGCGGAACACTTCCGTCGGCGGAACACTTCCGTCGGGGAAATCGGCGGGCTTCTGCTGCTAGGGCGGAATACTTCCGTCGGGCAGTTGGATTCGGCCTCTCTCATCCCCAAAAACCTAAGTCCTAATTCATACCAAAGGTATAAACAGACCTAGGAACATCGCTATCTGCAGACCACACAAAATAGGGTTTCTGGATAAATTCGTCGAGAATCAGCTTCAGGTTTGCCGAGAATCAACATCTAGAATCGTCGAGAATCAGCTGCAGAATCGTCGAGAATCAGCTTCCGGAATCGTCGAGAATCAGCTTCCGGAATCGTCGAGAATCAGCTTCCGGAATCGTCGAGAATCAGCTTTCGTCGAGAATCCAATAGTTCGATTCTCGACGAATGCCATAGCCGGCGAGCCATACTCGACGATTCTCGACGAATCATTCTCGACGAACGATTCTCGACGAATCATTCTCGACGAACGATTCTCGACGAATCATTCTCGACGAACGATTCTCGACGAATCATTCTCGACGAACCTCCTTGGCAACATTTGCCTGACCCCATTCTTTATGGTGATTGGTAACCTTTACCAACACAGTCAATCCTCCAACTTCTCCACATGCTCTAGACTCATATCGCGTTGGCAGTGAGATTACATGTTTGACCACTTCTAGATCACCATGGTAACTCCAACAGTCTCTCACTTGATCTTGAAAGTATCAAACCAAAAACCTCACAAACAATGAGCGACATCTAGCAATGCATCATTACTACCCAAGCAATAAGAGTTCATAACTCATAAGCCTTTATGAACAATGTCCCAGCGTTGTCTTTGTCCCTTTGTCCCTTACATCCGGAAAGAACTAGAGGCATGGACCGTGTCACCCTCATAATAGCTCAATCCAAGTTTCTTGATCTAGAACGGACTTCCAGAGAATGGTGAGTCCAATATCACATATTGACTCAACCAAGCATGGCCATGCATTTCTCAGTCCAGTTCCATCAAGGGGCCCATGGATGCAATTCCTGTCATATAGGAGGACAAATCCCATATCTGCTCACACACAAACACCCAAATGATTCGTAACGTGCCCAACAACCACCCTTATCATCAACCTTTCTCAAGGAAGACTTTAGATGACATCAAAGCACGCTCTTCCTCACTTGATGAATGTTGTGACTTCAGGTCAAAGGACCACAACACCATTGTCAATTGAGACCTACTCGTGACACGTTTAGATAACAATCCATAAAGTAGTTTCAGGTTGGGTCTGTCCAGTACAACTTGTTCATTAACAAGTACCCACGTGATGACTTGATATCACAATATCATGACCTGTGAGAACTGGTCATCAGTCAACGCACGTGCTAGTTTTAATGTATTATCATCATCCTTAGCTTCTATGATGACACAACGACCAGTGACCTTTCAAGAATGAAGCTTCAAATAAATCATAGGCTCTCACATTCAAGTCACGTACTTGATGTCATATGGAAGCGAACATTCTAAGGGTATTTATTATGTTAACATTTAACTATCGCATAGAGAAATCATAATAAAAGAACTTGCCATTAATTGTAAAAGAAAAAATTCTGGTACACAATTCATCATATGAATAAATAACAAATAGCCAACAGAATATATGTTTACACGCAACCCACAAGACTCTCACTAGAGTTGATCATTTAGGTATCGTATACCCATTCATCTAGTATGACCATCATGCTTTCTCTGCGCGAGAGGCTTTGTCAGTGGATCCGCAATATTCTCCTCAGTCGGCACTCTGCAAATGTTCACATCTCCTTGTTCGACAATCTCACGAATAAGATGGAACCGCCGAAGTATGTGCTTGGAGCGCTGATGAGATCTAGGTTCCTTAGATTGTGCAATTGCACCATTGTTATCACAGTAGAGAACTACGAGACCAACAATGCTAGGAACTACATCAAGCTCGTCGATGAATTTTCTAATCCATACAGCCTCCTTCGCTGCGTTAGCTGCAGCGATATACTCGGCTTCTGTTATAGAATCAGCAACTGTCTCTTTCTTGGAACTCTTCCAGCTCATAGCTCCTCCTTTAAGACAAAACACAAATCCTGACTGAGACTTTGAATCGTCCCTATCAGTTTGGAAGCTAGCATCCGTGTAACCACTTACAACGAGCTCTTCCTCTCCACCATACACCAAGAACACATCCTTTGTCCTTCTCAAGTACTTCAGGATATTCTTGACTACAATCCAGTGACACTCACCGGGGTTTGACTGATACCTGCTAGTCATGCTCAAAGCAAAGGAGACATCGGGTCGAGTACATAACATTGCATACATGATTGATCCAATTGCCGAAGCATATGGAATCAACTTCATGCGGTCCTTATCTTCACAAGATTTTGGACACTGGTCCTTAGAGAGATTCACACCATGAGACATGGGTAAAAATCCTTTCTTGGACTCAAGCATGTTGAACCGTTTCAACACCTTCTCGATGTATGTACTCTGGGTCAAACCCAACAACTTCTTCGATCTATCTCTATAGATCTTAATACCGAGTATATAAGTCGCTTTACCCATGTCCTTCATAGAAAAACAGTTCCCTAGGTTGTTCTTAACAACTTTCAGGGTAGAAATGTCATTCTCAATCAACAGTATGTCATCTACATACAATATCAGGAAGACAACAATGCTCCCACTGATTCGCTTGTAAACACAAGGCTCATCTTCATTCTTGATGAAACCAAACTCTTTGATTTTCTCATCAAAACGAAGATTCCAACTTCGAGAGGCCTGCTTCAGTCCATAGATGAACCTATTCAGCTTGCATATTTTAGTGGCTTCATTTGGGGATACAAAACCCTCGGGTTGTGTCATGTACACTTCCTCAAGGAGGTTTCCATTAAGAAAGCCGTTTTGACATCCATCTGCCAGATCTCGTAGTCATAATACGCAGCAATAGCAAGCAATATCCTTATGGACTTTACCATAGCAACAGGGAAAAAGGTCTCATCATAGTCAATACCATGAATTTGCTTAAAACCCTTAGCCACCAGTCGCCCTTTAAATGTCTGTACATTCCCATCCATGTCGGTCTTCTTCTTGAAGACCCATTTTCACCCTATGGGTCGTACCCCTTCAGGTGGTTCCACTAAGTTTCAAACTTGGTTTGCGTACATGGAGTCCATTTCGGATTTCATAGCCTCAAGCCATTTGTCGGAGTCCGGTCCATTCATAGCCTCTTGGTAGGTTGCTGGTTCATCATCATGATCAATAAGCAACACATTACCTATTTGAGACATAAGAAATCCATATCTCTCAGGCTCAAATCTTGGTCTACCAGATCTACGTAGGACTTGTGTTTCTTGAGCAGGTTCTCTAGCTACAACATCTTGTAGTCCTATCTCAGAATTCAATTCCGGTTCATTCACTACTCGTGGTTCTTGAACTTCTTCAAGTTCTACCTTTTCAGTCTTTCTTGATAAAAATTCTCTCTCCAAGAAGACGCCAGTCCTTGCGACAAACACTTTGCCCTCGGACGGTAGGTAAAAGTAATACCCTTTTGTTTCCTTAGGATATCCCACCAGATAACATTTATCCGATTTGGGTTCCAGCTTGTCAGGCATTTGACGTCGCACGTATGCCTCACAACCCCAAATTTTAATGAACGACATATTAGGGCGCTTCCCAGTCCATATCTCATATGGTGTCTTCAGAACCGTTTTCGTTGGAGCGCGATTCAGTGTCATTGCAGCAGTCTCTAAAGCAAAATCCCAAAAGAAAACAGGCAAGTCTGCATGACTCATCATCGAACGTACCATGTCTAACAGAGTACGATTTCTCCTCTCAGACACACCATTATGTTGTGGTGTTCTAGGTGGAGTGAGTTGTGATACAATACCACACTCTTTCAGATGATCACAGAACTCATGACTCAGGTATTCGCCACCTCGATCAGATCGGAGTGCTTTAACCCTTTTACCCAACTGATTTTCTACTTCATTCTTGAACTCTTTGAACTTTTCAAAGGTCTCGGATTTGCACTTCATAAGATACACATATCCGTATCTACTGAAATCATCAGTAAATGTAACGAAGTACAAATACCCACCTCTAGCCATGGAGCTCATGGGTCCGCATACATCACTATGTACAACACCCAAGAGATCCTCAGCCCTCTCAGTATAACCAGTGAAAGGGGCTTTAGTCATCTTGCCTAATAAACAAGATTCGCATCGCTCAAATGATTCATAATCAAATGAGTCTAAAAGTTCATCTTTATGGAGCTTGGATATGCGCTTCTCGTTTATATGGCCCAAACGACAATGCCAGAGATATGTAGGGTTTGAGTCATTTGTTCTTAGTCTTTTATTATTTTCTACATTATAGATCAGATGGTTCAAGTTCAAAACATAAAGACCATTAAACAATTGGGCTACAACATAACAAACATCATTCTTAAATATAGAACAACAGTGATTCTTAATTATAAAAGAAAATCCAATCATGTCCAAACATGAAATGGATATAATGTTTCTAGTTATGGCCGGAACGAAATAACAATTATCTAGTTCTATTACAAGCCCACTGGGCAAAGAAAGACGGTAAACCCCTACGGCTACAGCAGCAACTCTTGCTCCATTGCCGACGCGCAGGTCCACCTCCCCTTTACTCAGCAATCTTCTCCTTTCCAGTTCCTGCACATTTGTACAAATGTGAGAACCACATCCGGTATCTAATACCCAAGATGAAGGAGCTGAAAGGTTTATCTCTATAACGTAAATATTTGAAGCGAAAGTCATACCTCCCTTCATTTTCTGCAGACCCTCAATGTAAGAAGGACAGTTCCTCCTCCAATGACCAGCCTTGCCACAATGGTGGCATTTCTCTTCCTTTACCGTGCTCTTCTTTTTCTTCAGTGCAGAAGACTTGGGCTCAAGATATGACTTAGGTCCCACCTTCGTCTTCTTAGAGCCCTTGGCCTTGGCCTTGCCCTTATGCACCATCAGTATGGGGCTGGCAGGCTTGGCCTTCTTCATGTTGATCTCGGTAGTTCTTAATATGCCTAGGAGCTTGGACAGTGTCTTGTCTATTTCATTCATGTTGTAGTTCAAGACAAACTGCTCATAACTGTCCGACAACGATTACAGGATCAGATCTGTTGCCAACTCTTGACCTAGAGGAAAACCCAGCCTTTCAAGGTTCTCTATATACCCAATCATCTTGAGTACGTGAGTCCCTACTGAGTCTCGAACTCCCATCTTGCACTGAAATAACGCTTTTGTGACGTCGAACCTCTCTTGACGAGCCTGCCCTTGAAACATTTTCTTGAGATGCTCGTCAATCTCCTTGCACCCCATATTCTCATGTTGCTTCTGAAACTCAGAGTTCATGGTGACAAGCATAAGGCATTTGACGTCTAAGGCGTCATCAGTATACTTCTTATAAGTACCCTTATCAGCACGGGAAGAGTTCCCGGTCGGCACCTTGGGAGCTTCTTCTTCCAAGACATAGAGCTTTCGCTCTTGCCTGAGAACAATTCTCAGGTTCCTGTACCAGTCCATGTAGTTGGTCCCACTGAGCTTATCCTTCTCAAGGATGGCTCTCAGAGACAGAGTGGAGTGTGAACCACTTGCCATGGAATTCTACAAGAATTCATGCAGAATAATATCAGTACCAAAATTTCAAAATACAATTTATTTTTAATTTGGACTTCAATTAAAACTCCCACTATTTTTATTCGAAATGATGACCCTCACTATCAATTCGGAGAGTTCATGCGAGCTACTCTCTTAGTGGACAAGATTCGTATTTCACCAACACAATGAGTCAGCTTTGGCTTTTCTCTCACGATGTGGTTATTTAGGTAGGCAACGCTTGCCAATTGCATCCTCATGCAATTCTTGTATGGTTGGTGAATAACTCCTTATTCGCATCCATCATATGGTGCATGTCAACCCTATGCCTCTAGGCACTCAACCTTTGAGGTCACCTAGTTAAGTTAGACCCGATGTCGACAGTGGGATATCACAATTATCCGCTCGCACCCTTACCAAGATAGATTAATGCACCTTGCTTTGGCAAGCCCACACTTCATCGATCGAGGCAGGAAGAGTATCATCCATCGGAAGGCATCCGAACACTTAATATTAGATGAAAGGATTTTTGATAATAGGTTAACAATTAACCATGATCAACATTTGATCAATGTGCACATCCACAGGAAAACATTTTTCTAAAATCCACATGCATCCCTTATGTGCACAACGAGATACTATCAACATTTGATAGAAGAAAGGGCTAAATCAGAACATCCGGACTCTTCCAAATCTTCAGATTTACATGCATTGGACAAAGGCAAAGGCAACTCGACTTAAAGCAGTAGACAAGCTCGTCTCTCCTTGTTGGATTCAAAATCCAAAACAATACACGGGTTCATTAACCACTCGAGGGACTGTTACTGCTAAGGAAACAATAATTTCTAACAATTAGAAATTACCACGAAATCCCAGACGTTCCTGACGGGGTTCCAAGGGGCAGAGCCCCTAACCTGTGGGTTATGGGCCCACCGATTTCCCTTGGAAAAACATCAACAATTGATGTTTCAGGATTAAATCTAGACATTTAGAACACTTCTAAATCCCTAGGTTTACACGTACTGGAATAACCTAACTTTCAATACAATAATCATGGCCGCAATCTCGCTCTGATACCACTATTGGATTTCTCTATGAGATGGCACAACACTTGTACACGCAGCGGAAATAGTAAAATCAAGAACAACCCAAAAGAGATTTGGGATCGGGCCATGAATGTTGAATCAAGAAGTTAAGAAAAACTAGGTAAAATTACCTTGGCGGCGTTGAGTCACAACTCAACGAAGATGCTCCAATGTATGAGTCCTTTTCAGCGGCGAGTTCCACGTAGAATATTGTCTACGTCTCTGCAGAAATCCACACGAGCGGGAGAACACCGATCTTCGTCGCACGAAAGATCGGGAAGGAGATCGATTGCACCTTGCACTTCCACGGACTGTTAGGTCCGCTCCAAGAAGAGCAGCACCGGCGACTGTCATCGGAGAGGAGGCCGGCGAAGCGAGCGATCGGCGGAACACTTCCGTCGGCGGAACACTTCCGTCGGCGGAACACTTCCGTCGGGGAAATCGGCGGGCTTCTGCTGCTAGGGCGGAATACTTCCGTCGGGCAGTTGAATTCGGCCTCTCTCATCCCCAAAAACCTAATTCCTAATTTATACCAAAGGTATAAATAGACCTAGGAACATCGCTATCTGCAGACCACACAAAATAGGGTTTCTGGATAAATTCGTCGAGAATCAGCTTCAGGTTTGCCGAGAATCAGCATCTAGAATCGTCGAGAATCAGCTGCAGAATCGTCGAGAATCAGCTTCCGGAATCGTCGAGAATCAGCTTTCGTCGAGAATCCAATAGTTCGATTCTCGACGAATTGCCATAGCCGACGAGCCATACTCGACGATTCTCGACGAATCATTCTCGACGAACGATTCTTGACGAATCATTCTCGACGAACGATTCTCGACGAATCATTCTCGACGAACCTCCTTGGCAACATTTGCCTGACCCCATCCTTTATGGTGATTGGTAACCTTTACCAACACAGTCAATCCTCCAACTTCTCCACATGCTCTTATGTGCGACCCTGCAGGCTCATATCGCGTTGGCAGTGAGATTACATGTTTGACCACTTCTAGATCACCATGGTAACTCCAACAACAGCTACCTCCACTCATGCCTCTTTGCTCCTTTGACAACAATTGCCCAAGCCGCACTCGACGTCTCTGAGCGATTCTCTCCCGCAATCACCTCCCGTCGATCCCTGCTGCTCTCCTTGCGCCTAAGTCCTTTTCCATCATTATCAACGGTGTTCCTTGATCACTCGACGTTGATCCCTCTCCCACCGTTGTTCCTCTTCCCACGCGACCGCGATGCCGTCCATTGACGCCTTCAACACGTGCATCAACCTCCACACTTATCGAGCCCCGTCTGTCCAAGCCGTGTACCCCATCATCTCCTCGAGCCGCAACAGTCACCCTCGCCTCAGTCCTCGAGCAGACCACCGTTTCGTACCCTGCACAATTCTTTTTATTATTATTAATTTTTTCTTTTTACCAAGTCCATCCCTCCCTGACGCCCCCCTCTCTACTCTCCTTGAGCCTCTCAACCACGTCAAATAATTACTCCTCTCGCCATTTCAATTGGTCTCCTTCTAATTTCCCTAATTTCTACGTTATTGTTTAATTAATTAATTAATTTGATGAACATTAATTAATCAATTAATCAATTAATTTGATGAACATTAATATTAGTGTCGCCGATGTGGCCGTCCTCCACTCGATGCTGGTGAAGTGGTCGACATCATTTCAGGACTTCATGTCTCGCTTCGACTCCAAGCTTGACCAACTGGAGAGGTCGGGACACTTTGCAGTTTTATCCCCTTCTGTGCAGTCGACATCCCCGCCAACGCATCTTGCCACCCCATTCATAGCAGCATGACCAGTTCCACCCCCGCCTCCTGCCACTCCGCCTGCGCCCCCAGCCCCTATCTTGCCGGTTCCTCCAGCCACGTCGTCTTCTGCTCTGTCGGCCCCCGCTCTACTGGTTTCCGCTCTGCCGCCTCCGACCACATCGCTGCCTCTGCTGCTAGCCACTTTGATCGCTTTGTCGTTGCTATCCCGCACCGCACCGCCGTCACCGCCGGAACTGTTCCCTTCGCTGATCTAGGTTTCTTCGGCCACCTTCCAGCCGATGTACCCCGCCACATCGCCGGTCCCGCCGCCGGACCCCCTTTATTCCGTCGGTCGTTGTTGATGAGTACAATTATATAAGTCCTTTTTACTATCATATTTGTAATCATGTCCACTATTATCTACCTCCATTCGTTATAATTGCACGAAAATAGTTAAGAATTTGAATTATCATGAATATAAGAGCACAATATAGATTTTCCTTTATTTCCTTTATTAAGTTATTTATTTATTTATTCATTAATCTTCTTAATGCAGGTATTGCAAGTCCCTAGAACTAAAAGTCTTTGAGCAAACAGAGATGTTCACGGATCCAACATGAATGATGGCAAAGGTCTTGGATTGGACACGCACGGGTAGGGACACGCCCATGTCACTACCCATGTCCTTCTCTGGAAAGGTCACAAAGCTTGGAAGAAAAGGCGTAAAAATTTACAAGAGCACCACACGGCTAGGGGCACGCCCGTGTCACTACCCGTGTCCTTATCGAGAAGAATCAAAGGTCTGATGCCAAACCAACCAGTGTGTGGAGCCATAAAGAACACACGGCCGTGTTACCAACCGTGTCAAATGACACGGCTCACGACCAGGCACACTTTTTCATACCGAACCGCCCAGACGCATCGTTTCATACCCTACACGGCCCGTGACACGGCCGTGTTGGAACCCGTGTTCAACCTCTGTTTGCAAGAAGACTATAAAAACCTGCACAAAAAATAGAAAGGGGACTTTTTTGGATTCAAGGACTTGGAGAATTCCTGGAGGACGAAAGTAGAACACTCAAGCGAAGGGGAAGTCGAAGGAGATAATCCATATGGTTTTAATTTTTTTTAAAAATTTCCCCCTTCTCTTAGTGGATCTAAACTTTATTTTACATTTCGCATGAGACTTGTTTTTTTGAACCGATTCAGTAATCATGTATGTTGGTTTTCATTTCGGATTTGTGGTATTTTATTCGTATGTGTGGTTTCAAACAAAGAGATTGATCATAGATTATAAGTTAGTATTTGTTTTATATGAATCCTAAACTTTTAGATTGAAATTGGATGGTTGTGATGATGGTTTATAATTTCATTCTCCGGTGTTCTTTCTCTTTGTATTTCAAATTTCATGATCGAGAGATATGTTGTTTGGATAACGGCAATACGGATAATGAGATTCATGGTATCTTAGAGATAGGATTTCATAAATTTATGTATTAGACAATGTTACTTTATATTAATGCAAATTTGAGTGTTGTGAATTGTTCGAGAGAAAATTTACTCAACTTAAGTTTAGGTATTGAATTACTCGAGATAGAATTCGATAAAGATTGAACTCTTACAATACAACGAATTTGATAATATTGTTAATACGTGGTTACATATAATTGAATTAATGAGTGAATATTCTCATGTGATTACTCTTAGACTATCTGCTTTTTACCATCCTTAATCCTCCAATGTCACTTTATCCAATTAGTCCTAGTAATGTTAATTTAGAGTAACAACCAATTTTAAATATAGGTACGATAATAGAGTGAGAGTGAGTACGAGTACTTGAAAAGACCCTGAGGAATACGACATGAGATGTAGATTTCTCCTATACTATGATTGATATGTGCACTTGCCTGAGATTAAAATTAATTTAGCTTATACCTATCTACATAGTTTATACTAGAGTAGAAATTATCGCATCAAGTTTTTGGCGTCGTTGCCGGGGACTCGTTTTTAATATTTTGAAAGCTTAAACTCTTTTAATCTACCAATTTTTGATTACTAACATATAATTGTAAATTAGTTTATTGCATAATTATACCACTTAATATCTTTTTTGTACTCTGTTCGTCTATGACCAGGGGAAGAAATTCTTGGATAACATCATTTCATCCTGACCCGGAACGGATTATTCGCAACACTTCACAAAGGGACTTGAGAACTGATAACACAGATAATTCAAACGGACTTTCAGAAGAGGAAACAGTAAACTTAGGAGATCATCATCCAGATAACATAGCAAATCAGAACGAGCAAACCATGTCTGACTTTGCTAGACCTAATCTCCAGGGTACTGGGTCAAGCATTGTTAGACCACCAAGTGACACCAACAATTTCGAATTGAAGCCTAGCATTATTCAGATGGTTCAACAATATGTCCAATATGATAGCCTGCAAAATGAAGATCCCAACACACACTTGTCCGGATTCTTGGAGATATGTGATACATTCAAGATCAATGGCGTTACCTAATGATGTCATTCGATTGAGGTTGTTTCCGTTCTCACTAAGGCACAAGGCGAAGCAGTGGTTAAACTAATTACCTAGAGGGTCGATCACTACATGAGATATGATGGTTGAGAAGTTCTTGATGAAGTATTTTCCACCGGCGAAGACTGCAAAGCTAAGGAATGACATTTCTACATATGCTTAATTAGAATCTGAATCGTTGTATGACACATGAGAACGATTTAAGGAACTATTAAGGAAGTGCCCCCATCATGCATTACCTTCCTGGCTTCAGATTCAGACCTTCTACAATTGTCTCAATCCAGCCACTAAATAGATGATTGATGCAGCTAGTGGAGGCACCTTGAACAATAAGACACCAGAAGCGGCTCAACAGTTGATAGAAGACATGACAATGAACAACTATCAATGGACTACCGTAAGACAAAACCCTAATAAGCCTTCAGGAATCTATGAAGTGTATGCAATCACTGCCTTAGCTATTCAAGTGGAGAAGCTTCATCAGAAGATGGATAACCTATCTTTAGCATCACCCTCCATGGTACCTCAACAATGGGACCCTTCATTTAGTGGAATGTCTGGTTGTGAACCTCAAGTGCATGAACATGTTGACTATATGGGCAACAATACCAGACCTCCCTTCAACCAAGCAAACAACCCATATAGTTCTACATATAATCTTGGATGGAGGAACCACCCCAATTTCTCTTAGGGAGGATAAGGAAATCAAGACAAGCAACCTGTGTTTGGACAACCACAACAACCGGAGCAAAAGAAGCCATCATTAGAAGATGTACTCACCAAGTTCATGCAAACAACTGATGTAGCTTTCCGGAATCAAGAGGGCTCTATTCGGAATTTGGAGAATCAGATAGGTCAGCTCGCAAGGATGGTATCTGAAAGACAACAAAGAACACTTTCGGGTAATATCGAAACAATCCCGAAGGAGCATGCAAATGCAATCCAATTGAGGAGTGGAAAGGAATTACAAGACCAAAGGCTTACAAAGGAAGCACCCCAAGAGGAGTCTAGTGGCGAAGGACAGAACGAGATGAATTCAAAATCGAATGAGCATCAACCAACAATATCATATCCAGCGAAGCTGAACAAAGAGCGCATGGATGCGCAATATGGTAAGTTCTTATCTATGTTTAAACAATTACATGTTAATTTACCTTTTTCTGAAGTCATTCAAATGCTGAAGTATGCTAAATTTCTAAAGGACTTGATTTCAAATAAAAAGAAAATAGAAGAATTATCTTTAGTAACACTTAGTGAAGAATGTTCCGCTATTTTACAGAACAAATTACCACAAAAACTTAGGGATCCCGGTTCATTTTCAATTTCATATTTAATCGGTGATTTACAAGTAAATAAAGATTTAGCGGGCTTAGGAGCTAGTATAAACTTAATGTCTTATAAACTATATTTGAAATTAGGTCTAGGAGAACTTAGCCCTACTAGAATGAGTATTCAATTAGCAGATCGTTCGGTTAAGTATCCTAGAGGAATAGTAGAGGATGTATTGGTTAAGGTAGATAAGTTTATATTCCCCGCCGATTTTGTTATTCTAGATATGAACGAAAATGTAGAAGTGCCACTCATACTAGGTCGTCCATTCTTAGCCACATCTAGAGCTCTTATCGACGTTTTTGATGGTAAATTAGTTTTGCGAGTAGGGGAAGATGAAGTTTCTTTTCAAATCAATAATACAATGAAGCAATCTTTGGATAATGGTGATTGTTGCTATTTTTGTCATGATGTTGATAATATTATGACTTCTATGAATTCTGAATTATATTATAGAGATACTTTAGAGATTTGCATCACTAACAGTTATCTAGAAGAAGACAAAAATCAAGATATTGTTGAACATTTATATTATCTAGATAACTCTGTTTTGATGAATAAGAAGATTGAGTATAGTTTGATTACATAAGAAGATCTTGAAGTTCTTAAGAATAATACTAAAGATCCACCGATAGTAGAAAAAAATTACCGAATCATCTTGAGTATGCATTCTTAGAATCTAATTCTACTTACCCAGTTATTATTTCTTCTAATCTTTCTGAAACTGAAAAACAAAAGTTAATAACTGTGCTAAAGAAGTATAAATGTGTTATAACATGACAAATAATTAATATAAAAGGTATCAACCCTAGTTTTTGCACTCACAAGATCCTTTTGGAAGAAAACTATAAGCCTTCTTTTCAACCGCAACGTAGACTAAATCCAAATATGAAAGAGGTAGTGAAAGCTGAGATTGTTAAGTTGTTAGATGCTGGAATGATATACCCTATTTCGAATAGTTCATGGGTTAGTCTTGTAAAAGTCGTTCCTAAGAAGGGTGGTTTAACAGTAGTAGCAAATGATAAAGAATGAATTGATTCCAACGCGAATAGTAACAGGTTGGCGTGTCTGTATTGATTATCGGAAGTTAAATGATGCTACTAAGAAAGACCATTTTCCTCTACTATTTATTGATTAAATATTAGAACGATTATCAGGTCATTCTTATTATTGTTTTCTAGATGGATTATCTGGATATTTCCAAATCCCTATAGCACCAGAAGACCAAGAGAAAACAACATTCACTTGCCCATTTGGTACATTTGCCTATAGACGTATGTCATTTGGTTTATGTAATGCACCTGCCACTTTCCAAAGGTGCATGCTAGCTATATTTAATGAGTATGTTGAAGATATTATGGAAGTCTTTATGATTGATTTTTCTGTGTTAGGTGATTCTTTTGATATGTGTTTGAGAAATTTAGAAAAAGTTCTGAGGAGATGTGAGAAAACAAATCTAGCACTTAGTTGAGAGAAGTACCATTTTATGGTGCAAGAAGGGTTAGTACTTGACCATAATATCTTAAGCCAAGGACTTCAAGTGGATAAAGCGAAGATTGAAACCATAGAAAAGTTGTCACCACCAACCTTCGTTAAGACAGTGAGAAGCTTTTTAGGTCATGCCGGATTCTATCGCCGGTTCATTAAAGACTTCTCTAAAATAACTAAACCACTTACTATGCTTTTAGAGAAAGACACACCTTTTATTTTTGATCAAGAGTGTCTGCAAGCCTTTGAGTTTTTGAAAGAAAGATTAATTAATTCTCCTATTATGATCACACCTGATTTTGCTCAACCTTTTGAGAAAGATTAATTAATTCTCCTAGTCTTTGGGAAGCCTTCAGTATGCTCCTCAGTGATGAGAATCGTCGCCGCTCTCTTGTTGCCTCTACTGACCCTTCTGCTCTTGTTGGGATTTCTCGAGGCCCTTCTTCTGTCTGCAACCACTGTGGGAAGAAAGGTCATACTAAGGACATCTGTTTTCGCCTACACCCTCATCTTGCTCCCTCTGATCGGGGTTCTGGTGCTCGTGGGAGAGGTGATCATCGTGGTGGTGGTTGTCCGGCCGGTGCCCGTGTACAGTTTTCTGCTAATTCGACTGAGGTTTATGAGGAAAGCTTTGGGGGCCTTTCTGCTATGGACTTGGAGGCCTTTCTCCCTATGTTGCGCTCCCAGCCTGACCCTACATTGGTTGATCCCATTGCTGTGTTTGCTACTTCAAGTATCTCCAGTGCTCATGTTGTGTCTTCATCCCCTTCCAAGTGGATTATCGACTCGGGTACGATGGATCACATGACTGGCTTTGCCTCAGGTTTTACCTCCTATACTCCTCTCTCTGGTCATGATAAGGTTATTGCAGCTAATGGTTCCCTGTCTTTTATTGCTGGCAGAGGAACCGTTGTCTGTTCCCCCGACCTATCACTCTCTTCAGTTTTGCATGTCCCTTTGTTTTCTCGCAATCTTCTCCCCACAAGCCACTTAACTACTTCTTTAAATTGCTCTGTAACTTTTTACCCTGATGTTTGTGTGTTTTAGAATCTGGATACAAAGCGGACACTTGTCAGTAGTAGGAACGTTGACAGCTGTACTTGCTGAACCAGTCGTTATCTTCCAGTGCTCTTTCCACCACCAGTGCTCCTACCTCGCACAGCATCCGGCGCTGACATTTGCGCCTTGGCCACCCTTCTCCTTTATATCTCACCAATCTTTTTTCTGCTTTCAGCTGTTTAATTAAATAATTTAAGTGTGACACATGTAATCGTTCAAAACATGTTCGACATAGTATCATTCATGTTTCTTTTCCTAGTTCCACTCCATTTAATGTTATTCATTCTGATGTTGGGGGTCGCTCCCCGGTGTTATCTTTATCTTGCTATAAATGGTTTGTTACCTTTATTGATTGTCATTCTCGTACTACTTGGTTGTATTTATTAAAAAGAAAGTGTGATGTTTTTCCTTGTTTTCAGTCCTTTCATAAGATGGTTGTGAACCAGTTCAACGACACAATTCGTGTGCTTCGTAGTGATAATGGTGGGGGATATAATGATCGGGGAGCGTTTGGTACCTATCTGTCTGACCATGACATTATTCACCAAACCACATTTGTCAACACCTCTACTCAAAATGGCGTTGCCGAACGAAAAATAGGCTCTTACTGGAGGTTGCTCGGTGTTTGTTACTTGCAATACACCTTCCCAAGTTCTATTAGGGTTATGCAGTTCTGACTGCTGCTCATCTCATTAATCGTCTTCCGTCTTGCTTCATTTCCTATGATACGCCTCTCTGCCGTTTAGCCAAGAACCACATTGTTCACACCTCTCACGTCGCCCCTCGCATCTTTGGCTCGGTCTGCTTTGTTCATGTTCATACCCCGCGTCACGATAAGCTGGATGCTCGCTCCCTCCAATGTGTCTTCGTTGGCTTCTCTCCTACAACCAAAGGGTATATGTGTAATCATCCTCCTACACGTCGTTATTACTGCACTGTTGATGTTACTTTTCATGAGGGGGAGTTTTACTTCGGTCCTCGTCAGGGGGAGACGAGTGGTAACAGTGACGGGACTATTGACTCTCTTCTCCCGATTGCGGGTTCTGCTCATATTCTCATTCTTCCAGCTAGCTCACCGACTAATGCTTCTCCTCATGTTCCCGCTCCTCCAGCTCCTAGCTCACCGACTTCTGCTTTCGTTCCTACCACCTCTATTCCTCCGATTCTATATACCTACTCTCGCAGATCTCGAACGGCTGAGCAAGTACAGACCGTGGTTGTTCCAACAATGCCAGTGCCTGTCTCCGCTCCAGATTCAGACGTTATCCTCCATGTCCCCCTTGCTCATCTTAAAGGTAAAACGGGTGACACCAGACACCCCATTGCGAACTACATTTCTTACTCTCACCTCTCTCAGGCTCACAAAACTTTTATCTCATCTTTTTCCTCTATTGTGATTCCTAAGACCTGACAGGAGGCTGTTCAGATACCTGAGTGGAAACAGGCTATGAAAGAATAGAGGCGTGCCTTGGAAAAAAATGGGACATGGCGGCTTGCTCATCTTCCCCCAGGAAAGCGAACTGTTGGATCACGTTGGATCTTCTCTGTTAAGCAGAATCAAGATGGGGTGATGGAGCGGTATAAAGCACGTTTGGTTGCTCAAGGGTATACTCAAACCCAAGGAATTGACTACCAAGAAACTTTTGCTCCAGTTGCAAAGATGAATTATATTTGAGTGATTCTCTCTTTTGTTGTGTGTTGTAGATTAGAATTACAACAACTTGATGTTAAAAATGCATTCTTGCATGGTGATCTGGAAGAAGTCTGCATGATAGTCCCTCTTGACTTTACTAAAGAAGGGTCCAGTGAAAAGGTCTGTCGTCTCCAAAAATCTCTATATGGCCAAAAGCAATCCCCTAAAGCTTGGTTTGGACGGTTTAACAAGATCATGCTCCAACTGGGATATACTCAAGGACAGGCTGACCACACTCTCTTTATCAAAAGGAGAGGAGCTCAAGTTTCGATTCTATTCTATACGTAGATGACATCATCATTACAGGAGATGATCTAGAGGAGATAGATCACTTAAAAAAATAATTGGGCAAAAAATTTGAGGTCAAGGATCTGGGGAAGTTGAAATACTTTTTGAGAATTGAAGTAGTGAGGTCTCATCGATGGATCTTTATCTCTCAGAGAAAGCATACTCTTGACCTTCTGGAAGAAACTGGGATGCTTGGTTGTGCTCCCGCGGATACACCTATTGAGGCTAACCACAAGGTCGATGCTGACACTAGTGGAGAGTAGGTGGATGTTTCAAGATACCAACGATTGATTGGGAGACTCATATATTTATCTCATACTCGCCCTGATATTACATACGTCGCGGAGGTTCTAAGTAGATACATGCATGTTCCCACCATTCGCCATCAGCAGGCAGCGTATCGGGTATTGAGATACCTCAAGAAGTCTTCAGGATGTGGACTTCTGTTCTCTGCAAACCAACCTTTGGAAATTGAAGTGTTTACAGATGCCGATTGGGCCGGAAGTCAAGACGATAGGAAGCCCACCACCGACTATTGCTCATTTGTGGGCGGAAACCTTGTATCGTGGGAGTGCAAGAAACAGAATGTTGTGGCTCGCTCAAGTGCCGAAGCAGAATATAGGGCTACGGTGCAAGGAGTATGTGAGGGTTTGTGGTTGAAGACAATTCTCCAAGATATGAGTCTTCAGGTGAACATGTCAGTCACTATCTACTGCGACAACAAGGCCACCATCAGCATTGCTCATAATCATGTTCGACATGATAGGACGAAACATGTTGATGTTGATTGACATTTCATCAAAGACCATTTGGACGAGAAATATATGCACTCCGTTCGTGAATTCACATGACCAACTTGCCGACGTCTTTACCAAGGGATTAAGCCACGACAACTTCATGAACAATACAAGCAAGCTAGGAATGATTGATATATATTCCCAATTTGAGGGGGAGAGTTGAATATACGTATTTTTAGGCATCTTTGTTATATTTTTATTTGTTTCCGTTTCTTAGTTCACGCGTTTTGTCACCCGGTGTTTTTGCTTTAAGTATGTATTCTCTGCTCGGTTTAGGGCATCACAATCATATTTCTTCCTCTGCTCTACTAAAGGCTCTAGCATCTTCATCTCGTGAGACTCCTTCGCCAAGTGTTTTGAATCACGCAGCAAAGCTCTTCTTATCTGGATCGGTGGAAGCTCTTCTAGGCTCACTCAATCAGGCATCCTCATTATATTTAAGGCATTCCTCATTGTATTGTTTGACTATTAATCTCACAAAATCATAAAGCAGATTCCTAAATTTTAATCAAGTATTTAAGATAAAACTATTGTGGTTTGAAATTCGAAGGCAATTGTATGTTTGACAGAGATGGATGGTCCGACATTGAGATGGATGGTCGGAATAATGTCATAGACCTGCTCCTATCTTTAATTATTTTCCTCCCCTAGTCTTACCTAGAGACTTAAGATCAATAAGGTTAAGGTGTGCTTTAGATCAATAATATATGTTTTTTGTTAAGGCAAAATGCAGAGCTTAGATTTGATTTTAATATATTTTGTATGAGTTATATGCTATCAGTTTTAATGCATTGATTCAATGGTTTTTCCAGATCCATTCATGTCCAATTTTGACAAGTTTTGATAAAATTATAATTATTTTTCTTATATTTGTCAAAAAATATTGTCACACTGAACAATTCTTTTGGGTCCACCACTGAGTACATTTACACCTTTCTTTTCCAAAACTCTCCATAAAACCTCTTTTGGAACCCTATCATGTTTTCTCAAGATCGATAAGCAATATATGCAAATCTTATTTTTTTCCCGATAGTTGTCAATGAGTCTCCTCAAGAGGTGAATAGCTTCCATGGTCGCTCGCCTTGGCATGTTCCCATAATTTCAAGGTATTACTCATTTAATTCCTCTGTAATTGACACAATTTTTTATATCTCCTTTGTTCTTATACAAAAGTACCAAAATACTTTCTCTCCATTTGCCCGACATCCTGCCATACTCTTATAAAATTCACGACTGAATTAAGGCATGTGAATTGCTCCATTTTGCAACATTCGGGAAGGATTAAGGACTTCTTACTATATTTTTTTCACAGGGAGTGTAACGACCCAACCTACACAATATCAGATGTATTATCCGCTCTAGTTCATCCCCGTCCATACTAAGTTGAACCGCATGATTTTGCCATTTTTCACAAGTGATCTACGAGTACTTCTTAAGAGGTCACCCATCCCAGGACTACTCCCACCGGAGCGCGCTTAACTATAAAGTTTTGACATAACCTCACTATTTGCTCCTAAAAGGCGCATTTGATCTTTAGGGTTCTGAATTATTACTTAATCCTAACAACCTTTCCTTTAATTCTATTGTGAAATTCAGTTTAGTCATGTACATCCTTTCACCTAGAAGTCTATCATCATAGAAGTATGTTAAGAGCTGCTTTGCCTAGGCTTCACTTCCCCCAAGGCACTCCTCGCTCTCATCGGATTCAGGTGTCTCTCATACCCTTTGTAATGACCTAACCCACACAATATCAGAAGTATTGTCTGTTCCGGTTCATCCCAACCCATACTAATCTGAACCACACAGTGTTACCCTTTTTTACAGGTGGCCTACGAATTATTTCCCAGGAGATCACCTATCCCAAGATTACTCCCTCCGGAGCACGATTTACTATGGAGTTTTCAACACAACTCCACCGTTTACTCTGAAAAGATGCCTTTAATATTTAATGCTCTGAATTATTACAATTTCGATATAAAATTCAGTTCATTCATGCACATCCTTTGACCATTCTAGAAGCCTCCCCGGAGCTGCTTTGTCTATCTTCGCCCTCGTCGGACTTCCCTCATCAGATTCAGGTTGTTACAGGCTCACCAACTTCCGCATGGTTCGTTTCCAAATCACACATTACAATCCAGGAGGTATGGCTCTGATACCATTTATAATGATCCAACCCACACAATGTAAAAGTACTGTCCTCTTTGTTCCATTCCAGGCTTTCCAGCTCATACTGAGTTGAACCATACGATTTTTCCCTTTTCCACATGTGGCCTACGAGTACTTTTCAGGAGGTCACCCATCACAGGACAACTCCTACATGAGTACGCTTAACTATGAAGTTTCTAACACAACTTGATCATTTGCTCTGAAAAAACAACTCTGATATTTAGACTCTGAATTATTATTTAAGTCCAACTTCTCCTTCAATTTTGATGCATGATTCGGTTCATTTCTGCACATCTTTTTTCCTATAAGCCTAGCATTTTAGAAGTCTGTCAGAAGTTACTTTGTCACACTTCCCCCAAAACACTCCTTGCCCTCATCATATTCAAGATGACACAAGGAGTCTTATAAAAAAAACATATTGAGTAGCTTTGTTTTTCATTTTTCAAAACAATGATGCTTGGAATTCTTATACTGGTTCACATTTAGAATAGTCCAAACTACTGATATTATAATCTGCATTTCAAAACGGAAAAAAACAAACAATTATTTTTGTTAGTAGTAACCAGCTATCCCAGCCAAAGCTCAAATTCTAATTATTAATTAATTAGTTCATTATTCTTGTTGTTTTCCATCTAATCATTTTATTCTTTCTAAGAATAGTTTATTTAACCTACATAACCATACCATCTTTGACTTAGTTTAAAGTTTTATGAAATAATTATGCATTATTCTAATATAAAGGAGATGATTCTTGTATGCATGCATGGAAATTTTTTTTTGCGCTTTCTATGAATAAAATATTTACCTGCTCTCCTCATCCTTATCTTAGATATGTTTTATAGGCTCCGTTTGACACTATATTTTTGCTCCAGTGAGTTTGGACAAAAACGTCACTGTCATTGAATGTATGTTTGACATGACAACGATTATGATTGCCACCAAAAAAAGAAAACTAGTTTTGAACATGAAAGTGGATGAAGTTCCTTTGGTGAGATCGGGCGTTCACGAACGACGGTTCATAACCACCACTTTCACGACCTCCATCACTGTGCCAAACGGAGCCATATAATCATTAAGTTTCCATTCTTCTTAACATTTATTTATATTTCTAGTTACATTTCGTTTTCATTACAACTAATTTGACTTGGTTTATGCACACAAATGTCTTAACTGCAGAAAAAATGGTATTGCTGCCTAAAACCTGCACCTGCAGAGTCCTGATGATTCTGAACAGAACAATGCTAATCACTTTGAAAATCATCTTAAAATACATGTGAAGTACAAAACAATCCTCATGATCTCGAGTATTTTATAGTGAATGATATTGTATTATATCGAGTGTTGTTATTTTGGATTTGATTTTTCGTGCAATTTAGCATCATTTGTTCAAATGATTGCCGTGTAAAGAGCAAGAGTAAACTTTTGCCTAGGTCAGGTTTCTTCTGTTCTAAGGATTCAGGATCATTTCTCCCTTTCAATGTCTACATTTGTTTGTAGTACCAGGTTTCCCCTTTTTTTTACTGCTTCATTGATTGTTAACCTTGTTCGAACTTAAGAGTTGTTTTTCTTGAATCTTGTACGCATTTCGCTTATTTTATACGCAGGAGTAGGAGTTTGCAGAATGCGGATCGATCTTGTTGCTCATACGATCAGTTACGTAGAGATTGAGACGCATCCAATTTCATGGGAAAATTTTCAAAGAAAAAAAATTGATGGGGGGGGGGGGGGGGGGGAGTAACCTAGTCGAGCAATTTTCACTTAGCATGAAAAAGTTGCACAATATCATGCCTCTCCACATCACCAAAGAAGATCTCAGTATGATACAATAAGATATGTTAACAAATTATTGCAAGGAGTTGCAGACATTGTGATGCTACTTTCTCTATGGGCGAATATGGAGCGATTTTGCGGGAGAAATTGCACGCACATTATGACGCTTTTGAGGACAATTCTTCACCGTTATCATCAATAACATTATGGTTTGTATCGAACTCTGGGTCTTGGGCTGACCGCCTGCCGATAATTGGCAGCTAGAAGTTGCGATATATCGGTGTCCATTGTTGTTTCTCTAATGTTTCTTAAATAACTTGGTATGGATCTCGACACATTCGTATATTAGACACCTTGGACAAAAGTTTTGGCATTTTGATCAAGAAGATTTATCATCACACATTTGGTTGGGGGGGGGGGGGTCATAATTTTTTTTAATATGAACATGCATTCCTTTTTGAGAGTTGATGGGGTTTCCCCCTGAATTTTCCTGAGCCAAGCACCCCCACACAGTTAAGTACGTGCCCGCACCACTAGCATGCACCCACACACGCAAGCACGAATGCACACGCGGTTGCGCGTGCGCGCGAGCCGGCGGTCACCGTTGCCGGCCGGCTCGGCCTCCTCCGGTCGCCGTCGCAATAGGGTAGCTTGCCCGGTCTGCTCGGACCGCTCGGGGGTCATGCCTGTCATTTTATGAAAATTGGTGATTCAAATGCCCGAAATGGAGCAACGTCATTTGCTAACTCAAGATTCAGCCTGACTCAATTACCAGCATGCTCCTCCAGAAAATTATAAAAAGCCCCCCTAGGCTTTCATTTGAAGACAAATAACTCCAGAGGCTAAAGGGAGCCTTGAGGTTTTACTGAGAGAATGTGAGACTTAGAACGTTCATTCGCTCGGAATTTGCTTTGCTCTCTCTCTAGTCTGCTCAGCCCTCAATTCTCAAGTGGATGCTTTAGTGAGCCCTTGAGAAGGCGCAATAAAATGCTCTCGCAGACACTCTCACGGACGTTCTCAAGGATGCATCGTGGATGCTCCGTGAACGTAGCTTTTTCTCTTCTCTTTGTACTTGAAGCTTGTAACTGAAAGGTTGTCTTCACCATCCGAAGAACTCCAAATACTTGTAAACTCAAGCGAAATAGTGGATTGACCCGAGACAGATCCAGCCATGTGTTTTTTTCACCTTTACCGGGTTTTCCATGTTAAAAAAAACTTCTTTTCATTGTTGCGTGGTTTTCTCTCGACAGTTTGCGCGCCCGATCCGACTCAAAGCTAAGGCGATCCGATTCTCCGAAACGGAGGAATATCGGGCGACTCACAACAAGAATATTTCACCATAAATGTTACAAGGAAGAAAAGGAGAGGTTGTAAAAGCAAATCTTTCAAAACAATTTGCAACGTAATGAGTGTGCATTGAAGCAATCCTAGCTTGCGGGCCGTCACTCATGAAATAAAAAATAGAGGGGTCTCTTCAGCACGATGGTGGCGATCATAAAAGCAGTGCGACCTCACCTAAGGAACTCCATCTTTTTTTTATTCAATTTTTTTTTCATTGTGCTAGTCATAACTGTTGTCATGTCAAAAACACATTTCATCGGGACGGCATTTCTGTCCAAATTCACCGGATCAAAATGCCGTGTCAATCAAATAACAGTTCGTAATCACTGGCTTCATGACCTCCAGCGTCATGCCAAACGAACCCAAGGTCTTGATGTTTACGAAGGTGTCAGCTAAATGTCGCTGAACGGGGGAGTTGATCGCGTGTTGCATCGCAAATTGTCTCACAAAAAAGTGCACTCGTATGCACAATGCGAATAAATAAATAAAAGCCAGTGCCAAAGCCAGTGTGTTATAACAAGGAGCATGATGTAGAAGTGTAACAACTAAGATCATCCCAATGCTCTTTATGGGAAGAAGTCTTGTGTAGATTTGAGCCTCCCCTTGCAATCCTAATCGACTTTGTTGGAAGATCGCCAATAAAACAAGGACAAATTTGGTGAGAAAAGTGATCTTGAACTCGAATTCGACCCGTGGGTCGTAAGAAAAGAGAATTTTTAAAAGGTAGCCTAACTTTTGCTAGTGACGGCCCATTAAAGTATAAAAAACACGTCTTTTATTTCTCTTATCTTCCACCTATTAGCAGCTCAATCCCTTGGGCGACTCTTTCAGGGAAATCCTTGTTGCGGCTCATTCGAGGCTCCTCTAAACCGGTCTAGATTGGACCATCTTAACCCGGAAGTGGTCGAGCGTGCAATCAGTTTCAGAGAAATGAGACGGCTGGCAAGAGGATTTTTTTTAACGTGAAAAACCTCGGAAATTGGTGAAAATCCACGTGGTCGGAACTATGCCGACCAAACTTTTACTATCAATTGGTGTTGTACATAGTTTTTTTGAGAATGCGAGGGCAACATAATGCTTCTCGTTACAATTTGTAGGGGGAGAGAGAGAGACACGTTCAGAGGGTGACATGTCACCTGTTGCGAAGCTAAGTATTTTTCTTTGTTGTTGTGGGGTGCGTTACGCTTTGTGTGTACTGGAGGCTTCGGTTGTTGCTCGGAGGCTCGAGCGGATCATTGGTTGTCTTCTGGGAGGCGCACTGCTACGTTGGGGACGCCGAGAATGCTGAGCGTGCTGCGAGTGGATTGCTTGCAGTGGAATGCTTGAAAGCAGGTGATCTTCGAGCGATCTTCAAAGAGCTTGAAGGTCTTCGAAGGGCGAAGGAGATTCCCGGTGGTGCTCTCGCGCGCAGAGGAGGAGAAGTCGGAGGAGAATAAGATGGAAATGAAGAAGACCCTGGGTCCTATTTATAGGCTCCATGGGTGGTTATGCGGCTATCCGCAGATCTTAACCACCTTAATTGCTATTCGCAGACCAGAACTTTATAATTTATGACAAATATTTTTATAATATTACAACGTGCACACCCATACGGTTATTCACACTCCCATATTGGGTGGTTGTGGAAGGTGGTTATGCGGCTATGAGATGGTGGAAATCGCGCAAAAAATCGGGCAGCGGAGAAGGGTCGACCGGCGGTGGTGACTGGCGACGAGTTCCCGATGGCTGGAGGCCATCCGGGGAGGAGGAAGTGGCGGCCGGCCGCGGGTCCTTGCGGCCATGGTCTTGCAGCTTTGAGGCAGGGTCGTGGGCAAGTGGTCGCGGTCGGCCGGGAGGGCGCACGACGCGACGGTGGGCGCGAGGCCGCGAGGAGCGGCGACGGTCAACTGGATGGCCAGCTGCGTGCTATCACGGGTGCATGCGCGTGGTCGGTCAGGCGTCCGGCCGCGGGCGGTTAGCGCGACGACGACTGGGCGTGCGGATCACGTGTGGATCGCGCGTCGCGATCACGCATGCGGTGGTTTGCTCCATAATCCCCCACTAAGTGTGGGATGTGGGAATTCTGACTATTTGTAGTCTGAAATTCCTATAAATTGAGTGAGACCCCATCATTTTCCCCCCAAAGTCCCCGGAGTCTTGAGCTAGACTTAGTGGAGAGCAGGTACTTTTTGTGCATGAGCGGTTTGTGGTAGCCATGACAAAGGCGGGTGAAGGGGCGCAGAAGGAGGTATGCTGAAACGAAGGCGGTGAAAGGCATGACCCGCACAGAGGATACCCGCGTGTGGGGGTATCTGTTCGATGCGCGCTAGGTGCGCGGGGTGTGCACCAGGGCGCAGGGCGCGGGGCGCGTGCGGGGGAGGGGGGGACACCTACACGCCTTGCGCGATCGGGTTGTGCACCGGCATGTCTTGTGCGCGCGGGGTGCACACCTGTGTGCCTTGCGGGCGCTGGGGGTGCACACTCGCGTGGTGGGCGCACACAGTGTGCACCCCACGTGTTGGTCGCGCGCGGGGTGGTTGCACGTTGTTCTTTGTGTGCGTGCGAGGGTGTTTGTGCATCTTGTACACGCGCGCTCTTGTTCGCACACTTGTGCACTGTGTAGCGATGGGTGTTGTATTGCACTTGGATTATTGCTTTTGCAAATGCTCATGCATATTGTTTTCAGATATCAAGGTATTGTTCGTAGGGTAGGCCGATACGGTTGAGCTCTTTGCTTACAATCGAGCAAGTTGATGTCTGGAGAAAGCGGTGCAGAATACTTGCTGAGCTAGAGATAAAAATCCCACACGTTGAGGAGAGAGTGTAAAATCCTTCGACGGGCTGGATGATGTTGTGCGAGACGTCGCTGTGGTCCAATTTCCTGCTATCGGCGTGCAAGGAGGCGGTTGAAATATTCAGGAATTGCAGCGTGTCGGTGTCTCAGTTCACCCCTGCTGGGATGACGCGCATCATGAGCATGATCACGTTCTTTAGGGAGCATGGCTCGAGATTCTCCTCAGATATTTTCGAAGTCTGGTGTGAGGTGTGCATCGATGGAGATGCGCATCGAGGTACACAGTAATAAGTGCTTACTCGAGTTTGAGGATCGGAGGATCGCCTCCATTGGAACGCCCTAGATGGGAGCGCTCTTGCGGATGCGGTTGACGTCACTTAAGGCGTGAGCAGTGTGTGACATAAGGAGAAGAGCGGAGTGAATTCCTGAGCGGAGAATCGACCTAAGTCCACGATCTCGCCGGAAAACCTCAGAGCTCTATTTTGCCTCTGAAGTTGCTTGACTTGAAATGAAGGTCTGTGAGCCTATTTATAGCTTTCTTGGAGGAGTGCGTCAGTAATTGCATCAGAGTGATTTATGTTGGTGAATGACGTCGCTTTGTTTCGATCACGCGAATCACATTTTTACTGAAATGACAGTAGTACCCCCTTCCCCCCCGGGCTGTTCGGGTGCGGGGCGCGCGCAGCGTGCGGCCGCACGGCCACATGGGGGTGTGGCCAAGGGGCCGTGCGCGCGCTTGCCGGCCGTGCGTGCCCGGGGTGCGGGCTTGGTGCGTTCGCTTGGTCTTCTCGGATGCTTACGGTTCTATACGTGCCGCCAGATCGGTTGAGCTCACTTTTACTTGTACCGTCTCGACTCAGAAATTTTATGGGACCAATCAGTTGGGTTCACACAATGATATAACAGACAAAAATAGAGAGCCTGTAATTTAGCATGCCGGACAACTCAAATTTTAAAATCTTGTATACTATTTCCTTTCATAATATTTTTTTTTGAAATTGATTGAAAAAGGTATTTTAATAGTTTACTAAGAAAATATTTTAATGTAAAATTATTTATGCTCAATTACCTTTTTTTTTAATGAGTTATACTAGTGTGCGAGTCGTGTGACTGTGTGAGTGCGCGTGCGGGGGAGCGCATAACAAACTCTCATTTGAAATTAAATTTGTAATATTTTAAAATTTAATTTTATGATTTATTCATTTTAATTTAGTTTAAATATATATATATAATAATAATAATAGTAAGAGCAATTGACCAATAGTGATGTGTAATGGCGACTTGTTAGTTAGACCGAGCCGCACGGTCTCCATCAGAAAGCTGGCCGGTCCAACATCTATGGACATGGCCGCATAATAAAAAAATGTCGCTTGGGGGCTTATTTTCACCCGTCAAGCGGTTACGATTGCATGACCGATGAAAATAAGTCCCTCCAAACGGAGCCTAGATCAAGTAAATGTTGATGTCTTCTAATTCTTCCTGATTTTCTTAATTTATTTTATAAAAATCATGCTCATTCTTGATAATTCCGCATAAAAGAATTGGTGATTATTATGGACAAATCTATTTTGAATAAGGGCAAATTAATTTTACGTGGAGATAAAATAAAATTCAGTGAAGCCACATGATATTTGAGAGATTGACAGAAAGAATCTGAAAGAAGCTTGCAAACACTATTTGACAAGCCCTAAACCATTCAAAAATATTCATATTTAATTAGAATTTTAACACCAAGTGTTAACATCCATGCCATGTAACGCTATATATGATTGCTATATATCCATGACATGTAAGTGCAATTTCTATATATATATATATCTCTACTAATATATGAAAACTATTCTTTGGCGAAACATTTCGTGATGTCCCTATATTGTCCTTATAGTTGTATTCATAATTACACAATTATACCAAACTTTATATTAGTATATTATAAAGACAATATATTTTTAGGTAATTACACAACTTTACATTATTAAAATACAAAAAATAAAAACACTAGATACCCTATACCTATTGTCTCTAGTTAGAAATGACAAAAGAAAAATTAATGTTTTAACGTTAAAATATAATTTGTTTTACAAAATAAAAATTGTATTCTTGATTTATATTTTTTTACGGTAATTTAAGTACTCATATGTATATGTTGCGGGTCGGGCGGAGCCCGCCGGGAGCGGGCGGAGCCCGCCGGCTTTGCCGTCGTCGGTCGGGTACTGTCGCGCGAGGCCATAGGGCGGGTACTGTCCACGACAAATATCGCCGCCCACGACAAATGTCGCCGCCCACGACAAATGTCGCCGCCCACGACAAATGTCGTCCCCACGACAAATGTCGCACCACCGACGAATGTCGCATCCCGACGAATATCGCACCCCGCCGAATGTCGCACCCCACCGATTGTCGCACCCCCGCCGATTGTCGCACCCCCGCCGAATGCCCCCGGGCTGAAGGCCCGTGCCTGTCACTTGTATACATATATATATATGGGCAGATATAACATTGTTCCTTATATTGCCCTTATAGTTGTATTCATAATTACACAATTATACCAAACTTTATATTAGTATATTATAAAGACAATATCCTTTTAGGTAATTACACAATTTTATAATATTAAAATACAAAAAATAAAAACACTAGATACCCTAAATCTATTGTCTCTTATCTAGAAATGGAAAAGAAAAAATTAATGTTTTAACGTTTAAAATATAATTTGTTTTACAAAATAAAAAATTCGTATTCTTGAGTTTATATTTTTTTACGGTCTTTTTGCTGAGTTCACTTTATGTATATGTTGCGGGTCGGGCGGAGCCCGCCGTCGTCGGTTGGAGCCCGCCGTCGTCGGTCGGGCACTGTGCGCGCGAGCACCATAGGGGGGCGGGTATGTCCACGACATATGTTGCAGCCCACGACAAATGTCGCCGCTCACGACAAATGTCGCCGCCCACGACAAATGTCGCCGCCCACGACAAATGTCGCCGCCCCACACAAATGTGTCGGTCCCACCGAAATGTCGCATCACGGCGAATGTCACCCCCGAATGTCGCACCCCGCCGAATGTCGCACCCCCGCTGAATGCCCAGGGCCGAAGACTCGTGCCTGTCATATATAATTATTATATAGATATGTATATATATAATATTAAATATATATAAATATATATATATATATATACTAGCATCTTCGAACGGGCTTCGCCCGTTCTCGATGCGGCGCTTCGGGCTTCGCCCGCAATCAAGCGGGCTTCGCCCGCAATCAAGCGGGCTTCGCCCTGCTTGACAACTACTATGCGACATGGTTCGGAGGTGTGCGACAATGTTCGGGGGTGGGAAACATTGTTCGGGGGCGGCAAACAATGTTTGGTAGCGTCGACATTCGTGCCAGGTTCTCGACGCGGCGTCGTGTGTGTGGCAGCGAGAAAAAAACCAAAGACATTGGTCTGGGCAGCAACATTTGTCGTGGGCGACAACATTTGCCCATTCGATGCATTGTTGCGGGCTGCCGCCGCATCCGGTGGGTAGCGCCCGCATCCAGGCAGGCTGTCGCCCCCTCTCTCCCTTTATAAATTAAAATTTAGTCTCTCTCTCTTCAATGTATATTTCTCTACCTCCCTCCCCCTCTCTCCCTCCCGCCCCCTCTCTTTATTCATAAGATGCACTTACTCATTAAATTTCATGGCCCACCTTCTTATCCTTTTCTTTCTCTCTGTTTCTCCTGTCATCGTGGAGCTACATCACTCTCTTCCCCATGTCTCTCTCTCTTCACTTCATATGATTTGACCAACACACACTTCTCTCTCCCTCCCCTACCTTGACCATATTTTTCCGCTTTCTCATATCTCTCCCCCCTCTCCCTCCACTTCATGTGATTTGACCACACATCACACTCATATATCTCTCTCCCGCTCTCTCATTAGCTTTAATAAATGCAGCAAATTATAAATATATTTGTAAAGCTCAAAAAATTGTAAAACTCAAAAAATATATTGAGCAAAGCGTTTAACTGAAATTGTAAAGCTCAAAAAATGCAAACCAAATTGTAAAATTTATTTTATCGAGCAAATTATCAAATAGGT